>OX438763.1:9157522-9892310 GCA_949316455.1 Acleris holmiana | reverse complement strand
TGTTTTTTTTAATTTTAGTTGGTGAGAGTCCCAGGCGAGGCAAGCGGTTTTTAGAAAATCTATGAATGCAGTTTTGTTTCTTTTTAAAAATAAAATAATGTCTCCTTTAAGTAAAATGAGCCAACTTAAGGATTTAAGGTAGTTTCCCTCCAGCACCCGACTTATTTTTCCACACTGTATACTCTTACATATCAATATATTATATTATATTAATAATATAAATACATAGACTGCACTAATTTCATACATAACATAATATGTATGAGTATATGAAGATAAGTACAAAACAATACAGATAACAAAATCAGAAAATCAAGATGACAATTCTACCTGCAAAATAAAATGCATATTTTATTTTGCAGGTAGAATTAGAATAAAAAACAAAAAAAATATTTAGGGCAAACTAGGGTATTAACTTATTTCTCACTAAATTGGTTTAAAAAAGAATAACTCAACTTGAACATAAATAAATTCTAATAAACGAAGTTATTTGAAAACAATCACAACTTGGTCGTTTAAACAAAAAACATATATAAATCTTATAATTGAGATCTTTCTAAAATCAGTAAATTACCTTCCTATATAATGTAAGGGCAAACAAAAGGGGTGCGGGGGGGGATGTACACGCCCTGGTGTGCGGCGCTGGGCTACAGGCACGCTCCTCTCTGTCCTACCATCACGTCCATGTCGTGCACCCTGGAAATACTAACAGTCGGAACGGGCGCCGCACTTTTACCATCCACCCCGGACTGTTTAGTAGCCAAGATGGAGGACACCAACCTGGAACGGCACTCCCACCTTCCAGGGGATCCCTTACCCGATTTCCCGTCTATGATCCTGATTCAACCCATTCCCTACTCTTCCTTTCTCTATCCAGTCCCAGTGATCCCTCATCTTCCTTCCCTTCCCTTTTTCCTTTAGTCAGTAGCCCCTACTTCAGATGGGAGTCTTTTCCTCTGGAGTGGAGGCTGCAGACTAATTTCACTCTAGGCAGCGGCTAGCAATCTCATGAATAAACTTCAGGTTATTGCTAGCCGCTGATGAGAGTGACAACAAAACCCAATCCAAGGTGTTAATCTACCGTGCCGATGGATGCGTGGCTGAGGGATGAGCTCAGTCTCGAACGGTGTCTCTACGAAACCGGGGCGAATCGTGGAGTAATCAGCCCTTCAGGCGGCAAGCGGGGCTCTGCCGTCTGTGACCTTTTAGTTCCCTAGCTAATCGTGGGATTAGAATGGCAGATGATAATAAACAATTAAATTTAAATCTATCAACAATTTCTTCCGCCCTGGATTGGGACTGTCCGAGACTGTCCTCTGAAGCTGCAGGTGGCCCCAAACCCCTCAGCTACAAGGAAGTGGTAGGGTCCTCGCGCGTAGGGATCCGTAACTCGGAACCTATGAGCGAGGACCAAATGAAGGTGATACACCGTCACCTAAACCTGACCATTGCGAGGCAATGCTCGGATGGGGTTACTCTTAAAATTCCCTTTTCGCCAAAGGACCATTTCAGCTAGATGACATAACAGTAAAATACACGGTCAGCAGAGAGTCAATTCAGCTGAATGACATGAAAGTTGAATACTCAGTCAGCAAAGTGTCAATTTAGCAGGACGTCACAGAATTGAAATGAGCAAGTAGCCAAACGTCTGGAAATATAAATAGTCCTTGTGATTAGAATACCTAATTAACCGAAAGTAAAATTAGTTGATTGACATGAACATAGGAGTTATTAGCAAAACGTCTGGAAATTAAAATAGTCCGTATAATTAGAATACTTAATTCGTCGAAAGCAAAATTAGTCGATTGTCATGACCACAGAACGAGTTAGTAGCAAAACGTCTGGAAATGTAATGAGTTACACTGCTGGTATACCTACTAGTCCTATGTCTCCTATGTCCATCCCCAGGGCTTAAGCTACATACAAATTTCATTAAAATCGGTTCAGTACATAATTTACCCGTGAAAAAGTCAAATTTATAATATTAGTAGGTACTATGGATAAATAAAATGTATGTGTTTTGTCTTCAATATATTTTATTGGTAAAAAAGAACATTAACGTGGGAAAACAAACAAAATTACTCCTTGTTTAAAAAATAAAGGAAAAACAACTACCTACTCCTTATACTTAAATTGAAACCGTATTTAAGTTATTTTAAAAAAGGGAACTGTTTACTTAACAATTGTCCCCAAATGTAATTCGTTTGATATGACTGATGTTTTTAAAAAAACGGAATGCAGTGATTTTTTTTTCAATATATTTTGTCATTTCTCTTTTATATTTTCTATCAATAATAATATCATTTTTTTTTCTTCTTGTCACTTCAAAAAGGACACTCGTAATTCTTTTTTCTTGCCAAGAGGCTTCAAGTTTTAGTGCGTGTATATATGAGATCAAGGTCTTTTTTGGCCCCACACGAGTATTATATCGTCTGTGCCATCCCTCAGTAGCATTGTTGGTGCGGTGACGTTGACCAAAACAACTTAGTGTGTTTGGGGTTGTCCTTAAAATCCACTGTCTATTAAAATAGTCAATGAATAGATTCATTTTATCACATGTCATGCGTCGTGCTTGCTCACAAATACATATCCAAACATTGGGTATGTCCGCTGCTGGTAATAGCGGCAGGTTGCTAGAGAGTCTTGTAATTTCTTCACCCTCCGTAGTCTCACATACTTCTAATTTCTTGGATTTTTTCCACACCGCAGCATTAAAGTGGTAATAACAACCTGATATTAAAGAATCAGGAAACACCACTTGCATCGCGTTTTGTTGTGCAATTTCAAAATCGCACTTGAAATGCTTGATATCAATTTCAAAATGGTCTTTTATCATTTTAAAGAGGCGTTCATAGGTATCCTGGAATTTATTGGGCAGCAACGCAAACGCAAATGGTACAACGTGGGTACTTTTAGTACAGCTGTCAATGTCTACATGCATTGCGTATAATTGACGAAATAGATTGGGTACCTTAAAACAGGGACCGGAACCGCTTAGCATTAAAGGGGTTTTAGATAGGGTATTTGATAGACTTGTTTTTACAAACCCCAAGGATGAGCTAAGCCTATCGTTGACATAGTCCAATGAAAGGGCAACCAAGCGATACAATTAATTCGACTAAGCGCTAACCCATTCCCAATACCCTATCATCTGTTACCCTTTTTAAACTTAATCGAACGGTTTCAAGCTTTTTTAATCTCTATGCGCAAGTGTTTCGACTTATTATTGCACTACCTAACAATTGAATGGGTAGCGGCGGCAGGTGAGTAGCGCATGCGAGACGGCGAGGTGAGACAGCCGAAATGTGCCGAAGGCCGCCGAGGCTTTGTCATAGAGTCGCACTGTTCGCTACGTCAAACAATAGTAAACCTAATTATCGTTCCCACAAAATGTACATTGTTTTGTTTGGGATTTGCTTTGAACTTGTTTTTTTTTAAGGCTGTAGGTTCAACTGACTTTGGTGGATTTTGGCGTAAAGTGTTTGTTTACTTTCAGAAATGAGTGATCAGGGTCGATTAAATAAATTGTATACTACCTACGTAGTTAGCTAAGTTCTTAGTTCCATCTGAAATATTAGATATTTTTTAAATAAAATCGTCAGTTAAAAAGTTTCGCCGACGAATTTTCAAAGAAAACAAAATGGAAAGCTTGCTTTGCGCAGGCAAATTACGATGTTATAGGTGGGCGTAATTAATATGGCGCGCGGATTATGCAATAATAGACTCTCTATGAACGGTGTAAGCGCTTCCATGCGCGCATTATTAATTGTGTCGTGCTATAAACACGGTTAATATTAATAAATATTAAATATTTGTAAAATGAGAAGTAGCTTTTTAGGGTTCCGTAGTCAAACTAGGAACCCTTATAGTTTCGCCATGTCCGTCCGTCCGTCCGTCCGCAGCCTAGCTCAGATACTCTTTATACTAGAAAGCTGTAATTTGGCATGAATATACATATTAGTCACGCCAACAAAGTGGTAAAATAAACTCTTGAAAAACATTTTTTTTAGTGTACTGTGTAGAAACAGTTTTCCGATTAAGGGATCCGTTTATGAAATATTCAGCTTTAAAGCGCTAATTTTTGTTAGAGTCAAATGTTAACCATTATTTAGCCTTTGTTCTTTTCGAGACTGTTGAGGAAATCAAAATGATTTACATACATTTTGTACGCTGTAAATCACTATTTACCTATTGTTATATTATACGAGTATAGGGTTAATTAAACCATCACTGCGATCTAAATAATTTACTTACGTTTTTAAAGTGTAAGTAAGCCATTATTCACAAATTGTTCCATATATAAGGTCGATTATTTAATGAGACTGGTTTATAGTTAAGTACATATTTTTAGTGTAATTATGTACTAATTGTTCAATATAAGGTCAATTGTTTAATGAGACTGTTGATGATCAAAATGATTTATTTATTTTTCATATTTTTACAGTTTACCTATTGTTATATATAAGGTTAATTATTATTAAATGAAACTAGCTGTGATCAAAATTATATTGTAATGTAGAAGGTTAAATATTTAATGAAACTATTGTTGAGATCAAAATTATTTAGGTAGGTACTTATTTACTTATATATTTATACAGTGTAAATCATTATTTACTTAAGTACAACTTTTTAAAGTGCATCCATTCAGCAGTCCATTATCTTTTAAAAAAACCGGGCCTGAGCATGTCGGACCATGCTCAGGTAGGGTTCCGACGCCGCTTATAAATACTACAAACACCAAAAACTATCTCTAAAAACAACAAGTATGAACTATTTTACTATTTAAAGTTATTTGGTGCCGTCTTAGCTATTTTTCGTAGGTATAAACACTTTTAGTCGCCTGTATCTCAAGAACCAATCATGTCTACTTAGTGGTGATAGTTTTCCTTAAAAATTCGTTATATGCGCTTTCATTCACGATTTTTTTCAGATTTTTATTATTTGTAGTTTTGGCTGTAGGGGCGAAGGGGGACACTTGACTCTAACAAAAATTAGCGCATTAAAGCTTAAAATTTCATAAACAGATCCCTTAATCGAAAAACTGTTTTCACAAACCCACAATATTTTTGAAAGACCTACCCAACAACATGCCACACTATAGCGTAGACGAAAAATAAAAAAACATCCCCACGTTACGTGTAGGGGAGGTAAGTACACCAAAAAAAAAATCTTTTAAGATTTTATTTCACCACTTTGCTGACGTGACTAATATGTATATTCATGCCAAATTACAGCTTTCCAGTACTAAGAGTCTCTGAGCTAGGCTGCGGACGGACGGAAATGATCAAAAATGTAATTATTTACCTAACGTTCAAATTAACAAGACATCAAATAGGTATTTACGTTTTAAAGCTTGCATGATATATTTTTTTAGTTTTTCTTGAGAATCGTCCTGGTACGTTTCCATGTTAAAAATACTTACAAATCAAACAAAATTTATTATTTAAAACTCTCGCGTACACTTATAATAATAAAATAGCTTGCACTTTTTGCAGTAGGTACTTGCACAAGCAGTCATCCGTCACGCAGCCAAACGTCTTTATTATTCCGGCGGGAACATGAACTAAGAATTATTAAACAACATTATCATCTCAATCCCGTCCCGACACGAACTTAAATAAAGTAGGCAAGTAACGTCAGGCTAGACAGAAATCACCCAAATGCGCTAAAAAGAGAGAGGCGATCAATGGGGTAAAACCCAGTTAATGCTAAGCGCTTCAATATTAAACTACCGAAACCCTAATGAAATTGGTAAGCTCTATGGAAGTGGTTAACTAGTTCAAAGGGGTTCCCCTAACGTTAAGGTAACACAATCATAGGGTAACCACATCGATTGGGTAGCCAAATGATAGGCTTACCCTATCGATAGGGTTAATCAAATGAAGGGGTTTTCCGGTCCCTGCCTTAAAAGTACCGTCGCCAAAGTATTGTGTATTCTCGTTAACCATAGATTTCAAAATCTCTCGGCATCTTTTTGTGGCGAACAAGAAAATTTTATTATTTTCATAGCCATCGATATCGACTAAAAAATCTTCTGAAAGAATTTCAGGCAACTCTATTTCATTTATAGAAGAAAATTCTGTTTTGTGCATTTTTAAGAATCTTCTCCTGGCACGATATAATGCATCCTTCTTTGAATGAAAACTAGGTATCATATCAAGATTAGAGTCGTTGAAAGCTTCTTCCATATTTTTTTTAACGGGAGTAAATTCTGTACGGACCATTTTTTTACATTTATCCATCACACAATCAGCTTACTTTTCTTTATGACTACGGTTTTTGCAACATTGAGAGTAACGGAAGCATGGCACTCTCCTCTTTTACTACATCTCCATAGAGAAGTCCCACCGGCGTTCAAAGAAGCACAATTGTAGCGATAGCCATTTCGTATTAATACCGACTTTCCTTTCTGACTCTCAATAAACACCAATGAAGAATCATCAGCATCCATATCATCATCCATAGCTCACAATACGAGTATAATTCGCTAAATCAGATATATCTATAGTTTTTAAGCACGAAAATTCGAAATGCAGGCTGAACTAAACAATCACTGACATTGAATTATGATAATATGTAAGAACTACAATGTTTAAGTGGCCAGGATTTAAACAATAGATAATAATTGATTGTGTGAAAAGGAGTTTGAATTATCAAGTGTCATATCAACACTTGCCATTTTAAGATCCAGACGTTTTGCTAACGGGCTATTTAGTAATTAAGACGTTTTGAGATACAAACGTTCCGCTACCGGGCCATTTAGCGTTTATGTGTATTAAGTAATAAAGGCATTCTAAGATAAAGACGTTTCGCTACTAGTGTATTTTAAATTGTAACATTCTAAGATCCAGACGTTTTGCTAAATATACATTTAGCGTTCATGTCTATATAGCAACAAAGACTTAACACAATCCAAACGTTTGAGCTGTATTGTCATTCGGCGAAAAGGGAATTTTAAGAGTAACCCCTCGGATGGAGGTGGACCACAATTTCTGGGTTTCACGCACAAGACAGGGTGGATCCTGGTGACTTGCGTCAACCAGGGTAGCCAGGACTGGCTTGTGGGTGAAATCCCGAAGTTGAAGCCGTGGCCGGAGGCGAACCTCTCCGTCATTCCAGAGGGGGAGCTGCCCAAACCGGCCACGGTAACCACCTTCTTCCCGGAGTCGGAGGCACCCTCTACCGAGGAGGCCCTTGCCCTACTCAGGGCGCAGAACAAGGGCCTCAACACCGGGCTCTGGAGGGTGCTGGGCGACAGGGCGGAACAGGGAGGAAGGGTAGTCACCCTATCCCTGGACGAACCCTCCTTTGAGACCCTGAAAGCCGGGGAGTATGAGGCGGCCCTGGGCTTGAAAAGGGTTTTCTTCAAACCCAAGGGGCAAGGGCCAAATCCCACCCCTACCACCACCACAACTATGTCTGCTGCTCCGACCCAGAGTGCTCCTAAAACCCAAGGCTGCAAAAGCCATGGGGGCAGGGCGCACCCTAGGGGAGGTGCCAACAGAACAGTCGCCGATCGGGGTGGACCCTCGACCTCAGCAGCCAGAGGACGGCAAACGCCTCTAGCAGCAACGAGGGGCGGAGGGACCCGACCGGCTGCAAAAAGGGGGAAGTAATGGCTTCCTCCCCCACACCGGCGAGGATCCTGCAGGCGAACCTCCACCACGCAGCTGCGGCAACAGCGGTGGTTGAGTGCCGCCTTGCAGGCAACATCGACCTCGCCCTCATACAAGAACCGTGGGTTCGAAACTTAACCATCCTAGGACTGAACTCCGTTGGTAAGGTTCTATATAATACGAACGGAGCTAAGCCAAGGGCGTGTATTGTTTTCAGCAAAAACACTAACTTTTTACCTGTTCCAGAGTTATGCACTGATGACCTTGTAGCGGCGTACGTAGCTCCGAGGGGATGGAATGGGTCTAGAGTAATTCTGTGCTCGGCCTACCTTCCTGGAGACAAAGCGGACCCCTCTGCGGAACTCTTTCCTGTGGTCGACTACGCCCGGAAACACAACGCGGAACTACTGGTGGGATTCGATGCCAACGCCCACCACACCAACTGCGGGAGTACCGACATCAATGGTAGGGGTGAGTTGCTACACGAGTTCCTACTAACCAATTTACTCCAAATCCTGAATCTAGGCTGTGTACCAACCTTTAACACCAGAGCTAAGAGTGAAGTTTTAAACATAACATTTGCCACTGCAAATCTCGCCAGGCACGTCCTAAACTGGAAGGTAAACGATGTGGAATCTCTGTCGGACCATAGACACATTTGTTTCAATCTGACTAGTCAACTGAGCATTCAGACTGTTACTTTTAGGGATCCTAGACGAACTGACTGGGAGGGTTACCGCAACTCCCTAGATCGTAACCTGGGCTCCATGGCTAAAAGTATAAGAACGCGGGAAGGGTTGAAACTTGCGGTAGAGGTTATCTCCAAAGGCATAGTAAATGCCTATGAAGAGAACTGTCCTCCCAAGGTGAAATCATCCAAGCGTATGGTTCCGTGGTGGAACTCTAAGCTGAAAAGGCTCAGGGATAGAACGCGGAAACTATTCAATAGGGCAAAGAAGACAAATGAGTGGGAGGTCTATCGAAAAGCCCTAAATGAATATAGCAAACAGATTAGGAAAGCGAAAAGGGAGTCATGGAGGAAGTTCTGTGAGGACATAAACAATACGCCTCAGGGAGCAAGACTTCATAGAATACTCGCCAAAGCAAAACCTAACCAAGTTGGTCTACTAAAAAGACCTGATGGTTCCTTCACTAAGAATGAAACGGAAACGTTAGAATTACTGGCAAACACTCATTTTCCGGGAGCCGGGGTCCCGAACGTAGCAGGTGGAGGAGAAGTTACGTCTAGACCCCATCCTGAGGACTGGAGACAAGCAGCCTTAGTCGTAAGACCGGGAATAGTGTGATGGGCCATCAATTAATTTAAACCCTACAAAACTAGTGGATTAGACGATGTAAGCCCAGTTATGATACAACGTGGTGCAGACGTCCTGATCCCCTATTTGGTTAAGATCTTCCGAGCAAGTTATGCCTGGGGACACATCCCGGAACAGTGGAACAAGGTTAGGGTCTTATTTATACCTAAGACTGGGAAAAAGGACTATGCTCTGGCAAAGTCCTTCAGACCCATCAGCCTATCCTCGTTTCTACTCAAAACCATGGAGAAGGTAATTGACAAATATATTCGTGAGAACTGTCTCAGGGACAAACCTATCCATGACAGTCAGCATGCCTATCGTAGTGGCAGATCCACAGAGACGGCCCTACTAAACCTAGTTGATAGGATCGAAAGAGCGCTGGAAGATAAGGAAATTGCTCTCACAGCTTTCCTGGATATAGAGGGTGCCTTTGACAATACTCCCATCAGGACACTGGTCAGTGGGCTGGCTGTAAAAGGCGTAGACACTACCACTGTCCGATGAGTGCAAGGGATGCTCTCAGGTAGAGTGGTCAGGCTAGAACTACTCAGCACTACACTAGAGGTGACCACGGTAAGAGGCTGCCCGCAGGGCAGGGGGGAGGTGTACTATCCCCTCTGCTCTGGACTTTTAGTGTGGATGGGCTCCTGCATAAGATGGCAGAGCTTCGCATTGACACACAGGGATACGCTGACGACCTTGAAGTTACGGTGCGTGGCAGCTGCTAAAGTACTTTATCGTACCTAATGCAAAGGGCTCTAAACACAATAAACTCATGGTGTAAAGATAATGAACTATCCATAAATGCGGATAAAACCATTATCGTCTCATTCACTAAAAAGCGGAAGCTAGTGGGACTTAGACCGCCAAGCATGAATGGGAAAACAATACCGTTCTCCTCAGAGGCCAAGTATCTGGGAGTCACACTAGACCAGAAACTTACATGGAATCTGCACGTGAACGGCACCCTACAAGAGGCTAAATCAGCCTTGGCAATCTGTTGTCGGCTAGCAGGAAGCAGATGGGGACTAAAACCCAGAATTGCACTCTGGCTCTACACATCCATAGTGCGGCCGATGGTGTCTTACGCCTCTGTGGTATGGTGTAGAAAAGCGGCACAAACAACTGTAATATCAAAACTTGGCAGCCTCCAAAGAACTGCCTGTATCATCGCTACTGGAGCCATGTCAACCTCTCCGACACTAGCTCTGGAAGCATAACTGAACCTACCGCCCCTTCACCTGTTCTTGGAAAAGGAGGCGAAGGCAAGCATGCACAGAATCTCGAGCTTGAAGAGAGGCCATTGGCTATCACAAAATATGAGATCTCTCGAGAACTCTGTAAGCGATATTCCTGTAATGGGGATGTTCTCAGACACCATGCCCCCTAAACACTGTCCACAGAAAATTTTCTCTGTGGAATTCCCGTCTAGGGATGATTGGTCACACAGTCGCGTAACATGGAAACCAGGCAGCCTAAAGTGGTATACTGATGGCTCCAAATCCGGTTCTGAAGTAGGCTGCGGAATATATGGGGACGCGCCTAAAAAGGCGTTAAGCCTGAATTTAGGCAAGTACTCGTCTATATTCCAGGCGGAGGTGTACGCCATAATTGAATGTGCGGCAGCCAATCTGCAAAGCAACTACTTCAACAGTACCATCTATATCCACTCGGATAGTCAGGCCCTAACCTCGGACGTCATGAACTCAAGGCTGGTCGAGAACTGCAGGACACTTTTATACTCTGGGTGCAAAAAACAGGGTAATTTTACGTTGGGTCCCAGGGCACGCGGGCATCGTGGGCAATGAGAAAGCTGACGAACTCGCACGGATAGGAGCTAGGGGCACACAGTTTGGTCCGGAACCATTCTGCGGCATCCCTAGAAGCCTAACAAAACTCACCTTGTGGACATATTGCTATTATGCAGCCACTCAACTCTGGAAGACAACTCCAGGATTGAACCATTCCAAGGCTCTCATAAGAGCATTTAGCAAAAAGGCGTCGAAGGAGGCCTTAGCGCTGAGTAGGAACAAAATTCGCACTCTTGCCAGGGCGCTCACAGGGCACTGTTGCCTGAACAAGCACATGCAGACGATTGGGAAATGTGACACAAGGCTGTGCAGACTCTGCCATCTGGAGGAGGAAACGCCCATGCACTTTCTCACCGTCTGCCCGGCTTTAATGCGACACCGTAACTCCTCACTGGGAAAGCACTTAATGTGCCCACAGGAAATCAAGTATCTCGGCGCCAATAAAGTCCTGAAGTTCTTCGCAATAACAGGACTCAGCGGAGAACTGTAGGCTGTGGCGATCACAATAGATCAATCCTGGTCGCAGTGATACTAGGCTTTGGAGCCTTGAATAGCCACTCCCTGAATAATAATAATAATAAGGGCAAACAAGACTTCAGTATAATTATAGTAGCAATCCTGATTGTAAACCTTTCTTGGTTTCTATTTTTTTATTATAAAAATCACGTTAAATGCACCATGTTAAGCACTACATACTTAATATTTTTAAAGAAAATAGTTTTTTTTTATGTTATAAGTCGGACCATCATATGTAGAGGTCGGATATTAGGAAGCTAATGATTCATTACCACAAGGTTTACAACAATTCTGAAGTCCAGGAATTTTAACTATCAAATAATTAATTTACGACGGCGACTTTACACAAAAATAACTTTTTGCAAGCTTCAACATCCAGGACTAGGGAACAAATATTCGCGCTCATCACACAAATATCTGCCCTTACCGGAATTTGAACCCAGGACCGCTAGCTTCGTTGGCAGGGTCACTACCAACTTGGCCAGCGCGTCATCGAATTGTAGGTAGTTTAGTCATATTATTTCCATATAATTTTGAGATATTTGCAGTTAATGTTATTACAACAACGCAACAGATTAAAAATAACACATTGCATAATAATTCTAAAGATAATTTTGTAAACCATATAAGATAATCTACTTTTTTGGTACAAATATATATACAGAGTGTTAGGCAGATCGTGTGCCAAAAGAATACGGCGGGTAGGTAGGGTTACTTCCGACACACATTAGGCTAAGTAACACCCATCCTGCCCACGGTTTTTTTTTTTTGATATTGCCCAAATGTTCACAGTTTTCTTTACGTATCTTGTTTTTTTAATATCGCAGCAAAAAGGTATTTGTATTTTTTTATCTCTAATGTTTGCTTATTCTACTACCATCTTATTTGCATTACCATAGTAAACAAAAAAAAGATATGAGCCGACAAAGTGTGAAAATTAGAAACTAAAAGTCGTCAAGCTCAACTCGATTATCGGGGTTACGCGATTACTCTGTAAATTTTGGATCAATTTTAAAAAATATTTTTGTTATAGTATAGGTACTTGTTTTTGTCTAGTTTTTGCTTTAGATTGTGCCTTATATTAGGGATTTCAAACTGAATGAAGGTGATAATTTTATTATTTACTTAGAAGGTGACAATAGTTATTTTACTACCCAACTAAATAAATTTTACTAGTGAAAAAGACTTTGAATTACCTTCGGCGAATTTAACAAACATGATAGGGTAGCGGTTTTCCCGGTTCCTGGTTGCCCAGATACATAAAGGGAAGCGGATTCTTCCTTATCGAGATGGTCTAGTAGAAAGTTTTGCAACCATTCGAATTCTTCTTCTCGGCTAGGAAGCGGGCCCGTTGTTACAGAATTTCGGCTTCTGCAAAAACATAGTTATTATACACACGTGTATACACGTTTGAAAAAAATAAAATTGTTTGGTTTCCTACTTAGAAATAAAAAAACACCAACACGATTTTTAAATAGATTGCTCATGAAAATTAAGCAAATACCTACTCTGTATAAAGTTGACAATAATTGCTTGATGGGCAATGACAAGATTAGAATACCACACAAAATAAACACGACTTTGAGATTTAGATTCTTGTTTTGTTCAATAACAAAATATATGAAATGACGTATTTTATATTATAAGAACAAAAAAACAATATGATCAAAGATTTCAAAGAAATTTGTTATGGAATTTGTTGCCTGAGGAAGAGCAAGCTACTTTTAATTCCTAAAACTCGGACAATCCGTCAGGAATAACAGCGATAGGTCAATCCTACGAGATATTGGGAGCTTATGAAATGCGTTTTAGTGTCAACAAACCGTTCATCAAAGGAGTCTTCACATTCATTTGCAGCAGAATTCGATTTAAGGGCCTGTTTATTCATTTTTGGAGCAGAACAAGCATCTGAAATAAAATATGTAATACTAATAGATGATTTGTTTACCTTACCAGAGCACATTGCACGTACAACGGATGGTTGATGGGGAAAAAAGTTTTCGAAAGATAACCGAATAACATAAGATGCAGTGGGTGGGGAAACTAGGTATTGGTCACAGGTATCCGCTAGACGCAGGCAGCATGGGACCATTGTGGCTTTTTTGGGGTAAGTTTTAGTTTAAGTTAGCAGTTTTCGTCTTTTAACAGATATGATTATTCAATGACTGTCTTCTTTTTTGTACAACTGTGTGCAATTTTTGTCAAGCTGTACAATATTTTTGCTCACCATACCTCTCCTTTTCCTTCCAAGGTAAACCATTAAACTACATACTAAACAATTAGATTGTCTTCAACGCCCCGCTTACATAATGTGTATAAGATTAGGCCTACCATAATCTTCTACATTTTTGCAGTCGAAATTATCACAGTATCCAGTATTATCGTTCGATAATTTAACCTTGTTGAGGATATTTTCGTTCTCATTGCTTTCTTTGCTCCTGTTATTCATGTACGTCCTCTTGCGGGATTTAAAAGGAATGGACGGCTGCGCTACTGACATCTGAAAAAAAAACATTAATGCATTTGAATTCACATTAAAATCCACGTCAATTATCTTTCATAAAAGTTTATAATGTAAATATGTACCTTTTCTTTTTCTTTGGATGAAACAACAATATTTTTCAATAAAACACAGTTTACACATGTCACAATTTATTCAAAATTAAAATTTTGACCTTAATCATACTACAATATTATTTATAGTGTAAGTAAGTATAGGTTTTAATAACCTAGTAATCAAAATATAATAAAACAAGACGCAAGTTCTAAGTATGTAAGTAGGTATAAAAACACTTCAACAAAATATTATATCTAAAATAAATAAACAATTTAGAAACTGACAATGATAAAACATATAATAAAGTGATTACTTAACTGTTTCCATACCATTCATGTTCGTTGCTTAAAACAAATTTTGGTTTTATCAAATGCGCAGTAAAAAACATGGACAAACTAAATACTCATGTGTTAAGAAACTTAAGACTATGTTTGAAAGCTAAGAATAGTTAGCCAAGTAACCATGCTTTAAAAGATTAATTGGATACAGTTTAATTGTGTAAAAATATGTGTATTGATGCTTATCTTAGGACATTTAATAAAACAAGTTATATTGTAACTAATTTTTCAAAGCCTTATTTAATAATTAGGTACCTAAGTGAAACACATTGTAACCTATATGCCTAGCTTATTCACACAAAGTTTTTTTTATCAAACTTACTAATATAATGTAAATAATATACTTTTTAATGTTGATTTTTGTATTGAATCATTTATTGCAGGAGCAGTTTTAATGTATGACATTTCCTAGTTGAAAATACAAACTAAATAATTATTATGCCATAAAAAAACGATAAATATTAAAATCCAGAGTGCCTACATTTGTAATAATTATTTTTCTGCATAAATAATCATTGTTTATCTTTGTTATTAAAGTCATGTTGAGTTGGATATCCGGCATTGGCCATACTTTTTATCATATCATATTGCTTGGCTTTATACCAATTCTGTAGCTCCATCTGATGCCTCAAATGAGGCATTAAAGCATGCTGAGCCATAAGTTGAGGTGCTGTCATGTAATCAGTCGGAACATTTAATGTAGGGTTTGCTTTAATCGTTGGAGTAATGGGCTGCCGTATCCCTGTTAATTTTACACCAGGTGTTAAAGTTTTCATGGGTTTAGGGCCTAATTTGGATGATCCTGGGGATGTATTACATAATTCATTCTTTAAACTGTGCAGGTTTGGCAACTGTGTGCTTGATATTTGATTTGATTGATTAGCACTTTGGTCAGATAAAGAGTTGCTGGCTTGCTTTTCTTCAGCAATCACTAACTTTGGTGAAGAACTCGGAGATCGCGTTTGGGACCGCGGCGATGGCTGCGCTGGGCCAGGCGAGTTATGGGTTTGAGCTTGATAACTAGGAGATAACATAACAGGATTGCCACTACTTGGGGAATTTAATTGAAAAGATTTATTTGGCAAGTCCTGCCTCATATTACTACCAGTCTGAGATCCGCTTGGGCTGGCTTTATCATGCTTTACTTGGTTTGTATTACTTGCAGAAGGGATTCTTGATGGACTCATTCCTGATGTAACTGGCCTATTAGAATTAGATGAATAAACATTTCCTTGTGTTGTATTTGCTGGTAATCCTTTAATAGGTTGGTTTTGCTGTTGAGCGAGATTAGCAATTGACTTCATTGTTTCCAAAAGACGAGATTGATGTTGGCCTATTTGACTTTGTATATTATTATGAGGAGTGCTTAAATCCAAGGCAGCACTTGGTTTATTTTCTGTTGTGACAGTACTTGAAGGAGTTTTATTATTATTAGGGTTGTTCAATTTATTGGCAGCATTGAATGCTTTTGGTGTAGCTGGAACTAATTTTGGAACTTGTGCTTTGTTTTTAGGAAGCTTGGATTTTTTATCAGATTGTAAAGATTGTAATTGTTGTTCAAATGTTTGCTGAAACGTAATTGGAGATACATAATTTCCAGTTTGTTTTCCTAGTTTAGCATCTGCAATGGGTTTTAAGTTGGGAACAGGTCCTTTGGCTGATGTTTCAGATGATTTACCAGCAGCTTTGGGTTGCAAAGAAGTATCTGTTTTGCCTGGTGTTGTCAGCTTCGAATCAGTATTGTTACCATCACATTTGATTTGTGGCTTTTTTGAATTACTATCAGGCAACTTTAAAATTTCAATATAATTGTGTACAGAAGGACTTGGTACTTTGTGGCCTGAACCACTATTAGCTGTAACTAAATTTTTATTTGTAATTATACTCTTTTTTGAGTCACTTGTGGAAGGGTCACTGGGACTTCTAGTTTCTAACTTCTGGTCTGTCAATGTTATTGATAATGATGAAGGAATGTTAATTTTACAAGAATCTAATAAAAGAGATTTTAAGGGATCACCTAAAGTCTGACCTGAATTATGAGCACCAAGAGATGACTTAACCTGGGACATAATTTTACTTCTATCTATAGTTGGGTCACTATTATTGGCCAACAGATCCATTCTCACTTTATTTACTGGTTGTGAATATGATCCCTGTGTTGATGCTGCAGTGGGTTTTAAATCTGGCATTCTCTTTGTAGGGGCTCGTGGCGCTTCAGAAGTCTTTGGCAAAGAAAAATGTGTTTCCAATCTTGGTACTTGAAGTTTAGGCAGAGAAACCGTTTTAGATTGTGTAGAAACTGGCGTAGTTGCATCATTCACTAGTTTGCGTTTTGGAGATGAAGTATTAGGGGACCCAGGAATAGGTCTTTTCATTCCCATGCCTTCTGAAACTTGTTGATAGCCTAACACCTGAGGCTTTTGCTCCTTTGTTACAACTTTAGGACCTGCAAATGTAGTTTTAGAGGACTGAGGGCTAAGATTTGATTCAGAATCTTTTGTTTTTAAGAGACTATCAAACACATTTTCAAATTTTTCAGATGATTCTGAAGGGCCAGGTGAATATGCAGAAGTGGAGCTGGTTTGGTTACTTAAATTATAGGATATTTTCGCATTTTCCAGTTCAACTTTAAGTTTTTTTATTTCTGGCATCTTAGGAGGTGTTTGTTGTTTCCTCTTTAAGCTCTCGTCCACTTTTTCAAGGACTTGACCTTTAGTACCACTATTAGACAATGCATAAGTTTCTTGACCATTTCCCTTAACTGGAGAGGATTTTACAGACTGACCACTATTTTTGGCTGTTAGCTCAAACGAATTTAAAAATTGAGACTTTTCAACCTCCTCATCATTCTTTTTTAATGTAGCAGTATGAGTGCTTGGCTTCTCTGTACTGCTGTCTTTACTTTGCTGGCCATTTTTTTCCGATTTTGAACTATTCAGTTTCTTTCCACTATTTTCATCCGGCATTGGGCTATCAGTATCAGATGAAATTTCAGATCCCTGATCATTTAGGTTAGGTGCTGGGCTACTTGGATTAGTGTCTTCTGTTAGTGTGGGACTCGATTTTCGATCCCGAAAGTGAGATCCTTTTCTATTGGTGTCAAAAAGTCTGTTTCTGATAGCCACATAATCAATAATCTGGTAGAAAAACCTCATTGGTTCATTCCTCTTCCAGTTGTAAATATATGCAATGTCCATTAGAGTATAGTAGTCAGACAAAGGCATTCTCTTATATGAAATTTCAATTGAAAATAGGTTGCTATCTATATCAAACTTCATACAGAGGAATTTCTTCAGATGACTTATATTAACAACAGCAGGACACTGTAAGAATCTTCTAGTTCCAGTTGCTGTATGAGGCTCGTTGCTGTCTGATGATTTACTTGATATACTATCAGTATCAGTGGCATCAGAATATTCAAGGGAAAATGAGATAACATCCTCAGGACTGAAAATAATTCTTTCAGTGTCTTCACCTCTTTGCTCAGGCGTAGCTGAGGCAGCTGGACCCGGCCTAGATGAGTAAAACTGTTGGCGCCTTTCCATCTCTTTTTGAAATAGCCCAGGCACGAGTTTGTATACTATATCTTGAAGTGCTTTGTCTAATTTAATGTTAGGCTTGGCAGAATTGATCATCATTTCACACACCGGACAGTAACTTTTAGCCCGCAAGTGCTTGATTATACAGCTACGACAAAATGAATGCAAACATTCTACTATAGTTGTGGCGTCAACGTAGTAACCATGGCACAATGGACAAGTTAGGTGCTCATTCACTTCGCCCAAGAGAGTTCTCTGAGGTACAACGACACTATTGGTCGGTTCAGCCATTTTAACGACCTTTTTATCAATTATTTTATTAGAAGTTACCATCTTTACAGAAGCATGTCCAGCGTCATTAATATGTATACCACAGCTGCATTATGGAAACATTATTCACTGGTCAACACGATGTATATATGACACTTGAAGACGACAATCCAATATATTATGAAATCTTGAGCTTTTAAAACAAAGAACTAACTAGAATCAATATCAAAACGAAGCTTCGTACGACAATGGATGCACAACGATGCGAGCAGATGCGAGCGACACAAAATCGACATGAGACTTTTACCGTATGTTGGTAACACTGCTAACTTCCAGACAACAGGTTATGAGGTTACAACTGGATATTTACTATAAATAAAAGTATTAAATAGCGTGTTTTATAAAATCAATTACTCACTTTCACTTAATATAGATAATCCTTTATTGCTTTTTAAACAAACCACTTTAAAATCATGTAATTACGAATAAAACAGATTTGGCGCGAATACTGCAACAGCAGCAAAATACAGTTGACTGTTGACTGACAAGCAGTGTTGCCAGGTCCAAACTGAAAAAAACAGTAGACATATGCCCTAAAAAACAGGAGATTTGGAAAAAAAACAGTAGACAAAATTGATTCCATAAAACTCACCTAAATATATGTCTTTCTCATGTTTTTCCTCGGTTTATTCATTTTCTGATTTATAATCTTCATTTTCATTTACTACAAAGGATGAATATTATGTTTTATGTTGTAGGTATTTATTTACTTGGATTTACTCTTATCAAACCACAAAGTTATTATGCACTTACCCGGGTTCAAAACAATCACAGTACAAAGCTCATCTTTCGGGTAACAAAAATTTCACACACTGTTTAATTTAACTACCTATTGTAAAATGTTAGCTCGCCCGACTAAAAAAAGGCAAATCGGCTATATGTATTATTACATACATACAATAATGAAATATGCTAAGTAAAGTGATAGCACAGGTGATAGTTAAGCAAACAAACTTTAACTTAAGTTTCAGTTTCACTCGGTTAGACTTAGAAAAGTTAGTTAGAGATTCAATTCAAGATTCGACCAACAAACAAACCATAGACCTAGACCACACACAGATTTATTTCACATCACATCGCTCATTTCGTTTCGTTCAGAAATTGGCATTAGATGTTACACTCTACGATAGAATTTAAGGCCGCCATACACTCGCATCAAGAACATTGACCAGTTATGAGTAAAATTTTTTTACAACTGGAGAAATTCTAAAATCCAGTAGATTTTATGGGAAAAACAGTAGAACAGTAGACACACCCCGAATCCAGTAGATCTCCTGTAAAAACAGGAGACCTGGCAACACTGCTGACAAGCAAAGCAAGAGCACAGACAGATTAGAAGGGTATGAGCAAGAGGTAGCTTACTCTACCAGTCAGTCAGTGTCGATTTTGTTTATGTCCAATTACTGAACATTTAGGCTAGCACCATACTGCCTTTTCTATGTAGTTAGTTATTAGCCGTGTGCTTAAATATACAAAATGAAACTCTTTTCTGGATTCAGATATACAGGGTGTTTGGCAGTCGGGTGTAGGGGTTTTAAGGGATGATAGTTAGGGTCATTCTGAACATTTTTGACCACATTTACTATTATGCTAAGTGTCACGGTGTTTGAGATATTGTCATATTTATTTATTTTTTGAAAAATTACTCTGTTTGCCAGTTTTTATTTTATTTAACACCCTGTATAGCTTGTATTGAGTTAATTTTTAGTGTTTTGCCATTGATACACCTTGGTTCTTCAAAATCAATTCAAACAATTACCTTCTACTGCTACAATTATTAATAAAACCTATTTAAACATGACGATAAAGTTTTTTTTAGATAATTTTACAACTTTGCATGTCTACAAAAAAAAAAGTAACAGTGATTTACGCGTAAAAAATACTTAATAAACTTCTTTGATTTACGGGCTTTCTAAGCATGTGCCATTTAAAACCAGAAAACTAAAAAAAAATAAAAAAAATAAGGTATTTCCAAAAAAAGAGACCTCACTTCCATACAGTGCAATTGTGTACGACTACGATGGTACCTGGCTATACAACTACAAAGATTAGTGTTTTCTTGCTTTTTGATTAGTGCATCTCTTTAATTTTTGATAGAAGGGAATTATTGATCAACAAACAAATTGTGTTAGTCTAAAAAACACGTTCAACTTTTGTCAGATTTTTAATTGTCACTAAACTGAATAATTACGAACTTATAAACGACGAGTAACTAAGTAACCTACTAAGATAGTTAAACAGATAGATAGCGTTTATTTCATGTACAAAACAGTAAGATAGTTAAAAAAAAATTAGTAAGATGATGTTGTTAACTACTTAATTACGTTTTAAGTGTTCAAAATGTCCTCCACTGTTCCTGACACAAGCACGAGCACGCCTTCGTACTTCGGTGGTCGTCACTCCAACTTTCATTTCATTTTTCATTATGAGACATCCTGCTTCAATTTTGCGTCTTAAATGTGCTATGTCCATAATTTCCTCATCGTAAACTAAGTCTTTTAGCCTACCCCAGACAAAAAAATCAACTGGAGTTAAGTCAGGACTGCGAGCGGGCCACAATATTGGGCCATTTCTACCTATCCACCTATTTGGAAAATTACCATCAAAATAATCACGCACAGATCTTGCGTAATGTGCGGGACATCCGTCGTTTCGGTATATCATATCGCCTCTTATGTTCAGAGGCATATCTTCAAGTAATACTGGTAAATCGTTGTTTAAAATTGATAAATACGCGTGTCCGTTTAAATTATTTGGCAGATAGTGTGGCCCAACCGATAGTGGAGATTGTGAAAAATTGTAATACCATCTCTATCAAACTTAGATTCATCAGTCCAAAGTATTCTTTTAAGAAAAGACGACTCTTCAATGCCTGAATTTAATAGAAAACGACAAAATGCTAAACGACGAATCGGATCTCCTTCGTCTAAACCTTGAACAGGTGTGTAATGATGGAACGGGTGCCTGCCATCACCATTAACAACTGCCCACACTTTCCACTCAGTTAAATTCAATTGTCTTGCAACTTTCCTGATACTCGTCGTGGGATCGTCACTGAATTGTGCTAATATTTCTTCGTCGACATCAACAACATAATGTTCAGGATAGTGGAGATCAGGATGTCTTGAGGCTACATTACCAGTTTCCCGAAGTTTTATAAAGGTATTCCTAAAAACTTGTGCGTTTGGAAGTCTTCGAGAGGGAAAACGTTCCTGGTATAAATTACGAGCCCTTGTTGCGTCTCCGTGAGCAAGCCCGTACATAAAAATTATGTCTGCGTAGGTACTCGTGATTGGAAAACGAAGTCGGACGCGACTAATTTACAAGAACATTCTAAATTCAAATTCAAAATACTCCAACTATCCAGTCACTACACTAAACAACGTATGGAAGTGAGGTCTCTTTTTTTGGAAATACCTATTTTTTTTATTTTTTTTTTAGTTTTCTGGTTTTAAATGGCACATGCTTAGAAAGCCCGTAAATCAAAGAAGTTTATTTAGTATTTTTTACGCGTAAATCGCTGTTACTTTTTTTTTTGTAGACATGCAAAGTTGTAAAATTATCTAAAAAAAACTTTATCGTCATGTTTAAATAGGTTTTATTAATAATTGTAGCAGTAGAAGGTAATTGTTTGAATTGATTTTGAAGAACCAAGGTGTAGCAATGGCAAAACACTAAAAATTAACTCAATACAAGCTATACAGGGTGTTAAATAAAAAAAAACTGACAAACAGAGTGATTTTTCAAAAAATAAATAAATATGACAATATCTCAAAAGCCGTGACACTTAGCATAATAGTAAATGTGGTCAAAAATGTTCAGAATGACCCTAACTATCATCCCTTAAAACCCCTACACCCGACTGCCAAACACCCTGTATATACGATAAAAAGTTTGATGTTGTTCATCATCGATATACATTTATTTTAAACTTAAACATACTTATACATAGATGCCCGATACAGGCAAATAGCACATGAATGTGAGTATTTGTTCCAGAAACTGATGATTTTATGTATTTCTCTATATTAGTATGTTCATCGTTGTCTACGATCGTTATCTAGTACCTAGAAGCCTAGAGCTTAATTTGGGACTAGGAAAATTTGTGTGACACTGTTAATTTGCGTGGCACTAATAAGTATTAATTTATAATTTATTTCATTTCTTTAGCTTAACATGATTGATTGATGCTGCAGGATCACAATGGCCACGCCACAGACAATACGCATCTAGCATAGTAGTATATTATACCAATGATAAAGGAAGAGAATGGATATGGCACGTTGACATATACAAATACACCACATCCTAACAAACTTGTTAGGATGTGGTGCAAGAAACAGCAAAAACCAGAAATATTTCACCGGTAAGTTCAAGTTTTTGTTAAAATATTGGTCAGTTTTGTCATTATTGGGGGACTTACATATGTAGTACATTATTATTAATACATAGATCAAGATTATAATACGATTTGCCTTTTATTTACAATATTTTGAAAGTAAACAAACCGGTGAATTTGACAGCTAGGGTTATTCTTGAAGTGTCGAAAATAACTTGGAAATTTCTCATCACGACAATTAATGTTAAAATAACATGTTTTTTTGTAATTGTATCATATAGAACGTATGTGCCAAAGAAAGCAAAGAACCATTTTTTCATCATGGATTACTATTTTTAAGGATTTTGGGAAAAAGTATACTGAGAAAGCTTCATTCCGAAATTATTTAAATAAAATGTTATTATTCCGGAATGAGTAATGACTATAGTTTTATACCTACTGTTACCGTTCTACCGGGTACGTGGTCCCAGCAGACGCAGGTAAATAAATGATACAAAGTAATAATGCAGTTAAAACCAGTTTATTTCCACGGCTCTTGAGACATTACAGACTTTAACATTAGGGCATGGGGGCGTCAGATGAGCGAGATAACTTTTGCCTTTGAAATAATTAAAGAAGTAAAGGGCGCCACTACCTTATCGGAGGTAGACCGATTAATAACGTAAGGTAAATAAATTGGACATCACCAGAACTCTGCCAGGGGTAGCGTTGATTCAGAGGCGGAGTCAATCCTCGGGCAGCAACAGCTCCGGTGAACTTCGTTGATGTTGGGCCGGGCCTCCGCCAGCTAGATCAGCAACCAGCAGCAAACAAAGAAAAATCAACCGTAGGAAGTGGTTGAAGGGCAAAACAGTCAATAGCTCAGCTCCAGCATATGACAGGAGTTGAAAAGGAAGAGACAAAATAGGTAGGTAAAAAAACCCCACTTTGGAATAGAGGCCTAGCCTAAGTTGGTGACTAAGCTAGGACAGAGGGACTTCGTGCCAACCTTATGGGGTTTCTTCACGTGTGCTCATATGCAACGCTTGCTTGTAAGCTTTTCATTCCATGAGAAATTTCCTCGCGGAGTAGCCGCAATGGTAATGAATTTTGATGAGATCCTTAATTTGGATCAATAAAACTTATCCGAATAGGCCGAAAGAATTATCGAAAGTCCATTGTTACGCCGGCGTGGTTGCCAGACGTAAGCAAAGAAAATAGCAAAATCCATGAAAGGATATCAGCGTCCGATATTTATCAATTATGGAAATTATTTTCTTTCCCATTTTAAAAGTATAATAAAAATAGCCGTTGAATTTTTAAAACACTCCTTACTGGAAAATAAAGTAAAATGTCCTAGGCAATTATGACACCTAGCAACACTTAACGAAATTACCTTTTAAAGTTTAATAAAACGAAATGGCAACGGAATACGTAACATTCAGCCACTAATATCGATAATCGATACAATATCGATTAAAATATATTATGTTTTGATAGGGGGGGGTAGGGGGGTTAGAAATAAATACGTAACACTACTTAAAATCATCTAAGACAGCACCAAATATTTTTATTGGTTTACTTGACGACACGTTAGCCTAGTTAATAGTGACCGTGCCTACGAAGCCAACGGTCCTGGGTTTAAATCCCGGTAAGAGCGGATATTTGTTACGGTCTGATAAAAAGTCATATTTGTAAAAAAATGCAGGAGTTAAAGACTGGATACATGATTATTTAAGATTATTGGCACTCTCACGCTGTGGCACTGTTTTGAATAAAAACAAAGGTAAATAATTATTGTTAATATTTTTGTGGCTTTTTATGATTCTTGTATTTTATCATTAAGAGAATTTAATGAGTCTTTATTTATGAAAAGAATAACTAAAAAGAAATTATACTTTTGTTGCTTTGTACTTTTATTTATATTAACTCACTCGAACTATATTAACCTACTGAACCCGTGAAATACTTCGTCTCTAGTCTTCATCATCGGTTCCACTTTACCAAATAAAGAAGTAAGGTTGACACGAACGTGCTTCGACGCGCGTTCGAAGCGTTGAGATGACAGGCGGCTCGTGTCAAGATCTTGCCTGCGATGCATGGCGGCACACGCGGTCTTGTTTACGATAGCACTACTTTGTTAGAATCTTGTACCGCGCGCCGCGTCAACCACGCGTTCATGTGAACCTAGCCTAAAGCTTTTGGTATGCGAATGCTGAAAATAGCAAAATATGTCCGCAATTTTTGAGAAGTTCCGTCGTTAACTCATGGATTCCATCATCAGATCACTCCAACTTTTCTATGGGACCATTTACGACCTTTCCTTTGCTTTAAGGTGGAAAGGGCCCACCGTGCTGGCTGTGCTCAAGACGACGTTTTGCAAGCCCTTCAGGTATCTCACTGCTACTGCATCTTTATACAGGACATGCGAAGTACTGAACGTACAGAACAGACGAGTTGAGAACCTCCCATCCATATGGTTGGTTTATCGATAACTTTATTATTACTATCGAATTGGGGCTGCACTTAAGCATCTGACAGTCCACCATTTTATGTTTGCTATGGAACTTTAGGTAGGCCCGTTTATTCTGTAGGTATGTCATATCGTAATACGTAATAATAAAAAATCTTGATAACAACCGGAATAAAAAATCATGTGCAAACAAGCGACTGCTTAAAATAATGATGTCAAAAACAGATAACGTTATTCTAAAAAAGTATTATAAAAGTTACGAATTTTTTTTAGTTAAAACACCAAAACATCAAAAAAAAATTAAGTTCCGAGAATGTTATTAAAGGAATGTGGCAAGTTATAAGAGAAAACACAAATAAAACTTCAAAAAAATCTTACATAAATATATCACTATTAATAAAAAATACAATCACAGAAGAGCCAAATAATGTTGCAAATACCTTTAATGACTACTTTACTTCCCTAGGTAACCAAAAGCACTCGACAAATACTACAAACCTACCGTTTTGCAACCAGTCAAAAAAAGATTCACCCTCTAACTCCTTATACATAAAGCCCGTTAGCGAACATGAAATAAGGAGCATTATATGCAGATTAAAAAATAAAAGAAGCTGCGGACATGATGAATTGCCTCCTGCTCTTATTAAAAAGTGTTCAAAAGAATTATCTAACCCACTTTCACTCATTATCAACCAATCTTTAAATGAGGGAGTCATGCCCGATGCACTTAAAATTTCTGTCATAAAACCTATCCATAAAAAAGGGGACCGAAATAATCCAGCCCAATACCGTCCCATAGCTCTATTACCTACCTTTGCTAAAATCTTAGAAACTACTATGGCAAATCGACTTTACCTTTTTTGCGAAAAATTTAAGATTTTTAATGAAAATCAGAACGGCTTTAGGAAAAATAGGTCTACAGTATTGGCCCTCTATAAATACATGCAAGAAGTACTTGATGTCATTAATAACAAGAAATATGCATTCGGGGTGTTATTGGATATGAGTAAGGCCTACGACAAAGTATCATACAAGATTTTGTTAAATAAACTTTACAATATAGGCGTAAGGGGCGTGGCTCATATATGGTTCCAATCATATTTGCCAAATCGAGCCCAGTTTGTGAAAATAGAATGCTTTAATCATCAAACCAGAACAATACAGCACATTAATTCAAAACACAATAGTATGTTGGGATCGATTCCTCAAGGCAGTGTACTTGGATGTCTTTTATTTCTCATTTATATAAACAATCTCCCGGAAATACTCGACCATACATGTATACTTTTTGCTGACGATATCCCTGTAGTCTTTCCTTACTCAAAAAACGATAATAATTTAAATTTCCTTCTAAATAATACCTTATCTAAAATAGTGGATTGGTTGAGCTTCCACAACCTTGAATTAAATATAGAAAAAACAAAGTACAATTTAGACCCCATCAAAAAGCCAGTTTAAAAATATTTTTTGCGTTTAATATATAATCAAATATTGGAATGTGTAAACTCAACTAATCTCCTAGGCCTCGAAATAGACACAAACATGAATTGGAAATCTCATATCCAAAAGGTGTCTGCTAAGCTGTCTACATTTACGTATGCCTTAATGCAAGTTAAAAAACATGCAGACCTAAGAACTGCTCTAAGCGCTTACTATGCATTTGCCCATTCACGACTCCGATACGGCATCTTACTGTGGGGTAATAGCACTTTTTACATGATTTGTTTGTTTTACAAAAGAAATGTATACGAATCTTAGTTAATATAAAACAAACAGATATACCCTACTACCGGAAACTTAAGATACTTACCGTAACCTCCCTTTACATACTTGAGTTGTGACATTTTTTAAGAAAACATCGTAATAGGCTACTTGCCTCATATTAAATTTGGCTTAATAAATTAATATTTTATGTAGTATTAGACTTAAGAAACCAATATTTATCGATTTCAGATATTAAAAGTGTAAGATGGCTACGTATTTTTTATTTAAAAATTGTTCATTTTTATTTTTATTTTGAACTCTGAAAACGCTGTCGGACTTGTTGTGACGTCATAGGACTCTAAGCAAACTTCATGTCGGTTCTTATACGAGTGAAATTCGCAATGGTATATTCTGTAAGTATTCTGTGCTGTGACATGACATTGACATTTATGACTCATGGACTTTTGAGGTTGTGTTATGATCAGTCGTTTTAACATTAGTAAAAACCTAATCTGTGTATTATTGTTACTGCTTTCTAGTTTTATTGATAAGAGCAATCATGGATGTTGGATTCGTGAATGCAGATAGCACAAACTTACCAAGAATCGACACGTTGATGGTCGGTAATTTTTTTGCCTTGAATCCAGATTTCTGCTCTGCCGAGCTTATTATTATTGAAGATAAAAGTTTCTGTAAAAACTGAATAACTTATTAAGTAAATACTAACATCAAAGTGATCTTCGCAAAAAAACAAAAATAGTTTCAGTCGATAAAGTCAGGATCCTTTTTAGCAAGTTTTAGCCATGTATTTCGCATATTTATTTCACTGGGCATTCTAATCCATAATTTCCCTGGGGTCGTAATTGATGTGTTCTTGCATTCTCGGAATATACAATAACGATAATTACTATATTTTCCATGTAAACTGGTGGAAGTCATGGTTTTTATTAATAAAAGTATCAAGGTTTCGAAAATGATAAATTGTTTATCTATATGTCAAATGCTCTCGTCAAATGTCAAATGTTTGTTTTCGGCCCGTATGACGTCACAGCACAGATAATCTATAGACTAATATGGCTGTAAGCGTTTTCGCCTGTTAACGAAAACTAAACTTTTAAAATAAAGTTTTGCGGTTTTGTAGGTCCTAAAAAAATATGGCAATATTTTTTTTCATCTAATCGGACAATAATTAATAACTTGAGACCTACTTTAAAACAGAGTCAACTAGCCTATTTTTTCCGACGGCCAAAAGATTACACACATTCAAATTAACGCCCAAGAAATAATATCCCAATCCCATCATCGAAATTGAAAATGCACAGTTCGAGTCCACATGTGATGTGCATTAAAGTCTACAATAAAATTCCAAATTACATAAAAAGCGAAGAGAGAAACAATATATTTACTAAAAAACTTACGAAATATTTAATATATAATTGTTTTTCAAATCAAAATCAAATCAAATCAAAATCATTTATTTCAGCCGTCTTTGGACCATAATATTATTACAAAGTGTTAGTAAATTAAATTAAAAATTTAACCTAATGTTAGTATTACATATTTTTACTGAGCACATAGGTTTTAAACTAAGCTAACCTACTTAGGCTGATATGCCAGAACGTGAACCAGACAACAATGATTCACATACTGACAATCGAACCTCTGGGCTAACGTCGCCAAGATGCTGTTGGAGCTGCATGAAACAATTAATTTATACAACAACAATTTTATTTAACTTTCTTTTTTTTTTTTTTTTTTTTTTTTTTATTTAACAATTTATTCCCTACAAGAGTTTTTTGATTGTAAAATAGAATAAATGCAATATATTGGTGCCATATGTAACATGCAACATGTACTTAGTTTAGATAGTTCCTATTAAATAGCTAAGCCTAGTATTAGTTAAGCATAATAATATTGTAGTGCTTGACAAGGTTTCATGGCAGAACAAAATTGTACCTTAAACACCATTGTACCCATGAAAGCAATGAATAAACTGAGTGACGCGAATGCTCTCAGGACGCTCTTTTAAATTTTATATGGAGTCCGATGTTTACGCTTGAAGAATAGCAAAGACTGAATAAAGGTGATATTGCACAACGCGTTCTCTCGGGCCGCACCCAGCGTAGTATAATAAAATAAGAAACTGGGAATCTATATTATTAATATAAATAGGTATTTATGAATTTTACTAATGTGAAAATAACTGTGTCTGTCTGTTTGTTAAGCTTTCACGGATATACCGCTGAACCGATTTAGATGAAATTTGGTATGGTGATAGTTTAATGATAAAGGAAGAGAATGGATAAAACACGTTAACATATACAAATAATCAATCATGTAAATACTATGCATTCCGACATCGAACACTCAAAAATAACGTTACCTCTTTTTAACTTAATTCTATGTTCCTAAGTAAAACGAGATGATAGTACGTCAGCCAGTGCAATAATGGCAACATTTGTAACTTGACGTTCATACCAATACCTAACGTGCCTAGTCAGCCATGTTTAGTTTGCTTGTCATAAGTATCTGATGTGTCAACCGTGCCGAATTAACTTAAAAAATGTTTAATATTTTGTTTTCCGTATTATAATATTGCCAAAAGTTACACATGGATTGGAAGAGAAACTTCATTGTAATGTCTCTTAAGTGTAGTTTGTTAGGATGTGGTGCAAGAAACAGCAAAAACCAGAAATATTTAACATTTCACCGGTAAGTTCAAGTTTTTTTTTAAATATTCGTCATTTTTGTCATTATTGGGGGATTTACATATGTAGTACATTATTATTAATCCATAGATCAAGATTATATAAAGATTATAATACGATTTGCTTTTTATTTACAATACTTTGAAAGTAAACAAACCCGTGAATTAACAGTTAGGTTTTTTTTTTATTATTTATTAAGGATTACCAACAGATAATACATCATACTAATTCTTAATTCTATTTCATGTACAGCCCAGGATGATGTTTATCTACTTATAGGTAACCACAACTTACACATGTGGCTAGGAACCTACGAAAATGAAAACAAACATAAAACTCGTGGATTGTTTAGAATGGTCCTCACCTGAGATATTTCGATACTTTCCTTTTGTAATCAATAAGACTATCGTGAAATATATCGGCTTCCACCGAGCCTGGTAGTTGGTTATAAAACTTCATCATTCGTGACAGTGGAGAATTACGGCCTAAATTTGTTTTAATGAGCTTATATCTAAATAATTTATAAGTACCAGGACGAGGCAATCTTGCTGGCACTGCTATTCTGACCTTACTCAACAGCTCTGGGCAATCTAATCCCTTGGAGTTGACTAGCTTGTAAATAAATGTTGTTGCTTGTAAATGTTTTCTTAGAGTTGTTCTTAAAATATCAAAAATAACTTGGAAATTAGTCATCATGACAATTAATGTTAAAATTACATATTTTTTTGTAATTGTATTATATATAATGTTTATGGAATGTGCTAAAGAAAGCATAGAACGATTTTTTTCATCATGGATAACTATTTTTAAGGATTTTGTGAAAAATTCAACTTGATTCAAGAAAGTTTCATTCTGAAATTATTTTAATAAAATAATATTATTCTGGAATACTACTATTGCGACGACACGTTGGCCTAGTTGGGAGTGATCCTGCCTCTGAAACCAGGGGTCCTGGGTTCAAATCCCGGTAAGGGCAGATATTTGTGTGATGAGCGCCAATATTTGTTCCTGAGCCTTGGATGTTGTATATGTATTTAAGTATGTATTTCTCTATATAAGTATGTTTATCGTTGTCTAGTACCCATAGTAACAAGCCTAGAGCTTAGTTTGGGACTAGGTCAATTTGTGTGAGATTGTCCCCTGATATTTATTTATTTATTTATTTATTTATTAATGAGTAATGAGTTAATGACTAAAGTTTTATACCTACTTAAAATCATCTAAGACAGCACCAAATATTTTTATTTGTTTACTTCACGACACGTTAGCCTAGTTGATAGTGACCCTGCCTACGAAGCCAACGGTCCTGGGTTCAAATCCCGGTAAGAGCCGATATTTGTTACAGTCTGATAATATAACAAGTCATATTAGTAAAAAAATGCAGGAGTTAAAGACTGGTAATACACGATTATGTAAGATTATTGGCACTCTCACGCTGTTTTGAATAAAAACAAAAGTAAATAATTATTTTTAATATTTTTGTTGTTTTTCATGATTCTTGTATTTTATCATTATGAGAACTTAATGAGTCTTTTTCACTACTTTTATTTATATTAACTCACTCGAACTATATTTACCTACTGAATCCGTGAAATACTTCATCTCTAGTCTTCATCATCGACAAGACAGCACCAAATATTTTATTTGTTAACTTGACGACACGATACCCTAGTTGATAGTGACCAAATATAGTGAAAAAGCATTATAATATGCCTCGGTGGAAATGGGATTGCCTGACTTTCCGAGCCTAGGAAATAATATAATAATTCGACTTAAAGCTAAAAGCAATAAAAAATCTTATCCAGATTCCGTATCTTATGACATCTTGAAGCCAACTGCAGCACGACTTAGCCCAGCCCGAGCCCGCGCGAACTGTCACATTGAACACAGCCGCGCGGCGTGAGCAACGCGACGCGGGCTCGCGTTGAAGCTGCCGTTGCCAGCAGTGTGTCGGGCCGCTACGCGACGCGAAGCTCTCAACACGTGTTTGGTGTGCCGGAGCCTTTATTATACGAGAGAAGTAATCCCGTTTTCGCCGAGGCATACACAATGCTTTTCTCAAATAATGAGAGGAAATTATACAAATACATTATACGTATTTGTAAAAAAAGATTGCCATTAAATGTGAATAAACGGTTGGCCACATCTGTGTGATGTCATGGTTAAAATCAGCAAGAAAATGGCATATGTGTCAGTAGCTTTTTACCATCCAATTTATTTTTTAACTAGCAACATTAGAGATGCGATTCTAGCAATTGCTGATTCTGGTAACTCTACTTAGTTCTTTCTTTCGTTGCTTTTGCATTGGCCCGCTCGCATCTTGCGGCCGGGAGATATCGTATTGTATCGCGAGTTATACCAACGATCACTTGAAAATTACTAGATTCCGCACAGTACACATTTGATTTCGCCGGAATGAGAGCCAAGGTAATGTTTATTTCGCATTTATCTTTATTTTAATTAATATTCAAGTGGTAAATGCGGTCATGTATTCACGCTCAATTTATTATTTCAGTGGCGGAAGAAGCGCATGCGAAGGCTGAAACGTAAACGCAGGAAGATGCGTGCGAGGTCTAAATAAATTGGGTAAGTGAAATAATGCATTTATCATGTGTAGTTTATAATTTAACTGAATAATTAGTATTTAACCTCCAAAACACGCTTTTCGTAAACGCCAAGGTGTTAATTTTGTTTTGTTGATAATTTAAAATATTTTGTTCGCTGTCTAAACCACCATAAAAAAAAAGTCTTTTGTATATTGAGTTTTTATTTTAATAGTTCCTAAATTGTCTGCTTAGTTCAGTGTCGCAGATTTTTTTTTATTGAGTGTTTGTGAACTTAACCTTCAAAGCACGCCTTTCAAAAAGTACCTAAGGTGGTGATGGTGAGTCAAATATTTTGACACTAAACAAATTACCATACAATATTAAGGTTTTAATATCGTTCTCTTGTAAGGCTTTAGTAGGCTTGTTCACTTTGGTGTCCCAGGCTCATAGATTCAAAGCAGGCCTTCCTAGTAGGTCGGTTGACATGATATTATTTCGACGCCTGGGAAATGGCTCCGATGTGTGAGGTAAAGTAAATTGAGCACTTGCCTCGTATTTTCAATTCATTCAAGGCCAATTGAATTCCAGGTGGGAACGAACGCTAAATAAAGAATAAGTAATCTAATGCACAGTAGAGTCAAACCTAGGTGTAGAGCCTAAGAGCCTGTCTGGTTGTGATTTCTAAATAATACCTAGCCACGTGCTTAATTGTATTCAATGTCTATTAAAACATTTTAAACGATTATTTATATGCAATGCATTTCTATGGAGCCTCGTAGTAAATACCATGCTAATCAGTCAATGACAGGTATTAAGATTATGATATACATACGTGTTTACATTCTGTTCCCTATTTATTTCGTTTATAATATATCAACGCGTTGGCTTAGTTCATAGTGACCCTGCCTACGAAGCCAACGGTCCTGGGTTCAAATCCAGTCTGGTTCAGTTCTGGGTCCAGCAGTCCCCGGTTTGATTCTTGTTATGGGCACATATTTGTGATGAGTGAGAGTATTTGTTTTAGTCTTGGATGTTTTATTTGTATTTAAATCTTGATTTTTAATTCTGTAGAATTTTGACTTTTATTGGTCTTACCAACAAATATTCCTTGAGTCAGAGTGCAAAATTTAAAACATGACTTTAGATGTTAAAATGTAATAAAATATCATTACTTAATACAAAGTTCCCTATATAAAATAAAAACCGCAAAATTTATACATTTGATTTATTTTAAGGGAAATAGTTTTTTTTTTGTTCTTTTTTACCTACTTCACATTGACATGACACAAATGAAAAGGTAACATCAAACTCACTTCTTAGTGCATACTTTTAAATGGAAAACTGTTTGTTTTACAAAAAGAAAAAAAAAGAAAACAAACCTAATTAGTAAATTATTGGGATTTGAACCAGGACCTCTTATACTCGAAAAGTGAACTATTTACCACTAAGGTAAATTTGTTAATGTGCTGATTGATGAAATTCAAACACTCGTACTTGACAACTTTTGTCAAATTGGAACTATCCACTATTTGGCTATCATAAGTTACGGGTAAGGACCAAATAGTTAAGCGTAGTTAACCATGAAAGTGAAAAAAGTTGTTGTGACACGAAAATTATCCCTACAAATGTATGACTAATTGTCGTGTCACAACGGAAAAGTTTCATAGAAAATTTAATTGAGTGAGTTAGCATGGCTATCTTTTTGGTCCTTACCCATACAGTTTTATTATGAGTGCTCCCCAAGTTTGTTTTTTACTCCTAAACTACAAAGATTTTGCAAGTGATGTGAATATATATTTACATTATTAATATAAAGTAACTATACTATGACAAGAAAGATAAACATAATTGTAATGGTAAAAAATTCGGACTTTAGCTCGGATTCGTCGCATAAGTGTGCACATTGCTTTTGGTTCATTTTCTACAGACGGCAAACCACACTCGTTAAAATTCTGCCAATGTACTAGCTTCTTGGCCATCCTTCCTCAAGTATCTCTTAACAATGGCCCGTGAGGCCACACAGGAACAAACTGCCTCCCATACAAGGACTTTCTTCCTGAATTTGTCCATTTTTATCTGAACCTGGTAACAATATATCTACAACAAATTGTATAAATTGCGGCACCTTTTTTTGGACTGTATTTGGAGTTTACAATCATGGATATTTAGGAAGTTGTCATCTTTAGGAAAATGATTTTTAATCTTTTCATCTAGGGCATTCTAAATCTAATCTAATATATAAAATTCTCGTGTCATGGTGTACGTTATTGAACTCCTCTGAAACGGCTCGACAGATTCTTATGAAATTTGGTGTGCATATCGGGTAGGTCTGAGAATAGGCCAACATCTATTTTTCATACCCCAAAGTGACATACAAAAAAGATGCAGCGGGCGAAGCCGCTGGCGGGTCGATAGTCGCTATACAGTGTTTTTTTTAAAAAAATGGGACAGTATGGGGAAATCCGAATCTAAAGGAAATAGAGGAAAAGTGTCCAAGGAGACATTAGGTGTTTTTTTATGTAAACAAATTTGGCTCATTAAAATTTTTGGTCAAGCGTGAGTTGTTCTTAAAAAATTATAAAGTTGGTAATTTTTTTTTTGACGCGGGTCGACTCTGTTTCATGTAAGGATTATTTCATTGTATGGAAAGAAAAAAATCTGAACAGTAGAAGTTGGTCAAATTTAATGAAAACTAATCTTCATACAATTGCAGTATTCGCCTTTTAATATTGTCACAAGTGCCTAGGCGTGTAAAAAAATATTTAAAATTATTCCATTTTTAAATTTCGATAATCGATAAGAGCTCCAGATGATTCAAGAGAAGAAAATTTTTTTTAATCTTCGTAAACATCATGGCACGCGATAGTCTTGAAATTATAAAAAAAAGAATTCAAATTTGGAACGTAAGTTATTTCTGCAGCAAAGAATTCAAATTTGGAACGTAAGTTATTTCTGCAGCTGTGATTTTGTTTCCAATCAGTTCATGCTTGTAATTTTATTCATCATGGCGTTAACTAATTCACATAAAGTTGATTTGATTGAGGCGTATTTTCTTAATTATCGCAGTAGAGATAATGCACTTAAGTGGTATCAAGAACGCTATCCTGACCGTGTAGTACCGAATCGCAAGATATTTGATAGTTTAATAAAGAACCTAAGACAGGAAGGCTGTTTCAAACCTAAGCGTAAAAGGCCGACGATAGTCAATAGTGAGTTCATAACTATTGCCGTATTGGGATATTTTGAAGCATATCCAAAAGCTTCGTTACGGGAAGCAGCTGAAACTATCGGTATTCATAAATCAACTGTAAGGAAGATATTGAAGGCTCATATACAAGTGTTACATAGAAGGTCGACTTGTACAAGCGTTACTACCTGGAGATAAAGACCGCAGGTTACATTTCTGTAATTGGTATGTGGCTCAGACTATTAGAAATAGATGTTTTCCTAATTTTATTATTTGGACTGATGAATGCAACTTTTCGAACAATGGCATGTACAACAGGAGAAATAACCATTACTGGTCAAAAATAAATCCGCTAAGAACTACAGAAACCCACAACCAAATCCGATTTTCTTTTAATTGTTGGTGTGCGATATTACATAACAGAATTTTTGCTATCAAAATTTACCAAGGAACGCTAAATAGTGAAAAATATCAGGAAATCTTGAACATGGCTGCAGATTTAGTAGATGAGACTATTAGCTTAAGGAACTTTGGTAAGATAATCTACCAACAAGATGGTGCACCAGCCCACAACAGTAGGGCAAGTAAACTGTGTTGGACGAGCAGTTTCCAAACCGTTGGATGGGTACATATGGGCCGATAAAGTGGCCCCCACGATCGCCCGACTTAACGCCATTAGATTTTTTCTTATGGGGTTACCTTAAGGGTCGAATTTATGAATCCCGATACAACTCCGTACAAGAATTAAAAGATGCTGTTTACAACACTTTAAACACAATTCACCATAAGTCTCTGTTAAATGCAACTAGAAGTGTCTTGAAGCGTGCTCGTACCTGCATAAGACAAGACGGCGGCCACATCGAACATTTACTCAAGTAATAAACCAACTGTATGAAGATTAGTTTTCATTAAATTTTTTACACGCCTAGGCACTTGTAACAATATTAAAAGGCGAATACTGCAATTGTATGAAGATTAGTTTTCATTAAATTTGACCAACTTCTGCTGTTCAGATTTTTTTCTTTCCATACAATGAAATAATCCTTACATGAAACAGAGTCGACCCGCGTCAAAAAAAAAATTGACCAACTTTATAATTTTTTAAGAACAACTCACGCTTGACCAAAAATTTTAATGAGCCAAATTTGTTTACATAAAAAAACACCTAATGTCTCCTTGGACACTTTTCCTCTATCTCCTTTAGATTCGGATTTCCCCATACTGTCCCATTTAAAAAAAACACTGTATATACAAAATAAAAAATATGCAGAACAAAAAAAAAAACAACGCATACTAAATGACTATATCTTTGACTGCTCATCATAAATGTCGTGTTTGCATTAGAAATGTAATTCTTTTTTGAATTTCAGATAAGAGTTGATAACAATTAATTATAGCTAATAATAACATAGGAAATATTGGCATATTGTCACTACTAAAAAACCGCGTATCTAATATTTCGTGATGTTCGATTTTAAACTTAATCACAAAGAGAAATAAATTTAAAATCGAACATTACGAAATATGAGATGAGGTTTTTCAAAGTAGTGACGATATTTTTAAGTAATTTTAGGAATTATCAGGAATTTCCAATTTTTTTTATCTCCACCGTTTATTTCAACTTAACCCCTCGTATGCTCAAGACACGGTTCCGTGCTCAAAATTTGGATATCTTTTTGTATATTTTTAAGCTTAATTTTATGGACTATATCGTAATCAGAAGAGACTAGAACTTGGTATTTTTTTCACCTCCCGTATACAAGGGGTTATTAGACCTCATTTGAGATATTTCACTTTGTTCCGATAGGGTTGACAGCAATCATTGTTTTTATTTTGAAATCTTAAAAAATAATAAGTATGAAATCTTTATCATTATTATTTTTGTCAGTGAAATTGTATCTATGTAGTTTCATCCCTATTTTGTTTGTGCACCTTATCCAGAGACACGCTGTATAACACTTGTCATAATGGATGATTAGCCTTAATGTTCAATACTCATAATTTACATATTATCTTAAAGCGTTTGTTTTTTCTGTTAATATTCCGGATTACGGATATACTTGCCAGTAGTTAACAAGTTAGTAATCCCTCTCAAGGCAGCCATGCTCTTATTATAAGAACCATGCAAAGAATGAAAGGGTATATTAAAGGCTTTCTCCACCCATTTTATGCAAAGTGCATTACATGGACTAATAAAACGCAAACAAAACTTCCAATATTATTTATTTTCGGGTCTAACAGATGTTACGCGAAATCTAAATAAAGGTTATTTTTAATAAGACTAATTTAATATAATTTCTTCTTTCAGGTACACCAATGGAGTGGAAGACCTAGTATCTAAGACTCTCTAGTGTATCTAAATAAAAATTCAAAAAAAAGATTATTTTTTTATTTAGTAGAAAGTTGAAGCAAGTTAAAGCTTGGCAAAAAAGGATGTTCTCAAATGGCTGAATAGCAACATTGGTGACTAACAAAGTAGCAGTTTTTAAATGTACGTCAGGATGGGCGGGTGTACCTCAGGAATTTCAAGGAAATATTTATAGATATTTGGTACCAGCGGTACACAGCCGCTGTATACCTTTTATAACATTTTGTGTACCTTTCCCAAAGGGAACTATCCAAAATAAGGTCTACCCAAGGTGAAAGTTTTTTATTATGTTAATACATGTTTATAGAGGTACACAGGAGGTACAATTTTTTAAGAATTCAATAGCTTTAATCTAACGTATATTTCAATGGTCCACCCGCCACCCTGACGTCAGAATGGCGGGTGGACCTTATTTTGGATATAGTGTAGTGAGAGTTACACAAAATGTTATAAATGGTTAACACAGCAGGTACCAAATGCATAAACATTACCTTGAAATTCCTGAGGTCCACCCACCATCCTGATGCACGTTTTTACATAAACATTGGAACATTTCACTCAAAATGAGCCCTCATTTTTGCCAAGTTAGGACTATATTTTATTGCTTTTGACGTGTTTTTAACTACCGCCGTGACTAACGGCCGAACCCTATATTCAAACCGCGGATAGATAAGGCTTACTTCGGGTTGAAATTTGACATTTGCACATACAAAATGTGACAAATTTTAATCCGAAGTAAGGCTATCTGTCCGCGGTTTGAATATAGGGTTCGGCCGTAAGTAAATCCATCCATTTGACAGATAACATTGTCGCAATATGCAATATGCTGCCCTACCAAGCCAAACAGTATGTCAGATTCAATTGCCAAAGTGAATTCAATCCTCTCGGTACAGTGGCCGGCCGATGAGAAGTCAATCCTGACCTGACCTGTCATCGCAGTGCAAATTTATAGCCTATTCTTAGGTTTGAGGTTATAATTTGTACTGAAATGACGGGTCGGGATTTACTTCACAACTATAGTAATAAAATAATGTGAATGCCACAGGAGTTTTACTTGAGATACTGTTATTTGGCTTAGCAGGGCAGTATGGTTTTACCGAGTAGAATAGAGGTGTGCATAGAAACGCGAAACCGGAGCGGACTCAATTATTAGCATCTTAATATCGGATATTGGTACAGTCGCGAACGTTAATTTAGGACCCATTAAAAAAAAATAGCTTGTTAATGTCATTTCATTAGAGATTCAGTCATTTTGTAACTTACAATTATAACACAACTTATTGATGAAGAATGTCAGATTGACTTGATGGAACTAATAAATTATGGGTCATAACATAAATTATGTTCGTGACTGTACACTGACCGCTTGTTTCTCAATCCTCAAATAAAGCCTTAGCCTTTTCGCCGCTGTTAACTTAATACCTAAGTCGCCCTCACACGCCAATGACAGCTACGAACCACAGCTAAATTCAACCTTACGTCACAAATACTCTGGTCTATTTGTCACTGTATCTGTAACAACTAAGCGTCGATGGCGTAGTTATGCACGACAGTACACGACGCCTTTAGGTGTTATTGGCACTCAAAGGGTTAATAAAGCACAAATGACAAATAATTTTAGCCCTTTCCCTTTCTTACACTTGAAAATAGACAAAGAGAGGGCCATATTTATTAGACAGATTTCGATTGTGAAACTGGCTCTGGAGCCCGTTTCATAAAAGCTTATAACTTTTAATACAAGTGAAAGTCTCTTTAATACATACTGTTGGAAAGAGATTTCGGCTTATAATACGAGCTATTATTTTATTTGCAATAGGCTCCAGAGTGATGTAGAAATATCGCCTCGTTTTCTTTATGATAGAATGTATGTATGTATGTAAACTTTATTGCACAAAGAAAAAATAACAATAACAAGAAATTTCGTACATAAACTTAAGATTAAAATGTAAGTACAATGGCGAACTTATCCCGGAAGGGATCTCTTCCAGTTAACCCGACCATGAACGATAGTTTTATAACTATCGTTCATGGTCGGGTATCATTGCCAAAACTGCCCTAAGATTATTTTCTGGACACATTCCGTCAAATGTGTTGGCTCAAATGGCGCAGCTCTCTGCAGCACGTGTGGCGTCGGCCTGCTCGCAAACGTGCGCGTAACCTGGTGTGACAGGGGTGCTGCGCACGTCTACGCTTGCGTCTACACGCAGGTGTTGCACACGTAGGTGTGGCTCGGCCCGGTGCACGTCGTGGTTTTTAATCACTTTTTAATCATGAATCAAAACTAAAAGAAAAGCTCATTGATATTGTGTGAGGACATGAATGCCTATACTACTTAAGGCATAGAGTATAAAAAAGCTACTTATACAAAAAATATTGTGGGAACAAACAGGTGCATCGATTGGAGTATAAAAATATACCAGGTACCTAACCTCTTTGTTGTAATTAAATATATTATTGTTGAATTGCCACAAGTATCCCATTATCCATGGTAAAATGAATTAAAAACTACCCTTAGATTCATACAGACACATACATTCCGGATACATCGTTCTGGATACATTCCGTCAAAAATGTTTGCTCAAATGGCGGCTGGGTACGCTAAGGACAGGCTGCAGCCTGTGCTGCGTGGCGTGTGCACTCTGCAGCACGCGTGGCGTTTGTGTCCACGCAAACGTGCGCGTAACCCGGTGTGGCTCTGCCTGTATATTTCGTAACATGAATCAAATGTGATGAGAGTATTTCACACAGGTATTGAAGTAAGCATTGCACGGGAAAGGGAAGTTCGAATTCCATCCCTTCTATCGTTTCAGCCTTGAGTGAAGAGTGATAGGGACACTTACCGAAATTCGAATTTAGTGCTTCGTGGTAACCATCCTGTTTTTTCTACACACGGTATTATAAGTCCTCTATAATGCGTGACGAACCCGTTGGCAATGACCAGCATTCAGTTTTTTTATCTGCGGTGGTATGGTCGGGGCAAGAAAGACGTAGGTACAATTTGTTGTTGTTGTGCAAAAATAGCTAAATAATTTAAAAACCGGCCAAGTGCGAGTTCTCGTGTACGAAGGGTTCCGTACCGGTTTACCCTTAAAATTTCGACAAATGTTTGATCGAATTTCAGTTCAAAGTCAACGATACGCACTTTTTCATTTAATCGAATATTCATTGCACCGAAAATTTAAATGGTGTATTTTAATAACACCGATTTTTACTCCGTAGAAATATTATTTAACACATTTTTCACTTTATTTCACATATATTTATTGAATATTTTATTATTCCATATTTTATTATTTTGTATTAAATTTCAAATTGTAGAAAATCATTTCAGAATTTATCATTGTACAACTTTAATTAATTATGTGAGGAACTAAACGCAATGCACTCGCGAACGGATGTGGGTAGATATTATGTTTTATGTGTGTATCCTTTTGTTTACGCTCTGTATTGAATTTGTTTGGTAATTGGTAGGCGAGCGTTTCTAGTTGTTGACTTAATATTTACTTATATTCTGTACAAAATGAGTGATTTTCATTTTGCGCAGATAACTTACAGTTAGGTATTTTTTACTATTAATGACTACCTTTTTTTGAAATTAGTTTTCTAGTAATACACCTAACACCGTGAGCCGTTTTGTTTTTAGGGGCATAAAAAAAATAACCCTAACCTAACCTACCTATGTCTGCGAGTAATATAGCAATAGTAATTATATTAATAAATTGTCTATACTTGCTTGAGTTTGTTTTATTTTTTCTTAAAATAATGTAATTAAGTATGAAATGAATTAGTTGTATACTAATACATCGATGAAATAATATATTTTTTTTTTTCCAAAGTAAGTCACAGTATACATTGCGTGTTATGTCAAAGTATAAGAAATTACATTGAAATCGTCAAAAAATAAAAAATAAAATAAAACATAATCAATAGGAACACAAAAAAAAAGAATTAGAAGTCAGGATAAAATAATATGGAATTAAAGGATTAATCACCATTATGGATCGTCTTGAACAGAATACAAGCAATAAAAATAAGTCAATAAATCATTAAAATAATATGTCAAAACATCAGAATTAAAAGGCAACATTACATACGGAATCACATAAAACACATCTCAATTATAATTTTAGGTCCAGAAACTCATTGACTGAGTATAATGGATTTTGTAATAAAAGGTTTTTCAGCCGGCGTCCAAATGGTTTGTCAGATGATTCGCTTTTAAGTTCGGAGTAGGGCTTGCAATTCGAATATTCGAATAATTAGAATATTCGGCTCTTTCTAATATTCGAATAATGCGGCAAATAGTATTCGAATATTCGAATATTTATGGTTATTTGGACAAACGGATGTAAAATCGCCCGGGGATGGTCGGCTGTCTCTGTCTCACTCCCCGATCCCATTCACCCACCTCCCACCTACTCTGTACTCTTACATTATACTGTATAACAAAATTCACATATATCATAATTGTTTCGTGTTGATTACATTAATAATTTAACACATACATATATTTTACCATTTAAATTATTTTCTTTTAGTTATGTTGTTGATTCTGACTTTTTTTAATTGAAGTACATAATCTTTGTGCAATTGATACCAAATCGTTGCTGTTCGTACATTCAGTTGTTTTTAACACAATAATATTTAAATTCAAGTTTTTTTTTTATTCATTCTATAAAGCCAAGGACGTATTATTTATTTAAGATGTTTATGTAGACTTTTTGAGCTTTCAGACTGGTAATAAATAAAAATGAGCATCCAAACCCGTTTTTCTTGAATTTTTTGGATTATTCGAATAGTATTCGAATTATTCGAATATGTCCAAATTAAAAGTCGAATATTCGAATATCTGAATCTATCGAATATTTGCAAGCCCTAGTTCGGAGGGCAGACGTTCGTAAAAGGTGGGACCAATCACTCGCGGGTTCTTACCTGCAAGTGCCATGCGACGGGGAACCTGTTCTCAAACGCCCAGAGTGGCGGAGCTGCTTGCCGACTGCGTGCACGCGGGCGAACATTGTAATATTTTTCCTAACATATAATATAACTTGGTATATGTAAAGTGAGTAGTGAGTCAATATGCGGTGCGTCACGAAGAGATTCCTGCATGAATGTTTAGGTTTCACTCCAACTAATGTACGCACAGCACGTTTCTGCATTAGCATTACTCTGTTGGCATCCGTGGAGTTTCCCCATATAAGAGTGCCGTACGACATAAGGGAGTGAAAATGTGAAAAATAAACTTGCCTTACTGCGTCATCCATCAGAGATGAGCATTTTCAGTTATCTATGTATACAACATAAAACACTATTATTACAACACTTGTTTTTAACGGGTGATAACAAAAAAATGAGAATCATTACCAGTAGTCTTAAAAGAAAAAAAAAATTGTCACAGACAAAAAAGTTGTTCATGAGGTTATTTGTACCTCTTTTGAGATTCTTGATTTTCATTTGTTTTATTTTTTCAATCATTTATAATAAAATTGTCAAAATGACGCCGAAACAAGAAGCTCTGCGAAAACGCGTTGTACATTTTTATAATAAAAATATAAACACGGGGAAAAAGTACATAGTAGATCATTTTACCAAAGAAAATTATCAGTTTCTACTATATATAGAATTCTTGCATCCTTGAGCTCGCAAACGTGGTAGCGGCCGAGCAGCTAAAATAATGACTAAGGGAAGACTGAAGAAACTCCATACCACTTTCAATGATAGTGATTCCATGAGCCAACGAGATGCCGCGAAAGTATTTAAATGTTCTCAACCGTACATTTGCCGGTCTTCAAAAAAGGTGGGTTTGGAGTGCCGCAAGAAGGTACGGGCGCCGGAATACACCGATCAGCAAAAATCTAACATTATGTCACAATGCCGCTGGATGCTTAGAAATTACAGAGGAAAATCGTTTATTTTGGATGATGAAAGTTATTTCCCTTTGAGAAAAACCCATATACCTGGAAATGATCGGTACTATACCAGCAATATTTCAACGATCCCGTACACATTCGTCACTTTTCGACTAAGTTCCTAAAAACGCGTTTATGTATTTTTAGTGCACTTTCGTCAGCAGTGACGAATCTGTACTTAAGTTTAATTTCTGTATGTTTTTGACACTAGTGACCAAAACGAACTTACAATAAATTTGGGTACATTTTCGTGTGCAACAGACAAAGTCGCTTTATAAAGTGACGAATCTATACTTAAGTTTTCATTTCTGTTTGTTTTTGACACTATGACCAAAACGAACTTAGAATAAAATTCATTAGGTATTTTTACAATTTATTTATTTATTTAACCCTTCATTTTGATTTAGTGACTTGATATCAAGTAGTAGCGTGTGGGTACGAAATGCTGTGACTTAATATCAAGCCATTGGCGGCGAAAGGGTTAAAGTATTTTAGGTAGGTAGATACTAGTAAATGTGGTTATTGCAATAAAACACTTTTAAAATTAACCCTTATTATATAATTAATAAAAATAAACATTACTTTTCATTAAACTAAATTACTTCAAACTCTGTCATAAATTTATAGGTAGGCAAGGAGTATAAAAATATAACAATCATTTTGCTCCACGCCACACCCGACTTAAGCGTGTCAAGCATGTTTTTACATTAATTTTACCTTTCAGCAACAAGTCGACTAAATGTTTTCTTTGTTTTGTTGTTTCTACATCGACTTTTCTGCGGTTCTCGGTCTTAAGTGTCCCTGATTGTATTTTTATAATTTTGATATCGTTTATCCTAATTTCGTTATTTATGCCATGCATAAGTCTTAATAAACTTGCTTTTCTTGGGATCTTTTTATTAAGCCGGCTATGGAAACCCTCGATTGAGTTGGTTGTAATATGGCGTTCATTAAAACAACTGAATGTTTTTATTGAGTCGTTAAATAGCCACTGATCTAGAAAATAATCCATAAACTTGTTTGTTTTCATATTATTCGGCAGCATATCGACTATGGACAACCATCCTTCTCCGATCAAGTCCTCGGGTAGGTGACATAGAGATTGACAGCATTTTATAAATGTTATTCCCGTTTTGGTTTTATTAATTTTTAATTTTTTAGCTTTCTTTTTAATCGCTTTCGTAAAATGAAAGAAGCAGCCGGATGTTTTACTGTCTGGATAAATTTTGTTTATAGCGTTAGACATCGCGATCTCAAAATCGAGTTTAAAAATGTTAAAAGTGATGGGTTCCACAAAGGAAAATTTTCTTTTAAAATCATCAATAATTTTTCGTATGTTTTTTGTGTCTTGTCTGGCAAGATTGCATAAACAAGGGGCACTATAACATTTTTTCCTGAAGTACTACCCAGGTCAGCGTGGAATGTGTAAAGTTGTTTGAAGGGGTGCCGTACAATTTTGAATGTTCCTTCGCCTAGAATTATTTTTGCCCTTTGAAATATTCCTCTCGTATTACGGCTCACAAAGATCAACATTCCGTCATCAACCTCATTTAATAGATTTGGCTTAAAATTTTCCGATATTTCCACTTCTTTCAGAGACGTAAATTTTTATTTTTTATTTTGTTATGACGTTTTCTTAAATTATATAATCCTGTCTTTTTTTCTTCAAAACACGGTATATTCTGCACAAATTGTGTTCCCTTGTCGAGAAGTGGTAGCATGCAGTCTTCAAAAATTTGCTGTATGGGCGTAAATTCTTCCATTACTCTTTTTTTACAGATTTCAAATGGTTTTACGAATTCAACATTCTCAAAATTGGCGGTGCAATGTTTTGAATGCTCAGACTGTCTTATGATTGAATCTCGATTTGAATTTAAAGTAATAGATGCATTACACAAATTTCGCTTTTCGCATCTCCATCTTGTCGTACCGGCTAGATTTTTTCTTGATAAAGTATATCTGTATCCATTAGTAAAAACAGAATCTTTGTTTCTTTTACCAGGCGTTATAAAAATTTCCGCACAATCCATTTCTCACAACTATAATTATTATTTTGCATTCGCAACAGTAACCGATATTGTAAAAACGTGCAATGAAAATATGACAATTCTATGTCATCATTAATCATAAGCATAAACAAGAAGTACCTAGATAGCAAGATAATAAATCTATTTCCAGCCAAGGCTGAAGTGGAGTAAGGTTGAATAAGGTTGTTGTTGATTGTAAAATATCTAACCAAAAAGGTTGCTTGGTGTAGGTGGCACGCTCTTTATTTTTAGAAGTGACGGCAAAAAGGCTAAAATGTTTTTTTTGCAGACGAAAATATATTGTAAGTTAGTGTCAAAAACAAACAGAAATGAAAACTTAAGTATAGATTCGTCACTTTATAAAGCGACTTTGTCTCTTGCACACGAAAATGTACCCAAATTTATTGTAAGTTCGTTTTGGTCACTAGTGTCAAAAACATACAGAAATTAAACTTAAGTACAGATTCGTCACTGCTGACGAAAGTGCACTAAAAATACATAAACGCGTTTTTAGGAACTTAGTCGAAAAGTGACGAATGTGTACGGGATCATTTCAACAACACCAGACAATATAAAACACAAGTATAAGCACAAGTTTGAGCAGAAAGTTATGCTTTATGTGGCTATTTCCGATAAAGGTGTGTCAAAACTGTGGTTCAAACCTAGTGGTTTAGCGGTCAATCTGTCAATCACCCTGATGGAGAATATGTATTTTGGCCAGATAAGGCATCGTCGCATTACGCCAAAAAAACATTGCAATTCCTGACATCCCATAATGTGCCATTTGTACCGAAAATCCGAAATCCCACAAACCTTCCACAATGTCGGCCTATCGAAGATTATTTTGGTCATTTGAACAGTCTGGTTTACAAAAATAATTGGAGAGCAGAAAATTGTGCCGAACTAATTAAAAGGATCAAAACTTGTGTGCGAAAAATGGACAAAAATGCCGTCCAACGGTCTTGTTCGGGCATTATGTCAAAACTGCGTCGAACAGCTGATCACGGGCCTTATTGTAACGTTCATTGATTATTTTGTAAATAGTTAAATGTATATTATAACCTTACTATAAAAAAGTTTGATAAAATGTTACATAAGTATTTTTTTACAGCTTTGCAAATAATTCTCATTTTTTTGTTATCACCCGTTAGTTTCACCTGCCCCGGTATCTGTCTGTAACCACGGTGTCTGTATGAATATCGAGAATAAAACGGCAAAAAAACACGTTTGTTGTATGGGACCTCCCTTAAATAATTTGTTATTTGAATTTAAGTAATTATTTATTTTTAAAGTGAATACAAAAAAAAATCTGTAAATATTTTAAGCGTCTACCTGTTACCGTTTTTAATATCAAGCAAAACGCGGCCTAAAAATCACGTTTGCTGTATGGGAGCCCCCCTTAAATATTTATATTATTCTGTTTTTAGTTTTTGTGTGTTGTACAGCGGCGCAGTGAAAGGGTAAAAACATCATATAACTATTTTCTTTCTACCATCTAATCTTCACAATTCAATAGGTCCCAACGAAGCTTGAGTAAATCCACATTTAGCATCGTGGGCTCCCCTACCTATAGGTATTAAATATGATATTAATTAATAAGCAATAGAAAACATTCCAATTTCAAAATGAGTATAGGGCGTCTAAACAATAAAATTGTCACTCAGTACCGACTGCGTGTCACAACATTACATCACTCAAATATTTTGACCATCAAAATTATTGAAGCACAGACGTTTTTTGTATAAAAATGGGTAGAATGGGTGTTTTAAAATGGGAAAAAACTCAGCGATGTGCACCGGTCCATAATATTATTTCCTCCGATTTTCCGAAATACACTCCTCAATCCTGGAAGTTTATGGTAAGTGCCATAGTTACAATATCGCGTCCCAACTAGCAAAACAATGACATAGGTATACTTAATGGTCGCGGCAACGTAACTTGTTCATGCTCACGATATAATAAAATAAGACTCCCCGATTTGGACATAAAGGTAAGGTAATATGTAAAGCTTAATAAAATGTGTACAGACCTACTATATATATTACAACTTGTATATGAAATGTTTGTATTATAAAAGGGACCTAAGATACAAAACAGCAGGAAACTTTAAAGTGAAAGCAATGTCCAATTTTGATTGGGCATCTTATGAATAAATCCTTTAATATTGGTAATGCCAATTTCACAGAGTTATTTAGCAGCTAAGTAGGTTTGCAAAGTGTTGCGAAGGTCAGTTTTCTGATAAAAGATACTAGGTTTTGTCATAAATATTTAACGCTCCCCTTTCATTTTTAGTTATATGAATATAGTTGGTAAAAATATTTGTTAAACAATATCCCATTGTACCCCATTTTTTTAAATACTAGGAGTTTCTCATTACGTGATGAGCTTTGTAAATGTACCGGTAGAGGAAAATGCAGCTTCGACAGCATCAAGTTATGATCTTAATAGTTAAAAGCTAGTTCCTGTGGATGAACAAACCATCACGAAAACCATTTTAAATTTACGGTCCAATGCGCAAGGCTGCGATGGAATCTCGGCTGATAATTATGATTCTTTTAAATATACCTTTTTACATTAGATTTTATAGTCGAGTTGATTAATTCATCAATTTTAACTTCCACCTTCCCTCATTTATGAAAATAGCGATCGTAAGTCCGATACCAAAGATCCTCAAGAACTAAAATAGGCCTATTAGTACATTGCCTTATTTGTAAAAAATCTTTGAAAGAGTCGTTTTTAATCAACTAGAGTATCTCGAAGATAATAATAATATTATACTTCCTAATATTCAATCAGGTTTTAGAAATGGCCGTAGTACTAATACCGCTTTGCATGACGTCTTTGACAAAATCTTGTCTGCCCAGGACGCTGGTATGGTTACTGCATTATCGCTTCTGGACTTCTCTCTTGCTGTCCAAGTTGAGATATTACAGTTTTACTGACTTATCCTTGCAGTGGTTTCGAAGTTATCTCACAGATCACTGGCAGAAAGTTAAAGTTGTAAAGATGGATGGCTCATGTGTATTTTCAGATTTAGGACCTGTGAATAGGGGTGCGCTTTAGGGGTCTATATTGGGACCTTTGCAATTTATTTTTTATTCTTCCGACATTTGCTGTAGGATTAAGCACTGTAAATACCATTGACTTGCAGGTGTACACACACAGACTTTAGACACACAGAGACTGACAACTGGCTTTTAAATGAAGATTTACAACACATTGCTGGATGGTCATCTGAGAATTGCCTCGTTTTAAAACCCTCTAAATCAAAATGTATGGCTATTGGAATCTCGTCATCAAACGCAACAAGTTAAAACTTTGAATCCTACAATCGCTGTGTCGGGTAATCAGGTGGAAGAGGTGCAAGAGGCGCGAAATCTCGGTGTCCTTATGGTGTCAAACCTCCGTTTTCAAAATCACGTCGTTGAATTGGTGCGCAACTGTTTCTATAGGTTAAATATTTTATACAGAGTTCGGCATTATTTGGATGTTGATCTACGTATTCGCCTTTGTAAAACGCTGATACTTTCTAAGAGTCTGGTCAATATGTACCTTTTTGAGTGAAATTTTTGTATAGTCTCCGAAAATTACGATCAAGGTGTCATTCGATTCGGAGTTAAGTAGAAAGTTTAAGAAAAAGTTTCAAAAGGGGCCGATAAAAATTGCAAAAATTATAAGCAATAAAAAAAAGTAGGGGTTTGTTTTTTTTGTATATCTCAAAAACTATCAAAGATATTTGGGTCGTTCTACTTTTTTACCGACAATACATCGTCATTTTTCTATAGTTTGCGTTTTTCAACTATTGATAATTATTGTTTTAATGTTTGATTTTAAAATATGTTGCCTGAATTTTTATAAGGACTAATTAATGATTATTTCGGTGGCGATAATGTTTTTTTCTTTATGGTGGTTTTTCAGAATATACTGTGACAGAGATAATAAAACTGTTAACGAAAACTACACCGCATTTGATAAAATTTTGGGAGACGCTTTAAATAAATGCATTCCAACGATAAATATAAAAGTAAATTTGTATCCAAAAAAAACATTTTTAACACCAGGTTTAAAGGTATCGTGCCGCAACAAAAGGCTATTAAAATTATTGATATCCGCGACCAAAAATAAAGTTTTACGAAATTATTATAAGCAATACTGCAAAGTTCTAAAAAAAGCCGTTTATAAATAAAAATAAATAAATAATAAAATTTTATTTAAAAATTCACACAACAAAACTAAATTAATGTGGCAAATTAATAATAAATAAAGAAACTAGGAGAAAAACATCTAATTTCATCGAAATTAGAGCAGTAGACAATAAACCATTAAAAGATCCCAAACGAGTAGCAGACACCTTCAATACCTTCTTTACGTCCATCGGAAATTCACACAGTAGCAGTAAAAAAAACAACCCCTAACAAACCAAATCAATAAATCATTATTCCTAAGCCCCCCAAAACCTGAAGAAATACACAGAATACCTAAAAATCTTAAAAGTAAATCATCTTTTGGTTTGGATGAAATTCTTCCTACTGTGATAAAACACTGTGCGGAGTATCTAACCAACCCCTACACCCAGCTTATAAACCAATCTTTTATAGAAGGCACTTTTCCTGACGCGCTAAAAATCGCAATAATAAAACCCATTCATAAAAAAGGTGAGGTATCTGACGTAAACAACTACCGCCCAATAGCGCTTCTTCCGACATCCTTAAATATTTGAAACCGCAGTGGTAAAACGTCTTTATTCCTTTATAGAAAAAAATCCAAATTTTACATGATGTGATGACCAAAACGGTTTTAGGGAAAACCACTCCACAACACTAGCAATCTATAAATACACCCTAAAAAATTTCAATGCAATTAACGATAAAAAATACGCTGTAGGACTTTTGCTCGACATGAGTAAAGCATACGATAGGGTCTGCTATGACTATGACACACTGCTGGACCAATTGTATAACACGGGAATACGAGGACTGGCTCATACAAGGCTAAAATCATACCTTAGTAATCGCTCACAATACGTTGAAGTCGAACACATCGACTTTGAGACGGGTGCTATTCAACACATCAGTGATAGAGTCCCCGTTAATGGTTCTATCCCTCAAGGTAGCGTCTTAGGATGTTGCCTATTTCTTATCTACAGGGTGTTTGGTAAATAGTGCATAACCCGAATAGGGCTGATAGAGCAGCTCATAAGCTATCGATTTAACCCCCATGTATGTTCAGCAATTGTTAATAGTTTCCGAGATATTGGTCATTTAAATCGGATTTTTTGTCATTTTTCCTTATGTCCGTGTTACGAAAAACCCCTAAGTTCATGTATTAATTCAATTTTTTTTTCGTTGTTTCTTGCATGGTTAGAATCACTATGAACTAAGGAAGTTTTAAAAGCTACATGCCTAGTTTTTTTTCATGACAACTTTTTGAGTAAAAGTTTTTCCATACTACGTGAAAAACAAACGCGGGGATTTCTTAGTATGGAAAAAGTAACTTAGTGAGTTTACTCAAAAAGTTGTCATGAAAAAAACTTGGCATGTAGCTTTAAAAACTTCCTTAGTTCATAGTGATTCTAACCATGCAAGAAAAAAGTGAAAAAAATATGAATTAATACATGAAATTAAGGGGTTTTTGTAACATGGACATAAGGAAAAATGACAAAACATCCGATTAAAAGTCCAAATATCTCGAAAACCGTGCGACTTTTACTAGACCTATTTTAGCTTTTTCATAACGTCCTAAGTGCCCTCTATCCTTAGTTCAAGGATTATCCACTCATTACCTAACACCCTGTATATTAACGACCTACCAAACACCTAACAGCAAAACACCTAACTAACCATTGGAGGCAGAGCAGACAGAAAATATCAATGCTTGACAGGGATGTAGATATATTTTTCATATAAAATTTATTTACATTAAATATATTTACTCTAAGTGGAGAGCCTTGGGGGAGGCCTATGTCCAGCAGTGGACGTCTTTCGGCTGATATGATGATGAAATATATTTACATCCCTTTCAAGCATTGACACTTATTCTCAGCTCCGTCTTTAATGGTCTTTAATGGGCGACTGTACCGAGTAGGTACTTGTTCCTTTGTTTTACCATGTGCAGATTCCTACGTCCCACGACTTTGCCAAATGGGCGAATGAGTCAGTTATTTATCTAAAAGAAAAACCTCTTTAAAGGATTGATTAGATAAATAAAATCACTTGAATAAAGTTTAGGCTTCATAAATAATAAGATCGGTTATAAAGGCGTTCCGGAATTTTTTATACCATATAAAATATATATTAGTCAATAATATGAAAAAGGCGTTTCGGAAATTTTTATGCCATATAAAATATATGTTAGTCAATAATAAGATCGGTTATAAAGGCGTTTCGGAAAATTTTATACCATATAAAATATGATTACTCAATAATAAGATTGGTTATTTATAAAGGCGTTTCGGAATTTTTTCTACATGTAGAAATATAGATCAGTTAATAATAAGACCGGGTAAAAAGGCGATTCGGTTTTTTTTCTTCAAATAGAAATATACCTACATCAGTAAATACTACGATCAGAGGAAAAGTCGATTGGATTTATTTATACAAGAAAAAATATATATCAGGAAATGCGATTAACAAATCACTTTATGTGAAGAAATGTACAGATGTGTTTCACTTTTATCATGTAACTCCAAAAAATATTATTGTTGTTATTATTAGGTCACTGAATATAAATAAAAACTGTAACAGTAGGTACAATAGTCCATCTTAGAGATAATTGCACCTTATCTAGCTGCTTTATTTAACAAGTTTAGTGATGATATTGGAGTGTTTCTGATCTCAAGAAACACAGTAAGATACCCTTGTTTATATAAATTCGGTAATATGCATATTACCGACGTGTAAAAGAGCTCTCATGTGGCCAATTAACTGGATAAACGTTTTTAATTAAGTTTTTTTTTTTTATGAACGCTTCGCTGCTGATTTGCAGTTGATAAACTAATCGCGACCAATTTTAATGTATTGAGACAACAGTTTCAAGGCAAAGTCAAAGTTTGTCCCTCAATACAATTTTTTAACAGACTTCAAAAAACCTCCTTTTTTTGTTATCAATTCGTTGGGATGTTTTGTTTTTAATTTTATTTTTATGTATGTTCCCCGATTAATCCGATTATTATCGGTCAAAGACCATGGGACCGATTTAAAAAAAAAATTTTTGTTTGATACTTTCTAGTTGGTCCTATTTTCAGCACTTCAAGATCTGATGATGGGATCTTGGAGAAATCGAGGGAACTCCTCAATTGTTATAGGAATACATATGGCAATTTTAGTATTTTCAGTGACAAGTCTAGCATTTGCATTCAAAAAGTATAATTTGGTGAAGTTAGAACTGATGAGGAAGACCATTGATGGTCACCGGAACTCCTCAACGGTACCTATTTTAAGGGAGGCGATAAGATATCTCGATTAAGAAAGTTGAGCGACTATTAATTGTTCATTTTTCAAAAAAGGTACATGTATGCGTTATTATATTACATAATTACAAGATCGCCAAACTGTTAGCCAGTTTGTTACTTTGTTGTCGAGTAAAGCGCTCAAACTTATAGCTAATCATGCACCCGGGCATAGTTACTAGGTACAACAACTCTTATCAACTAACTAATGAAAGTAATGAAATAAGTACTATTTATAAAAGATCTATATATTTCTAAAAGGCACTTTTTTAACCTTTTTTTGGTGCCGGCTTACTTAGTTGTATTTTACTTAGTTTTATGACGCAGCACATTCAAATGGTTTAAACATATGACTATAACTTTCCCACGGCGTTGGTGGTTATGATTAAAAAAAAAATCCGGCTAACCGGCGAAATCGTACCCTTACAAGTATAGACAAAATATTGTGTGATGCCGACTTCAGTTGGACTATTTGGACTAACCGCAGCAGCAGATATGTTTTGCTTTATGAAGGCGGTTTTTTGCGTCTTAAAACATTTAATTTTAAGTGTGACACTTGCGAGTAATTCTTTATATTTTCACAGGAGGGCCAAGCCCGTGTGTCATGGCTTCTTTCCTACGAGTACCAGAGGATGTGGATAGCTGAACGAGAACTGTGGAAGAAAAAAATGTACCCTGAGAACACAACCGAAAATGTAGATATCGTAAAACGTTACGTTTTGACGTTTAAAACCGCCCACCAAGCCCCAAAACCAGAGAAAAAGAAGCCGTTTAGAATGAAGAGGTACTTAATCTATAAATTGTAACTTGTTTGTTTACTTTACCTACAAGCAATAGTGGTGGTAGCCTCTACAGGTTAGGTTAGGTACTTAGTCTGGGCAGTAGTTTATAGTCTTGTTACACTTATTTCAGATAGACGATTAGACTAGTTGTTGCCCGCGACTCCATACGCATGGGAGTCGTTTATCACTCATTCCTAGGGAACTATCCAATTTTCTGGGATAAGACCCCTATGTCCTATACCGGAGTTCATATTATATGTCAAAATCGGTTCAGTGTTTTCGCCGGGAAAGCGTAACAAACAGACAGTCATTTTCACATTTATAATTAAGTACAGATTAGAACGGTCAAAGGCAATATGGATTTTACCCCAGTACGAGGGGTGATCCATAAGTTTTGATAATCGGTATAACAAATGGGAGATAAGTAAATCGTTATGCTTTTATTGAAATATGCACATTTTCTGTGTTTGCAAAAACTTTTTTTTTTTTTTTTATGTTAATGAGAAGGCACACTAGCACTCAGGCCACCTGATGGTAAGTGGAATCTGAGACCCATAGACATTTGAATTCTCAAGACTATAATCCCAAGACCTCAAATGCGTTGCCAACCCTGAGGACTAAGATGGAATGCCTCTATGCTAGTAATTTCACCAGTTGTCTTATCCCCACACCGGAACTTAATAACGTCATTCAATTTTTTTTTGTGTACCTCCCCTACACGTAACTTGGGGTTTTTTTCTCGAGTACTCCAAAGTGTGGGGTATCGTTGGATAGGTCGTTTTTAGAATTTGACGCTGCAGTCAAGGCGCGCGCAAACTATTCCCATCGTGTGGAAGGCACGTCTAGCCATCCTTTTTAGGGTTCCGTAGTCAAACTAGGAACCCTTATAGTTTCGCCATGTCCGTCCGTCCGTCCGTCCGCAGCCTAGCGTCTGCGCTAAAACTACAGCTTTGTAGTAAGTAGTAGGGATTCGTGCGTTCTGGCTCAAGAGCCAGAACACACAAATCGGTTGAAATTCGGTATTCTAAAAAAAGCTCGTCCCATACTCACATATGCTCCTCGGATCATATGTGGAGTCACACCTCCTCACGTAGTCATTAATGGTGTCGTTGGTTAGGTCATCAAAATAGACTCCTCTGATTGGCTGATTTTAAGGAAACCACTCCCCCTCATATGATCATTAATAACGTCGTTAGTGAACATTAGTGATATCATTAGTATAGACTCCTCTGATTGGCTGATTTTAAGGAAACCACGCCCCCTCATATGATCATTAATAACGTCGTTAGTGAACATTAGTGATATCATTAGTGTTATATAGTTGTTATATCCCTATGTGATATTAGATCCTCCTAATGGTTGTTGACTACTTTGTATAACATAATCATGTGTAAGCTAGCATGTTTAACTTCAATGTCCTTATATTGGAAGTAGGAATTATATTATTTATTACTACTTGCTCTAGAAATCCATGGAACATTAAATCCCCCTATGAATTGGTACATATCAGCCCATAAATGTAGTCTTATAATTATAAAGGTAGGATATAGTTGTATGTATAATACCTAATCATGTCTCACGATTATTATGATACCTAGATTAAATGTTATTATTACTAAACTTATAAAAAACGTATTATTAGTTATAAAAATTTACATGTCTAAACTTAGATACTCTTACCGCCTGTTTCACAATAGTCAAGTAAAGCATATCTGTTAAATAAAGAAAGCCCTTTGTTGGGATCATTAATTTATTGTTTTGACTATTATCACATCTTCGTTTCGAATGAATAGTTTGTATAACTTTATCTATATTGTTAGAAAAAGGTCGATTCTGGCGCTTCGCCGGCCGCTGCCGCGGCAAGTAGGTACTTGTTCCTTTGTTTTACCATGTGCAGATTCCTACGTCCCACGACTTTGCCAAATGGGCGAATGAGTCAGTTATTTATCTAAAAGAAAAACCTCTTTAAAGGATTGATTAGATAAATAAAATCACTTGAATAAAGTTTAGGCTTCATAAATAATAAGATCGGTTATAAAGGCGTTCCGGAATTTTTTATACCATATAAAATATATATTAGTCAATAATATGAAAAAGGCGTTTCGGAAATTTTTATGCCATATAAAATATATGTTAGTCAATAATAAGATCGGTTATAAAGGCGTTTCGGAAAATTTTATACCATATAAAATATGATTACTCAATAATAAGATTGGTTATTTATAAAGGCGTTTCGGAATTTTTTCTACATGTAGAAATATAGATCAGTTAATAATAAGACCGGGTAAAAAGGCGATTCGGTTTTTTTTCTTCAAATAGAAATATACCTACATCAGTAAATACTACGATCAGAGGAAAAGTCGATTGGATTTATTTATACAAGAAAAAATATATATCAGGAAATGCGATTAACAAATCACTTTATGTGAAGAAATGTACAGATGTGTTTCACTTTTATCATGTAACTCCAAAAAATATTATTGTTGTTATTATTAGGTCACTGAATATAAATAAAAACTGTAACAGTAGGTACAATAGTCCATCTTAGAGATAATTGCACCTTATCTAGCTGCTTTATTTAACAAGTTTAGTGATGATATTGGAGTGTTTCTGATCTCAAGAAACACAGTAAGATACCCTTGTTTATATAAATTCGGTAATATGCATATTACCGACGTGTAAAAGAGCTCTCATGTGGCCAATTAACTGGATAAACGTTTTTAATTAAGTTTTTTTTTTTTATGAACGCTTCGCTGCTGATTTGCAGTTGATAAACTAATCGCGACCAATTTTAATGTATTGAGACAACAGTTTCAAGGCAAAGTCAAAGTTTGTCCCTCAATACAATTTTTTAACAGACTTCAAAAAACCTCCTTTTTTTGTTATCAATTCGTTGGGATGTTTTGTTTTTAATTTTATTTTTATGTATGTTCCCCGATTAATCCGATTATTATCGGTCAAAGACCATGGGACCGATTTAAAAAAAAAATTTTTGTTTGATACTTTCTAGTTGGTCCTATTTTCAGCACTTCAAGATCTGATGATGGGATCTTGGAGAAATCGAGGGAACTCCTCAATTGTTATAGGAATACATATGGCAATTTTAGTATTTTCAGTGACAAGTCTAGCATTTGCATTCAAAAAGTATAATTTGGTGAAGTTAGAACTGATGAGGAAGACCATTGATGGTCACCGGAACTCCTCAACGGTACCTATTTTAAGGGAGGCGATAAGATATCTCGATTAAGAAAGTTGAGCGACTATTAATTGTAATTAGAAAAAGGTCGATTCTGGCGCTTCGCCGGCCGCTGCCGCGGCACGCTCGCTACGCTCGCTCGGCTCGCGCACCAAGGATTGCAGTTCTACCTAACACTCCTCCTCGCTGCGCTCGTCGTCGTACCTATCTTTTACATATCAAACATGATGTTTTTTGGCTTAGGAAACTAACTGATTGGAATTCAAGTATTGCAAGAGGCACTCAATAATTGAAAACTGGTTTCATAATTACTAATTACGAAGAATGTAGTGTATGTAATGTTCTAATATTTCAACATAATTTATTCCAAATGAGTTGTTTTGAAATTGTAAACGAGATTTTAATCGACAAAAAATATATATAAGGTGTACTGTGACCCTATAGCAGTATTATTGTTGTTTATACTATCTATTATAATTACACGTCTGCGTTCATCTACACCAGCATGGCGGTAAGTATTTTTTTTTTGTTGAACACGTCAATTAAATATATCATCCGTGCATTTGTAGTTTGAACAATATTTTATTTTTATCGTTGCAGCATACTCAAATTGATGTGGTGGATGATGAAGAGTACACCTTCAAGCACTATTACTATCCCTTATCTGATGGAGATGATAGTCCACCACTTCGCATCAAAGGGCAGGACGATTCATCGCTTTTAAAACGAAAATCTAATGCGTCTGAAACGAACATAGACGTCTTCTTCGAGCAACCGAAGAATAAGAAAAAATGTACATCATCAACGGTTGGTCGAGGATGTAAGGGTGGGATATCATACATATCAACTAATACCGAAGACTGTGAGCATGCCTCTCATATGATTAAAATAGAAGTATACGATTTTAAAAAGTTGGCGAAAGTCCCTGCCCACGAACACTGGAAACATGCAGATGTGCGAGTAAAGTATTATGTAAAGGACAAAGATAATAACAGGCATTATCAGAGCAGTCAAGAAATAATATATGAAATAACAAAAGAAATCGCGGACTTAGAAAGCTGCAAGAAATATCAATTCAATTAGTTAATTATTTTCCTTATAGGAATCGCTAATCTCAAATGAGACTAGTAATTGTAATTTTTAAAACGTATATCTACGCTTTTAACTAATAGACTAAGGTAATTAGTTGACATTAGTATAAATAATGTTGCGTTATATGACAAGCATCATAGTCGTTTGTGAATCCAGTCACGAAAAGAAATGGATAACTCAATGGAAGAAATCGTTGTTAGTGCGTTCTTTGCAAGTAACAATATTAATCGCACCTTACATACTTCGGAGGAACATAGTGCAGCATTGGTGGATGCGTGCGTGGAAGCAGAACAAACAAAATATGGAGATATATATCACAAACAATACATTTCGGATGTGTATGATGCGGCATTGGTGGATGCTTCTGTGGAAGTCGAGCAAATGAATGTTGGAGATACTGATCGTGATCCAAGTATAAACTCAACTATCATTCATGAAGTGTACCAGCAAGTAGGAAGAGGATTAAAAAGAGATTCTAACGTCATGGATGAACCATCAACAAGTACAGCAGAACCTGTTGACATCAACGTTGATAAAACATTATGTGAGGTCTGTAATACATGGGTGAGACAAAAATATTTTAGCCATCATTTACGAAGTAATATTCATAAAAATCGTGTTATTGGTTCAAACACACATGCACTTAAAAATGTTCGCTTAATTAATACAGCAAATGATATTTTTTCAAAATCTGTTAATAACTCTAGTTCTACATTAGTATATTTAAGCATTGCATCCCAACTTAAGCCAGGTGCAGTATAATAGTGTGTTGGATCCAAATCATAAGTCTCTATACATATTTTGCGAAAGTTTTCAAAGATATCAGTTAATAGCATGACATCGGTTTTTAGGTACAAGTTTGAGTAATCAGACATATTTTTACATTTAAAATGACTCCAAACATCTTTTGCAAAAGCATAGTCTTTATCGGATACGTTACTATCACTTAACAAATTGTAAAACTCAGCTTGCTCTGGAAGGAAGGTTGCATTTAGTGAGTCATAAGATTTAACAAACTCATATGGGAAAATGCCTTTTCTTATCAGTCTTTTAAAATCATCAAAGTTTGGGAATTGTTTTCTCAGCTCTTCAAATTGCTCTACTTTAAGATTTTCAGCCAGATTATTCAAGCTGGCAAAAATCGCAAGCTAATATCATGACCGTTAATTTTAATTTTTTTGGTAAATGAAATATATTTCTCTTTGTTTTGGGGAATAATTTCAACTTCACCCTCTCTAAAATGAAGTGCATGTACTATAAAATGGGCATCATAATTGCTTAAATTATGTAGAAAAATTGGTATAAATTTTGGTGTTTTAAATTTTGAACTGCACAAAGAATGTGCCATCCCCATGAATTGCCCCGTACCCCAGTCATAGTGTTCGACAGAGTCTAATTTTAACTCTTGGCTACATATAAAACATGACTTGACTTTGGCATTTTCTTCTATATTTACTGCTGTTAATGGTAAAGGGGCTTTCTGAAAACACATTTTTCGCTGAATATCAGTAACATCCTTAGTTATACTCTCCATAAAGTGACTAGCACAGTCGGGGCCTGTATGCGTACGATACTTCGATAGTTTATCATCGTAAGAACATTTTACGGAATATCCGTAGCTGTACACTTCATGTTCATGTATATTATTTGTATACGATTCAGTCGGGTTGGGGTCACAAGTTTGAAGCGGTTTCACAAAAGCTTCGAAATCTGCGTAAATTGCAAAAGGCAATTTAAGCTTTCTTTGAAATTTATCAAATACGACTTTATTACTTGGTTGTTCATTATTAAACCAATTTTTTTTAGTTTTTTCTATACTCGGTATTTGTGTAACTACATGAATGCAATCATTTTCCTGGTGCTTTTTTAAATTAAGCTTAGTGGCGAAATACAAAAGACAGCCATCACAAATATGAATGGCATCATTCCGACCAGTGATTTGTTTTTTGACTAATCGTGACATATTCTTAATAAAGCAGTAATGTCCATTTGATCCATTATCTAAATATAATAAATTAACATGCTGCTCCTTTCGCGATTTTGTAAAATACAAGGGACCGATTACGGTATGACATTGGGAGCTATTGTTATATTCTAATCCGAAGACGTTAATACTAATATTGTTAAGTTTTTCTACATTCTTGATATCTGTTAATTTAACAGGAAAATTAATATTATCAAATTTTAATTTATTTTGATTTTTAAAATATGATGTTGGTCTTTGAGTGTTTTTGGTAACCGGATATAAAGCAGAGAGCAAGGCCCATTTAAGACATGCTTGATCCTCATTTTGAACATTGATTACAGCCTTTTTATTTTGTATATCTTTTGGTAATTTGATATATGAAGAACCCCTTAAAGGGTTAAATTTATTAATATTCATTTCTAAATGGAGTATTTTGTTTAGGGACCAACCACTATCTTTTTTTTCAAATTCACTCATTCGTGTTGAAATCGATTCTTTTAATTGACTAATAATAGGCTCATAATCATCACCGAGACTTATATTGACATTAAATGTTTGAAAGTCAAACATATTTTTTTGATCTTTGGTTTCCTGCACAAATTCAGCATGAACTAAAAAGTTTACTTTAATAATCGTTAATTCACTTAGACATTCCTTAATTAAATACATAATTTTATCATTGATTGACTCGAAGAAAACTTCTGGAGTTTCTAATGTTGAATCTTCAATATCAGAACTTATTCTGTAAGTTAATATTCTCGATCCAAATGCTGTATTAATTAAGCGAACATTTTTAAGTGCATGTGTGTTTGAACCAATAACACGATTTTTATGAATATTACTTCGTAAATGATGGCTAAAATATTTTTGTCTCACCCATGTATTACAGACCTCACATAATGTTTTATCAACGTTGATGTCAACAGGTTCTGCTGTACTTGTTGATGGTTCATCCATGACGTTAGAATCTCTTTTTAATCCTCTTCCTACTTGCTGGTACACTTCATGAATGATAGTTGAGTTTATACTTGGATCACGATCAGTATCTCCAACATTCATTTGCTCGACTTCCACAGAAGCATCCACCAATGCCGCATCATACACATCCGAAATGTATTGTTTGTGATATATATCTCCATATTTTGTTTGTTCTGCTTCCACGCACGCATCCACCAATGCTGCACTATGTTCCTCCGAAGTATGTAAGGTGCGATTAATATTGTTACTTGCAAAGAACGCACTAACAACGATTTCTTCCATTGAGTTATCCATTTCTTTTCGTGACTGGATTCACAAACGACTATGATGCTTGTCATATAACGCAACATTATTTATACTAATGTCAACTAATTACCTTAGTCTATTAGTTAAAAGCGTAGATATACGTTTTAAAAATTACAATTACTAGTCTCATTTGAGATTAGCGATTCCTATAAGGAAAATAATTAACTAATTGAATTGATATTTCTTGCAGCTTTCTAAGTCCGCGATTTCTTTTGTTATTTCATATATTATTTCTTGACTGCTCTGATAATGCCTGTTATTATCTTTGTCCTTTACATAATACTTTACTCGCACATCTGCATGTTTCCAGTGTTCGTGGGCAGGGACTTTCGCCAACTTTTTAAAATCGTATACTTCTATTTTAATCATATGAGAGGCATGCTCACAGTCTTCGGTATTAGTTGATATGTATGATATCCCACCCTTACATCCTCGACCAACCGTTGATGATGTACATTTTTTCTTATTCTTCGGTTGCTCGAAGAAGACGTCTATGTTCGTTTCAGACGCATTAGATTTTCGTTTTAAAAGCGATGAATCGTCCTGCCCTTTGATGCGAAGTGGTGGACTATCATCTCCATCAGATAAGGGATAGTAATAGTGCTTGAAGGTGTACTCTTCATCATCCACCACATCAATTTGAGTATGCTGCAACGATAAAAATAAAATATTGTTCAAACTACAAATGCACGGATGATATATTTAATTGACGTGTTCAACAAAAAAAAAATACTTACCGCCATGCTGGTGTAGATGAACGCAGACGTGTAATTATAATAGATAGTATAAACAACAATAATACTGCTATAGGGTCACAGTACACCTTATATATATTTTTTGTCGATTAAAATCTCGTTTACAATTTCAAAACAACTCATTTGGAATAAATTATGTTGAAATATTAGAACATTACATACACTACATTCTTCGTAATTAGTAATTATGAAACCAGTTTTCAATTATTGAGTGCCTCTTGCAATACTTGAATTCCAATCAGTTAGTTTCCTAAGCCAAAAAACATCATGTTTGATATGTAAAAGATAGGTACGACGACGAGCGCAGCGAGGAGGAGTGTTAGGTAGAACTGCAATCCTTGGTGCGCGAGCCGAGCGAGCGTAGCGAGCGTGCCGCGGCAGCGGCCGGCGAAGCGCCAGAATCGACCTTTTTCTAACAATATAGATAAAGTTATACAAACTATTCATTCGAAACGAAGATGTGATAATAGTCAAAACAATAAATTAATGATCCCAACAAAGGGCTTTCTTTATTTAACAGATATGCTTTACTTGACTATTGTGAAACAGGCGGTAAGAGTATCTAAGTTTAGACATGTAAATTTTTATAACTAATAATACGTTTTTTATAAGTTTAGTAATAATAACATTTAATCTAGGTATCATAATAATCGTGAGACATGATTAGGTATTATACATACAACTATATCCTACCTTTATAATTATAAGACTACATTTATGGGCTGATATGTACCAATTCATAGGGGGATTTAATGTTCCATGGATTTCTAGAGCAAGTAGTAATAAATAATATAATTCCTACTTCCAATATAAGGACATTGAAGTTAAACATGCTAGCTTACACATGATTATGTTATACAAAGTAGTCAACAACCATTAGGAGGATCTAATATCACATAGGGATATAACAACTATATAACACTAATGATATCACTAATGTTCACTAACGACGTTATTAATGATCATATGAGGGGGCGTGGTTTCCTTAAAATCAGCCAATCAGAGGAGTCTATACTAATGATATCACTAATGTTCACTAACGACGTTATTAATGATCATATGAGGGGGAGTGGTTTCCTTAAAATCAGCCAATCAGAGGAGTCTATTTTGATGACCTAACCAACGACACCATTAATGACTACGTGAGGAGGTGTGACTCCACATATGATCCGAGGAGCATATGTGAGTATGGGACGAGCTTTTTTTAGAATACCGAATTTCAACCGATTTGTGTGTTCTGGCTCTTGAGCCAGAACGCACGAATCCCTACTACTGTAGTACTAAGAGTCTGCTCTTAGTACTACATTTTTTTTGGGAATCTTCCCTACACGTTACGTGGGGATGTTGTTTTGTTTTCTCATCTACCCCATAGTGTGGGGTGTCATTGGATAGGTCTTTCATAATTATTACGAGCCCCAATGCAAAAGAGTTCGGCTACTATTTAAAATTGAAAGTAACTTTTTTTTAAAGTCAAATCTAGTTAGTAATTTTAATAGCATGGAAGCAAGAAATAAAAAAAAAGTATTGTAAAATTAATCAAGTTTATTTCCTACATAATACAAATTATAATTATTTCTGTATTTAAATAAAAAAAATACAATTTTTCTATCAACGACAACGCATAATAGTTCGGCTATCGATCTTGAGTATGCAAAATAGTTCGCCTACCACTTAGTTGTCTCGCCTTTACTCTTAAGAACAGCCTTGATTCTCAATGGCATCGTCTCTACCAACTCTTCACACTCTTTTGGGGTTATAGACTCCCAGACAGCGACTATTTTCTCTTTTAAATCACTTTTTGACCTCGATGGAAACTTGCGTATTTTTTTTTTCATTTTCCACCACAATGTTTCAATGGGTGACAAATCTGGACTATTCGACGGCCACTCCATAGTGGGGATTCCTTTAGACTCGAGCCAAGTCTTCGTGGTTTTCGCAGTATGGCAAGAAAAGTGTAGACATTTTCATATTTCAAGCTTGGAATAGATGGAATTAAACTTGTTTTCAAAATGTCCTGGTATTTCACTGCATTAACCGTCCCTTCTACAAAATGCAGGCAGCCTACCCCTTGTGCCGACAGAATCAGAATCAGAATCAGAATAATCTTTATTCAAGTAGGTTTACAAATAATAAACTCTTTTGAAACGTCATAGTAGCGACTTAGCCTAAATTGACTGCAGGTTCAAATCGCGACCGATCAGAGAAGAACCTGTAAGAAACTCTGTCGGATGTCTTTTTTTTTTCGACGTTCGCAACCTTTTGTCGTAAGGACTAAACATTTTATTACAAGCAATTCAGTCCCAAGCATTGTTATCATTAATATAGTCTTTAATACTATAATATGCTTTAGAAATTAGTTTACGCTTAACGTAACTCTTAAATTTATTTACTGATCGTTCAGTAACATTACTTGGGAGCTTATTATAGAACCTAATACAATTACCCATAAAAGAGTTTTTTATTTTATGGAGCCGCGTGAAGGGCACTGCGAGCTTATATTTATTTCTGGTATTAACATTATGTATGTCACAGTTCTTTCTAAATTTAGTGATGTTTTTATGAACATAAATAATGTTTTCATAAATGTATTGACTGTGCATGGTCAATATATTAATTTCTTTAAACTTATCTCTAAGCGAGTCTCTCTGGCCCATCTTGTAGACAGCACGAATAGCCCTCTTCTGCAGAACAAAGATGCTATTTACATCAGCAGCACTACCCCACAGTAAAATACCATATGACATAATACTATGGAAGTAACTAAAATAAACTAATCGAGCGGTATCTAAGTCTATTAATTGCCGAATCTTATTAATTGCAAAAACTGCTGAACTGAGTCTACCCGCCAATCCAGCAAGATGAGGACCCCATTGAAGCTTGGAGTCTAACGTTATACCAAGAAACACTGTATCATTAACTAGGTCTAGTTTGTCATTTTTAATAGTTACAGTAGTTTGACTATTTTTCACATTAGTAGTCATGAACTTTATACATTTCGTCTTTTTTTCATTCAGTAATAAATTATTAACACTAAACCAATCGACTACTTTTGATATAGCATTGTTTACATCGACATTAAACTGCTGTTGTCGTTTAACTTTGAACACAAGTGACGTATCATCAGCAAACAATACTATATCATGGTTGTCCTTTATAAGGTAAGGTAAGTCATTTATGTAGATGAGGAATAAAAATGGACCCAATATTGAGCCCTGTGGTACGCCCATTGAGACCAATGACCCAGGTTTTTCCTTGGCCGTGTAAAAACCATATCCCATTCTTTTGAGAACCCTTTTGCAGGTATCCACTGAAACGTCTTTCTGGATCATATCACGCCATTTTACGGTAAGTTCCCCCGCACGAGCACGGCGGTTTTGTTTGATAATTTTCTTTAAAACACGGTTTTCAGCGGCACTCGTCATACGCGGTCGACCCGACTTCTTCAAACACGAAATTGTGCCGTGTTTCTTGCGATGCTCAATGATTGACTGGACAGTAGATCTTGGCAGTAATAAATCTCTGGCGATTTGGTTGGTAGATTTTCCACTCTCACTACTGGAAATCAAAATTTTCCTGACTTCTTCTGTGACTGGTTTTCCGCGGCCCATGTTGCTCTAATTAATAACTTATAATAATGAAAAATACTTGGGGTATGTACTTATATATACCCTTTGACATGTTAAATGACAATGGGTTCCTAATTTGTTTAAATCTTGTTTATTTTTTTGAGTAATAAAATTAAAGAGGCTTAACGTTAGGCATGTACGAACTATTTTGCATCAATTAAGAACCTGCCGAACTGTTTTGCGAAACCATAATATGAATTAATATATATAGGTTTTTTTTTCTTATAATGGATTTATTGTGCAATAGTGTAAAAGCAACGTTGTATTTATGGAGTATAATATTGTATAAATCGATTGTTGCTAATGCCTTTCTAGAAATAAAACGAGTTGATATAAGATTCATATACTTAACAATCTATGACTTGACGAACTCTTTTGCATTGGGGCTCGTACGGGTTTGTTACAACATTTTTTCGATTAAGTGATCCGTTTAGGAAATATTAAGCTTTAAAGCGCTAATTTTTGTTAGAGTCAAGTGGCCCCCCCCCCCTTTCAGCCAAAACTACAATGAAATCTGAAATGAAAGAGCATATTAACGAATTTTAAAGGAAAACTATCACGACTATAAAGACATCATTAGTTCTTGAGATACAGGCGATTAAAGTGTTTATACCTATTAAAATCATCTAAGCCGGCACCAATTGACTTTAAATAGAAAATTTGTTATTACTTGTTGATTTTTATGTTTTGTAGTACCTACTTAACGGCTTCGGAACCCTACACTGAGCATGGTCCGACATGCTCTTGCCCGGTTTTTTTTAAATACGTCTAATTTATACATTTGTATAATTTCCTCGCATTTATTGAGAAAAGCATTAAGTATGCCTCAACGGAAATGGGACTGCCTGACTTGTATTTTAGCAGGCCTCGCTGTTGCTCGGCCTGCTAACCACCTCGTCAGGCAATCCCTTACCTTTCGCGCCTAGGCAATAATGTACTAATTGTTTAGCTATCACTGAAAAACAAATGAATAATGTGTATGTATATTTTTGCTCTTATTTAAGTTTGATTAGTGCCATGGTATAGTTCTCATTAAAATTATGGAGATGGTTCATACTGATTATCAAAACTTATGGATCACCCCTCGTAGAATAAGACTGTGTAAGATTTTTAACCGACAAGCGACGACGATCGTCAAGCCGCCTGCTAGCCATCCCGCAAGTGTGTCGCGGATTTTTTTTTTTTAAATGGATCCTATAGTTTAAGCTATACTTACATACATGTTGATGTAACACAAAGTATAGACTTTAAAGGGACTTTTTAGGTTAGGTATATCCAAGCCGAAGCTTATCCATTTCGATCTGATTGGTAATTTATTTCTCCGTTTAAGTGGTATATGACTCAACACCCTTTGCTGCATTTTATAGCTCGTACTTAGGTCCCTGCCACTAATAACCACCATCTAAATCCACCAATTCTAACAAGTGGATTGTTAACGGATTAACTTAATGGATAAATTCGACCTTGAGGATGGAATCTCGTATTTGTTTCGATTGACCTTTTGAACGGCAACGATGCCTAAAGTAGTCGTGAGCTGTCATGCCTACAATGCCACCGATACTTATAGTTGTTACAGGTACAGTTAAGAGACGTTATTTCAAATGGATTAAGTTAATTTTGCATAACTTTTAATACATGTCTGGCGTGTAAGTGACGCATTTGTATTTGACGTAAGGCGTTGAAAAGGTTAATTGAACATTTATTTATTTATCTATTTATTTATTTCCACACTTACAACTATTTTGGTTACATGGTTATTTTGTTTAGATTCGAAGGCATCGCGGCAACAACTTCGACTAGGCGAGCTAGCGGTGAGAAAGTAACGAGCTTCTTGAAAGAAGCTCCAAAAAAGGCGACCAAGGAACCTGAGAAAGAACAGTAGTTTGGCGACCCATTCTCTATGATTTACCTATGATTATGAACAATTTTGAATTTTGATTTTCGAGCTTCTTTAATGTTTATTATTTTGTACAACATCTATGTTATAAGATTTAAAACATGTCTGCTAATGTTTCACTACCTACCCGAAGACTAACCTTCTTTTTGTCACATTGACTTCTTTGTGCAAACTTATAATTTAACTGCGTAAAAATAACCTACTAAAGGAGACTGGGTACAAAAGTAACAGGTGAGACGGCGAGTCTCCTCACACTCCCCGTTTGAGGGGTGTGGGGTTGCCTTTCTAGGGCTGTGCCCTCTGAGACGGCAGCTGTCGTTGCCCGTAACTACAGGTGGGTCTTTTGATGTGGCTGTGCCATCATCGCTCTACGAGTGGCCTATCTGCGGCTTTATGGGAAGGATCCCATAAGCCCATAAGGAGGGTGGGACAGTAGATGCGGTGTGCCATCTGCGTTCTTCGCTACGCTCTGGGTAACGAATGCGGTATCCCCTGTCCGCCCCGATTGCACGCGGTCGCTGCGAGAATATCGCCACGTGATTTGATGAACCAGAAGTAAGTTTTGACAATTATTCATTGAAATGCCGGCTGCGGCCGCATCCAGCGTGTTAGCTAGTGTCACATACGTCAGGGTGGTAAAAAGTTGCTCATGCACAGAGATAAAGATAATGCAGATTTCTTTATATACATACCTACATAACATCACGCTGTAGGACGACGATCACGTCGGGGTCACCAATGTAGAAAGAGAGGACAATAGAGAGATCTCTCTCCAGGTGGGTGTTATGCCTGGGGACCGAAGTCCATTTGGATGAAGTTGGAAGTGGTATTTAATTCAACCAATGATAAATAAATAGAATGGATCTGACATACCTTCAGAAAAAACGTGCCTACCTAAACTACCATAGCAAACATAAAATGGCGGACTGTCACATGTTTAAGTGCTGCCCTGATTCGATAGAAATAATAAAGTTATCGATAAACAAACCATATGGGTGGGAGGTTCTCAACTCGTCTGTTCTGTACGTTCAGTACTTCGCATGTCCTGTATTAAAGATGCAGTAGCAGTGGGATACCTGAAGGGCTTGCAAAACGTCGTCTTGAGCACAACCAGAACGGTGGGCCCTTTCCACCGTAAAGGAAAGGAAAGGTCGGAAACGGTCCCATAGAAAAGTTGGAGTGATCTGATGATGGAATCCATGAGTTAACGACGGAACTTCTCAAAAATTGCGGACATATTTTGCTATTTTCAGCATTTGCATACCAAAAGCTTTAGGCTAGGTTCACATGAACGCGTGGTTGACGCGGCGCGCGGTACAAGATTCTAACAAAGTAGTGCTATCGTAAACAAGACCGCGTGTGCCGCCATGCATCGCAGGCAAGATCTTGACACGAGCCGCCTGTCATCTCAACGCTTCGAACGCGCGTCGAAGCACGTTCGTGTCAACCTTACTTCTTTATTTGGTAAAGTGGAACCGATGATGAAGACTAGAGACTCGCCCTCCTATCTGCAGAATGGAACCACGTGGCTACCGGGCAAAATCAGCTCAGATGACCTCTAGGTACACCTGTGCCAAGCGGCTTCCTTTTTTGAAGATTTGCAAGGTTCCCATACAATTCATGTCACTAATTACCCGACTATTTGGACTTTAGTGCTCCTTTTGTAGGAACTTGTTTATAAATCAGATGAAAGTTATAATCCATTCGTTGTATCACTGCGTAATCAAAATCAACTAAGATAGAATTTCTTGCGTGGTCTACCCAGCTTAATATTGTTTGTGTATTTTTATTTTTTCTATATTCTTCTTCTTGGTTCAAAAATTATCTTATTGTAGGTTTAGATATGCCCGTTGCGTCCGAAATTCGCTCTTGAACTATGCCAAAATACTTTGAGTACTTTGAGTACAGGTATATATTAAATATAATTCCTTGGATTGATTTTTTAACCGATTTCGAGGTTTCGGCAACTTTTTAACAAGTAAAGTTTAAATATAGGTAATCAAAACTAAAGCGAATATTTGAATTCATAATTGATATTGATTTGATTACCGTAAAACACCCTATCTTCGCCTGCTTTTTGACATATTTTTGAAGTTTTTTTTTAACTACATGTTTATTGTGGCAACACTAGTGTTTAAACGATTTTCAGTATGATTTTGCCTATATTTCATTTAAGAACAACTGAATCGTACTGATATTAAGGCCTAAAATACAAGCTCAAAGTAAGTAGGCGAAGTTTTGTCTTTTTGCCAAACTTCGCCTACCCCATCTAACATGAGTGAATATAGGCATACGCCATTGAAATTAGGTTCTACCCCCTGTGCGATACAGGTAATGTATATTAAATCGAGCTCTTGTGTTCTTAAAGGCTCATTTACCATATTTTTTTGACATAGGCAAAGATTGGAGGACTTCTAGCATATTTTCAAAAATTTAGGGTTGTCAAAAGTCTTGTTTTTACCCGATTGTTACAAATAAAGGAGGATTATGGTTTTTTCATGTAAAAAAATACTTGCATATATTTTTTTTTATTAGAAAATCAACTATACATATAATTTAACAATTTCCCTATAATAATTAACTAGGTACTCTAGGTATTAAGGTTGATGTAGTTTAATTAAGTTTGTCTAATAATGTTCTTCGCGGTATACCAAACATTTTTTCGGCGTTATATGACGACATTTTTTTTGATTTCATTAAATCAACCGCAATTTGCATCATTTCCGGGCGGTCATGCTTTGAGGTGTAATTTCTTTTAGTTTTAGAAGGTTGAAGTTTCCCCATGTTCTGTAAATATTACGAAAGTATTATAGAAAATATAACACACACACGCAAACACACACGCACACGAACACTCACCCACACTCAAAGAATAAGAATCTGTCTGGACCGGGAGACATTTTACGCTATAAGGGTGTTCATTTTTAGAGGGAGGGGGAGAAAAGCTTAGAAATTTAAATAAAATGTTTTTTTGAAATAGGTATGACGGCGCTTCATAATTTTGTTTAGACTATTAGAGTGAGATAAGACGATATGACAACTTTCTCACTCTGACGTAACGCACAGCACTGGTGCAATTCAGACGGTAGATATAAACTGTCATCGGTCAGAATTTTAAAAAAGGCATGAGGGTGATCGACGATAGAGGGAACCGGCGCCATGATTCATAATCCGTTTGCATCCTGACCGAGCACCACGTGTTGTGCGGAACGTCTTGATTATCCGATAGATTGGTAGCTAATTAATAGTGTGATCATCTTATTTTTGTGAAATAATTACTTGCAAACTGATTTGAGACAATTATAATGTGGTAATGTGACACATTGTGTTTTAACCTCCTCGCCCGATTACCCACGCTTTAAGGTAGGCAATAATGGCATCCAAAGATGGAAATGACAATGCTGAAGTGCCTTTAGGTACATAATAACTCAACGTTAATATTATTCTTTATCACTGAAGTGACAACCCTAGGGGCAGGCGAAGTTCGGAAGGAAGATGAAGTTTTGACCACACCGACTTCAATTTAATTAATAACTCTTTAACTACGCGTGTTACAAGAAAATAAATTGTTGCATGTGAAACAGCATTAAATTCAGAGTATAGATTGAAGTACTATGTAGACTCCACCTGTTAACAATGTGCCGCTACAGACAGAAGTTTTCACGAGCAAAAAAAACGTGGTTACATCTAACACACTTCAAGACGCTTTAAAAGTAAAAATTCTGAAGGTAGTCATGAAACTGTCACAAAAGTGTTGTCACAGATAAAAAAAAATATCAGACATGGTAGTTTAATATGCCACGTTTGGTACAAATTTTAGTAGAAAACTGAACATTTTAATTTTAGGCGAGGTTATACCTAACAGGCGAGATTAGGGCGTTTTACGGTATATATACATATATACAGGGTGACCCACGATAAATGACTTTTGAGTTAAGGGGTAATAGAGTAGGTCAAACTGAACCTAACTACAAGTTTTTTTTTTTTTTTTTTTAATTTTTGGCTTCCTCATAATTTAATTTAAGCATCAATATTTCCTAGTGTGGTTATGCCCTTATAACCGATACACTCAATGACGGACATGTAGGTTCCATTCATAGCTCAAAAGTTCATTAAACTTTAACCTTGACACCAACGGAATTTTGACATCGTCAAAAAGGATAAATCTTCATTGCAAAACCTGAAGGATATTAAACTCTGTACAATTATAAATAGGGTTGAATCTGGAATATTTTTTATAACAGATGCACCATTTTTAATAAGGAATTAATTGAAGTTTGTCTTCTGTCACAACAATTCAATTAATAGGCACCTCTACTCAGTGAAAAGCAATTGAAAGATAATTTATTAGAAATGTTACGTTTATTTCTTGCACAGATAAAGTTATTATTGTGTTAATGTACCTAGGAAGTAAAAATACAAGTAAAAAACACTTACTGCGCCTGAAATTTTACCTAATTTCTCAACTAATCTTGAAAGTTATTTGATGAATAACTACTATTTCGTGTATGTCCTGTGTTTATATCAACAGTTTAAAACTCAAATTACATGAGACACAGTTGAGTAAACACTGAATGTTAAGATTGACTAAGTCTCCACAAACTAAGCACATTAAACCTACGTCACTGTAAAAATCGCACACATCGGTGTCCATCGCACTTCCTAAAGTTATCAAAACAAGAATCATACTACTAAACCGTTTTTTACACAGAAATTAATAAAAAAACACCGAATTATTTTTAGCAGATGAACAGTTAACGTCATTACTCATTAATCAATCGACCATAGACCAAGGCGAGTCATGACAGATTTTTAGATCCTCTAAAGAGGTATTACGCTAACAAACCTTCACCGCCTGCCGAGCAACATAAACCAAGTGATCACTTAATACGGTAATTAAAGCTTTTAAAACCATTATTTCAAGAGTGGTTCATTTAAGTATAAGAGTGTAATTATTACTTCAACGGCAATTTAATGAAAGTCTGGCGGAAAAGTCAGCCTTATTGCTAAAATCGAAGTTTAACGCTACAATAGCACTTTCCCTTTCTTTCGATTGCGTTAAAACTGTTGAGTGTAAAGGATATACCTAGCTTCCGAAGTTTCATATTTAGGAACAACCCTACCAGACTGCGATTTAAAACCGAATACCGATTACAGAAATCCTCATAGTCCTCAGTATCATGGCAAAATAGGCGTAGAATGCTTTCTCTAAGTACGTAAAGGAAGATGTTTTTAAACTTCTTTATAAGTATGTAGTGAAAGAGGAATATAGAAGTTTCTCAACATTAATAACGAGTACACTACTGACCTTCATTTGCAAATTAATTAAGGCTGTGGACGCAGCCATGCACTCAGTCGCCCTAGAGTCTTAAAATTGAAGACAGACAGAAGACAAATAATTATGATCGTCCCAAGCCCGTAGGTTGGCTAAAGTTGACGGTAATGAGGAAATTAAGCGCTACCGGAGGCAACTGCGACGCACCTCGCAACAGTTGCCTTACATCTTTAAGTTATCCTGCAACAAACGGCATACGTAGCATGGAGAACCGTGAAGATCCTGGCCCTTTACGACCGCACCGCTCCAGCGCATCAACGGCATGGCTGCGCTTACATTCAAACACAAGGCGCTAATGCGCAGGCAACTTTCGTCGAGGCTACGCGCAGCAAGTTTACCATTATTTTTAAAGATGTTTCTGTCTTTTAAGATTTACAACTAAAATGATATTCTTATGATGAACCTTTTTTCGTGTGATATTGATTAACGATGGATGACATGTCATACTTAAATGACACACATCGACTAACTTTTTATGTGGCACAAGCCCTGTGGCTGCCATTAAAAGAGAAGAAGAAGAACTTTTTATGTGACAAATGTCACAGGAATTTTACATTGTTGTTCTCTGTTTTTGAAAAATTATACATAAATATAAATACAGTAAGTATTACGATGAGTATTTAGTTAATATCGCATAAAATTATTCAAGGTGATCCTTACGTGGAAAACTTAAGTTCAGTAGTGGATAGCCAATTTTATACAAGGATCTTAAACAAATATTTGTTAATGTTACAGCACAAAGATATGAAATTAAAAAAGTAATTGAAGGGGACTGCAATTGAAGGGGAAGGGGAATGCAAGCTTTTAACGAAGAGAGTGTAAGTCGGGACTCCAAGGAACTATCTCGGAATCCGTTTCAGCCAGTTGCTCAAGAACACCGGAACGATTTAGTTAAGTACCTACTCACTCAGCTTGGCACAGATTTGCTGTTTACTCTCCTCTATTGTAATAATATATTGTCTTCTCTGTCTTTTATTATAAAACGAATGCCAAATTTAGTTTGCTGGTTAGTTTGGGTGTATGTATATTAAGTTTACACGCTTAAACCATTTTTGATGAAATGTGGAAATAGTGGAAATAGTCTCTTTTTCTTGGAGTACGAACTGATTCATACTTCCATGCTAGTATTAAGAATGCGAAAGTAATCCTATTAGTCTGTTTGTATGTTTGTTGTAACCGGTAAACCAAATTTAATAAAATCTGTTGAGGATATAGCTTGAAGCCCGGAGACCTGAAGAGGGTCACGTTATGTTGGAAAATTGCATTATTCCCGAGGGAAGAGCGACAAACGGCTTTTACGTGAACGGAGTTCAATTTTAGCTAGTTTCTAGTATAAAATTGTTGTTTCAATGTCTATAAAACCTTATGTATGTCTTGTTATGTGGCCTTCATCGCTATACGACTGAACCGATTTTCATATAAATTATAAGAAAATAGTTTAACCCCAGTTTTGGTCCTGGGGTATTTTTATCCCAGATAGTTAAACACTGCACAAACTACTTTACCATCGGAAGACGGAAATTGTAGTTCCTGATGAAATAGCGATTAACAACTTCTGCGCCGACCTGCGCGGGCTTTAGCGTATAATAGTATCTGAAGACAATGCAACATTTGGATGACTTAGAGCTAATCTGAAAATACAATCGGAAAGTGGCAATAGGATCTCCGCTGAATTTTATAAATGCGAATTTGTGTCTGTCTGTCTCACAAAGTATTACATTGATCCCCGAAAATGCCTTAGGCTCTGTGGGATAGTTTTTAACCATTCCTACTTATTTTCGCTACCCCTACTGCCCTAGTACCTACTTAGTGTTTGTTTGTTAAATTTTCAGAGTATAAGGCTTCAACCAATCGATGGAATATTTTATAGCCCGTATACGAACACGGGTATTTTTTTTCCCGAATAGAACAGTTCCCGAGGATTAACGAAAACCTACTTCTGCGCTGTTGAAGTCACGAGCGAAATCTAATGGTATGCGTAGTAAGTGGTATAAATACCAAGCTAGGTTTTCTGTTTACTAAAAATCAGAAAAAAAACTTAAATGAAAGAGCATATTATTTTAACGAATTTCACAGGAAAACTATCACGGCTAAGTAGACATCATTGGTATCTTGAGATACAGGCCATTAAAGATTTTATACCTACTAAAATCATCTAAGACGGCACCAATTAACTTTAATTAGAAAATTAGTTATTACTTGTTGATTTTTATGTGCCTCTACACTGAGCATGGTCCGGCATGCTCTTGCCCAGTTTGTTTGTTTGTAGTACTTAACGGCTTCGGAACCCTACACTGAGCATGGTCCGACATGCTCTTGCCCGGTTTTTATGTTTGTAGTACTTAACGGCTTCGGAACCCTACACTGAGCATGGTCCGACATGCTCTTGCCCGGTTTTTTATGTTTGTAGTACTTAACGGCTTCGGAACCCTACACTGAGCATGGTCCGACATGCTCTTGCCCGGTTTTTATGTTTGTAGTACTTAACGGCTTCGGAACCCTACACTGAGCATGGTCCGACATGCTCTTGCCCGGTTTTTATGTTTGTAGTACTTAACGGCTTCGGAACCCTACACTGAGCATGGTCCGACATGCTCTTGCCCGGTTTTTATGTTTGTAGTACTTAACGGCTTCGGAACCCTACACTGAGCATGGTCCGACATGCTCTTGCCCGGTTTTTATGTTTGTAGTACTTAACGGCTTCAGAACCCTACACTGAGCATGGTCCGACATGCTCTTGCCCGGTTTTTATGTTTGTAGTACTTAACGGCTTCGGAACCCTACACTGAGCATGGTCCGACATGCTCTTGCCCGGTTTTTATGTTTGTAGTACTTAACGGGTTCGGAACCCTACACTTAGCATGGTCCGACATGCTCTTGCCCGGTTTTTATGTTTGTAGTACTTAACGGCTTCGGAACCCTACACTGAGCATGGTCCGACATGCTCTTGCGCGGTTTTTATGTTTGTAGTACTTAACGGCTTTGGAACCCTACACTGAGCATGATCCGAAATGCTTTTGCTCGGTTTTTAGCTTTACATAATGTTTGTGCGCCAGTATTTTCATTTATTTCAAATGTTACAAGTCAATTTGAAAACATTTAGTTTAAATGTTACAAGTCCTGTTATTGAAATGGGCTTTGCTTACTATCCATGTCTATATTCCATATTAACTCGTCTTTATCTTTTCTTTATTATTGCTATTTTATTACATAGTGCAAAACAAAGTCGCTTTCTGCATCTGTCTGTCTGTCTGCATATCCGCTGACTCCTCCTAAACCACGCGTCGGATTCTGATGCGGTTTTCAATATCAGATTTCTTTTTTCACGGGAGGCTTTTAATGTATAATAATTTCCGTTTTCTGTACGGGTATTACAGAAACACACGTAAACCGAAGCGAAGCGAACCGAGGGCGGGTCACTAGTACTAAATGCGAAAGTAACTCTGTTAGCCTGTTTGATTATTTGTTATGGTTTCACAGCTAAGGAGGAGGCAGGCACACAAGCACTCAGACCATCTGATGGTAACTGGAATCTGAGAACCATAGTTATTTGAATTCTCAAGACTATAATCTTAAGACTGTAATCCTATTAAGTACCTCAAATGCGTTGCCAAACCTGAGGATTAAGATGGAATGCGTCTATGCTAGTAATTTCACCGTTTGTCGTATCCCCACACCGGAACACAACAATGCTAACACTGTTGCTTACTTTTTTACCTTTCAATTGCGAGGGAATAAGGGCTTGTAGTACTGTTAGGCGATGGGCTTGCAACCTGTCACTAATACACTAGTAAACTTCTTGGCCCGATTGTGCAAAATGTCATTAAGGAATTATAAACGAGTATTCTTAGAGTTGTTGGTGTTTCTGTAGCTCTGCCTACCCCAATCTAGGAATGAAGGCGTGATATTATGTACACGAAATTTGAAAGAGTAAAATTTGATAATGCTATTTTATGGTATCTAAGACCTGATCTGATGATGGAGTCGGTTTGTGGCGGGATTTTGAATGTGGTCAAGTGAAACATGGGAAATGTATCACTTTTTTACATATTCTCGATCCTTACGTACATTGTCAAATTGTTGTTGTACCTATGCTTAGACTAATTGATTTTAATTTTAGGTTAACTGAAGAAGAAGGAGACACTACGTATGACTATTAATTTTGATAAGGAATCATAAATAAGGGAAGAAAGAAGGAAACAATGATTTGAGGAAAATAAAGCTATAAGTGTAATATGAACTTCAAGACTATCAGAAGAAATGTTAATATCATAGTTATAGTTCATAAATAATGCTCAAAATAGGGTAGTTAGGTGCGGTCTGTTAATTGTGCATATAAAGCAAAGCAATAATACCCATGTAGCCATAGGTTGTCAAAGGAACTAAGTCCGACGAATAATCCAAATGCGAGCCATATCGATTCTGCATGGCTACAGAACCTGTCGGTAAAACCATATTGCTTTTAACACCGTATCGTATTGTTTTTACTCGTCCGCCATTACTTTCAAGTAAATAAGAGTCATTCTAACATTGGCAATACGATAATATGTCAAAATCAATATTGTTTTACCAAGTATATCAGAGGCTCATTATGTAATGCATAATCATACGCATCGTACACTGTCGGTTAAGTTCGTATTCGTCCTGCTGTCTCAATTAGTTTATCGATGGGTCAGTACTGAAGCCACCCTGTAAAACTAACTGTTTTGACCAAAAAAAGGTGTAGTTATGACTCTTCAATACATCTGTCTGTCATACTACTTCGGGCGTCATCGACCCCACGGCAGAAATCTGCAGAGATGCAGTCGCGATACAGCATCGCTAAGCCATTGCTACAACCGCGATGCAGCATCGATACAGTCATAATGCAAAATTCTTTATTTTTTTCACTTTTCCTATACTTGTCTATACAAAACAGTGTCGCGCGTAAGTTTAGTAGCGATGCTGAATCAATACAGTCGCGCGTTTGCAACGATGCAAAAGCTATACTATTCAATTGCACTGTATTACTTCAGAAAAGAATTCAGATAAAAAACTAGCGTTAGAGGACTTATTATACGTGTAAAACTAATCGTAAATATACTGCACCTGTGGCACCCATAGTAAAGTGTCACCGGTGTGTCGGAACAATGATTGGTCGCCTGTGTAAGTGCCAAAGAATAAGAACTAAAGGCATAGAAGGAGCGATAAAATAAAAGGTAACATACAGATAGCTGTTATACACAGTCTTTTTGGGATTCAGTGTGCCGAAAAGAGACGGCTATGTAAGCTAAAATATCATGGTCGTACAATGTTTCTGTCGCACACTGTTGCATGTATAATCTGCGACCATGATGCCCAGTTGGTGTCGTTGGAGTCCAGTTTACGCAAGTTGACAACTGTGTACGGCTAGTAATTAGCAAGAACTGTACTCAATCCTTCTTTTAACTTAACGTATTGAAAATTTCGGACGGGTATAGATTTACGCTTTCGCTTTAACACGTTCCCTGTCCGGGTGCCCGCAATGTGGGGTCATGAACATGGGTTTTTGTTTGGGGACAGTGAACGTGTCTATGCCTTTAAATCTTATTCTATGGTAAGTGCACCTTAACGCTTTTCGGTTATAAATATTATTATTTATTTATTTATTTATTTAAACTTCTTTCGCTATTGTCCACTCAAATAATGATTCGTTACTTTTAGGTTTTATATCAATGTTCTTAAGGTCCGAAAGTGACAAATCATCTGCACTCTGACTATGCATTATGTGTTTTTTGTACTTGGTATTATTTACGTCAACATAATAAAAAAGTACCAAAAATGTCTCATTTTTATTTGTTCGTTAATCAAACAGCACAATGTAGTCCCCTCATTGAGGCCAAACGGACCAGGGAACGTGTTAAAAAACTAATGAATAATATCAAGGTCATTACGCACTCGGCGGTCAGGTCGCCCAGTGCGTAGCTGAACTTATGTAGGTAGGTGTGCTTACGCTAAACCGCGCCACCGACTTCGAGGAGGTTCTATTCATAAAATGTCGTTAAACAACGATAGTTTAGGGTTCAAACTACTTATTCAATACCTATTTCACGAAAAACGCCTGAAGCCGTCTAGTTAAAAGTAAATTATACTTACTGTCACGTAACTTTCTGTCATTTCATCATACTTCATATTTTGTTTAATAACAGTTTCGTTGAATAACAATTTAATTTGCTTATTTAAATATAAACTTATTAAAATACTAAGTAATAAATATTAGTAAGTACACATATTATTATTATGTATACCTACTTGTATTTATGAGAATGCAGTGTTTGAAATCGAGAAATGGGAAACTTATGAACGTGGTTAATCATTTCATAATGATAGAATGAGGATCAAATGGATTAACAAACGGTATGATGCAGTAAGAAAAACTTTACGCACTTCATATTTCTCGATATGTTGAAGAATATTTTAAGTAAATTGCGGTAAGTTTGGCATGTGTCAACAATGAGTGATCATTGATAGTGACCTTGATCTTGGACTGCTCTGACATTAAATATTACGATAGTACTACAAATTGTAAAGGTAGGAACACACCTATTTTAATATTTTATATTGTTTTTTTTTTTTTTTTTTTAAGTGAGTAGTCGAATGAAAACTTCATAGGCCTATTCAGTATAACGTACTTTATCACCCCTTGACTCCAAAAGCGATTACTCGCGGGTCACCCTGTATATATATATATATATATATATATATATATCAATTCAAATATTCGCTTAATATATTATATTAATTATATATACCGGGTGTGGCCTGTAATAGAAGCAATAAATTGAGGGATCGTTTCCACACCGCAAACGTAACAACATTTATTCTACAACTTTTGAAAATAACTTATTGTTTACTAAATATTAATGAATTTAGATTTTCCAAGCAAGCAATGTATTGCGAAAACTACGAAGTTTGTACCCTTGTTTCATCTAGTTATACACTTAGTTCTACATGTATGACTAATAAGAAAAAAAACCGCTTAGTTCTACATCCATGTACCTACTTATGACTTCTTTGAACACGTAAAATGGTACTTTTTTGTTCTGTCTAGTCATACACCTACACGATGTGTACAAAACGAGTTGTACACAATAGTTATACTCCGTTAAAGGTGGGTCGTAATTTTAAGCACTGTCTGCATTAGAGTCGACGGAGATCTGCTCCGCAGAGCTCCTATTTCTGGGTTGTTTTGGCCGTTCGGGCCCGATATAAAAACGAACCTAACCTAACCAACTCGACGGAGTATAACTAATTGAATTTTTATGTATGACTAGACAGAACAAAAAGTACCGTTTTACGTGTATGACTAGATGGAACAAGCTAGTTTGTAGGCTGACAGTAGATGTCAACTAGACTATTGGATGGAGTACCTACATTGAAAATCTTATTTAGTTTGTTCGAAAAAATCCCAAATAATAACTAACATATTTTTTAAAGTTGTAGAACAAATGTTGCTACATTGATAGAGTAGAAACGATCCCTCAATTTATTGCTCCTATTACTGGCCACACCCGGTATTGGTCTGCCGGTGCGACTTACCCCTACGCCCCTACACGGCTGTATGATGGGTACTGAAGCTAATTGAGAGGAATATTATAGAGAATACATACGAACTTTTCCGATAAAGTAAGAAGGAAAATCATTTTGCACTACATCTGTACAGTCGACGTCATAAATATGTTTACACTTTAGTACCTTCTCACTTTCATTCACTGAGACAATTTCATATATAACTATGTAATTGTCTCAGTGAATGAAAGTGACATGGTACTAAAGAATAAACATATTTATGACGTCGACAGCTCATGACTACTTTAGGCGTTGTTGGCGTTCAAAGGGTTAACCTTTCCGTATCCCTTTTTTAACCATTTCACCGCCTTACATCAAATACAATTGCGTCACTCACACGCCAAACATAATTATATTAAAAGTTATGCAAAATTTAACTTGGTCCATACGTAATAACGTCTCTTAACTGTACCTGTGATAACTATAAGTGGTCATTGGCGTTCAAAGGGTTAAATATCAAATATAATATTATGTATTATAAAATACGATTCTTTTGCTGCGTAAATACCGCGCGCTGCACTGTTTGACGTCACTGTGACGGGCGGCGCGGGCGCAGCGCGGCCGCGGCGGGCTGCCCTGGCGGGACGCGATGGAAGCGGAGCGCGATGCCGACGGGGTGCAGCCTTTTTGTCCACGCTAGCAGTTGGTATGGAAATATAGCGCTGCGCGCCCGGGACGGTGCTGTCTGTCCGGGCCTTTACTTATTGCTTACTGTCGATGCTGTACAGTACAAGCCCTCAAATATTAAATTTACACTACTTCAATGTGCAATTATATAAACCTGATGATAATGCAATATTTTGGTGTTTAAGAGCGGATCTGACACGGAGTCTGAAAGAGGCAACAGGATCCCCATACTGGCCCATTTCCATTGCTCACTTGTATCCGTGGCGTAGCGCCCCGGAACATTCTATTTTAAATCATGTCGATAATTGCCGCAGACCCTCCTTACCCGTGGTACTACCGGTGATACTACTAGTAGTACCACGGGGATTATTTTTTACCCGTAGTACTACTATCCTGCCTAGTAGTACCACGGGAGATTTTTCATTACCCCTGGTCCTACTTATCATTTAAAACTTATGGGTCACGGCGAACTAGCTCCACAAGTCCGTGCTCCACATATGGGTCACACTAAGAAACAACCAGGTACGCTGTCAGATTTGCTGGACGGGGAAATCGACATATTAGTATGGGGACTGTGAACGTGTTAACCATATAGTAAATAAATATAACAAACGGTTTCGAAGTATGCTCATGCTAGAAAAAACGAGTGTTGTAGAACCTTTTTTCAAATATGTACTGGGCAAAAAATAATCCCCGTGGTACTACTAGTAGTATCACCGGTAGTACCACGGGTAAGGAGGGGCCGCAGATGCGTTGCACAGTCAGCATCAAAAGTAGCTAAGCAGAATTACAATTTCAAAATTACACACGACGTATTCTTTTGACAATAGAGTCGAGTGCAGATCATTTTGAGGTCTTTGGTTGGGTAGCTGCTTCTGTTGCTGACTGTATGCACGATGTCCCTCTTTCCCAGCTGTACCATTGATTAGTACCATTAATGGTACTACTGGGAATTTTTGTATTTTAATATTCTTACCAGTAGTACCATCATCTACTGTAGTCAGCATTGCAATACTGGCAAGGTTCCCAAAATTTACCAGGACTGTCGCTAACAAACATCCTTTACAAATGTTTTGTTACTACTGAGCCCTCTCGGACGTATTTATTTAGTAAAAAAAGTCATATTCTTTTCACTTGAGAATAATTTTAAATATATACTATATTTCGATAAGATTTTGTAATACGAGTTACGCCTTTTATTTCCTAACTGCAACACAAACTATAAATATATACATATATTTCGAAATTATCAATACAGAGTTTTAATTTATTTTTCCGGACTAATTTCAATTAAGTAAACCCAAAACCCAAGTAACAACACTTGTATGGTGTACAATGGTAGGTACTAGTGGGACAAAAATCCCAGTAGTACCATAAGTTAAACCGGTTGCAGAACTTGTATCTCATACAATGGTACTAGTGGGATAAAAATTCCCAGTAGTACCATTAATGGTACTAATCAATGGTACAGCTGGGAAAGAGGGCACGATGTAGGGCAAAATTCGTTATGTCCACCGTGTGCACATAGGGCGCTCAACGGGTTAACAGAGTATTTTCTTATATCTAAAAAGTAATAAAAATACACTGTTTTTGGTGGAAACTTTATTGCTAAATTGTATTATAATGTGATTATTCGTTAAAGAACATCTTCTTTCTTAGTTGGCATTTTATTACTTGTATCGGCAACAAGCATTCTGTGATCGGTGGCATAACTAGAAAATATTTCCTGTGTTCATTTCAATTATTTTATAAGAAAAATAACGTTGAGTCATTGATCACAGAAGGCAAAGGCAAACAAAATTTTAAGCTTTTAAAGGTTTGAGGAATGCTTGTCTAATTACATGAATTCACAAAGATTCAGTTATACATTACAAGGACATACACGTCATTAAAACGGTACCAAAAATGGTACTAATGGGTTTTACAGTAATCAGAGTCGCTAAACAACAACTAATTCGACACTTAATACAAGCGACCGTGTATGTTACACGTTGGTAAAGAAACACACCTACGAAACAAAGCAACTGTGAATGAAAACTTCCAGGATTTTCTGTTTAACACTCGTGTATCAAGTCCTTTACATTAATTATACTGTTAATTTGACCAGGTTTGACATGTTAACCTATGAAATTGGCGTTTTTTCTTTTTAAATGCTAAAACTATAAATAACGTTAAGTTTCTTACGAATTTAGAGTCCAACCATTAACTAACCACGCCAATTATAATGGCAAATTCTAGACCCTCGACGGGACGTAAAACGTGTCCAACGCATTGTTTTTAAGTCAACTCCTAGGAATTTTCTGGATAGCGTGTTTCACCATCCACCTCGTCATCACTACTATTAAGGCGGCAAGCAAAATATGTCAGTGACTGGCTAGCCGCTCGAAATATCTCTCTATCTATAACAATAGAGACTTACTGAGCGACAAGTGGCGAAATAAAGGTTACAGTCGTACACGGGAGACTGTGGTCAAACGCAAGGACATCAAGAACGAAAATAAGGCATATTTTGCATTCATCATATAAAAAAAAAACCGGCTCGTTTAAATATCTAACTTTAAATAAAACCCCATCACTACAATAACTAAACACTCGACGTTACGTCCCAGACTAAAAACTCTTTTATTACAATTTTTATAAACGTTTTGAGCAGTTTTCGAGAGCGCAATGACGAAAATTCTTTCCGATACACATTTAATAAAACTGAAAACATTGCACTGCCACACCATTTACCCTACAATTTTAAAAAGGAACTATAAATGCCTGTGGCGCTAATTGAAGAACACGTAAACGTCTCAAACACAGAACAATAAAATACAATCATCATTCCAAATGATCGTAACTAAGCGCATACACGAACAAAACGCTTACTAGAGAATAGATTGTGACTGAGTATACAGGACTAGGACACAAATAATTATGTAGGGCGGATTAAGTAATAATAGACTCTCGGTCAACGGTGCAAGAGCTTTGAGACAAGCCATATTAATTGTGTTCTGCTATATGAAAAAAATATTTAAAATAGGCGCTACCAAGTCTGGCTCTACTTTGAAATCCGTAATTCTAACTTCGTTTATTCGTTTTGCTCTCGATGCGTAACTAATTTGCAAAAAAGTGACGGGGCGATCCGAACTTCGAATTACGAATTTCAAAGTCGAACCGCTGTCGTTATATACTATTTAATTTCACTGTTAGAAGCAATAAAGAAATATGGCAACCGTATGTGCTGCCATTTTTGACACTCGTTTTTTTATTCCGACTATCAATTCCATGTTGTAACCGATTAACCATTGTGGTATTTGTATCAACATAATCCTGCTTCCATCAGTGCCAAAGTAGATTGTAAAAGTGCCATATTTCTCGACGCCACGCTAGCCAAATATGATGCGTCGAGGACACTGCAAGTTAGCACACCACCGTAACCACTGCGGCAATAAACAAGAGGCAGATTCTAAAATATCAAAACCTAAAAGTAAAAATTCGCTAACAAGGAAAACGGCAAACAAATTTGCGTTAGTTTAATTTATGCTTGTCAAAGTAAGAAACACAGGGTACTTAACTAAATCAGTCATTATGATAGGCTAATCTATAAACAAGTTTGTTTATATGCAATTAGTATGTTTATTTTTCTATTTTAATAACATATTGATGTATTTCAACTTATAGAGTCAATGTTCTACTTACTCAGTTTTATCTAGCATTAATGCAACATTATAATATAAAGGTACTATACAATATTAATTTATTTTCTGAAAATGTTTTCTCCGCGCATTTTTAGTTATTTGATTTCAAATATAAAAATTATGAATCTTCAGTAAGTATCATGGCTAAAATGATATTAACAGGCTGTATTGTAACAAAAATAGTCATAAGGATGACTATATCAAAAGTGTAAAAAAAATATTAAATAAGCTAGGATTCGTTCTTTTAATTTGGAATGGCGAGTGTAATGAATTAATAATTTGGAGCATAACGGAACCCGGGTATTGTTCGTAGTTGAATGCGTCATTAACCGAACTGGAAGCTGAACGCCGTCCCAGGGAACCCGGCGCCGGGCTGGAAGTCGAACGGCTGCGCGCCGCGGTTGAAGAACGACTGGAATACCACATTCGGGTCGATGTCTGAAATTATAAACAATTGAAATATAATATGTAGCAGTTCATATCCCGCTTATTTCGGTGTTTCGTCTAAACAAAAATAGAATCCCAACCCATCTTGACTGGCGTGATCATTGATATATTGTATACTAGCGACCAGCCCTCGCTTCGCTCCGGATTAAAATATTATACATATAAACCTTCCTCTTCAATCACTCTCTATTAAAAAAACCGCATCAAAATCCGTTGCGTAGTTTTAAAGATTTAAGCATACATAAGGATAAAGGGACAGAAAAAGCGACTTTGTTTTATACTATGTAGTGATCAACGATCAGGTCAGTCAAGATAGGTTGGAGTATATTATTTGCATAACATAACATCAATATTGCACTAATTAATTAAGAGTTTTTTTACTTCATCAACACAAATTTTCATTTTTTTTGTTAATATCTCAATAAAGGTCAATAATGACAACCTTATTTCTTTTACTATTTACAAGTCTGAATTTTTCAAGGCTTTCGTCTTAACAATTGTACAATTTTAGATATAAATCCAAAAATAAAACAAAAAGAATAAGGCTATTAATAACCACCCAAGACTTTTTACAGTTGTTGGTATTTCTGAAGCTGTCTACCCCACTTTGGGACTTAAGGCGTGATGTTATGTATGTATGTAATAACGAACCCATTTGTTACAACATAACGATTACTTATTTTTTTCAACTGAATTTTACAACTTTTTTAAATATTTATAAAAAAAAACATTTATTTAAAAAATAGGCGCGGGCACGCAAGTAACACAATTAAGCCAAATTTCATGTTTATAGCTTCGTAGTTGCTGAAAAAGCCGGTCAAGTGCAAGTCGGACTCGCGCACCGAGGGTTCCATACAAACTTGTAAGAATGTAAAATTATATTGAGGGACAAACTTGACTTTCCTCTTGAAAAACTGTTGTCGACATACACCGACAAAGATCGCGATTAGTTTACCAACTGCAAATCAGTGGCGAAGCGTTCATGAAAAATTCAAAATGTTTATTCATGGCCACATGAGGGCACTAAAAATAAATGAAAGTCTTGATTAGATAACTTTAATTATCATTTTATCTTGAAATTACATCCTAGTCTTACAAGCGCCATTAAGCTAAGTGACTTCCCGCCGACATTGGTGTCACAAGTCCCAACTCGGTCAGAAACTTATTACGTTCTTACAACAGGCACTTAAGATTTTTTTTAAACTTTACCTAGTGCTGGCAGCATCCAAATTGGTCTTAAGTTTGTGGGGTCTGTTTTTGCCCCTGACTAAAACAGGGGTATAATCTTACTGCGTTTCTTTATTTCATGAGATCAGGACACTCCAATATCGACACACTTGTTAAATAAAGCAGCTAGATAAGGTGCAGTTAACTTTAAGATTGACTGTAGTAGAGCGGCCCCAGAGAACATCAGGTTTTTTAGATTAAGTGACCTAAGTTTTAATATAAATTTATGGAGTTAGATGATAAAAGTTAAACACATCTGTACATTCCTTCACATTTGATTTTATTTAAGTTTCAGCCTTACCAGGAGATGGTTGTTATGATTTAGTGGTATCTAAAGGTATATTTGTAAAGAACCGCTCAAACTATTTTGCTACATCAGATTCAGATTTTATTTCCCAATACAAAGTCACAGTATAAATTGCACAGCATGACTAATTATAAGTAATTAAATTAAGATCGTCAGAAATTAAAATTAGAAATAAAACATCTTAAAAAATATAATTTAATTTATATAATAATGTCATCTTACGTAAGAATATCTCCATTATCAAGGTCAGAGTTCACTGGAGTATCTTCTGACTCGATTCCTACCGGCTTCCCTAAGAATCAAACACTAATCTTATGCATACCCAAACGCACCAGTAAGAAGCAGCTTGGCAGAGAAACGTGGTTAATACACACGCGACATACGCGGTGTGGCTTCCTCTGCCATATTAGTTATTTCTTGAGGAGTTTAAGATGTTTCGCCACTGTCACTACTCATTTTCTTAGTTTATATTTTAACTTTTTAAGCTTAAGGTCTGATTTTATTTCCACAGAAAAAACGTAGACTTCTTAGCTTTGAAAAGAAAAGTTATCACACCACAGGCGTCGGTAATGTTGCAGTACTGTGCCAAGCTAAAAATACTAGCCAATCACAAAGCGTATCGAAATAGTTATTTCGGTTGTTTCGGTAGTAACATAGACTATTCAACGATGAAAAGAGTGACGTTACAGTATTCTCTATGAAATCTTAATACACAGATTTTAATCGACGAGTACAAAAAACATTTTTCGATTACAAATTTAAAATTAGTAGTAATATATGGATTTCATTGAATAGTTTACCCTTTATGTACTTATACATTAAGCACAATTTTCGCGAGAGCGAGAAATGTCCCGTAAAAATCAAATCAAAACTTTGTCTTACATATCAGACTGAGGCGGAATGAGCTGGATATTAAATGTCTTATATATCAGACTATGGCGGTTAAAGGTTAACAGTCGATTAACACTGATTAATTTTAACATCGTATGGTGAAATTGGTATTTATTCTAGAAGTTTTCGAAATCAAACTGGCTTGTTAGATATCAATAATTTACGTGTATTGTAAATTTTTTTCATTTATTTTTCAAAGGCATGATACATAACTAATTTTAAATTTACTCGACAAACTGCTTAGTTGGTAAATATATCACAAAAATAACATACAGATTTTGTAATTTTTAGGGTTCCGGAGCCGAATGGCAAAAACGGAACCCTTATAATTTCGTCATGTCCGTCTGTCCGTCTGTCCGTCCGTCTGTCCGTCTGTATATCACAGCCATTTTACTCAGAGCCTATTGGCACTATATAAATGAAATTTGATGATAGATGTATTCTATGAACCGCTATACAATGATGTAGTAAAATTGAAAAAAAAAAATATTTAGGGGTGGCACTCCATACATGTAACTGTAGGACGAAAAAAAATATTTTGAGTTACATCAGCGTGTGGGGTATTTTTAGATAGGGCTTCCAAAATGATACAGAGGTTTTTAAGTGACTTTTTACGTAAGTGAACAATTGGCGAGATATACGCTAATAAAGTCGTAAAAATTCTGTCCGGGTGGGTAGCTTTTGAACTGTTAAATAGAACATTCTAATAAAAATTTCAGTAGTAGAACATACGAAATAATTCCAACCAAAATTGTTTTAAACACGATACGCTGTGTAGTTTTTAAAATTTTAATTAAAAAAAATGAATTTTACGGAACCCTTCACTGTGCGTGGTCCGACATGCACTTGGCCGGTTTTTATTAGCTAGATGTGAGCTCTGACTGGAAGTCGTTAAAATTGTATTTATCAAAGTGATACATAAAAAAGCCCGCATTATTAATTATAAGCCAATACTTTTTTGAACAAGGTAACTAAACAGAAGTTTGAGATACGAGTAACATAACCAGCCACCCACCATATACCAACCACCATATAAATCGATCTTAGCTTTTCATACAATCTCTTAAAGTTAAGGGGTCGAAGTTTGCTGGTAATTTCTGAGTGCGTTTTCTTTCCTTTAATAAAGATAAAGAGTCGCGGACAAAATTAAGTTGGTAATTAAAAATGTTAAGGTCAACCGGGGTAAAAGCCACTGCATAGTGGTTATTGCGTTTATTCGAATTATTTTTTAAACAACGTGAGTTACAACTGCTCCCGCCGTCTAGTGATAGACACTTGAACTACTTGGAGGAAAACGCGTAACATAGAGGGTTTTTTAACAGATCGTATTCGAGTCGTCGATCATTTTGAAATTTAGTGTCAATCCAGACCAACGCGGAGCGTGAGGTAAGTGTAAATTCATTTACATCCTTTTCTTTCTTTAGGTTTCGGTATTATTTATTATTAAAACATGACCAGTTTTAGTTAACTCCACACGTACGAACTCCAATTTGTATTTGTAATGCTTAATTTTTAAAGTTAGTTCCATAGCACACGCACACACACACATAGCACATTTGTTAGTGTTTGGAGGTTATTTTTCAAATTTGGCTAAATGCGTCAGTACCTTTGGGGTAATTGCGTTAGTGTAACGGTTTTGCCCCAATGTCAGTGGTGAACAACCTTTTCCTTGATATGTAATTTTAACAGTTAATATCACATTTTTCATGCCTTTTTTACGTAAACGTTTTTCAAACACGTATTTTATTTGTAAAACGTAATTATTAAAGTATATACACTCGCGAGCAAAACAATTGCATCACTTTGCATTTTTCTATGTACGCTCAATATCTTTGTAAACGGTATTATCTTTCTGTAATATTTAAATGTAATAAAGTTTCTTGAAATGTTAGCTTTCTAAAAAGCTAAGAAACATGGAAATCGGTGTGACACCACTGCTGTTCAAGTCGGCGTACCTTTGCTAGGTGGGGATCGACACCATGGACTGTCCAGCGATGAGCCCGGACCTAAACCCTATTGAGCACATGTGGGACTTCCTGAAAAGGAGGGTTAGTTAGCGAAATCCTGCCCCGTCTCATGTGGAGGAGCTGAAGCAAGTTTTGGTGGAGGAGTGGGAAGCCATCCCGCAAGATTACGTGAAAACCCTAATAAAATCAATGAAAAATCGATTAGATTGTGTGAGGAGGGCTAGGGGAGGGAATACCAAGTACTGATGTACACTCGGCATCAAAAATATCGCCCCTCCGCGAAAATCAGATTCCAGCTAATCTAGACCTTAGCGAAATTATGTTACATAATTAATATTAGTATCAATTAAAAGCACGTTTAATGTGTTTTAAATTAATAATGTTTAATTTAAACAAAACGTAATGGCTTGTGAATCAGAGCGTTTCGAAAAAAAGTGCACAAATACTCGTTTGAAGGGCCGCGAGTTGTGCCCTTTTCCAGGGGTATAAAATGCCTGTACAAGGTCAAATGTCAATCATTCACCATCCAGACGTCGAAGAGAACACATCTAAGGAACTCAAGCAAGAAAACAACCCTCGAACATGGAGACCACCGCTGCTGAATCAGCTCAAGTGGTTGCACTACTGCAAGCAGGAGTTCGGCAGTGTGATGTCGCTCGGCAACTCAATTTAAGCCGTCATGCTGTCCGCCGAGTATTTCAGCGGTTCCAGGAGACTGGGGGCTACATCAGAAGACGTGGGGCTGGTCGGCGACGCTGCACATCCGAAAGAGATGATCGCTTCATCGTGACATCATCTCTACGCAATCGCTTCGCTAGTGCTGTTGAGGTGCAACAACGCCTCAGAGAAGCTCGGACAAGATCAGTTAGCATCTCTACGGTAAGAAGAAGACTGCGGGAGAAGGATATCGTAGCTCACAGGGCTGCTACAGGCTCAATGTTGACCGCACAGCATCGCAGAGATCGCTTGCAATTTGCCCGCGACCACGTCGATTGGACGTTTGAGCAATGGAGGCAGGTTCTCTTTACCGATGAGACGAGAGTCTGTCTTTATTGCAACGACAGGCGGGCCAGTCTACAGAAGGTCGGGCGAACGATTTGCTCAAGCCTGTATTGAAGAGACAGTGGGCTACGGAGGTGGCTCTTGCATGTTCTGGGGGGGCATGTCTATAGACGGCAAAACCGACCTTGTCTGCGTCTCCAGGACTGGAGGCACTCGCGGCCAAGGGTCCCTGAATGCTCGCCGATACATTGCCGAGATCCTGGAAGAGCATGTGATGCCATATGCGGGTTACGTCGGCTCTGGGTTCACATTAATGCACGACAACGCTCGCTCCCACACTGCATTCGGGATTATCTGGAGGAGGTCGGGATTCCCGTTTTGCCGTGGCCAGCCAGGAGTCCTGACTTAAACCCGATTGAACACCTTTGGGACGAGCTGAAGCGACGGGTTCGGTCACGAGATGCCGCCCCTACCACCCTGCAAGATCTTCAGGACGCAGTCATCGAAGAATGGGGCAACATTCCACAAGAGGACATCGTAAAGTTGGTGCGATCAATGAAAGACCGTTTAGAGGCAGTGATAAGGGCAAGGGGGGGTAACACTAGGTTTTAAGTTAATTTTAGGCACTTTTTGTAAAATTTTGTTATCCATTTATTGTTGTAAATTTAAACTTGAATAAACATTTTTCAACTGTTCGCAATGTCATTTCCTTTAATTTTTGACCCCAAGGAAAAATCCTTTTTTTTTTAAATTTTCCTAAAAAAACACTTTATTATCTTTCAAATGATACCTAACAATCATATTGTTGTCCTTGATCAAATAGTGTTTAAAGTCGGTTGTAATTATTTTCCGAGGAGGGGCGATATTTTTGACGCCGAGTGTATAATTATTTTTTTGTAATAAATACCTTTAATGATTAAAATGCTTATCATTCTTAATTTTCATACTCCCTTTTTGAAGCGATTTTTTCACCATTTTCAAATTCAGAGCATATTTCAGGCTTAGGACTTGACATTGAAATAACGCGTTTTCTATTGCGTTACATTATCAGCTTTCATTTGGTATTACCATTTTTCAATTCGAGTAAAGATGTACAAAGATATTGAGTGAACATGGAAAAATGCAAAGTGATGCAATTGTTTTGCTCGCGAGTGTACTTAAGCGTTTCTTTAATAATTTTTTTAAGTTTATTTGCTGAACAGATAAAGTAAAGGTTGAATATTCATCCGCTTTCAATGAGTACGTTCAATTAATTTGTTAAAAACAAATAGTTTTCTAAGGAACCGGCATTATTCTTACTTTCAAATTAATTTCTGATTTTTATAATTTAATTAGTGTTAAATAAATGACTGAAATATAAAGCGTGTTTACTTAGATTTAACTAATGTAAGAATTTGATTTGGGATTATTGTTTAAAAAAAATGATGAATAAATAGTAACATAAATGATATTGGTGTTTTGTTTTTACCTATAATCAAATTCTGAGTTGTATCCGCTCTCTTTTAATATCAGAATAAGCACTTGCATACATAGAAGTAACAGAAATGAAACAGAATAGAAAGAAGGAAAACTTTAAATATTAACCGATTTTATTCAAAATCAAACATCATCTGTCGAAAAACTGTATTTTATTTTACGCGAAATCGGTCACGAGGTGAAAATAACATCTCTTTCATAACTATCTCACTCTTTTCAATCGAAAAAAACTGTTTACGACATCTGGTATTTAGGTTTGGATAAATGCGTCTACAAATTGAAGACGCATTTTCCCCAATTATATTATTTTCTGTCTCAGCTTGCTAATAGCTGTTTTTGGGTCCTTCTAATTATAAAACCTAGAAAACTGTATTGCAAAAACGTGTCATGAAGGTTTAAAGGCCTAATTGCAATCTTTTAACAATTATTTTAAAAAGATGCATTTTCCCAACCTGGGGCAAAAGCGTCTAAAATCTCGTTTTATAAAAAAATACTTATATATCTTTTAGTTACAGTGCAGCGAAAAATTTAACACACGAATTAAATTCCCAAAGAGTTGTAAAAATAACAGAACGAATGAGTATTTCAATATAGTACATATAGACACGGTGGCCTAGTTGGTAGTGACCCTGCCTCCGAAGCCAGCGGTCCTGAGTTCAAATCCCGGTAAGGGCAGATATTTGTGTGATGAGCGCGAATATTTGTTTCAGAGTCTTGGATGTTTTCTATGTATTTAAGTATTTATTTCTCTATGTTTATCGTTGTCTAGTACCCATAGTACAAGCCTAGAGCTTAGTTTGAGACTAGGTCAGTTTGTGTGAGATTGTCCCCTGATAATCATTTATTTATTTAGTAAATAAATATATCGTAAATTAGGTCTTAATTTTTTTTAAAAAAACAGTGACGCCTTTACCCCGGTTGACCTTAATCCCTAATGTTTAGTGCGTATTCAGACTCGCACTTGACTCGACCGGCTTTCCCTACTGGTTTGGGACACGCTTTGCTACTTCTGCAAATAAGTTTGCAATCATAAAACACATTTATTTTTGTAATAGTGAAAAAAATTAACAATTATCGGATTTTTCCATAATTTGCGCTGTAAAACCTCCCTTCTTGCCTATTTTCAGGATTCTAGGTCTATGGGAAGTACCCTATTTATTTTGATGCCCTTGAGGTAACTTTTTGCAGGTTAACTTAGAAATAAGTTTTTTTTTTACAGCATCAAGGGACTGTGGACCTGAGTATATGATTTGAATTTCAACTCTATACCTCTACGCGTTCCCGAGATAAAGGGTCTTAACAGACAGACCAACGGACAGACGGACAACAAAATGATCCTAGGGTTCCGATTTTTGCTTTTGATGCACGGAACCCTAAAAAAACAGCTCTTCTTTACAATTTTGGTGCAGAACCCAAAGAGGTGGTTTTCTATTATTCAAAGTTATTTTTTTAGGTGTTTTAGCATATTTTTACCTTATGTACAGATTTCGACAATACTTATTTCGTTGAGGTATAGGTTACTGACCTGCCATGCCGGCTCCGTCTTCGTCCAAGTCCTGCCCGTGGTCGTAGCGCGCCCTTTTCTTGGGGTCGATGAGCACGCCGTAGGCCTCGCCCACCTCCTTGAAGCGGCGCTCCTGCTCGCGCCGCTCGTTGTCCGGCGCGCCCGCGTGCCGGTCCGGGTGGTGCACCAGGGCACGCTTCCTGCGTCACACCAACATCCTCACAGTAAACCTGCTCACTATTGATTAATCACCAACTGTAGAACAAACTCCCCTCTGCAATGTTTCCAAACAGTTATGACATGGGAGACTTCAAGAAAAGAGCCTTAACGGACCGACAACGTTTCTTGAGTTGCCAGCGTTAGAGAGCGGTGATTACTTTCCATCGGGTAACTTGCATGCTCGTTTGTTTCCCTCTTTTATTTATAAGTTAGGTAAGCTATCGTGAGTTATAGCACTCACGATGCTGATAAATTAACAGTTACATCAAAAAAATAGTTTATGGTAGTCAATATAGGCCCGACAGACAGACACAATTAATTATTTAAACAAGTAATATTTGCAAACCTAAATTTAGATCGTCAAGCTCTTTTCTTGTTAGCCTAGTATTGAGTTTGACGTTTATAAATTTAAGTTAACAAGTATTTAAAATTAGTCTAGAGAACATAATCTGAATTGGATCCAATATTTATCTTACCCTTAATGCGGGCTTGGATGCTGGTATTCGGGTTTGTTCAATCCTTCCCACAGCTCCTTGCTCGTGAGTTATTGACAGGTACCGGCTTGCTATCCCTTTCAAAGGGTTTGTATGGGTTTTTGTAAGGCTTAACTTGCTAAACCCTCTGCCTGTCAAAACCTGCTTACTTATGCTTATAAAGCGCTATTTCCAAAAGATACCCCATTTTATTAAGCGCCAACCAATGACCCTTACCCTTAGTATAAACGCAATCTTAAACCTTTTGTAGACATCGTAAAACACACGTTACCTTACAACCCGTTCGAAACCAGTAAACGGAAGCAGATTCAACTAAGTGCTAACCCAATACCCTTAAACCCTTATAGTATACACGTTACCGACGGCGTAACGTTTGCAGTTATTGCATGGAGTGGCAAAAGATCCAATACGTTTCGATTTTCAATCGCAAACCTTCATGATTGGCTCGTTTGGGCGCGACATATCTTCCACAAAGCGGAAAGATAAAATGGTTAGGGATCCCCTTTCATGGGGAAAAAAAGGTGAAATAGTCACCAGTTACCAATTTTAGTGGGCTAGCCTTATCGTTTGTTTCTTCATTCGATAACGTTAAGTCAATCGTATGGGCTGTCAATTGGAATGAGTGTGAGCATATCCACTGGGCTAGCTATTACAAGGTGAAGCCATTTGAAAGGTTTTTCTCGAGGAAAGGGTGGTCCGGTTCCTGGGTATTAACAACTCAGGGGCCAAATACCTAGTTAAAATTTTAAAAGATTGTTCCAAGCATTGCAAATAACCTATTCAGAAAACTGCAATGACTGCAGGGAGATATTTAATTTTCAGTTCTACTTTAAAAATAATGAATTTGGTAGTTTTAATTTGGGGCTTTAAAACTAATTTAAAAGTCCTTCATACCTGTAAGCTTTCTTAATATCATTTTCTGATGCAGATTTTTCAACACCAAGTATTTTGTAGTAATCTTTGCGTTTGGACTTCTTGAGAGCTAGTTTAGCTTCATGGAGCAGTTGTTTGTTTTCTTTGCTTTTGTCAATCTTGTACAGCCTCTCATAATCTTTGACAGCTTCTTCAAAATCTTCAAGCTCTGTATAACACTTGGCTCGACGCAGGAGGGCTTTGACATAGTTTTCATCTAGTTTCAATGCAGCTGTGCACGCTTCCGCCGCTTCAGAGATTCGGTTCAGTTTAGAGCACACTGTTGCTTTGTTGAAATAAAGCTTAGCGTTAACAGCTTTGTTGCTAGGGTCGATCGTGAGAGCTTCGTTGTAGAGCTCCAGGGCTTGCTGCCAGCGGCCCATCTTGAATTCATCATTACCTTAAAATCGATTAAAGGATACCATGTGTAAAATTTGTTAAGTCAACTTAACTAACAAAATTATGTGACAAGCAATATTACCTTCATCTTTTTTTTTTTTTAAGAATTTCGCTTTTTTGAAAGTTTCTTTTGCCTTTTTGTGATCTGGTGCAAGACGTAACACTTGCTGGAAATGCTTAAACGCTTGATCATCCTTGTCCTGAAAAATATTATATTAATGTACAGCTTCCTGAACTTTAAAGTGGTGGTGATTAATCATTGTGTGTAATGTAAAATACCTACCTCAAAATAAAGACAGAGACCACGCACAAATATAGCCTCTGCATTCAAGTTATCAAACCTCAACGAATCATTTGCAATCTCTTGAGCCTCCTGGCAACGTCCAATCATAGCCAAGCACTCTGCTTTTAGCAATTTTGCCCTGGAATTTATTTGGGATTTGAATGACCATTTCCAAAATATATTTACTTATATATTATAGGTTACATGATTGATATAATGGTAGGTTAGATGCAAGAAACCTAAGCCATCCTCCGAGGAAGGTATAGGAAATTATTACCCTATCCACTCCTAAAATTAACCTTTTTTACTACATTAACCCTTAGCCGGCAAATCTCGTCATAGGATTTTCGTGCTAGGGACGCCAAGGGCTCAGTACGCTTCATACATTTTCTAGCGGCGCGGTTGCGACATATGACGTCATTGGCGACTGGGGCACATAAAGTTGCAGCCGACCGTGGCGTTTCCAAAGGTTAATATAATAAGGACTTGGTTGGTCAACAAGGTTAGTTCGTTTATTTTTTTACCCAACTACGGCAAAACAAAGGAAGTGTAATGAATATAGATTAATGAAAAAAAACATGTCACATTATCATTGGACATGGAAACAGCAGAAAATATGATATAAAAATAATTAAATAGCTTACAAATAAAATGATGATAAGTATGTTAATTACTTAGCACAGTTTGGGCTATAGTCTAGGCAGCGATCCATACAGAAGACTGCTCGGCGGTAATCCTCAGCGTCCATAGCACGCTGCGCGTCTTCGTGCAGTCTCCGCAGCGTCTCCAGGGCGCGGCGTTCGCTGCTAGCGCAGTCGGGGCCTCCGAGCTCCGTGGCCTTACGGACCGCTTGTTCGCCGCCAGATAGATCTCCTAATATTTTAATAAGGTTTATGATAGACGTTTTTCAGAAAACAAGCAATCATGTTGTGTTAAAAAACGCATTTCTTTAGTAGATCATAGGATTCAATTGTAATCTGTTTAAACCGTAATAGCTTTTGAATAATTGCAAGCTCAGTTTAAATATAAATTGATGTGGAAGTTGATCGTACCATAAAGTAAAAGACCAAATAACAACAAAAAATATAATACTCATAAGGTATAAATCCATTCTTTATAAGTTGATATAATAAAACGAAACATAATTTTACTCTATACTAATATTATAAAGATGTAATGTTTGATTTTTGATTGTTAGTGAGGGGGTAATTTCAGCAACTACCTAATCGATTTTAAAAGTTATTTACTTATAGGAAGCTATACTGCCCTGCTAACACAAATGGCAGTATCTCAGATAAAACTACTGTAGCAAATGCAACCTTATTACCGACAGAATAGGACTGAATCTGCTTTGGCTATTGAATTTGAGATACATTGGCTTAGGAGGATCCCTAACTAATACGGGATATTTTTCATTTAGTTCAATTTGCATCAGGTAAGGCTCAAAACTGAGTGGCCTACCCTACATAACTTAAGATAGAATGAGTAAAAAAATTAGAAGATACAAGAAGGAACAAAGTAATAAGAGTGTATGCAAGAAGTTTTAAACAACAAAAAAACAACAATCTTGACAGCTTATAACTTCTGGTTGGAAATTAAGGTGTTTTACCAGTACCGTAAGATGGGGTAATTAGAAATTCACATGGTGATTAGCAATACCATCTAAAATAAAAAAGTCATAACTTGTTACTAATAAGAACAAGTGTGAAATTACCAAATCAATTGTAAAATTATGTTCTATTCGCAATCTTATAATTACGGTTACGGTTACGGTTAAAGAAACTTTATTCTCATAAGAATTACAGAAATTCGCTTACATGAGAATATTCTAAATTTATATAAAAGTTATTGTATCTAAGCATGCAGTACAAATAAGTAGTATAAAATCTTTACAATTTAAATCAATTAAATCAAACAAAAGTGGGTAGAATTTGAGTGAGAAATAATCTAATGAGCTTGTTTGCGTTAGTTACCACGGAGTCACATTGTATTAGCGGCGCAGATAACAGCGCGGCGCGAGTGCATTGATGTAAGATCGGGGTCGTGTGGATGCGGCAATTGGATGCAATGAAATGTGAATTTAGAGAAATAAAACAATGCATACAAAGTACCAAAATGTATGATGTTTAGAGATGGCTGATTGTATGTATAGGTGGGTCATTCTCAGTTAAGAGGTAAAAACGATGTCCCGGATAAATAATCATACTTCTATTGAAAATTAAAAGAATATTATATCACAATCTCTTAATATAAGTGCTCAACTTTATGGACAATCAATTTCAAATAATTAATTAACTTAGTTTTGTCACAATTTCACCTCAAACATGCAAGACTTCTCTCCCCTGGCCTGTCCCCAGCTAGTATTTACAGTAAATCAGTAAGTTTACGTGATCTTAAAGCCGTGGAAACATTTTAAGTTAGTCTGTATTAGAAAATAATATAAAGAATGATTGTAATGATGTAACCGAAGTAACTATTTTTTTTTATTTTAATAGAATATATTCACGATACATTTTGTCGCCGGAATTTGCGTCTCTTCCCCTGGCATTCTTATAATCTAAAAAATATTGTATTTGCGATCTTAATTATTGTAATATTAATGCTAATCATAATTCATTTGATCCACAAATATAAGCCAACGTTGTAATAATGATCTTTTTTCCACATTTTGTCACTCGTATTGATCCCTTTGTTCATCAATTTTGATGGTATCTGGTGAAATAGTCTCTCCCCTGGTCAGCTTTATTTCTGGATTATTTTTTCTAAATACTTAATTTTATATGTATATTGACTTTAATTTACTTATAGATAACAAACATACTTCATTTTATTAACTAATATTAAATACTTTTGAGATATTATCGATTTTCTTACTGAAAAGTCTCTCCCCTGGCTTTCTCTCCCCTGGCACAGCATTTGCAAAAATGTTCAGCAAACGTATAAATATTGATTTAAATTAACTATTACACTTAATTACACTTTCCATTATTCAGATCTGCAAAATAATCCGTCAATTTTTTATTTTTTTCTTGTTTTTCAAAAGGCCAGGGGAGGGACTAGACTGTGCTCAACAAACACTATTTTCTGAGGTAAAAAAGAATAATAATAAAAAAAAACATTAGAAAATGCATATACATCATCTAATAGATTTATAAAATCTGACAAACATTTAATATATGCATTTATTTATATTTTATGAAATTTTTTCATAAAAGTCTCTCCCCTGGCTTTCTGTAAAATGAAAAAAAAATGAAAAATTGACTGGTCACCTAGCACATATTAAAAAACAAGTTGTTTTGATAAATCTGTAAAAAAATTAAATCAAATTTCATTTTTTTTTGTCATGCCAAGTTTTATCAGTAAGCTATTACCTCTTAACTGAGAATGACCCAGGTATGTATGTATGTATGTTTGCAGGTGTGTGTATATATGTTTCCAATTATGTTTATGTGTATTTTGTAAGTATGTAATTAGTAGAATGATTTCTGTTTGATTCACTGGTGGAGCATATTATGAGATGCAAGTATCACAGGATCCACCAAGACCAATGGTGGATGACAGTGAACTTTAGCATGCTATTAAATCCACTCGTGGATCGAGATGTTGAATCCTACTAGTCAGGAGGGTTTATTTTAGGCTGCCATTCTATTTACCCCATTTTACTGTAACAAGTAAGTTACTACCAGCACATCACTAGTCCATGAAAATTTGGGACAGGCTTATTGAAAGTTATAAGTATGTTATATTAAATGAGATTATAATTTTTCTTATTACATCTAAGATTTTGCAATCTATCATAAAGGGCTTTTATGAAAGCATTTGGACCTCTAATCAACATTGGTTGTTATATATGTACATACAAGTTGCCTTAAAGCAAGATGTTGTAATGTAGCCCATTAAATCGTGATAAAATGATATTATGACATTTGTATGGTTTTAGGCAATTTAATAAAGAATTAAAAAACAAAACTCAAAAAAAGAACACCTATATAAATGCTTGTGATCACCAGGACCAAAGAATTATAGCTTTTTGAGTCAGAAATAACATGTAACATAAATCAAAACAGTTGACAAACTAAAAGATAAAACATAATTACCCAGGGCAAGACAACATTTTGCGATGCGGATGTACCCTTTAGTATAGGTAGGATCCATAGCCACAGACTTTTGTGCATCTTCTAGGGCTTTTTTGTATGTTCCCAGCATCATGTAGCAAGCAGATCTGTTGCCGTAGTAAGAGGCATTTTCTGGACAAAGTTTGATGGCTTCATCATACATGACAAGAGCACTCTTATAGTTTTTGTATTTGTACAAATGGTTACCACTCTCTTTTTTTTCTTCAGCAAGACTGTAATTTAAAAAAATGTGGTTTACATTAAGACAACAGTTTATTTACAGTATAACTATTTGTATTCATGGAAAATTGTTCAACCAAGATCCAAACACCGAATATATAGATGTCAAAGTATAAAAATGACTACTTGAATTGATCCCAGTGTACCTCTAATTTTGACAAGATGTATGTTGAAGTATAAAAATGTCATTAGTCATATCGTATTGTATCTGAGTTCCTTTCAGATAAGGTACTTAAGCTTGAATAGGTAGGAAAGTAGACATGTTTATACATTGTCAGTTTTCATTTTAGACGAAAGTTTTTCTGTAATTATAGATATACACTGTGATAGTAGGCATTTTTATATTTCGGCTTAATTTGACTCGATGTTTAAATACCTTGGCTTTCTAATACTCTGAGATAGTAAACATTTTAGTATTTCGGCTTAATTAGACTCGGACGATTGACTATGTTGGCTCTCGAAAGTAGAAATTTTTATACCTCGTCGTTTTCCTTTTATAAGTCCACAGTCATATAAATCAATGATTTTTAATCATCATTAATCATTGACGAGTTGAATGTGTATGAAGGAATAAATAATGAAATGCATAAATTTATTAAGCATAATAATGTTTCAGCATAAACATTTTCAAAATATTAATGTGTTTTGTGTTTTTACAAGCATGCAAGCCAGCATGAAAGCAACGCAGCAGGATATTCCCAGCTAGTAAAAAAAGACCTAATAACATAACCCATCCCAGTTGCTTCTGCCCTACCCATATTGCTCGTTCCCATTAAGAGGCCGTACACGAAATTTTGCCGATTTCGCTGATTTTCGTGATTTTACAGACGTGATTTTACTGTTGAAATATACTTCTACAAATTTTAATGCGCAACACTAAAGTTAATTTCGATTTTCAACGAATGTATGAAATACTTTTTTGTTTTTATTATTTAATTATGATTAATCGACCTGAAACCGGCGACTGTTTCGTGAGTTTTGCTGTAAGAGGTTTAGAATATCGCATATTCACGAATCGTTTTGACGTCTTAAAGGTATGAAAAAATAGCAATTGATTGCTGTAAAAGTTGTCTAAAAAATGTATGAATTACTTTTTAACACCTTTATAAAAAAAAATTGTGTAAAAAAATTATGAACTTTGATTTTTTTTATAGAAAATGGACAAAAAATTGTTTTAAATTTTGGCTTCTTAAAACACTCGTTTATAAAATTAAAAGAACAGTAATAAACTTCAGTTAAAAATCAATCCATTACCTTAAAAACACATCCAAAAATAAAAAAAATAATAGCAATATATAATGTTTTAAAATAACCTAAATCCCGAATTTAAATTCTCGACAAAGATAAAAAAGTAGCTCATTCATTCGTAACTCATTTATTCGATCATAACTGAAATGATATATCATGATGTGCATTAAAACTTATAGAGAAGCAGTATTTCAACTGTGAAATCACGAAAATAAGCAAAACTGGCAAAATTTCGTATACGGCCTCTTAAGCTACACAACATTATTGCTAAATGAACCAAATAATCATTTGGATATTTACCAATTATACTAAACATGTTTTCTATGATGTCAACACATGCCAAATAAGGTTGTTCTGTCTATCCCAACCATGGTTGGGATAGCTAGATGGATTTTTTTTTTCCACTCTTCCTAACATAGACTTCAAGATGTACAAGTTTTTCATGAGTTGGGATGAGTGGAAAAATAAACCATGTATCACAACTGGTTGGGTTACCCAGTTGGAATAGACGGAAGAACCCGCCAAATAAGTCTCGGACAGTAAAATTTATGCTAAAAATACACACTATTTTTTAATGTTTGTCAAAATTATTTCATATTTGCAATATTTTAATATCAAACTTCTTTCTTGTCTTACTTATTTTCCATCTTTTGTTGAATAATAATACAAAGCTGCAAATTGGCAGCAATAAATGCATTAACTTTTTATTAAGTGTGACAAGTTAAAGTACCTAATTAGGTAATCATATTCAAAATTAAATGATCATCAAAGTGAAACATTATCAAACTTATCAATCAATGGCACACCCCAGCACTAAAATTGGGGCATCTATATAATTACACAACATTAAGTTTTGGAGTTAAACCTTACACTAAAAATATCATAAGACTTATGTGGACTAGTGATAGTAATTAAGATGTGTACCTATTTTAATGTACAGTTATCTTACTGCTCATTGAGCCTTACAATAGTTTTGGGATCAAAAAGTACTGCAAATTTTGTAGCATTTACTTAGTTTTCTTAACATTGAGTTTTATGAAAATTTCAAATACTTCTGAACTAACTGACAAAATCAAAAGCTAAACATATATTCTGGAGTTTTGCCTGTGACTTTGTCTAGATAAAACTCATTTACCCATTTGCCTTAATACAAATCTGTGTTTATCCAGAAATAACTGTGTACCAAATTTCATGCAAATACATTCAGATGTTTATGTGTGATTGGACAGATCTGAACATTTCTACAAAGTTTTACTAGCGGCATCGCCCTGCTGTAAATTTCTGACTATCCTGGTAGTTTTTTTGTCTTACAAACCTTGTCCTGACAATAACTAAACACAACAAAAAAAAGATTATCCAATTTGGTGGAGTCATTCGGAAGTTATGCACCTTCATACATTTTGGTGATACATTTGACCTCTAGTCCCACACTAAGCTCTAGGCTTGTACTATGGGTACTAAGCAAATAAAATTTACTTATATATAGAAATATATACTTAAATACGAATAAAACACCAAAGACTCAGTAAAAAATACTCGCACTCATCGCATAAAATATCTGCTCCTACCGGGATTTGAACCCGGAACCGCTAGTTTAGTAGTAGGTTCACTACCAAATAGCCCAATGTGTTGTTATATGTAGATTAGTAGACTTCCCTAATGCATTTGCGAAATTAATTCTTGGAACCCTGTGTGATGTAAAATAAATCAGCCCTAATGTTTGCAACTTTCCAGTGTATTTCATTAACCCCTCGTATGCGGGAGGTCAAAAAGGTACCAAGTTCTAGTATCTTCTGATTACGATATAGTCCATAAAATTAAACTTAAAAAAAATACAAAAAGATACCCAAATTTTGAGCATGGATCCGTGCCTAAGCATACAAGGGGTTAAGTCTTTTCAAGAGTTTAATATGTACTTAAATGATGATAATAAACTAAACAACAAATTCAAAATTATATATAATAACTACAACTGTTACTACCAAAGAGCGGAATTCTTCATAGCAAAAATCAAACTGTCAAAGGGATTGACCTAACTGTTTTATCGACTTATCGATAAATATTTGTCACTTAACGAAAGAAAGTTAAAGTAATGAAATCAGGCTTTTGAATATACATACAAACAAATTAACGGTGTCCCTAATTAGCTGACCGCCACTGTATTTTAGTATAATAGTAAAGAATTAAAGAGATTATTTTTTTTTTCTATATGAAACTTATCATTAAAAATTAAAAACAAATATTGCTAAGAGTAGGTAACTAATCTTCATTCAAAATAACAAAGTTGAAATCTAAATCTGTACTAAATATGTTTTCTTCATCTTCCCTGTAGTAAAAGAAAATAGTCATTATTTTTTCAACATTGTCACCTTTCAAATTACTCCTTTTTTCATTGTAGATCCATTTATAAGATGAAAACGAGCGTTCTACCTCAGTTGAAGTAACAGGAGCATATTTGTAGTACTCGATAACGGTGTTTTGGCTGTAATCACTCTTTTCTATAAAATCAGCATATTTGCGTATCATGTCGTAGTCCGGAATTCTATCTAGTACGTTTTCAAGTTTTATTTGCACTGTCTGAGATCCACACCAATTTAGAATACTTCTCACCTGGTCAAGTATTAGAAGAGAGTCTAATAAGGATAAACAGGATGTTTGTAATTTGATTATTGCGTGACGTAAAATGCCATAACTTTCTTTTATGTACAACAGATCATTTCTCAAAATATTCTGCTTAAGTACTCTTTTAGCTTCTCTTATTGCAGCCGACTCTTTTGAATTTAAGGTCGAAATTACTTCTGTAATACATTCCAAATTTTCTGCATAATATATAGCTGCATTAAGCCATGTGCCCCACCTAGTTATAATAGGTTTTTGGAGGCAATGGTACGGATGGACAAATTTGTTTGAATAAGCGGACTCTATGTGGAGACTTTAAAAATATTTTTTTACGTTGTATATTAAGGCGTCAACACTTTTACATTGAGATCGTATGTGCTCGCAGACTCTATGTAATCCATGTGCCAGACATGTAACATGTAGTAGATTTGGAAATGTAGCTTTTAAGATTTTACCAGCCTTTAGCATGTACGCGGCACTATCAGTGCTCAAAACAAGGACATTTCTAACATGCTCATTATATGAATTGTGCCAAATAAACTACAATTGCTTTTTTAAGTATTCGGCCATTGAGTTACCATCAACTTTTTCAAAAAAATTACTTCCGATTAAGTAAGATTTGCTACAAGAATTTTTCTTTAGTTCTCTTACAATCAAATTAGTGACACTTTTGCCCATCCTATTTAATGTTTCGTCGACTGTTAGCCATATATATTTTCCTATCAGGTTCTTGCGTATGTCTTGAACTGTTTGTTGGTAAACTATATCTAAGTATACTTTTCTCAGCAATGATTCATCCGGAAGTGATTTTGATGTACAGGAACAACAAATATATTTTTTGATTTTTTTTTATAATCTGTGGATTTTTAATCTTTTTCCATGGAATATTGCACGAAACTAAAAATATGATTAAATCTATATAGTAATGTGTCTGAACTCGTACTTTTTGAGCATTGTCACGGATGAGTTTTACTCACTAAATAACTTTCAACACAATGTTTCTTTAGCTGATGTAAATGAACGTCACATTTAGAGCAATATATTGTGGAAGAATCTTCTTTGAAACTAAGAGAAGAATCTTTCTGTATCTATTTTTTTATTGTTTTTCTTTTAGGACTAACCGTTTTAGTAGCACGGCACGGAAATCACTCATGAAAACATAAATGACATTTGTGACGCTGACATGATTTACTTTAATAAGGAGATGCAAGTTGCTTATCAAAGAGGTCAAAGTTACAGAATAATCTTTTAAGTTGATTATGGATACCTAATGCGATATTATTCCGTAACATCGATAAGTCGATAAAACAGTTAGGTCCCTCTGACAGTTTGATTTTTGCTATGAAGAATTCCGCTCTTTGGTTACTACATAGTACTTCTTAATTTAGGACTAGTTGCAATCAATTACCATTGTTGTAAAGTATGGTACTCAAATAAACTTTGAAAAAAAAAAGGTAGGTACATGGCTAATTGTCACTCTTACAAAGTCTTATGAAATGAGGCGCTAATCCAGGGTCTATGGCAAAAAAAAATACATTTAAAAAGGATGAACAAATTGAATATCAGAAAGACTGCACAAATTGAAGTAGCTCTTCCTCTCTATGTATTTGGGGAGCACTTTCATTAACCGCAAAATAGCTGTTATTAATAGTGTTACATTAATATAATATTGTCATAGGTGTAATAAGCACATACTACAACCAAGAAATAAAAGTAAAATCGTTTAAATAATGTAACCAAGTCCGCACCTCGATTGTTGTTGTTTGCTACCAGCTAACCTGCAGTCTAAAAATGGTTGAGCTTTATTTTCATGTATGTAAGTAGGTCATGTCAAGGTACCCTTTGATGAAACCAGTGTTAAATACTTATCCACGCATCAACAAAATATAGCCCTAAATTTAATCAGTAAACTATAACGAAAATCTGGTTTAATCGATCAATAATTAAATATCTATCTGGCTGTTTAGCTTATTTTAGTGATTATATTGATTGCCAAGGCAATTACCTTTCTGGACTTTTTGGAAGTAAATCATCAATTGTAAGGTCCAATTCTATTGTCGGTTCACCCATCATGAGTTTTTCAAATTTTCAATGGTTTTTTAAATAAAATTAGGTTTACTTTATTTTGACGACGGATTCACAAAAGAAAGACACTAAGGTCGGTAAGTGATTGCCAAAGAATTAGAAACCATAATAAATCGGAAAACCGGTTTTCGTCTATGACTAGACAAGATGTTTTCGATCTGAGTGAGTGAGAATAAAGCGGGATACAGACGACATGTTATCGGTGACAATCTAGGGTGCGGAAGAGCGCTTTAAAATGCCTCCCTTTCGAAACACCAACGTGTTGGTTTGGTATTAGCCCTCTACACACACGCAGTGCGAAGGGAGCGATGCCCCGATCTAGGAAGCATCGGTGGCATTTTTGCTCCTGCCAGCCAATTCAGAGGGCGATATCGGCCAAGATTAAGGATGGCCATACAAACGACACGATTTAGATGGAATCTATGGGGCATCCCCACCTCTCCAAACTAGATCGCCACCGATAACATGTCGTCTGTAGCCCGCTTAAACCCGTTGTAGCTGCGGCAGATAAAAATGAAAAGTCCCTGGTCCAATCCGACAGCAGTAAAGAAAAGCAAACGTCAAGTAAACCATACTTGTCAATTTTGTCAATCCTTAGTAGTGACGATAGCGTACTATTATTATATTTAATTTATAACAAAAAAGATGAAATAAGCATAATGTTTTAAGGCTTTTATTTTGTGCAAAAGTAGACTTAACAAAATGGAGGAAGAAATATCTTCTGTAAACGAGGTTTTTCATCTTAATGGCGAGATTGAGTGGCAACCACTTGCTCTCACTTTAGTTGAATATCCCAAAGGTAATAGTCCTGTTTACCGTTATTCTTTTCCTTTCTTTATTGGCACTTATGAACGACATACTTGAAGATATATTAAATTGCACGTTTTTAACGTAATACGACTCATTAGATCAAGCTAAGTAGTTCATGCGTGAACACCACCCGATTTTGTAATACCGGAGATAGTAAAACAGTTTTAACGGCCGCTTTTTATAGCCATTGTAAAGGTTATAACTACCCCATTCGTGTTTTTCAGGTGATTGGATCGGAAAATTCTTTGCTTTTATAAGCCTGTCACCTTTTGGAATTGGCGCCGGGTTTATCGCCCTTGTTCTGTTTAGACGAGATCTTCACACCGTAAGTTAACTCCGCATCGCCCTTTAAATACTAAACCTAAAGTATTGTGTATGCTAGAAATGATATCCTACATAAATTTTAAAAACAACTGTGTTAAAGTTGTTTCTAATGAATTTAGTCAAAAACAACTTTTTGTAATTAATTTGTTTTGTTACCTACATGTAAGATTTTTATTTAAGAAAGAGTTTTTTTTTTTAACCTGCCAAATATACACATCATAAACTTGTTTCAGATTGCTTTCTTCTTGGGAACACTAATCAATGAAGTTATAAACATAATATTAAAACACGTTATATGTGAGGCAAGACCTCTTGCAAGGGGGCATTTATACAATGAGTATGGGATGCCATCATCACATGCTCAATTTGTTTGGTTCTTTAGTATTTATGTACTATATTTTGTTGTAATAAGGTGAGTTCTTTCTTAGCAATAATAATGTTGGGTGTCAGAGAAAGTAAGGCTTGTTCACGAAAAAAAGTAGCCACTTAAAATGAGGCTCTACCAATTATGTAGAAACTTTTTTCAACACACAACAAATATTGTCGGGTTTAAGAAAAATATTCACTTTATATTAAACAGTTGATATTTTCATAATGCCACGGATTAATGCAAATATTCGTAAATTAATTGTTGTACCATCTTTTTATGTGTATGTGACAATTCGCAAAATATCAAAAGATGGCCATAAAATTATCAAAAAGTTTGGGGATAAAAACACCCTAGGAGATCTGGCAAGAAGTCGCAGAAGAGGCTGCGTGGATCAGAAATTGGACCAGCAAATCGTTGTGTCTTTTCGCAATATACAATCGGCGTCAACACAAGATGTTGCTAAAAAGCTGAAAACTTTGGTTGACAATGTGCAGAACGCTAAAAAAAGAAACAACTTAGCGACTAGGAGAAAACAGAAAATCCCAAAATCAACCGCTGCCCAGTTCAAAAGAGCAAAATCTTGTGCTTTAATGTTGCCCAAGATTTTAAAACAAAATTGCAACAATTGCATATTGATGGCCGACGAAACTTTCATAAAAGAAAGACATGAGAACTTTACCGGGTCCCCAGTATTATACACTCGTGGCAGGCAAAGATTCTCTGACCACAGAAGTGTGTAGCTTTTGAAAAAATTGCCAGTAAAATCTTGGTATGGCAAGGTATTTGCTTGTGGGGCCTAAAAATTTCAAGCGTTTTTACTACGGCACAGTCAATGGCGAGATCTATAGACAAATGTATTAAAAAGCGTATTCTGACTCTATCGGAAGCAAGTCGAAACAAGTCCTCCAATATTTTGGCCAGACTTGGCTTCCTGTCATGAACGCTCAGGAGACGTTGGATTTGCTTGATAAGGAAAATATCAATTAAGTTCCTAAAAATATAAACCCACCAAATTTCGACCCATTGAGAGATATTGGGCAAACATCAAGCGATACTTGCTCAACAAAGGTGCAGTTGCCAAAGACGAGGCCGATTAAAAAATAATATGGAATGCTGCTGCTCAAATAATTACAGAATCATCGGCAGGTGTTCCAAATAAAGTCAAAGAGTTTGCTAAATCTGAGTGTTTATGTTTAATTTTTTATTTTATATTGTTTATTAAAATACGTTTATTATAATATGATTACGTTTTTTTTAATGTCCTGATAGAAGTATGATTTATTCACATTTATCTGTGGCTACTTTTTTACGTGAACAAGTCTTATTATTTTACCTTGCATGTATATGTAAATACAAAAAAGTGCATTCTGAATTGTATAATTAATTACTTGATGGCACATCAAATAGATCTTTTATACTACATACACACATACATACATACTTAATGTCACACCTTCATTCCCAGAGTGGGGTAGGCAGAGCTACAGAAATACCAGCAACTCTAAAAAGTTGTTAATGATCTTTTATACTTTTGTATCTTTTTTTTATTTGGCCCAGGCCAAGGCAAGAACTTTGTGGGCCGATTTTACAACAGTAAGGTTAACATTTTTGAGCATGTAAGTGAAAAACACTTCATATCAATATATTTTTTTTTCAGATTGCACCACATAAACAATAATAGTATAATATCAGCGTTGTGGAGAGTGATAATTGTGAGTGGCTGCCTGGCGCTGGCTGTGCTGGTGAGCGTGGCCCGGGTGTACCTGCACTACCACACCTCCTCGCAGGTGCTGGTGGGGGCTGTTGTTGGCTTTCTGTTTGCCACATTATGGTTTGCAGTGGTGCACAGGGTTTTTACCCCTCTCTTTCCACATCTGGTTTCACTGTAAGTATAATGCAATCTTATGTAGTTAAATGAATGTTTCATCAATTTATGTACATATATTTATAACATGATTTTTAAATGTTTGATCAAAGTTATCTTATACAAGTGCTGCATCTGGTTTTTAATGATTCATTAAGGTGGCCAATGACATATTTCTCTAAACTTAACTATAAAAAAACTTATCATAGTACATCTATTATAATTTGACAATTTAAGGTTAGTTGCTATTATATGTAAATGTCTTATTTATATAAAACCATCACATTTAATTGGTCACTTTAACATCATAATCACAATTTTTTATTGTCAATTTCAGTAAAGTATGCGAGTTGCTAATGATCCGGGACACGACGCTGATCCCGAACGTGCTGTGGTTCGAGTACACGACGTCGCGGCAGGAGGCGCGCGCGCGCGGGCGCAAGATGGCGGCGCTGAAGCCGGCGCAATGACGGTACGAGGGCGCGCGCGCGCCGCTGCCCGGCTCACGCGGCTCGGCCGGCGCCGGCGCGCGCCCGCGCGCGTGACGCCTGCTCGCTGCGGCGGCGCTGGCGCTGCTCGCCGGCCTGCTGCTCATCACCGCCGAGCCCGCCCGCTCACTCCTACCTTACTAATCTTAGCCTGGTATCAATCGTATTTTCCCTTTCTTTTGACTATTTGACGCTTACCATCAACACTATGACTGTTCATGCTGATACCTACCGAAATAAATAAATCAAATAATATAACTCTGTTAAATCAAATGATAGATTTACAAGAGTTTTGTCACATTATAGAAACTAATACCATAGTTCAGAAATTATACAACAATACTTTAATGTTTTGCTATGGAAAATCCTTAATCGAGTTTAAACCTTTGTCATACAGCGATCATGACGCCAGCTCAGCGGCACGAGCGTTCTTTAACAAGACGCGTTTTGACAAATAAAGGGTGCTGATGGTGTGCGACGGTAGATAGTGGGTTCTTTCTCATCTTTAATTTGACGGATTTACGACATTTGGATTGAAACTGGAACTTGCCGCCATTGTGCCACTGTTGCCATTGGTGGGCTAGCTGAGGGCGCGATGCCAATGTGAGGTGGCGCGCCACACTCGGCGCCAGTAAGTACCTAGCCTGTGACCGTCGCGCCGCCGAGCTGAGTCAGCTTTTAATAAAGGCCATAGTCATGTTCTTAAGTCGGAGAAGTTTTTAGTACGACCCAATTCATAATGCCTTGATCTTCAATTGGACTTAATTTTAAATAGTCTCAGTCATGAAATACCTGAAAATTCATAGTGACTTTGTTTGAATCTTACAATGACTTAAATCCGAAACCAAAATATCTGTCTCTAAATAAATAAATATCAGAGGAAAATGTCACACGAATATCCAGGAGGACAATGTAGGCTTGAAATATGGGTACAAGTACTAGACAACGATAAACTCCCCCATTCCCTGAATGGCAGAGTCTTGAAATCGCAGTTTCTTTTAGCGGCAGATCCTGGTAATGGCAGGTTCTTAAAACGGCAGATGTACAGTTAAGTAATATAATAATTGAATTCTAAAGAGAATAGGCAGTTTTTCTTGAATATGTAAATAAATTAACATAACTAAGCACAGTCGACGTCATAAATGTTTACACTTTAGTACCTTGTCACTTTCATTCACTGAGACAATTTCATGTATAATTGTCTCAGTGAATTAAAGTGACATGGTACTAAAGTGTAAACATATTTATGACTTCGACTGAACAAACTTACAACAAACTCAACTTACTTCTTATAACAAAGTACAGTTAAGCTCAAAAAGAAATGTATTTATTTACTTCCTGACTTTAAAAGCTATAATATAATACGTAGGTAGGTTTAGGTTATGTTAGTTTTGCAGCAGGCCCAGAGGACCAAACCACCTAGAAATAGGAGCTCCGTCGACACTGTCTAATTACAAATCAATAAGTGAATATTTTGTAGGTAACTGTACAATATCTGCCGTTTTAAAAATATGCCATTAACAGAATGTGATGTTTAAGTAATGCCATTCAGGAAAAAAGGGAATAAACTTATTTATATAGAGAAATATATACTTTAATACATAGAAGACATCCAAGACTCTAAAACAAATATTCGCACACATTACACAAATATCTGCCCTTACCAGAATTTGGACCCAGGACCGCTAGCTTCGGAGGCAGGGTCACTACCAACTAGGCTGACGTTTCGTAATTTAGGATTTAAGGCGTTTTGGGATAAAGGTGTTACGAATTTTAATCATACTACGAATCCGGTATATGAGGACAAAAAAATCCGTTAGGTATTTCGGTATTTTGTCATTATGATACAACGTTCTTTTGAGATCTAAACGTATTGATAACAGGCTATAATGAAAGTAAGTCGTAATGAAAGCTACTCTTGAGTCTGTTGTTTTCCGTGACAACAATACTAGAAACAAAAACCGCGTTTGTTTTTTAAACATTACAACTTTGTCACATGTTTTTGATTGAGTCTTCAAAATCCTACGATCTTAACGATGAGTTTTGATTTCATAGTTGAGTACTTACAACTTCTTTATCCTGGTAAACCAGGATACTTTTTTAATTTGTTTTAAAGGAAAAATATATTTTAGAATTTGACGCTGTCGTCAAGGCGCGCACAAACTATTTCCATCGCGGGGAAGGCACGTCTAGCCATCCTTTTTGATTCTTGTGTGGGCATGTCGGTAAGATGTGGCCTCTTAATTGTCACTTTACACTTGTTTAATGATGACCTTTCTATTTTATTAAGAGGTTGCAAAACAGATTTTGTTTAGTATTACGACATCGGTTTCATATTTGTAAATCATTCATCGCACAGGATGTTTGGTGGTCGAGTGCAAGGACTTTAGGGATAGCAAACTTTTCCCTTATTCCCTAATCATATAACATATATTATCACCTATTTTTTTTTTGTTTTGTATTTTCAGTATGTCTTACATTTTTAATCGGAAAATTTTCTTTATTTCCTAGTAATACTTATAAATGTTTTACGGTATGGTTATATTACTTATAATATAAGGAAAAAGTACATTTTTTTTTAAATTAAGCGGGCGATAAATCGAAAACTATGAGAATAATAGTACATATGGTCAAAAATCTTCAAAGTGACAACCCCCTCTGCCATGCCTAAAAGTCCTTGCAATCTACCACCAAACACCCTGTATAATTCATAATATTAAATCGGCAACTTGTGAAATGTTCAATAGATAAACAACTAACTTTCTGTCGGACAAATCTATGTTTTGTACACTATTTTTTTACATTGAGAAATAAATTTAATGGATATATAATGAATTCATTACACATATATAAGACTGCTTGAAATTTGATAAAAATATCTCATGACCGATTATGCAATAATTACGTAAGTATATGTGTACTATACTCCAATATAGACTAAGAATTCTTTAAAAAATGTTAGACCCAATTTTGTAAAATGTTTTTATTGTATAAATAGAATAAGCAAAACGCTTTGTGCTTTTTTCGGGATCGTATAATATTCAAAATACATAAAAGGGTCACCATAACATAATATATAATGGTTTTATTTCTGAAAACGTTAAAAAGGCTATTGTTAACAACCGATTAGGTTAGGCTAGGTTTCTTTATAACAATCCTGAAAACATAACGATTTTAGGAAAAGCAACATTCATTATGACTATTATGACCATTACGATTATGAATTTATGAGCCATTATGTATTTTGAACTTTATATATTACTTATGTATGATATGTGCCCGCTTTTATCAAGTAAAAATCTATGTTTTGAAAAATACTGTTGCGTGTATGACTAAGAGCTGGAAAAAAAAACTATTGTTAATAACAACTTGGTCCTTTTTCGAAATGTATAGTAAATAGGTAGAACCATTCATGGTTGTGGTTGTCTTTAACTGTGAGACTATGAGAAACGAATATAAATCTCATCTCTATCTTTGTAAATTAAGTAAAAAAAAACTTTCTTCCATGTTTAATTAATTAAGCCAATAGTGATGTCAGCAGTCAATGATGAGCTATTTAATTTTAGGCAGCAAAATCAAATATGTTTTAGAATTTTTTAAAAACTAAATGATAAATTAAAGGTTTAACAGGCATTCATTTAGCTCTCTGTCTGTGTTGTATCGTGACGCGTCATAAAAGTATCGTTTTCATACATTAAATATAGATACGTTCACATTTGTCTGACGCAGTGTGTTGTATGTCGCAACACCACCGATCAGACTAATGTGCACCCGCCAATACTGTTCCGACGCGTCACGACACAACATATCAGACAAAGGTGAATGTGGCATGATTAAAAATATCGTCCGAAAGCGTTATAACTTATAACACGTCATATAGATGTGAACAGTAGCCACCACAAATTTCACTGCGGCTTAAGATTAACCAACCTGTGTAATGGTTTACCTAGTTGGTTACTAAGTTCTGTTACTCGATTTGCAAACTCTTTTCTTGCGTTAAAACAAAAGCTACCGAAAAAATAAAAAATGACAATATGGCGGGTTGTCAGTTATAATTTTATAGCACACACAACACTTATCTCGTCGTATTTATAATAGATTGGGGTCTAAAAGAAAATCGTGTCGCTGTAATTGCGTTGCACAAATGCGGGCATCCGCCAAACGTGATTTTGAAGTTGCTTCAAAATCTGAAAATCATCAAACAATTCGTTTATCGTACCATTAAAAGGTACAATAGTACCCTGAGCTTTGATGACCGCAAGAGGTCTGGAAGACCACGCACCGTTCGGACCCCAGCTCTAATAAAGGCAGTGTAGGCGAGAATCGCAAGAAACCCCGTCCGGAAGCAAAAGTTGTTGGCAATTCAGATGTCTGTGAAGAGAAGCTCCCTTAAAAAAGTTATCAATCAAGACCTTAGACTTCACGCTTATCGTAGACGGAAAGCTCATTTGCTTAATGGACGATTGAAGACTATGAGGCTGAATAGAAGTCGCGTGCTACTGAAGCGGTACGCACAAAATGGCCACCGAAATATATTATTTACAGACGAAAAAATTTTTACCATTGAAGAATGTTGTAACCGCCAGAATGACAGAGTATATGCACAAAACAGTCAAGAAGCGAGTGTAGCTGTTTCGAGAGTGCAACGAGGCCATCATCCCTCTTATGTCATGATTTGGTTAGGTGTGTCATACTCAGGGTTAACACAGGTCCATTTCTGTGGTGTCAAGGTGTCAAAACTGGGGCTAAAGTTTACCAGGAAACCGTTCTGGAACCAATAGTGAAGCCTTTAAGCCACTCTCTATTTCAAAACCAGCCCTGGGTCTTTCAACAAGACTCAGCCCCTGCACATAAGGCAAAAACAACTCAAGCCTGGTTTCGAAGCAACAAAATTGACTTCATTGCCCACGAAGACTGGCGCTCCTCCAGCCCGGACCTCAACACCCTGGATTATGCTATATGGCAGGTTATTGAGGAGAAAGCCTGTGCTAAACCCCACACAAATCTGGACTCCCTCAAGCGGGCCATAGTCAAGACAGTGACGGAATTAGATATGACAACCGTGCGTGCCGCTATTGATGACTGGCCTCGTCGTCTGAAGGCCTGTGTTCAGGCCCAAGGAGGCCATTTTGAATGAAATTGACAAATGTAAATCCTGATTGTGTGTACTTCATTTTAATATATAATTTATTTAACTTTCGTTAGTATATTTTATATAAATAAGGATTATTACAGTAACATAACTTAGTAACCAACTAGGTAAATCACATTTATTGTTGATAAAGCATTTATATTGGTTCGGCAATACATCATTTTAGGCACAAATTTAATGAAGGCTCGGATTTTTTTAATTAGCTGTTGGGCAGTTCAGTCTGTATACTCTTCCGCGGTCGGAAGCTATCTGATTCGCGGGCGGGGAGAGACGGAGGCGGGAGCCGACACATTTTGCGCAACATTTGTGATTATGACCATACATAAACATTATGAAGGTGGGAACAAATGATCGCCGCATCCATCAACCGCGGTTTGCTGGTATCTGTATAATTAAGTAGGAAAAACACACTACACTTAAAAGATATGCAAACTATCGAAATATCGGTCGTAAGTCGCTACCGTGACTCGGGCTCGCTGGATGTTTATGATTGTGCGCAATAAAGTCACCACAGCCATTATAATACTCTTTGCCACAGCCGCGGGCGACGGACGCTTCCTATAATAATTTGTTACCATCTTAAAGGGCCTCACCAATCTAGCCATCTGAACAAAAAAATACATTATTCCATTTAAAAATTAAAGAAACACCGACGAGGCGTAATTTACGACTATTTATTATTTATTTGGTATTTATTCAGAAAGAGTAGTTCCAAAAGAATGCGCTTATTTGTAGGATTAATTTTTATCTAGGTATATCAGAGCTGCCACAGCACCCGGTCATATTATGGGCGTGTTTATCGATGTGGGTAAACATGGATAAAACATCTGTCACCTTTCTACCACTATGTAGATGCGAGAGTGACACCGTGATAGGTTAAGTCGACGTTAATACGGACGTGTATCAAAAATAACGCTTTTGGTTCTGGGCGTTAATGAAGCCTAACCTGTAAACTATTTAAGCAAGGGGAAAGATCCTAATTGTCCCAATTAAAAATCTAGTAGTTCGTTTAAATTATAATGCGGCGTACTTAAACTAAATGGAGCTATAATTTTTGTTGTTTACATTTTAATATTTACTGTAGTAAAATTTTTAGATGTTGCGTAATCTACAGTTACAGCTATGAACTTAGCATAATTTAGTAAAAATGATTGTAATACTAAATTAATAAATGTATAAGGCACAAATAGACTATAGATTCAGTGCCTATAATTGTAAGTGCGAATTTCTATGTATTTTTGCTCTACACGTTGTAAACATTTTGTAAAGTAGGTAAAGATAATAAAAACCACGATATTTTTTCTATAGCTGAGTAAGCTTAATTTGGATGCGTATTCATTTTTTAATATGGAAATAGCTTGTTCAATTCAATAAATATTTATAAAAATAAAACGCCGTAGGACACCGACTTCAGTTGGACTGTCTTACCATTACTTTTTTTACCATTTTGTAAGGAGTTATTTCTTGCGATTTTAAAGGTGATATTTTGTTTTTAAATCATTTATTTAATTTAATACTTTTTAGTGATAATAAATGCTGTTATGTAGTCCCATATCTCTATTAATAAGAAACTAGGAAATCAAGCTCGCCACAAGCAACGCTGCGGGAAAGTAATAGTTATGTCATTAAACCATTTAAACTCAACTATCTTAATCGAGATAACTTATCGCCACCCTTAACAAAGGTACCCCGTTGAGGAGTCCCAGTGGCCATCATCAGTTCCACTTCACCAAATAGGTATTGGATGGGGATCGTATCATAATATATAAAGTTCAGAATACATAATACATAATGGTCATAATGTAAAATGGTTTATTTCTGAAACCGTAAACTTTTTAGGTTTTTTTTTTAAAAGGCCATTGTATAGAATCTATTAGGTTAGGTTAGGTTTGTTTTATAACAATCCTGAAAAATTTACGGTTTTAAAAAAAGGCCATTATATATTATGACCATAATTTATTATGACCCATTATGTATTTTGAACTTTATATATTATGATACGTACCCATTGGATGGCTTGTATTGATTCGCTAGTTTAAGACACGTCGTTTTTCCGTAATAAAAAACACAAGCGGGCATTGAAGAAAAAAAACACGGTGAATAGATGCCTACATTAATGTTAGTTCTGCTTTAACACGCGTTAAAACCTATCGATGTTTCCCAGAGAAAATTGTATTTATGTACATAATTATAAATGTGACAGTCGGGTCAAATAAAAGCGTACGAAGTACTAGGATTTATTTTCGACTAGTCCGCACTACGAACAAATGGGAATGGTACATTATTGCCTAGGCCCGGAAAGTAGGGGATTGCCTGACGGGGTGGTTAGTGGGCCGAGCCTTGGCGAGGCCTGCTAAAATACGAGTCGGGTAATCCCTTTTCCGGCCGAGGCATATAATATAATGCTTTTCTCAAACAATGCGAGGAAATGATAATAATGCTTCATAAGAAGTATATGACATATTGAGAGAGAATCTCCTTATGAATACATGTATTGGGATAATTTGATAACGACCCGCCGCCGTCTAGCTCTGTTGGGTACAGTTTTTATTAAATTTGGTGTATGGGACTTTTTTATGGTCTTTTTGATTTGAGCAGTCGCAAGCAAAAGTTAATTTGTTACCGAACAGCATAAACAAAGCATGTTCGCTTCGTTGTGCACGAGTGTGAAGGTAAGACAGGCAAAATAGAAGAAAGACAAGTTCATAGGCATTCGAATATAACCTCCAGGTTTTTCAACGCCTCGCAATCGTCCATGGGCTTGATCCAAATTATTATAATGTAGGTGGCCTGAGTGGTGGTTCGCCCTCTTTATGCCTTAAAAACCTTAGTGATTCCACTACCATGACTCCATGACCATATAAATTACAATATTTAATCAGAATTTCCTAGTCTAGAAAAGATGTATTTAACATCTTCTCTAGCCCAAGTACATAATCGTAACCTCTATCTGGATACGTCTCGGTAAATTAGGTTTGTCATTTGCTTACGTTCCTACATTGGTAGTTAGCGAAAGTATATATAAAATACCGTCCGTATTAGTGATGGGCAGCTTGTAAGTTACGAAACTGAAAGTTTCATTTAAATTTCATGTAAGTTACTATAAGTTACGAATGAAAAATTTCTGGTAATTTTCTGTAGTTTTCAGGTGTAAATTATATGTTTGTGTGTAATTTTATACTTCACGATGAAATCAACGTTGGTATTAGATTGTCATTGTTATCAAAGCCACCACTTAAAGATAATTCCTTTAACTACTCTGGATATTATTATGTACAGTCGAGTGCAAAAATAAGTTATCACCCAAAGTCTCAAATATATGTATACAGCAACTTTACTACTGTAGTAATAAGGGCTGCATACATATTTATGAAACTTTGTGGTGTTTACTTATTTATGCACTCGACTGTACAACAAAGATAACATACTTAATTTACTTACCTACTTTTAACGTACAAATCAATGACTGGCCAGAGAACAGTCATAAAGTAATTTTTGACTCATGATTGTCGTAGAAACTTTGTAAAGACTACGGTAAAATGAAACCAAAAGGTGTTATTTACAATTGCTTTAGAATTTCACAAGAGGGAAATAAAAGAGTGTATTATTGTAAATATTGTACAAAAATTTTCGGCTATCGAAATGCCACTAGAAAAACCACACATATTTTAAATTGTATGATACGAACCGAATGCTTGTTTACCACCGTGGTAGTACATAAAAAAAAAAGAAAAATCGAAACTGTCTTGAACTTCCGTCCTTCGTATAACAGCTGAAATCATATACCCCTAGGCCAAGCGGCCACTGACGTAAATCTACGAATTTTATAATAATAACCCGTTCTACTGGCGTCAGAAGTAGCGAAGAAGTGACATGAAATTTAAGTAAAATTTATTCGGTAATATTACTCTCAGAAACGTTTCTTGTCAATTATGTAATTTTCAAAAGTTGAAATGTGTCACAGTTAAGGTAATATGTGAAATGTTTCAGAAATTGCCCATCGCTAGTCCGTATAGATTTGATAACTACTATTTTTTTTTATGAAATTGGAACATTATGCAGAAAGTTTCAAATACCTAGTGTTTCTGTTGTTAACTTGTAAACGCCTCGTACAAAAAAAGTGTAGTAAAAAGGTGTGACATCTAGACCGACGATAAATGATTATTTTTTCCTTTGGTACTTTCTTTTAGGCGATAAATGACTATAGGCACCACTGTAAGAAATGTTAGAAATAATGCTCTTAGTCACACAACGGAACTTTGTCATTGTCGTTAGTAGGTATGATTAACTATTTTAAAAAACATATTTCGGCTGGAAGAGTGAGGGATCCACCACATAGATCTCTATTAGGTTTTATTTAAATGTGCTCAATGTTTTGCTTCAAAAAATATTTATTTTGATACACATTTCTAATAGGAAGGTTGGTTAAACATTATTCAAGTAGGTATGTTTTAATTTTTAACCTCAGGAGAAGGATTGAAAGAGACACCCTATGTTTTGACAATAGGTCAATCTAGTCTTTAGACATACCCTTCTAATCTGTGATCCAGTGATCCTTGTAGCAGTTTATATAAACACGGTTAGTTTCTTGGACTTTTCATAAATACTACTTACTTTATATAATCCTTGCAGCGACATTAAGTATGTAATTTAAAAGATTTATCACCCGTTTTTATCCTTGGTTGCGAGAGGCACCTATATCAAGTTAAGTTTCACAATACGACTGTCACAGGGATAATTCTACATTGACCCGGGTTTCAGCGCTCTCGCGGACTGCACAATAGGTAAGACTGCGATTGCGTGTTGCCTGCACGAACATATCCCGTATACAGTTGAAAGCTAGGTACATAATTATTTGGCCGATAGAAACTCTGCAGTGTTCAGAGTCCCAAAATCCATGTCGGCAAAGCGCGCGTCGATATTCTCGTACCTAAGTGTGGCGTACGGCTTCGTACCAATGTCTGCTCACCTTTACTGAACGTTTAACTGTTCATTAAAGATAAATGTAACAAGTAAGTATACCTCAAGAAGCCCAAAAGCGTAACTTGTAATACCGAGATAAGTGCCTCTAGAATTCGTACTGTCACAAGTAATGCAGAAACTCACCCAACGGGAGGTCGACCTATGCATTATTTGAAATAGCCGCCATATTGTACTAGGTATAAGTGAAATCTTAATTTATTCAATTGGTAATAAAAACATAGAATTGTACATAGTCGATATTTCTGTACAAAGATTGTGGAAGTTGTAATAAATTTTTAATATTATAACACTGAGATTTTCTTTCAATGCACCTTGATCATGTTGTATCGTTAATTAATTCAAGCCATTCTTTGCTTCATTCATTGCTTTGATCATTCTCATTATTGGATGAACCTTAGGAAAAGAAAATTTGCCTTTATAATAAATCTAGAAATCAAGATATTCAAATGGACGTTTCATTAACTCACCTCCAACCTGATCACATCCTGATGAATTTGAAACACTGTTTTCAGACACACTTCCCAGCCACCTCTGAAAGAAGATAAGTAAATCGTTTGTATGTAATAAAGCCCTCGGTACTCATACAGAGTAGGTACCTAATTTTCTTAAACATTGTAAACTATATTACCTTGTCAGGCGGAATAAGCCTATTAGCTTTTTTCATAAAAGTGAAATTGGCTTTCTGACCAAGATCAACCAAGTGTTTAGTGACCTCAGTTGTCGACATCGCTTTGGTCAGCATTCCCTGAAGCGTTTGAGGATCTTTCTCTAACAAGCCAGGAAACATGATCGCTAATGGTTTAGTGTCGGGTCCATCCTCACAATCCACCTAAAACGCGAACTAATTACCTATTGTAAAAGCGATATGGTTAGGAATGATGGCAATTTTATGTTTAATTTACGAGTTGCAGTACTTCCTCTTCGACGGTGATGGAGCGTGCCGTTTTGGTAGACGTTTTCAAAATGTCTACCCATTCAGAATCTTTGGCCAAAAGAGGTACAAGCGGCTCCACGTCATCAATAAAGTTATTGTCTCCTGTGTGCCTTGAACTCTGAAATATATACAAACATGTTGCCATATATCATTCATTGCCAACCAAAGTTAGGTATATCTTACACTATACTGAGCAATATAAACAATACTGATGCTTCTGGGTTGGATGTTGACAGTGTTTTTTGTTTCGGTTTTTTAAATTTCTTCTTGTTTGTGTGACTTGCATTCATGTTTAACAAACCATTCTGTTATATTATAGGACAGGCAATCAAATAAACTCAGGGAAACTCGTCATAGTGATAGGATTTTACAAAACATAAAGAAAACACATGATGACAGTGACAATGACAATAATTATTTTATTGACAATCTATAGATTCATAGAACAGTGTTTCTAGTAAAATCAGGTTAAAAATATGTGAGTAAAGAGGTTATTGGCGTTTATTTATACTTAGTATTATGGTGGGTATGAACTAGAGCAGCCTCGGGGCACGCACGGCTCACCTATTTTGTTTATATTTGCACGAGCGCTGTGCGCCAGCATCATGCGAGCGGCGCGCTGCGAGCCGCCGAGTGTCGGTCTTATGACCTTGCTCAAAGGCGCCTCAGTGTGCGTGCCTCGCGTAATTTAGACGTGTATCCGAGCGTGCCGCGGGCAGAACGACCAGTTCTAAATTGTCTTTGGGCGAGGCGCGTACGAATTTGATAAAGTTGCGGAGCCGTTCCACCACTGAAGCGATTTCCTCTACTTTTTGTTAATAATTCCGTGAATTATGATAAACGCAGCCGCGGCTATCATCGTGTCCGACGCCATTTTTAAATACTGGCTCGCGGCGAGCACGCTGCCTCACCCGCGTATGTTTATATGTAAGAATTTGGTTCGCGAGCATGCCTCAGGCTGAGCCGCTCAGATTCGTACCCAGCTTTAAATTTACAGATGATATATGTATAATCCAATTTTGTTTGTATTTAAAATATAATAATAATGAAAAAGGATGACTCTATGAGTAGTCATCATCCTCGTCAGCGTCATTCCTGGGTCCGGCGGGCGGCGGCACGTAGGGCTGCGGCGCGCTGTCGGCGCCCGTGAGCCCCTGCTGTTGCAGCAGCAGCCACTGCTGCTGCTCCTGTCTTGCTTGTTCCTCGCGCGCCTGCAATTTTACACAGATTATTTATTTAACTAAACCTTTCTTGATTAAACTCAAAAAGTACAGAATCAATAAGGATTATTATATAAATTGTTCTTACTGCAGTTATTTTTAAGAATAGCTTGATTAAATAATTGATTTATACAGCAGCTACAGTGAAAACTGTGGTGAGTTTAAAAAATATGTGAGTTAAGCATAAACTAAAACATCATCAGTTCCAATGGATGCATCAACAAAACAACAATTCAAGTTCTTCACATAGTAATGTAGTTTTGTATGAAAATTATTTTTATACACACACTTACATACATCTCTTGGATCATGATAGTCCAGGACCTCAACAATGTCCTAAGTTAATTTCCTATGTCTGACACTAGCAAAACTAATTTTATTGTGAAAGACACATGACTACCTTTGCAAATAGTTCCTGTTGTTGCCTGAGCAATTCTTCTTCAGGTATACCAAGATTTTCAAGCCTGGTACTCTGTCGTCTTCGCTTTGCTGCTACAGCCTTGCAATCTTTCAGAACTGCTTCTGCTTCTATAGTGTAGTCAGTAAATCCTAATCTGTCCAAGGCTAAAACAGAATAATCTTATTAAAGACATTTTATCAACCCATACATATTGTCGCATGATTATTATTCTTTGTAATCTCAAGACTATTTTCTAATATTTGGTGGTTGCTGTAACCAAACTCTTCGTTATATCTTCGAACTTTTTTAACATATTGAAACCTCAAAATTTACTATTCCTCTACCACACCGTTGGTAGTACTGGTAGTAACACTGCCTACAAAGCAAGTGGTCCCAAGTTCAATCCTCAGTAAGGGCAAATATTTGTGTCTTAACTATCCAAAGCCCAATGTAATTGGCACTATTAATTTCTGAACCTTGTTAGTCTCCTATAAACACGGTCAATTTATGTGAATGATGTGATATGAAGAGAGCGACCACTCTGATGTTTATTTATTTCGTACAATCATTTAAAATGTTAATATATTTTGAAAGGGAAAACAAAGAAACTACTTACCTGTAAGAACATGTTCAGCATTAATAGTTTTTTTATTACTCTGGTTACACACTTCGTTAGCCTCGGAACTAATCAAGTGTATAAATTCTGTGCAGCAATTGAGAATTAATTCTCGAGACTCAAAGGCAACCCTAACAGAGGGTACCAATTCCTTTATCATTTTATTTATACTTGCTCTGGGTAAGGTTAATTCATCTTCTTCTGATGGTGGAGGGCATAACTCTTGCTCAGGGCTAGCCATTGGTAAGATTGTTCGTTACTGAATACAATAATATTGAAAACTACTGTCGTCTATCGATTAATATTATTTATTTCGCTTTAATTTCATTAGTCTAATCTGTGTTGTCAGACCACAGATTAGAAGGTATGTCTAAAGACAGATAGGAATCAAACTAAGAACTGACATTACGTTAGTAGTAGTTGAATAACTCACCGCAGGGTGGGAGCAGTGGCGCTAGTATGCAAAAAAAAAAAAAAAAAAAACTGGAAAATGGCGGCAAATGAATTCAGACCGAAGTTCATTCTTGAATTGAACGAGATTAACTTCTTCACTCTCATTGTTGATAAAAGAGCGAATTAGTTAATCTCGTTCAATTCAAGAATGAACTTGTAACGTTTAGCGATACCGTAGTAGTTTAGAATAGAGGAGGTAAATAACTACAACTGAGTTGAAATTTATTTATAATTTATTTTATTTTAAGTAGGTAGTTTGGCTAGGTCGTGGGGAATTTAAGATTTTACTGAGACTGATCATGACAACGAACAGATAGTATGGGGTCACTTCCCTGCACTTCTCTTCTGGTGACCGCGGTGACAGCCCTGAGACTCCGGGATTCCGGGTTTGCAGCGGGACTTCGGGAACGTGCCGGCAGTTGTAAAACAGTCCATTAGGGCCTGGACTAAACCCCAAACTTGATCCCTGGAAATCCCGAAAATAGCCGTTTCACAAAAAGTCCAATTTCTTGGTAGTGACTGCGACATCCGGATTTTTGAATATTGTAATGGGTGTTATTTGCGAAGGCTGGTTTAGTGAACCCCAAGCACTACATAGCAATCACTGATGTGGTAGTCACAAGCAAAATCAATTTACGGAAATAAAGAAAGAAATTTAGGTTACAAGAATAAAATCAAATTCGTCCTATGTAGCTGGATCTAACTACAAAATGAATACATATGAACCAAAGCACTCTTAACGTATGTTAGAATGATACATTTAGAAATCTAGTTTAATCATGATATTTAATTGTTAATTATTTAGGTAATATTTTTTTTATTTTACAATGTGGGTAGCATGATTCTTCTACAAATATGTGGAGCATGATTTTCAACAAAAGATTGTTACAATTGAATGTAATTTAACTAATGAAATGATTGCATTAAATACAGAAGCATAACTTTTAGAACATGCACAATGATAACTGAGATTTTAAAATTACTTAATCTATTGTAGTAAAATAATATTCGCAACACTCACCCGTCTCGGGGAAACACTTGCACTTGGTAATGTTTGGTATATTTAGTACCTAATATAATAATTACTAGTATGCTAAATTAAAATATTATAATATTAGTATGTAGCACTTTTCGCAACGAGAGAATTTGTCGATCCTTGCTCGACGTAAGGTGAAGTGTGTGTGTCGTCTCGCGCGCCGGACGGTGCCGGCCGCCATCCCGCGATGCAAGGCGTGACGTAGGCTTTTGTTCTCGCAACTAGTTTTGTCTAATAATAAATGCGTGTAGAATATTTAGTTTGTTTGTAAAGGTTTATATTTAATCAAAATAATTTTATTTAGTTTTATAACATTATTGTAAATAGATTATTAATTTCATTAATAGTATTATTTTCTTCAGAATTGCTTTACTATACATTTTAAAATTATAGATGTTTTGTCTGTTAATGAAAGTTATTATTTTTATTATTAAGATTATTATAGATAGAATAACGCCTACTCGTTACATACTCCCCTTTTTAGGTTAGGTTTTTTTCTAAATAAAAATCCTCTATCTCTATACTTTGCTTGATAGTTATACTATTTATAGTTCAGGCTTCCATCAATTTACATAGTTATCCTTTCATACTTCACGCATATAGCAGCAGGGCACTAAACACTTAATTAATTAGCGTGTTAATGCGTCCTAACAGACTGAGCATTTCAATAAATGCATAGAAATGCTCTCATATAACTATTAATAGATGTTGAAGTTTGTCTCATAATTGGCTCCCTTTATTAAGATAAAATGCTTTCAATCCTGAACCTATCTTTGTAGAAGATAGGCAAAACATATATTTTTATATCCGGTAGAGGACAAAAAATGCTAGAATCTTTTATTTTAAGCTTATTACAGTATAGTGTAATAATTTTATAGCAATATTATTCAATTAATATCCAAGGAGACAACCAATTAAAAGAACATAAAGGGAAGAGATAGTATTAACGGAGTAATCTTTTATAACATCACTGTTTGTAGTTAGTTCGCTTAAAGTCTTTGACATGCCAGTCTCCTATATTGTTACCTTGCATGTCTGCAAGTTCATAGACTAAATTTGACTTTTTCGCGACTATCTTACATTTAGTGTATTTTGGGGCAAGTTTTTTTGAAAACCGTTTATCCTTGTTGCTTTGAAAGAACGTCTTCTTCCATATTATGTCACCGACATTGAAATTGATCTCTTTACGGCGTAGATTGTACTGGCCACTATTTCGAGTGTGGGCTTTAAGAAGAGAATATTGGACTTTTTCAAAGATTTTCCTCAAGTGACCCAAATTTTCAGCATAAGCTTCTCGAGGCGTAAAAATTGTTTCGTTCGCGGTATCTGCGTCGATGTAGTGAGAGCCACAACTTACTAATTCGCGACCGTATACTAGAAATGAAGGTGTAAATCCGGTAACTTCGTTTACAGATGAATTAATGGCGAATTGGATTTTTGGAATGTTTATGTCCCAGGATCGATGATCATTTTCAATGTAGGTAGATACGGCAGTCATTATGGTCTTATTGTAACGCTCAACAGTATTGACCTGGGGCGTGTATTTAGGTGTATAATTTACTTTAGGGATATTGTATTTTGAATAGAGCTGTTTCAAGACATTACTTATGAATTGCTTTCCGTTATCCATAATAACCGTGCTAGGGACTCCATGAATTAGGAAGACGCATTCTTCAAGGATTTTAGCTAACACCTCGGAGGTTGCACGGCGTATAGGAAACAGGAGGCAATATTTAGTGAAACAGCATGTGACAACAAACAAGTAAGTGTTTTGTTTTCTTGAAGGCGGTAGGGGACCTACAAGATCCATGCTTAACACTTGGAATGGACGGGAACAGTCTTTAGGACGACCCATAACTCCAAGGGTTGCATGATTAGCATGTTTGTGAGCATTACAAGTGTCACAACCTGTTATAAAGTTAGTAACGTCGCGGTGCATATCCGGCCAGAAGTATTTCAAGGATAGACGTTTATACGTTTTAAAAATTCCTAAGTGACCCGCAATAGGTTCGGAGTGATTTTTAGAAATCAACTCTTCTCTGTATTCAAGCGGAATGACTTCTTTCCATTCGAACTCTCTAGCAAGCGGATTTAAGGTCTTTTTGTGGCGAAATAGTTTTCCGCTGGTGATTTTATATTCCAAAAATGAAGTTGGTGAATTTTGACAACCATTATAAATATTTAAAAACCATGAATCTTCAGTTGAAAAAGCTATATTAGAGTTAGATAGGTTCCCACTGATAGCTGCTATTGGGACAGCACGAGAGAGACTATCCGGAACAACATTCTCGGTACCACGACGGTGCTTTATTTCAAGATTGAACGAAGACATTCGAACACCCCAACGAGCCAATCGACCCGTGGGATTATTTAGATTTAAGAACCACCTTAAAGATGAGTGATCGGTGAACACTACTATTTTTTTACCATTTTCCAGATAACACCTCCAATGTTCAATAGCTGCTAGCACCGCTAGGGCCTCTCTCTCAGTAGCACTATAATTCCGTTCCTTACTAGAAAGGGATTTACTCATATAGGCTATCACCTTCTCCTCATCATTAATGACCTGTGTCAGCACAGCACCGACGCCGAAATCACTCGCGTCAGTGTGCACTTGGAATGGTTGTGAGTAATCAGGACAGGATAGGATAGGCGACGAAATCAGACATTCTTTTAGAGTAGTAAAGGCTTTCTCGGCATCCGTAGACCAACAAAATGGGGGCGATTTTTTTGCTTGTGATGTTAATCTATTCAGCGGTGAAGCTATGGAACTAAAATTTGGGATAAACCTGCGGTACCATGAAGCAGTCCCGATGAAACGTCTGACTTCCTTACGGTTGGTGGGTGTTGGGTAGTTAATAATCGCCTCAACTTTCTCAGGATCTGGTTGAAGGCCGTTAGAGTCCACAACATAGCCTAAATATTTTAACTGTTCCCTAAAAAAATTACACTTTTTAAAGCTAATGGTTAGTTGCGCTATTTTAAGCCTTTCCAGAACGCGAACTAGAAGTGAAATGTGCTGGTCGAAGGTCGGTGAAATAATAATGATGTCATCAATATAGACAAAAACTTTATGCTCAAACTCGGGCCCATAAAATAGCATGTCCACTAAACGTTGTTGAGTTGCCGGTGCGTTTGTTAATCCGAAAGGCATAGATTTAAATTGAAATGTGCCTCTGGATGGAATGTAAAATGCAGTTTTACACCTATCCTCTTCAGTAATAGGGATTTGCCAAAAGCTTTTGGACAAATCTAAGCTAGAAAGGTACTTCGCATCTCTTAAATTATCAAGTATCTCAGAAATATAGGGAATGCTATACGCGTCTTTAATAGTGACGGCATTGAGCTTTCGACTATCCAGACAGAATCTAAGTTCACCGTTTTTCTTCGGCGTTAATAGTACGGGAGACGACCAAGGGCTTTCGCAGGGTTCTACTACGTCCTCTTTTATCATTTCATCTAGTTGTTCTACCAAAACTCGTTGTTTTTCGGGAGACATCCTGTAATACCGTTGACGAATGGGAACAGCGTCCCCAGTGTCAATACTGTGTGCGATTAGAGAGGTGCGACCAAGGCCACGCTCTTCGTACGAAATGACACGAAATTGTGAAATTATGTGATCTGCTGTGACCTTTTGTTCAGTCGAAAGATGCCCATAATCACGTATATGTATGTTAGGTTCTATTGACATAGTATCTATTATGTTGATATCACTAGTCAACATTACTGAATCTAAATGTTTAGGAAATATACCAAATTCTCTCCAGAAATCCATACCTAGGATCAATGAATTTTGTATTGCTGGTACTACATAAACCTTCAAAATGTGCAATTGTTCTAGAAATGTAATGGGTAGGTAAATTACGCCAACGTTTTCCAATGTTTGACCGCCTGCAGCGACAAATTTTAAGGGGTTAGTCTTATTTAGAGTAAAACCTGCGTCTAGAAACAGTTTGTGGTAGTTATTACCTAAAATTGTAACCTCTGATCCAGTATCTAATAATCCGTTAACACTTCTACCATTAATTTCAACTACAACGTACGGTCTATTATTACCATTTTCTATTTTCTTTTGTGAATTGTGGATTGCAGTAACAGAATAACACGAAAAAAATTTGGATACAAAATTGAGCCATTCATGCCAATCTTTATTTTTCGGGCTATTTTTATATGTACTGACAGCTTCAATGACACTGCAATCCACAGGATTTAGTTTTTTGAGTGACCTGGTTTAGGATTACAAGTAGTGCAGTCAGGGTATCGAGTGCCTTTGCTGCCGCATTTAAAGCAGATGGGAAAGTGTGGTTGTTTGCACTCCTTCAGTGTATGTGAATTACAGCGACACCTAGGACAGTATTTAGCCTGTGGTTCACGGGCATTATTAAAACGGCTAGGTGTAACATGCACAGCATGAGTAGTAGTAGTAGTAGGGTTTTCCTGTGTAGTTTTAGTATTATTGTAAGTATAATTATTTGCATAACCGGAATGTTTATTATTTGTATTATAGTTTTTATACCTCATGTAGTTATTTGCATTTGTCACATTTTTATTACAGTAGTAATTATTATGTCTGTTTTTAGTGTAGGCAAACTCTGGTGCTAGCGTTTCTGATGATACTCTAGGCGGCTCATGAAACAAGGATTGTCGTGACTGTATGTTTTCGTAATTAGAACAAATCTTTTTAAGAGTATCCAGATCTCTTATTTCAGGAGAGGCTGCTAAAGTGCTAGCATAATATGGTCGGATGTTATGAAGAATAATTTCTATCTTATCTTCCTCTGATAACGGTTTTGATAATCTCGAAAACATACCATGCATGATGGATAGGTAAATGGTAATATTTTCAAGCTCACCCTGGGTACGCGACCTAATTTCAGCTAGCAGCCGGTAATCATAATCTTTATGGCTAAAATCTTGTTTAAGTAAAACGACGACATCATCCCAGTTCACAACTTTATCTTTTATACAACGAAACCAATGTAAGGCATCGTCTGTAAATATTTCGTAGGCAAATTTCAGAATACGGTCTTTGGAAACATTTCTTGCATTCACAAATTCGTCTACCCTTTGAATGAATGAAAGAACGCATGATTTCCCTGAGTATTTCAGTTTTGCCAAATCGGAGGTTAGATTGCGGTCGCAGCTAATAAATCCAGTTTCAGGTTCCGAAGTAGATCCGGTGTTTGAGTTAGAAGCCATAAATGTAATATCCCTATATTGGCTATTGAAGATTGTACAATTACTTTTGTACTGGTCCGATAACTTAGGGTCGATATTTGAAACTCTATTTGCTCTGTGGTATATATGATGAAGGAGATTCTCTGTTCGTAGAAACAAATTTTTGTCAAATTTGGTTTTTAATGAATTTATCATTGTTTGGGATTTTTGTAAACTTTCTTTTATGGCTATCAAATCAATCCCGGGTTCTAAATGAGATTCAAGAATATCTTCTGCAGGTATAGACATCTTAACAATCTGACTACGAAGTTCTTGCACAGATCCGACTGTGCCACCTCTAAGAATAACCTCATACTCGAGCTCAGCTTTTTGTAGCGATAAATATTTAATTGGGTACGACATTGTGTTATACTCCTTTCAGTTCGGATGAGCGTTGCGATTACAAATGATTGATAAGCAGTTATAAGTATATTACCAAGTATGTGGGATTTATATTTTAGAATACTGTCGTTAGTCACAGTATTCCAAATCAAATCGACTTATATTAACTAGGTACTTGCAATTAACCACATACAAAGTAAACGCGATAGTAATCAACCTTAAACTAACTAGTAATGATTTGCTACCAACACCAATGAAAACCAATAATACCTTGGATCTGTCGAAGTCATGCTCAGCTCAAAAAAATACCAAAAGTGGGCGCCAATGTAACGTTTAGCGATACCGTAGTAGTTTAGAATAGAGGAGGTAAATAACTACAACTGAGTTGAAATTTATTTATAATTTATTTTATTTTAAGTAGGTAGTTTGGCTAGGTCGTGGGGAATTTAAGATTTTACTGAGACTGATCATGACAACGAACAGATAGTATGGGGTCACTTCCCTGCACTTCTCTTCTGGTGACCGCGGTGACAGCCCTGAGACTCCGGGATTCCGGGTTTGCAGCGGGACTTCGGGAACGTGCCGGCAGTTGTAAAACAGTCCATTAGGGCCTGGACTAAACCCCAAACTTGATCCCTGGAAATCCCGAAAATAGCCGTTTCACAAAAAGTCCAATTTCTTGGTAGTGACTGCGACATCCGGATTTTTGAATATTGTAATGGGTGTTATTTGCGAAGGCTGGTTTAGTGAACCCCAAGCACTACATAGCAATCACTGATGTGGTAGTCACAAGCAAAATCAATTTACGGAAATAAAGAAAGAAATTTAGGTTACAAGAATAAAATCAAATTCGTCCTATGTAGCTGGATCTAACTACAAAATGAATACATATGAACCAAAGCACTCTTAACGTATGTTAGAATGATACATTTAGAAATCTAGTTTAATCATGATATTTAATTGTTAATTATTTAGGTAATATTTTTTTTATTTTACAATGTGGGTAGCATGATTCTTCTACAAATATGTGGAGCATGATTTTCAACAAAAGATTGTTACAATTGAATGTAATTTAACTAATGAAATGATTGCATTAAATACAGAAGCATAACTTTTAGAACATGCACAATGATAACTGAGATTTTAAAATTACTTAATCTATTGTAGTAAAATAATATTCGCAACACTCACCCGTCTCGGGGAAACACTTGCACTTGGTAATGTTTGGTATATTTAGTACCTAATATAATAATTACTAGTATGCTAAATTAAAATATTATAATATTAGTATGTAGCACTTTTCGCAACGAGAGAATTTGTCGATCCTTGCTCGACGTAAGGTGAAGTGTGTGTGTCGTCTCGCGCGCCGGACGGTGCCGGCCGCCATCCCGCGATGCAAGGCGTGACGTAGGCTTTTGTTCTCGCAACTAGTTTTGTCTAATAATAAATGCGTGTAGAATATTTAGTTTGTTTGTAAAGGTTTATATTTAATCAAAATAATTTTATTTAGTTTTATAACATTATTGTAAATAGATTATTAATTTCATTAATAGTATTATTTTCTTCAGAATTGCTTTACTATACATTTTAAAATTATAGATGTTTTGTCTGTTAATGAAAGTTATTATTTTTATTATTAAGATTATTATAGATAGAATAACGCCTACTCGTTACAAACTTCAGCAAATGGTGTATATGCTAAACATTTTGTGTTAAGAAATTTTTTGCACTGTTTTAATGGAGTTACATATTTTAAGTAGGTACATTTTCGACACAAAGCTGATGCATTGAATCAAATTTTTTAAAAGGAAAGTACACTTAACTGTCGCAAAAATAGTGTTTGCAATCCACAAAGATTCGTGCCATATCTATAAATATTTGCTGCTGAAAGATTGTATTACTGTGTGGCGTCAAATTAAGTAGCTGGGTGCGCGTCTTAATGGATTGAAAATATAAAAACATAGAAATTATAGACCAAATTAGATGTAGTGGGAGATGTCGTAGTTACGTATATAGTTATAATTAGCATAGTACTTAGAGATAAGGCAGTGTATCATCCTTTGAGTTAGTCATTAAACGGCGGCCACCGTGAACACTTGTTTTCTTTCATGACTCCCGTTGCGCCCCACATTACATGGCGATCCTGCCAGGCGCGCGACGTGGCGCGCGTAGAAAGATTTAGCGCATCAAAACTTTAATTAGGAAAAATATAGACAATGTGTGCGGCAGTAGATAATAGTGAACGGTTGCAAGAAATCGAACAATTTGTGGACAAATTAACAAAAGCGATTTAAGCGCGGCGTGTTAACTGACCCTACTAACTATTACTATCTATAATGGGCGGACAAAGCACAAAAGAGCAGAAAGAAGAGATCGTGATCGCGCAAAATGCGGCCGGAGGTGAAAATACGGCAGTAGTTCAGGAGCTGCGCAACCACATGTCTACAGTCAACATATTAGTGGCAATTATTTGTCTGATATTGATGATAATACTAGGTGTGCTAGCCTACAAGCAGTACAAGAAATGCCACCAAAGATGGATTCAAAGAGGTGTCAAGGCTGAAATTCTGCAAGGAATCCAGCGGCGCATGTCGTGGCGCCGAAGGGCGGAGCCAGGAGGAGATGAAGAAAGTGGAAAGTGAATAGTGAGTGAGATTACGTATGGGTGAGCAGTTGGAATTAATTTTAAATTTTAGTACAAAAATTCTTTGCGAACTTGAGAACATTCGTACAAATTTGCAGAAGTTAGGATCTAAAAGGAGAGAACAGTATAGAGATAGTGTTAAAAGTAAAATAGAAAGCGCTAAACTATTGTTTAAAGAGTATTCAGATGTAATACGAGATTTAGAAGTAAAGTTTGTAAAAGAGAATGCTTGTAGTTTAGAGTTAGCAGATAGAAATATTGAATTAGTATATAAGAAAGTATTGGATTATGAGTTAAAACCAGACATTGAAAACACCACCATGGACAAGTTTGACATTAAAACGGCAGCAACCCTTATCCCCTTGATGGATGGTAAGGAAGAAATTACGGAAAAAATGATAGAGGGCATCGAAATGTATGAGTCTTGTTTAAGCGAGAACACCTGCAAGAAATTGTTGATTTCCTTTGTTTTAAAAACACGCATCAATAAATCGGCGAAACTAAAATTGAAACAAACTTATACAGATATAACGACCTTAGTAAACGATATGAAAAAGTATTTACTAACAAGGAAATCATCAACTTCTCTTCTGACGCAAATTAATAATATAACACAAAGGGATATGACAATTAAAAATTTCGCTGATAAATTGGAGGATATGTTCGTTAACCTTACTATTTCGCAAGCAGATTCAAACGCAAATGCATACGAAATATTAAGGCCAATTAATGAAAAACTTGCTGTGAAAAGATTTGCAGACGGTTTACGCAATAGAAGGCTAGGAACAATCATAGCTGCTCGAGACTACAGCGACCTCAAGGATGCGGTAAGGGCGGCTGAGGATGAAGAATCGGCACAGCCACAGCAAAGCGTCGTTTTGAACTACCGGGGTAAGCGAACTTTTACGCCAAACAGATATCCATATAGGCCGAGTTACGCTCAAGGCTACGGGAGCAGGCCCCAGTATTACAGGGGAAATTATGGAAGAGGTAATTTTAATAGGTACTCTGGTGCGTACCGGCAGCAGCCCAATTGGTACGTACGGGCAGCACGTCCCGTACCGCAAAATTTTAGAGGACGAACGACTAGTAGCAGGGGACATGGCCGTGGAGGTCGGTACAACCATCATCAGGTATATACTGCTCAGCAGCCTATATCACATACACAGCAACTCTCTACCACGCAAAATACTTACACTTCAGAAAATACAAATTTAGGAGAAATGCAGTTTTTTCGATCATAAAATATTTTCTTATAATGACGATACTAAGTTTATAACAGTTTATATTGGTAACAAAAGGTGTAATTTGTTATTAGATACCGGTGCTACATTGTCAGTCTTACAGAGAAACGCGATACCCGAGACAGTAATTCTAAACAAAGACGAAGTTATCATTAATGGGATAGGTGGTCGAGTTAGTGTGAATTATTATGCTGACATAATGTTAGCGTTAGAAAATGGACACGTGTTTGGACACAGATTCTACGTATTCAATTCTTTACCATGTCGAGTCGACGGAATTATCGGTCTTGATTTCTTAAGAACATCCAACGCAAACATCGACTTATCAAATAACATTCTGACTTTATTTAAAGACGGTAGAGAGAGCGTGGTGCAAATTCATAAGAATAGCGATTTCAGCGCATGTTTAACAATTCCAGCACGAAGTGAATCAATTCATTTCTTGAAATGTAATTATGAGAATAATATAGATTTGGTGTTAAATAGTAAACAGATAACAGACAGTATATTTTTAGCGGGAAGTATAGTAAGACCTAACGATGGGAAAATTCCAGTTCAAATTATGAACATAAGCGAACACGAAGTTATAATACCAGTTTTTGAGCCCAAATTAAATGTACTAAATGATTTTGAGATATGTACAATTGAAAAATCGAAGCCAGATGTAGATAGAGTCAAAAAATTACTGCCTCAATTAAAGTTAAATCATTTAAATTTGGAAGAGAGGAAAACTTTAGAGATAATTTGTGCCAAATATGCAGATATTTTCTTTTTGGAAGGAGATACATTATCAACGACCAATATTATGAATCAATCTATTAGTATCAAACCAAATGTTAAACCAATTTATACAAAACCATACAGATTACCAGAATCATTGAAACCCGAGATTAAAAACCAAATAGATAAAATGTTAAAAGAAGACGTTATTGAAGAGTCCAATAGCGAATGGTCAAGTCCAATACTTTTAGTTCCAAAAAAGGTAGATGAATTCGGTAATAAAAAATGGAGATTAGTTATAGATTTCAGAAAAGTTAATGAAAACATTCAGGACGACAAATTCCCTTTGCCTAACATAACGGAGATTTTAGACGCATTATCAGGTTGTGTTTATTTTAGTCATTTAGATTTAAATCAAGGGTTTTACCAAGTAACTTTAGATCCAGAGAGTAGAAAGGTTACAGCATTCACAACCAACACCGGGCAATATCAAATGAAGAGATTGCCAATGGGTCTTAAAATAAGTCCCAGTGCTTTTTCAAGAGTGATGTCAGTAGCATTATCTGGTTTAACATTCGACAAATGTTTTGTATACTGTGATGACGTCATAGTTTTTGGCAGAAATTTGGAGGCACATAACAAGAATTTAATGGCAATTTTTGAACGATTTAGAAAGGTAAATTTAAAACTTAACCCAGTAAAGTGCGATTTCTTAAAGAAAAGCATTTTATACTTGGGACACGTAGTATCATCCGAAGGGGTGATGCCTGACCCCGAAAAGACTAAAACTTTACAAAATTACCCAGTTCCTAAAAATGCGGATGAGGTTAGAAGATTTGTCGCCTTCTGTAATTATTACAGAAAATTTATACCTTCCTTTGCGGAGATTACGATTCCTTTAAATAAGTTGTGTCGAAAACATCAAACATTTGTATGGTCCAAAGAATGTGAAACAGCTTTTATTGAATTAAAAAATAAATTAGTAACTCCACCAATTCTCCAATATCCGGATTTTGACAAAGACAACGAATTTATTATACAAACAGATGCTTCCGGTAAAGCAGTAGGTTCAGTATTATGTAACAAGGATATGAAACCAATAGCATACGCGAGCAGACCATTAAATCAAGCAGAGCTAAATTATCCCACCATACAGAAAGAGTTGTTAGCGATTGTTTGGAGTGTCAAATATTTTAGGCCTTACTTATATGGGAAAAAATTTACAATCAGGACAGACCATAAACCTTTAATTTATTTATTTGGTATAAAGGACCCATCAAGCAGGCTTTTAAAATTTCGTTTAGCACTAGAAGAGTATGACTTTAAAATAGAATACGTGAAAGGAAAGGAAAATGTCGTCGCGGATGCATTATCCAGAATTACTTTAACATCTGAAGAATTAAAAAGCATCAATAATCAAATTACGGCAGTAATGACTAGAGCGCAAAAGAAAAGATTAGACAATTTAACAGACGAAGCAAATGGTAACCCTAATATAGCCACGGACAAAAGGATTGATCACCCTAGAGTCGCGGAAATATTACGGAAACCTACTAATGTTACAGATTTGAGTTTAATTAGTAATAATGAATTAGACAAAAAGAGAAAACGAATGGAAATAACACAAGAATATAAATGTTTTGCGATTGCGCCGAGTGAACAAATACTATATATTAATCTCGAGTTTAAGCTACATTTCACGCGAGACGTATTTGTAGAAGAACTAAGAGATTTTTGCGAAAAAAATAATATAAAACAACTATGCATAGTGAAAGATGAAACTAATAAGTTATTCATAAAAGAAATAAAAAATGAAATAAGCAATAAGAAAGAGTGGTCCGGACCACAGATTTTGATAATAGAAGGAGTTAGGAAGGTAGTCGACAAAGATGAAAAAACATTTATATTACAGGATTATCATTTACTACCAACAAGTGATCACGCAGGGGTTAGGAGAATGGACAATAATATCAAGAGAAAATATTATTGGCCACGACTCGAATATGATGTCAGAGAATTTGTTAAGAAATGTTTTAAGTGTCAGGTTATGAAACATTCACCTACCTCAAAGGAGCCAATGGTAATTACATCGACGGCTGAATCAGCGTTTGATAAAATATACTTGGACACCGTGGGACCACTGGATAAGGACGATCAAGGTAATGTATACATATTAACAATACAATGTGAGCTGAGCAAATATGTGGAGGCGTATCCAATGCCTACAAAAGATACGGTAACTATAGCAAGAGCATTCGTTAGTAATTTTATTCTTAGATACGGAATACCCAAAGAGATTGCAACCGACCGAGGCACGGAGTTCGTATCATCCACCATGAGTGAGGTATGTAAAATTTTAAAAATCGATAACCAAATATCTACAGCATACCATCATCAATCAATCGGAGCATTAGAAAATTCACATAAAAGCCTACGTAACTTTTTACGAATACAATGCGATGAACACACCGAGTCTTGGGGGTATTGGTTACCGTTTTGGTGTTTTGCTTATAACAACACGGTTCATACATCAACTACGTATGCACCATACGAACTTGTATTTGGAAAGAAATGTAACATTCCTGAAAGATTAACAAATAGTATAGTGGAACCATTATACAGTTTAGATAATTATGCACTAGAGTTAAGATATAGATTACAGTTAGCCAGTAAGGACGCACGTGAAAAGTTAATTATGGATAAGATAAAGCGAAAAAACACGTATGACAAAAGTTCTAAATCAACAATGTACAAAAAGGACGATTTAGTTTTATTGAGAAACGAGTCCGGAACAAAAATGGACAAATTGTTTCAAGGTCCTTATAGTATAGTGGAGGATTGTGGACCTAATGTTAAACTAATGAAAGGTAATAAATTAGAATTAGTACATAAGAATAGAATAAAACACTATCATTAGAAATGTAAAAAAAAAAAAAAAACAAAACATAATTGTTTTATTTTATTTTATTTACACCCCCTGAGGTGTAGTGGGAGATGTCGTAGTTACGTATATAGTTATAATTAGCATAGTACTTAGAGATAAGGCAGTGTATCATCCTTTGAGTTAGTCATTAAACGGCGGCCACCGTGAACACTTGTTTTCTTTCATGACTCCCGTTGCGCCCCACATTACATAGATTTAAAATATTTATTTTGCAATTATGTAAGCCTGTAGCTAATTTTATGTCACAAGTCTACCAGCGCTTCTTAAAAGTCGACCATTGTGTCAGACAAAGTCCACAGATTGGTTTAGTTTAGCCACAGAATGTCAGAACGTCAGAACCATAGATAAAGGAAGAGAATAGATATGACACGGTGACATATACAAATAATCAGTGATGTAAATACTATGCATTCCGACATCGAAAACTCAAAAATAATCTCTTTTTAACTTAGTTCTATGTTGCTAAGTAAAAAGAGATGACAGTACGTCAGCCAGTGCAATAATGGCAACATTTATAATTTGACGTTCATACAAATACATAACGTGCCTGGTCAGCCATGTTGAATTAGCTTGTCATAAGTATCTGATGTGTCGTGTGTGTGTAAACGTGCCAAATTCACTTAAAAAAATGATTAATATCTTGTTTTCCGTATTATATATTGCCAAAAGTTACACATGGATTGAAAGAGAAACTTCATCGTAAAGTCTCTTGAGTGTAGTTTGTAAGGATGTGGTGCAAAAAACAGCAAAAATTCAGAAATATTGAACATTTCATCGGTAAGTTTAAGTTTTTGTTAAAATATTGGTCAGTTTTGTCATTATTGGGGGACTTAAATATGTAGTACATTATTATTAATCCATAGATCAAGATTAGTTCAAGATTATAATATGATTTGCATTTTATTTACAATATTTTGAAAGTAAACAAACCGGAAAATTTTACAGCTAGGGTTGTTCTTAAAATATCGAAAACAACTTGAAAATTTATCATTATGACAATTAATGTTAAAATAGAGTCTGGCAAATGAAAGATGAGAATGAAAAATTCACTTACGCGGCAACACTATATGTCATTACCATAGGTTTTGACAATCAGTGTTGCCGCGTAAGTGATTTTTTCATTCTCTTCTTTCATTTGCCAGACTATAACATGTTTTTTTGTAATTGTATCATATAGAACGTATATGGAATATGCCAAAGTAAGCAAAGAACCATTTTTCATCATGGATTACTATTTTTAAGGATTTTGGGAAAAAGTATACTGAGAAAGTTTCATTCCGAAATTATTTAAATAAAATAATATTATTCCGAAATGAGTAATGACTAAAGTTTTATACCTACTAAAAATCATCTACGACAGCACCAAATATTTTTATTTGTTGACTTGACGCCAACGGTCCTGGATTCAAATCCCGGTAAGAGCGGATATTTGTTACGGTCCGATAATATAACAAGTCATATTTGTAAAAAAATGCAGGAGTTAAAGACTGGTAATACACGATTATTTAAGATTATTGGCACTCTCACGCTGTGGCACTGTTTGGAATAAAAACAAAAGTATATGATTATTGTTAATATTTTTGTTGCTTTTTATGATTCTTGTATTTTATCATTAAGAGAACTTAATGAGTCTTTATTATGAAAGGAATAACTAAGAAAGAAATTATAGTTTTGTTGCTTTGTACTTTTAATTATATTAACTCACACTGACAGGCGGCTCGTGTCAAGATCTTGCCTGCGATGCATGGTGGCACGCGCGGTCATGTATACGATAGCACTACTTTGTTAGAATCTTGTACCGCGCGCCGCGTCAACCACGCGTTCATGTGAACCAAGCCTAAAGGTTTTGGAATGCAAATGCTGAAAATAGCAAAATATGTCCGCAATTTTTGAGGAGTTCCGTAGTTTACTCATGGATTCCATCATCAGATCACTCCAACTTTTCTATGGGACCATTTCCGACCTTTCCTTTCCTTTACGTTGGAAAGGGCCCACTGTGCTGGTTGTGCTCAAGGCGACGTTTTGCAAGCCCTTCAGGTATCCCACTGCTACTGCATCTTTAATACAGGACATGCGAAGTACTGAACGTACAGAACAGAAGAGTTGAGAACCTCCCACCCATATGGTTGGTTTATCGATAACTTTATTATTACTATCAAATCGGAACAGCACTTAAACATGTGACAGTCCGCCTTTTTATGTTTGCTATGGTAGTTTAGGTAACGTTTATTCTGTAAAGGTATGTCATATCCATTCTCTTTTTTTATCATTGAGGTGGTGACACTGACCTAATTGACAGATGTCAAACTATCAACGACAACCAAACCAACATCAAATTGAGGTTTGGATCTTGCCAAGAAGAGGTGTAATCGTTTTTAAATTTAGTAGGTAGCACGACACGGAATAATAATGGTTTTCTACTTTACTAGTAATGTTGTATCTCCACCTACTACCTTATTTATGGGAGCTGATAAGCATGAAAGTTAGTACAATTATTATAGAATAGACGGGAACCTATATAACGTATAAATCTAATTCATTATCATCCTTCAGTATCTTTTTGTATACCAATAATTGTCAAAGTTTTGTTGTTTTTTTAGATGAAGATCTTATCAAGTGGGGGTGGCCTGAGGATGTGTGGTTCCATGTAGATAAAGTCTCATCTGCTCACGTATACCTTCGTTTAGAAGCCGTAAGTAATCCTATAATATACATTAGCATTTCGTTTGTAATCGATTTGAAACTGAAACCTTGTCTAATTAATAATTTGAACATCAATTTGTCCTAGGGTCAAACAATAGATGATATTCCAAATTCAGTACTAGATGATGCATGTCAGTTAGTGAAGGCAAATTCAATAATGGGCAATAAAATGAATGATATTGATATTGTCTACACCATGTGGTCAAATTTGAAGAAAACTGCTGCAATGGAGGTAAGTATTTAATTTTGTTTTTTGCTTTATGCTTACTCATGTAGAAACTTACTGGTAATACTTTTGGCAAACAAAGGTACTTATTAGTTTCAGGCATACATTAGATTTTCTAAAGTAAAATCATCTGACAAGTAGTCATTTCGTATATTAATGACATCTCTTGAATACCTAATAAAAAAAAAGATAGTATTTTATTAAAGTAAAATAGGCAAGTCATATATTTCATGATTTAGCTTCTTAGAATAAAATTAGTTTATTAATTAAAAAGATTTCCATTGACAAATCTTCTTGATTTTATTGCAGGTCCATTTGCTATGTATCTCTGTTTTGTGGCTTTTATTTTGTGTCCCTAATATGATTTCACTAATGTCAAGTTTAAGGAAGGCACATTTTTACAGCAATATTATCATATAAGCAAATTTGAGATTTCTATGTGGCAAGCATAGAATTAATCAGTTTTGAGTTACAAAATCAGTTTTCAAATGATTTTGCCCCAATTATTTGGGTGTCTGGAACAGGATAGGATAATTATTTTTTTATGTCTTTCATTATAATTATTGTCAAACCTTATTTAAAACATTCCGACCAATATTGAAGTTAAACACACAACAATTGCACTAAGTAGGTGCACACAATCTCAAACTTCTATGAAATTTTGATAAGGTTTAATGATGAGAAGGGAAGCCTCATATATTGTGTGCTTAATACTTGAATTGTATCATATATTATATTATATGATATGGGGCACACACAGTGAGTGTGTTAAGACAGAATAAGTGCTTTCGATTTTTTGTCTCCCAATATTGATATATATTAGATTGAAACAAAGAAATAGTTGTTCCTTTATAATTTCTGATAAGAGAATAAAAATAAAATAACCTAAACTAAAAATGGTTGTTTCAGGCTGGTCAAGTTGCATTCCATAAAGATAAAGATGTCAGAAAAGTAAGAGTAGCCAAGAGAAACAATGATATAGTAAATAGACTTAACAAAACAAAGAAGGAAGCATTTCCGGATTTGAGGCAAGAGCGGGAAGAACGGGACAAATCTGAGCGAGAGGACAAAAAGAAGCTTCTAAGAGAAAAGAAAGAAAAAGAAAAGGATGAGGAGAAAAAGAAGAAAGAGGAAGCCGAACTCCGAAGCTATTCCACATTGATGAGATCAGAAAACATGACAACCAATTATGATGGAAATGATTCAGATGATTTTATGTGATAGCCAAAATTAATCTTTTAATTTTTAACACTATATTATATTTCAGCTTTACATTGCTCATTGTTAACATTTATTCCTACTGAACTAAGAGAATTAACCACCCATGTTGGATAGTTTTCATCATCATAGAGTTCTTTAACAAAATTCTTTACAAATTGTGGGAAGGTACCATCTTGTATGTGTTGTCTCATGGTTCTCATAAGATGCATCTGAAAGTAACAGAAAATTACCATTTATTTTAGTCAGTCTGCTGATGCTATAAGTTACTGTTAACTTGTAGTAGTTATGGATCAAATAATTTATCAAGTTTAACTTACCTGGTATGCAATGTTGTGAACAGAAATCAAATGACAGGCCACAGTCTCCACAGTAACAATACAATGCAAATAAGCCCTTGTGTAGTTTTGGCAGGTTGAACATGTACAATTTTTGTCTATTGGGTTCATGTCAGTCTCATATTGTTTCTGTTTTAGATTAAGCTGCCCTTTATTGACAAGTGCACATCCAAATCTCTATAAAATAAAAGTTAGTCAGTTTGAGTACATTCAAGTGAACATATCACTTTCTATAGTGAGGTGATATCAAATTTTAAGGTCAAATCCTTTTGCAGTATAAAACACTAACTAATGATAAGTTACTAGTTATTTAGTTAGTTAATAGTATGTGTTAAACAATATCCTAACTTGCATAAAAAAGAAAGTTATAGAGCTATAACGCCTATAACAAATAATTAGTCTTATAATGAAGTCAGTTTCATATAATAAATAAATAAAGTTTATATAATGAAAACATTTAAGCACAATAAATTGATTATACAGTAAAATCAGCAAGTTTGTATTAACCTTTTCAACACCATTCATTGGTATTTCCATCATGGTTGACAGCGCAAAATAGACATGGATATCTAAGAGCCAAAATTGACATTTGCTCTGGTTTTGTATTGGACTTAGCATTCAAAAGGTTAATAACTATTATGAAACTCACAGCAGTTCTTGTTGGAAATACACAGTCAAACATATCCACTCCCAATGCAACGCAGATCACTAGATCAATAGCTACTCCAACACCCATCAGATAGCGGGGTTTGTTCTTGTCAAGAATATCAGTACTCAGGCTCACCATGGGCCAAAAATCGTCCTTTGATTCTCCCCCACTTTAAAAACGAGAAATAAATTAAAATATATTTTTTTAACAATAATATGTACAATGGTTTAAGAGAAAATGTCAACCTCAGTCCTCCAATGGCAAATCCATTGACATCTTTGGTCATATGCTCCTTCGCACTTTTCTCTCTCAACTCTCTATTCAATAAACCTTGAACAATGGGGAAGATATTTTGCTCTGAGGGTCTCTGATGGGATTCCAGACAGCGGTCTAGCCAGCGACTTGTTCTTTCTGTGGCCTCTTTTATTCTATCATAGTCATTAAAAGTGGTTTGGACCACATCATCCAACTGCATAATAATATCTGCACCTAAAAAAAATGTATATCAAAGTGAAAGCATGTATATAAACTAAAAAAACATGACATGTGATTGCCGTATTAACAGAAACCTAATAAATAATAATCAAGCATTATTCTTATTTACACTTATGTATCAACAATAAAAGCTATTTCTATTCTATTTTGCTTAACAAAAAAAATACCACACCTATACAATTTTGAATTTCAATAGACTTCTCTGGAGTCAACATTATTTCTGAATCATCATAAGGTGATCTGAACTTAACTCCTTCTTCAGTGATTTCAGCAAATTTCAAAAGAGATACCATTTGGAATCCACCAGAATCTGTAAGCAGTGCTCGATCCCACCTCATAAAGTTATGAAGTCCTCCAGCTTTACTCAGGACATCTGTGCCTGGGCGGTTACCCAAGTGATAGGTATTACCCAAGATTATTTCACAATCTAAACTTTCCATTTGTTCTGGTAGTATACCCTTCATTGTGCCCTAGGTGAAAAGTAAACATACAAATCTAGATGTTTTTTCTTAAATAGTTGTTCATTTTGTATAAAAAAATATTGGAAACCTAAACATTACCTGTGTTCCAACTGGCATAAATACCGGTGTTCTGACATTGTAATGCGGCAGTTTCATTTGTCCAGCTCGAGCCTTTGTCACTGTACATTCTGCTTGCACAGTAAATACCAAGGCTTTCGTTGCCATCCTTATGTAGCCGTATTAGAATATTTATTAACGCACTCGCAACTGAGAAAACAAGCACGCGTTTGTTTTTTTGTTGCGATTTGTATTTCGCCAATGTCCCGTGATCTCGTGGTTCCGTGTAGTTTTGGTACGGTTTACAGACACTGGCTAGTTTAAAGTGATACTATCAGTACTATTACTGTAATAATGCACTGCTAGTATCTCTGTGGTTTGTGCACAGGCTCGCATGCCGCCTGTCAACAGTGTAAACTATCAACTGCTATCAACCTGTCAACAGTGTCAACCACAGTACCACAGCGTTCACAGCATAGATAAAGGAAGAGAATGGATGTGACACTTGACATATACAAATAATCAGTTATGTAAATACTATGCATTCCGACATCGAACACTCAAAAATAATGTTATCTCTTTTTAACTTAGTTTTATGTCCCTAAGTAAAAAGAGATGACAGTACGTCAGCCAGTGCAATAATGGCAACATTTATAATTTGACGTTCATACAAATACCTGTCGTGCCTAAAGTCAGCCATGTTGAATTACCTTGTCAAGTATCTGATGTGTCAACCGTGCCGAATTCACTTAAAAAAATATTAATATCTTGTTTTCCGTATTATATATTGCCAAAAGTTACACATGGATTGAAAGAGAAACTTCATCGTAATGTCTCTTAAGTGTAGTTTGATAGGATGAACTGCAAAAATCAGAAATATTGAACATTTCATCGGTAAGTTTAAGTTTTTGTTAAAATATTGGTCAGTTTTGTCATTGGGGGACTTAAATATGTAGTACATTATTATTAATCCATAGATCAAGATTAGTTCAAGATTATTATACGATTTGCCTTTTATTTACAATATTTTGAAAGTAAACAAACCGGAGAATTTGACAGCTACTACTTTCCAAAATAACTTGGAAATATCTCATTATGACAATTAATGTTAAAATAACATGTTTATTTTTGTAATTGTATCATAAAGAACGTATATGGAATATGCCAAAGAAAGCAAAGAACCATCTTTCATCATGGATGACTATTTTTAAGGATTTTGGGAAAAAGTGTACTGAGGAAGTTTCATTCCGAAATTATTTAAATAAAATAATATTACTCCGAAATAAGTAATGACTAAAGTTTTATACCTACTAAAAATCATCTAAGACAGCAGCAAATATTTTAATTTGTTTACTTTACGACACGTAAACCTAGTTGATAGTGACCCTGCCCATGAAACCAACGGTCCTGGGTTCAAATCCCGGTAAGAGCGGATATTTGATACGATCTGATAATATAACAAGTCATATTTGTAAAAAAAATGAAGGAGTTAAAGACTGGTAATACACGATTATTTAAGATTATTGGCACTCTCTTTTGTTTTGAATAAAAACATAAGTAAATAATTATTGTTAATATTTTTGTTGCTTTTTATGATTCTTGTACAGCACTATGGAGTTAGAGGTACTGCGCTAAACTTAATAAAAACGTACTTATACGGGAGAATACAAAGGGTAGACGTGAATGGAGTACGATCACCTGGGTCATTGGTCTCAATGGGCGTACCACAGGGCTCAATATTGGGTCCATTTTTATTCCTCATCTACATAAATGACTTACCTTACCTTATAAAGGACAACCATGATATAGTATTGTTTGCTGATGATACGTCACTTGTGTTCAAAGTTAAACGACAACAGCAGTTTAATGTCGATGTAAACAATGCTATATCAAAAGTAGTCGATTGGTTTAGTGTTAATAATTTATTACTGAATGAAAAAAAGACGAAATGTATAAAGTTCATGACTACTAATGTGAAAAATAGTCAAACTACTGTAACTATTAAAAATGACAAACTAGACCTAGTTAATGATACAGTGTTTCTTGGTATAACGTTAGACTCCAAGCTCCAATGGGGTCCTCATCTTGCTGGATTGGCGGGTAGACTCAGTTCTGCAGTTTTTGCAGTTAATAAGATTCGGCAATTAATAGACTTAGATACCGCTCGATTAGTTTATTTTAGTTACTTCCATAGTATTATGTCATATGGTATTTTACTGTGGGGTAGTGCTGCTGATGTAAATAGCATCTTTGTTCTGCAGAAGAGGGCTATTCGTGCTGTCTACAAGATGGGCCAGAGAGACTCGCTTAGAGATAAGTTTAAAGAAATTAATATATTGACCATGCACAGTCAATACATTTATGAAAACATTATTTATGTTCATAAAAACATCGCTAAATTTAGAAAGAACTGTGACATACATAATGTTAATACCAGAAATAAATATAAGCTCGCAGTGCCCTTCACGCGGCTCCATAAAATAAAAAACTCTTTTATGGGTAATTGTATTAGGTTCTATAATAAGCTCCCAAGTAATGTTACTGAACTATCAGTAAATAAATTTAAGAGTTACGTTAAGCGTAAACTAATTTCTAAAGCATATTATAGTATTAAAGACTATATTAATGATAACAATGCTTGGGACTGAATTGCTTGTAATAAAATGTTTAGTCCTTACGACAAAAGGTTGCGAACGTCGAAAAAAAAAAAAGACATCCGACAGAGTTTCATACAGGTTCTTCTCTGATCGGTCGCGATTTGAACCTGCAGTCAATTTAGGCTAAGTCGCTACTATGACGTTTCAAAAGAGTTTATTATTTGTAAACCTACTTGAATAAAGATTATTCTGATTCTGATTCTGTATTTTATCATTAAGAGAACTTAATGAGTCTTTTTTTTATGAAAGGAATAACTAAGAAAGAAATTATAGTTTTGTTGCTTTGTACTTTTAATTATATTAAATCACTCAAACTATATTTACCTACTGAACCCGTGAAATACTTCATCTCTGGTTCCACTTTACGAAATAAAGAAGCTAGGTTGACACGAACGCGCTTCTACGCACGGTCGAAGCGTTGATATGACAGGTGGCTCGTGTCAAGATCTTGCCTGCGATGCATGGCGGCACGCGCGGTCATGTATATGATAGTACTACTTTGTTAGAATCTTGTACCGCGTGCCGCGTCAACCACGCGTCCATGTGAACCTAGCCTAAAGCAAAATAACATAACCTAGGTATGCAAATGCTGAAAATAGCAAAATATCTCCGCAATTTTTGAGAAGTTCCGTCGTTAACTCATGGATTCCATCATCAGATCACTGCAACTTTGATATGGGACCGTTTCCGACCTTTCCTTTCCTTTAAGGTGGAAAGGGCCCACCGTGCTGGTTGTGCTCAAGACGACGTTTTGCAAGCCCTTCAGGTATCCCACTGCTACTGCATCTTTATACAGGACATGCGAAGTACTGAACGTACAGAACAGACGAATTGAGAACTTCCCACCCATATGGTTTGTTTATCGATAACTTTATTATTACTATCGAATCGGGGCAGCACTTAAACATGTGACAGTCCGCCATTTTATGTTTGCTATGGTAGTTTAGGTAGGCACGTTTTGTCTGTAGGTATGTCAGATCCATTCTCTTTCTTTATCATTGCTGTCACCAGACTGTATCTTATGAACCGTGATAGCTAGACAGTTGACAGTTTCACAGATGATGTATTTATTTTTATATTGCCGCTATGACAGCAAATATTAAAAAAATAATAAAATTAATATCTAAGTGGAGCTCCTATACAACAGTGTTTTTTTGCCGTTTGTGCTCGATATTAATAACGGCAACACGTAGACGCTTGACGTATTTACATAATATTTAGTTGTTAATTCACAAAAAAAAAAGTTAAGTAAATTAAAATAAAATAATTTAAGGGGGGCTCCCATTATCCCCTACAATAAGATTTGATTCCAAGACAAACACCGTAGTTTCTGACAGACACTGGGAGTGGTGTAACTAAAAGAAAGGTTGTAATTGTAGTGACTTATGTATAGATAATGGTACTGAACCCTTCGTGCACGAGTCCAACTCGCACATGGCCGGTTTTTAAAATACGTATGCTGTTTCTCTTTGTCTGATTAGGTACTTATTCCTATAAAGTGTAAGTATAATGTGCAACGTAAATAATATGTAGTATGTACATGCATAAAATAATAAATAAATTATTTAAGGTAACTGTCCCAGTGAATAACACTATAAGGGGGGCATTCATACATATTTCTACAAAAGTACTCAATTATCAAAGTTATCGACTAGGTACACGCATATGCAAATGTATAAACAAGTACTTCATGAATGTTATAAGTACTATAATTTGTTTAATAATAATACCAATATTAAGTTATTTTAGGTTTTCGCAACCTCTAAAATTATACCAGTGGATTACTGGCAAAAACTCTAATGCCCCAATATATGACTATGAACAAAAAATGGCGGTGGGTTTAACGATCAAAATAATTATTATTTAAGTATTTGTAATACTATATATTATTTAACTGCCATTACTAAATGCTGATAAACTTGAAAGGAAACAACTCAGTAAATTAAATCAGGTATTTATCAATTGTTTTACAATGTTCTTTGGTAAACATTATTCTATACTTCTTTGCTGCTGCAGCCACAGAAATCCCTCTCGAAACTTCGTTTATCGCCTTTATTACATCATCTTGAGTATATTTCGATGTTCTCGGAGGCATGTTTGCATAGCAAAATACCTGTAACCAATGTATGACACTATAGTTAATGATACGTCAATACGCAATTTTCATTCATAGGTACACTATAGAAAAACAGTCTATGACACCCCTGTCAGACACTAATCAAACGATAGATAAAAGCTTGCTTTTTACAGAGAAATTCAAACATATGTTCTACATATTTCCAATACGATCTAAATGCAGTTTAAAAAATATTCATTTGTATGAGTGAATGACATGGGTGTCATCCACAATTAAACACAAAAAAAAACCAGTGCATAAGATGCCCCCAAAATCCTAACTTAATTAATGTATTTAATTTAAAACACTTTAATATCAATAGTCTGTTTAATGAATGATTTATCTGTTTCAATAATCACTTATCTATAAAACTTAAACTGCGGCTATAATATCCACTTTCACGAATCAAATCTCTTAGCAGATTACACAAGCAAGCCGACGCACGTCCAACTCACTCGCGAAAACTGTCTCTCAAAATAAAAAAGTATTTGTCGTGTCAGTAAAAAAATCTGCACAAAAATCATAGATGGCGACAGTAGTCGGGTAAGCAAGGTTTTTGGGTTTTATTAATATCCGTTGTCTTATTATTTCAAACTCACTCACTGTCATCCACTCGGACAATTGCCTTAGTACTATATTGTTGTTTTTCATCACTGGGCCATTCCTACAAAAATTGTACCCCGCGTTTTTTGCTTGTCCCATACATTTGTCATTTTTTTTAAACACCTTCTAATACTTTACAAGAATAAAATAAACTATATCATTCTGTATATATTTATTATAAACTTTATGTTTGAATTATATAATTAGCGTTCAAATTTATTTTTTTATAAAATAATTAGTGAAATAAAACGAGATTTTACGCTGTCCCACCACTGATTCTGTAGGTACCAAGCGCTTTATTTCAAAAACAGTTAAAAGGAAAAATGTGTCGGCTTTATTAATTATTAGATTGAAGTGTACTTTACACCTTTATTAGATTAATTTAGCTTTTATGTCCTTGGAAATATTTTTATTTCATTAATTTATTCAGGGACGTAATTTGAAATTCGCGGAATTTTCCATTCCGAAACCACTTATTCCTAAGCTATACTTAAGTATTTATTATTATATAGATATTTTGCCTGGCAACTTTAGACTAGGAACCAATAGCCGCCATATTGTTATCCCGCTCAGATTTGCACAGCAAGTGATCGTAAGTAGTCGCACCGCTAGCGTCACATTTTGTGCTTCCGTATTCCGAAACCAAAATTTCAGGTAAGTTGGAATAAATATTGCTTATAGATAATTTTAAACAAATGGAAATTTATTTGACTTAACGTATTTTTGTTTGATTTAACTGAAATTACAGCTGGTAACGAGTTATTTTATTAAAACCTAACGAAAGTAGCGATCCGTGACTTCTATTCCGAAACCAAAATGGCGGTTTCGTAGAAGCGGAACGACAAAGTTTCGGAATGGAATTGTAAAGAAGTATGCAGACTTAGTTTAAATAAATAATTAGCTATCTATTTATGTACTCTTACAGATTTTTGAGATACTTCTTTAGACTCAACTAGCAAAATTATAATATACCTACTTAACTAGTGATAGATTACTATACAAAATAAAAAAAGGGCCACAAGCTTTTTTACGCTTCAGAAAAAATATCAGTAACTTAATAATTAATAATATTAATGAATAAATGTTACGAACTTATTGTTATCAAAATTCCGTGTGTATACCTACTTATATTGTTATTGGTTGTGATCAAAACGTTATCCTTAATATTAATTTAATGTTGTTCTTGTAACAAACCACTTAATGTGTTGATTAAAATAAACTTGGCCTTTTATTTTATATGGTGTAGTAGGTATAATTAAACACAAATTAAACAGTACCTACTTACACCTAAAATTACATAATTTAGTATGAAGTTTTTGTATGACTTAGTAAAACGTTATAACCTAGGTAGTCATATTATATTATGTAAAAGAAAAATTTACGCGTTTTGCTTTCAGCTTTGCAACAATAAAAATACGGAAAGTAAAAATGACAACTTTTGCTGACGTGGATTGTTTCTTAACTAAAAGTAATCTTGCGTAGCTGTTACAAACAACAATGTAAGCTTCATGGTGCATTGTGAAGGTTTCTTAATAATTATATTCAGTTACCAGTCACGGAGAGGACTCTTCCATTCCGTATTGTCCCGTGCCAAAAATCTCGTTTTTAATTATATTTAAACTGCTTATTAGTTTTGTAACTATGATTGTGATAAAAATATATTAAGGTTTATTGATTACTAATTTTGATAACAATTGATCTCAAGTTTGTGCCTTATTTAACACACTAAATACTGGAAATTATGACTTGTTTTTGGCTAGTAGTAACGTAAGGGAAATAAAAATAAGACGTGTTAATTTTTAGTATGATTAATGTGTGATTTTATAAAACTATTCATTTCTTTACATAATAAGAATTCTAATAAAAGCAATTATAAAATGATAGCTCGTTTGTGTTATTTATTATTGGCATAAGAATTTGGTAACGTAATGGAACGCTTACCTTCCCCAAAATTAATAAAATTAATATTATTATATATTCCGATGAAGTATAACGTGGAATTATGTTATTTTCTAAAAATATATATTATTTACTACTTATATCAATCATCATTTCTCGTTTATCTCAACAATTATTTTTTACCATCATTTTAAATAGGGGTACGACTTTTGTAGGAATGGCCCCACTACTAAAAACGATTTAAATACTGTGTTCCTTTCCCACGTTTTCATTTTTTTTTCGTATAATAACGTAAACTGTATGTTGTGTCCTATACTCAGGATAGTCAGGGACAAAAAACATAAGCGACGTCATTCAAGGTCACTTTTCTTCACTTCAAGACACTGTTTGCAGTGCAATCTCCAGTGTCTTATATAAGCTTCTTTTGCCCAGCAAACGGCTGTCATTTGAAATTTCCAACTTGTTTCCGTTAACGTATGTGTAGAAGTTAGTTTAGACAAAGAAAAACAAATGACCGCGGTTTTGTTTGTCACAAACTCGTTTATGCCCAATGCCCAACTAAAAAGAGTGCGTCTCTGACAGCGACAAAAATAAATTTCTTTTCTCTGACACTCTTATTGAGAACTCTATAGAACTATCTTTTTCAATCTTGGTATTGCTATCTGCGTCTCAATTCTAGGTTATACTTAGTCTAAGTTTTTAGTAGCCTGTTCAAACCGCCATAAATAAAAAGAAGACAGAATATTACAAAAAAATGAGGTAAATAAGATCATGCCTATCAGATGAGATAGGTACGGTAACCAAACATTTTTAGCATGTATTTCTTGTGCTGAAATACGAGGCATCTTATAATAGGCTAGTTGACTCTGTTTTAAAGTAGGTCCTTATCTATAAAACTTAAACTGCGGCTATAATATCCACTTTCACGAATCAAATCTCTTAGCAGATTACACAAGCAAGCCGACGCACGTCCAACTCACTCGCGAAAACTGTCTCTCAAAATAAAAAAGTATTTGTCGTGTCAGTAAAAAAATCTGCACAAAAATCATAGATGGCGACAGTAGTCGGGTAAGCAAGGTTTTTGGGTTTTATTAATATCCGTTGTCTTATTATTTCAAACTCACTCACTGTCATCCACTCGGACAATTGCCTTAGTACTATATTGTTGTTTTTCATCACTGGGCCATTCCTACAAAAATTGTACCCCGCGTTTTTTGCTTGTCCCATACATTTGTCATTTTTTTTAAACACCTAATACTTTACAAGAATAAAATAAACTATATCATTCTGTATATATTTATTATAAACTTTATGTTTGAATTATATAATTAGCGTTCAAATTTATTTTTTTATAAAATAATTAGTGAAATAAAACGAGATTTTACGCTGTCCCACCACTGATTCTGTAGGTACCAAGCGCTTTATTTCAAAAACAGTTAAAAGGAAAAATGTGTCGGCTTTATTAATTATTAGATTGAAGTGTACTTTACACCTTTATTAGATTAATTTAGCTTTTATGTCCTTGGAAATATTTTTATTTCATTAATTTATTCAGGGACGTAATTTGAAATTCGCGGAATTTTCCATTCCGAAACCACTTATTCCTAAGCTATACTTAAGTATTTATTCTTCTTCACTAGATATTTTGCCTGGCAACTTTAGACTAGGAACCAATAGCCGCCATATTGTTATCCCGCTCAGATTTGCACAGCAAGTGATCGTAAGTAGTCGCACCGCTAGCGTCACATTTTGTGCTTCCGTATTCCGAAACCAAAATTTCAGGTAAGTTGGAATAAATATTGCTTATAGATAATTTTAAACAAATGGAAATTTATTTGACTTAACGTATTTTTGTTTGATTTAACTGAAATTACAGCTGGTAACGAGTTATTTTATTAAAACCTAACGAAAGTAGCGATCCGTGACTTCTATTCCGAAACCAAAATGGCGGTTTCGTAGAAGCGGAACGACAAAGTTTCGGAATGGAATTGTAAAGAAGTATGCAGACTTAGTTTAAATAAATAATTAGCTATCTATTTATGTACTCTTACAGATTTTTGAGATACTTCTTTAGACTCAACTAGCAAAATTATAATATACCTACTTAACTAGTGATAGATTACTATACAAAATAAAAAAAGGGCCACAAGCTTTTTTACGCTTCAGAAAAAATATCAGTAACTTAATAATTAATAATATTAATGAATAAATGTTACGAACTTATTGTTATCAAAATTCCGTGTGTATACCTACTTATATTGTTATTGGTTGTGATCAAAACGTTATCCTTAATATTAATTTAATGTTGTTCTTGTAACAAACCACTTAATGTGTTGATTAAAATAAACTTGGCCTTTTATTTTATATGGTGTAGTAGGTATAATTAAACACAAATTAAACAGTACCTACTTACACCTAAAATTACATAATTTAGTATGAAGTTTTTGTATGACTTAGTAAAACGTTATAACCTAGGTAGTCATATTATATTATGTAAAAGAAAAATTTACGCGTTTTGCTTTCAGCTTTGCAACAATAAAAATACGGAAAGTAAAAATGACAACTTTTGCTGACGTGGATTGTTTCTTAACTAAAAGTAATCTTGCGTAGCTGTTACAAACAACAATGTAAGCTTCATGGTGCATTGTGAAGGTTTCTTAATAATTATATTCAGTTACCAGTCACGGAGAGGACTCTTCCATTCCGTATTGTCCCGTGCCAAAAATCTCGTTTTTAATTATATTTAAACTGCTTATTAGTTTTGTAACTATGATTGTGATAAAAATATATTAAGGTTTATTGATTACTAATTTTGATAACAATTGATCTCAAGTTTGTGCCTTATTTAACACACTAAATACTGGAAATTATGACTTGTTTTTGGCTAGTAGTAACGTAAGGGAAATAAAAATAAGACGTGTTAATTTTTAGTATGATTAATGTGTGATTTTATAAAACTATTCATTTCTTTACATAATAAGAATTCTAATAAAAGCAATTATAAAATGATAGCTCGTTTGTGTTATTTATTATTGGCATAAGAATTTGGTAACGTAATGGAACGCTTACCTTCCCCAAAATTAATAAAATTAATATTATTATATATTCCGATGAAGTATAACGTGGAATTATGTTATTTTCTAAAAATATATATTATTTACTACTTATATCAATCATCATTTCTCGTTTATCTCAACAATTATTTTTTACCATCATTTTAAATAGGGGTACGACTTTTGTAGGAATGGCCCCACTACTAAAAACGATTTAAATACTGTGTTCCTTTCCCACGTTTTCATTTTTTTTTCGTATAATAACGTAAACTGTATGTTGTGTCCTATACTCAGGATAGTCAGGGACAAAAAACATAAGCGACGTCATTCAAGGTCACTTTTCTTCACTTCAAGACACTGTTTGCAGTGCAATCTCCAGTGTCTTATATAAGCTTCTTTTGCCCAGCAAACGGCTGTCATTTGAAATTTCCAACTTGTTTCCGTTAACGTATGTGTAGAAGTTAGTTTAGACAAAGAAAAACAAATGACCGCGGTTTTGTTTGTCACAAACTCGTTTATGCCCAATGCCCAACTAAAAAGAGTGCGTCTCTGACAGCGACAAAAATAAATTTCTTTTCTCTGACACTCTTATTGAGAACTCTATAGAACTATCTTTTTCAATCTTGGTATTGCTATCTGCGTCTCAATTCTAGGTTATACTTAGTCTAAGTTTTTAGTAGCCTGTTCAAACCGCCATAAATAAAAAGAAGACAGAATATTACAAAAAAATGAGGTAAATAAGATCATGCCTATCAGATGAGATAGGTACGGTAACCAAACATTTTTAGCATGTATTTCTTGTGCTGAAATACGAGGCATCTTATAATAGGCTAGTTGACTCTGTTTTAAAGTAGGTCTCAAGTTATTAATTATTGTCCGATTAGATGAAAAAAAATATTTCCATATTTTTTTAGGACCTACAAAACCGCAAAACTTTATTTTAAAAGTTTAGTTTTCGTTAACAGGCGAAAACGCTTACAGCCATATTAGTCTATAGATTATCTGTGCTGTGACGTCATACGGGCCGAAAACAAACATTTGACATTTGACGAGAGCATTTGACATATAGATAAACAATTTATCATTTTCGAAACCTCGATACTTTTATTAATAAAAACCATGACTTCCACCAGTTAACATGGAAAATATAGTAATTAACGTTATTGTATATTCAAAGAATGCAAGAACACATCAATTACGACCCCAGGGAAATTATGGATTAGAATGCCCAGTGAAATAAATATGCGAAATACATGGCTAAAACTTGCTAAAAAGGATCCTGACTTTATCGACTGAAACAATTTTTGTTTTTTTGCGAAGATTACTTTGATGTTAGTATTTACTTATTAAGTTATCCAGTTTCTACAGAAACTTTTATCTTCAATAATAATAAGCTCGGCAGAGCAGAAATCTGGATTCAAGGTAAAAAAAATACCGACCATCAATGTGTCGATTCTTGGTAAGTTTGTTCTATCTGCATTCACGAATCCAACATCCATGATTGCTCTTATCAATAAAACTAGAAAGCAGTAACAATAATACACAGATTAGGTTTTTACTAATGTTAAAACGACTACGATCATAACACAACCTCAAAAGTCCATGGTCATAAATGTCAATGTCATGTCACAGCACAGAATACTTACTGAATATACCATTGCGAATTTCACTCGTATAAGAACCGACATGAAGTTTGCTTAGAGTCCTATGACGTCACAACAAGTCTGACAGCGTTTTCAGAGTTCAAAATAAAAAATTAAAATGAACAATTTTAAATAAAAAATACGTAGCCATCTTACACTTTTAATATCTGAAATCGATAAATATTGGTTTCTTAAGTCTAATACTACAGAAAATATTAATTTATTAAGCGAAATTTAATATGAGGCAAGTAGCCTATTATAGAAATGCTCTAAGTTTGTGGTATATTTTATTTTAAGACAACTATACACATTATCGGTAAAAGCTTGCAGAGGCATGTACCTAACACATGGCTTCCAAATAAAAATCTATTTTCATTATACATAAAACCACGCGTTGTGCCCACCTCAAAATTACGATACGACGCGAGGCAGAAAAGCCTGAATCCAGTGCTTATCAATCCGGATGATAATTCGAGTTATTTTAAAAAGCAAGTTCTAACCTTCCTTAATCTCCAAAAAGTATTGAATTTTTAAATAATTCTTAAACGATAAAAATGTTTCAGTCTGGGAAAGTACATTAGTCAAGAAGTTTATCGTTAAATATAATGTAATGTCTTCTATATTGTAAATATTTTGTGTTGTGACCATGAGTGCAAGTCAAGTAAGTCGTAATTCCTTGTTACTCTTATTAAATTTTAGTTACGTGATACATGAAGAAATATATATTTTAATAAAAACTTTTTGGATTATTTACAAAAGGTATTGAAATTTTGAACACCTGCGGCACGTCTCTTTTAGCTCAGTTGCAGTGTCCACGTGATAGTACCAGTAAAGTTTTGTCGATCATGGTTCAAATCCCGTCCAAAGTCATGTTTTTTTTATTTTAATCTTTTTTATTTGAAGAAAATTTACCTTAATATGTGCTAAATGTCTTTGGAAAATTTAAATGTTTTCTTGTATTTTGTTATTACAAAATATCGTGACATTTGTCCTATCTTTTTGCAAAATATCTAAATATTTTCTATATTTTTGATATCTCTTTATTTATTTTGGTTTCAAGATAACTGAGTGCTGAAGTTTAGCTTTTTTACAACAATAACAATAAAAAATTACTTTGTCATAATTGGTCCAGTCACTAGGTCAGGTGTGTATGCAAATGTAAACATTACTATGGGATAGATCTGACTTTTTCATACCATATTTTTTAAATTCAATTTATACAATTTTCAGTTCAAAAATAAATAGACTATGTTTTTTTTTAAACAGTCGTCCTCAGCCAATCCAATCCTGTAAAAGACATAATACATAATAAAGAGCAAGTACCATAGATTTCTATGTTACCTAAAACCCTTTGATCGTGTGGGAACAGGCCCAATTCTTAAGCCAACACAGAGTACTCGGTTATATTACAATTAAATTTCAACTGAATATTTTTTTCCTTATCACAAAATAGTGTGACTTCTTTATTGGTTTCTGAACAAAGGACCTGGCTGGCCCCTATCCCACAAAACTTTACAAGTGTACAAGTTGACAATATTGTCAACCTTTTCTATGGAAAACCGTACAATTTTGTGAAATTGTACACTTGTAAAGTGTTGTGGGATAGGGGGCAGGTTTAAAACCTCAACTAACATAAAACTCGTTTTCATAATTTATATTAGTTACTCACTCTGGTTGTCATGGAGGCAATGGAGGAATTGTAAAGTGGTATGGAACCATCTTACAATTAAACCGTTGAGCGCCCTATGTGTACAACCATGTGAATGTGTATTTGATGTAGAAAAATCGTTGTGTGAACCAGAACAAAACGATTTTTCTACATCACCTTATCTGTGACCTTATATACACACTGTGCACATTATGAAACCGGGCAACTTATAGAAATTATGTCAAAATAAAAGGTTAATATTAAACAAAAAACATGTTTGTTGTATGAGGTATTTACTATTTAACTTTGTTTTTTTGTTGTTAAGTCTTATTTATTTTTCAGTGTCTTTTCCTTTCAAATCTTTTCTAGCTTTGCTAAAGTTTTACTCAAAATCTTAATTCAAGTCTCATTTGATTTTACAACAATTGCTATGTAAGTAATTAAAAATTGAAAAAATCCCAATCAGTCAACACTGTTACTCGATGGGATATCATTCAATGTATATTATTCCCAAATGTGGGATCAAATAGTCACAGTGCACAGTGTGACAATAATAATTAACCCCTCGTATGCTTAAGACACGGATCCATGCTCAAAATTTGGATATCTTTTTGTATTTTTTTTAAGCTTTATTTTATGGACTATATCGTAATCAGAAGAGACTCGAACTTCGTATTTTTTTCATCTCCCGCATACGAGGGGTTAAGGGTATCACTTGTTGACAACATGCATTTTATTTATTTATGGACAAGTATGAAACATAAAAGATATACTATTAAATTTTGTGGTAATTAATGATACAGTGTGCTAATTAGTGTTTATCTATGGTTTTTCCAACAGTTCAGTATCAGATTTTCTGTTTTTTTTTTTTTTTTTTAAATTAATATAAAAAAAAAATATATATTTTAAATATATATTATAATTTAATTTTACATTTTAGTGTATGTAAGTACATCTATTTCTTTCTTTCTTTGGTTGGTAGCATAAACAGATGGATTTAACATTATGAGGTGTTGTTAAATTTGGCTTGTTTGTGGGAGTGACATAGGCTATTAATATATTTTAATCAATGTTATGAGTTACATTTTTGTAACATATAGGTAGTAACTCTAGCTTTTCTAATTCAATATTTTCTAAATGGTCCAAAAAAAATTAAAGTAACATGTACCTAACTACCTACCTGCACCTAACTACCTGCATTACTCAAAGTTATTGAAGACATCAGACTGGGTATGGAGTTCACGAAAGTCACTGTTCTGGTGCTTATTGACTTCTCAAATGGTTTTAATGCTGTCGATCATGACCTTCTCCTTGCTATCCTTTCTCATCTTGGGGTCTCCTCGGAAGCAACTAAATGGTTTTCTTCCTACCTCTGTGACCGTGTTCAAGCTGTCCGTACTGGTCGCAATCTGTCTGACTGGTGCGACTTGACCACTGGAGTTCCGCAAGGTGGATTCCTTTCCCCTCTTCTTTTTTCAGTTTTCATTAACTTAATAACATCCAAAATTAAATGCTCTTACCATCTGTATGCGGACGACCTGCAGTTATACGTGCAAGCTAATGTAAACGACCTGACCTCTGCAATTGCTCTCCTCAATGATGATCTGGAGCACGTTGCTGACTGGTCACGAAGCTTAAAGTGCAATGCAATCATTGTGGGGAGCTCACGTCAGCTTCTTAAGTTGGATACAGTTTCCGTCGCACCGGTTTTGTTTAATGGCAGTGCTATCCCTTTCTCGGATTCAGTCAAGGATCTCGGTCTCGTCGTGGACTCTCGGCTTTCTTGGGATGACCATATTTCTGATGTGAGCCGCAAGGTCACGAGTACTCTACGTGCGCTTTATAGATTTAAAAATTTCCTCCCTGTAAGTACCAAAACGTTACTCGTGCGAGCACTGGTGCTGCCTATAATTGATTATGCCGATGTGTGCATCACCAACGTCAACCAGGACTCCCTCAATCGTTTAGACCGTCTCCTAAATAATGGCATACGTTTCATTTTTGGACTTCGTAAATATGATCATATTTCTTTTTTCCGCCGTCAACTCAATTGGCTTCCCATTCGTCAACGTAGGTCCTTTAGGATTTTGTGCACTCTCTTCTCTATTTTGTTCGAGCCCTCTGTTCCAGATTATCTTAAATGTAAATTTAATTTCGATGCCCCACGTCCTGGGTGTGAATTACGTTCCTCCCGCTGCCTAAAACTCAAAATTCCTCTTTACCGTACTGGGTTTATGTCCGATTCTTTCGCCCTTCAGGCAATTCGTCTCTGGAATGCGCTACCATTTGAAATACGACAAGCGTCCAGTAAGTTTGTATTTAAACGTAAGCTTCGCGAACATCTCCTCAAGCAAGAACTTAAGTGAGTGTCATCATCTTCATCACACACTGTTTTCATTGCATGTATTTAAGTATTGTTTATGTATTATATAAACTTATATATTATTTATGTATTATATATACTTATATATTTTTTTAATGTTAAGTAGCTATTTAGATTTAATTTAGTTTTTAACACTGTTCATTTCTCTAATTGCACCGGTTTTTTTTTCTCTGTTGAACATGTGGTTGACTGGTAGAGAATGCCTTTAGGCATTAAGTCCGCCATTTGTACTTTTTACATTTATTTGTATTGTGCAAAGAAGATTAAATAAATAAATAATGACCTTTTGGCAACTTAGGTCTATCTGGAAAAAATACTAGGTCGACTTACAGATAGTTGCAAAACTGAGTCAATATTAGCACCTTAGTAGAATGTTAATAAGTCGTTGACAATCAAAGCTATTTTCAAATGCTTAGTACAGAATAGTTGTTATCCTTGAAGTAAGCTACAAAACTGCTGTATAAATAATTTATTTGTCATTTATATTTCTTTAAAGACTGAACCAAAAACTGTAAAAATTCAATTTATGTTATATACTAAGTAATTTAGTTTTCTCTATGGCAACCCCAAATAAGAAAACTATTTAAAATAGAGAATTCCATTATTTTTAAAATGAGGTATCAACTGCTTGAATCAGGGACGTAGTTTTCTAGTTATTGCAGAATTTTAATCCCCTACCATAGTGAACTAACAACCAGTTTGTATGGCTAATTTGTCTCGGTGCAAAAGTGAACCGTGCACCGAACTAATGTTGCCAATAACTGCCACCAAAAGTATCTCCGATTTTAATAATTTTCTACTTATTTTAAAAAGGCTAAATTTCTTTAATTTTATCAGAGTCCCTATTTTGGGTTGCCACAGAGAGAATTAAAATATTAGACAAATAAAAAAAGTTAAATTCAACAGTTTTTACAATAAAATTACTTAAAAACTGTAAATGACAGGTAAATCATTTGGTAGGAGTATTTGTAGCAAATTTCAAGGAGTACTTGTCGTATTAAACATTTAAAAATACCTTTAACTATCATCAACTTATTTACATTCTACACTCGGCGTCAAAAATATAGCCCCTCCTCGGAAAATAATTACAACCGACTTTAAACCCTATTTGATCAAGGACAACAATATGATTGTTAGGTATCATTTAAAAGGTAATAAAGTGTTTTTTTAGGAAAATTAAAAAAAAAAGATTTTTCCTTGGGGCCAAAAATTAAAGGAAATGACATTGCGAACAGTTGAAAAATGTTTATTCAAGTTTAAATTTACAACAATAAATGGATAGCAAAATTTTACAAAAAGTGCCTAAAATTAACTTAAAACCTAGTGTTACCCCCCCTTGCCCTTATCACTGCCTCTAAACGGTCTTTCATTGATCGCACCAACTTTACGATGTCCTCTTGTGGAATGTTGCCCCATTCTTCGATGACTGCGTCCTGAAGATCTTGCAGGGTGGTAGGGGCGGCATCTCGTGACCGAACCCGTCGCTTCAGCTCGTCCCAAAGGTGTTCAATCGGGTTTAAGTCAGGACTCCTGGCTGGCCACGGCAAAACGGGAATCCCGACCTCCTCCAGATAATCCCGAACAATTAATGCAGTGTGGGAGCGAGCGTTGTCGTGCATTAATGTGAACCCAGAGCCGACGTAACCCGCATATGGCATCACATGCTCTTCCAGAATCTCGGCAATGTATCGGCGAGCATTCAGGGACCCTTGGCCGCGAGTGCCTCCAGTCCTGGAGACGCAGACAAGGTCGGTTTTGCCGTCTATACACATGCCCCCCCAGAACATGCAAGAGCCACCTCCGTAGCCCACTGTCTCTTCAATACAGGCTTGAGCAAATCGTTCGCCCGACCTTCTGTAGACTGGCCCGCCTGTCGTTGCAATAAAGACAGACTCTCGTCTCATCGGTAAAGAGAACCTGCCTCCATTGCTCAAACGTCCAATCGACGTGGTCGCGGGCAAATTGCAAGCGATCTCTGCGATGCTGTGCGGTCAACATTGGGCCTGTAGCAGCCCTGTGAGCCACGATATCCTTCTCCCGCAGTCTTCTTCTTACCGTAGAGATGCTAACTGATCTTGTCCGAGCTTCTCTGAGGCGTTGTTACACCTCAACAGCACTAGCGAAGCGATTGCGTAGAGATGATGTCACGATGAAGCGATCATCTCTTTCGGATGTGCAGCGTCGCCGACCAGCCCCACGTCTTCTGATGTAGCCCCCAGTCTCCTGGAACCGCTGAAATACTCGGCGGACAGCATGACGGCTTAAATTGAGTTGCCGAGCGACATCACACTGCCGAACTCCTGCTTGCAGTAGTGCAACCACTTGAGCTGATTCAGCAGCGGTGGTCTCCATGTTCGAGGGTTGTTTTCTTGCTTGAGTTCCTTAGATGTGTTCTCTTCGACGTCTGGATAGTGAATGATTGACATTTGACCTTGTACAGGCATTTTATACCCCTGGAAAAGGGCACAACTCGCGACCCATCAAACGAGTATTTGTGCACTTTTTTTTTCGAAACGCTCTGATTCACAAGCCATTACGTTTTGTTTAAATTAAACATTATTAATTTAAAACACATTAAACGTGCTTTTAATTGATACTAATATTAATTATGTAACATAATTTCTCTAAGGTCTAGATTAGCTTGAATCTGATTTTCGCGGAGGGGCGATATTTTTGACGCCGAGTGTACTAAGGTGCTAATATTGACTCAGTTTTGCAACTAACTGTAGGTCTATCAGGAAAAATTACTAGGTCGAATTAGGGCTATCAAGAAAAATGACTAGGTCGACTTAGGCCTATCAGGAACAATGACTAGGTCCACTTAGGCCTATCAGGAAAAAATATTAGCTCGACTTAGGTCTATTAAGAAAAATGACTAGGTCGACTCTGGTCTATCAAGAAAAATGACTATGCTGACTTAGGTCTATCAGGAAAAAATACTAGGTCGACTTAGGTCTATCAAGAAAAATGACTAGGTCAACTTAGGTCTATCAGGAAAAATGACTAGGTCGACTTAGGTCTATAGGAAAAATAAATAGGTATAAAAGTTAAATTTTGAAGGCTGTATATGCCGAGATATAGAAATGACGATATTTACAAATGTCTATATGTAAACATGCCTATAACCCAGAAAGTATAAGTGCAGAAATGCCAATATTTAAAAATAAAAACATTATTTTGGCAAGATTATGATCCAGAACGTCTAAGTATAAAATTGTCAACAATCCCTTGCCGAATGTTCTAAATGATAATGGATAATATTTAAACGAGTGACTGTATATTCAAGTTTTAAGTGACAAAAATAATTAATTTAGGTTGTAGTAATTACCTACTAAGTGAGCGACTGACTGCGAGTGACGAGAAATCAACAGAACAGCAACTTACAAACATAAATTTGAGTTACATAAAATACAAAATGAGAAGCTTCATAATATTTGTTTGAATGACAACATTGCGTACTGCATTTTTTTCAATGCATATTTGGAAAACGATTTAATTATAATGAGCGGCATTTTATCTTAATTGAAGTGTTTCGAATACAAAACCTACTTTGAGAAAAATACTATAATGAGCCGTGAAGGTACTATGAGCTCACTTTAAAAAAAAAAAAAAGAAATAAAATAAGTATTTGAAGAAATTTATAAGTACTATTATTATTTTAACCCAATTAGATATTGTTTTGAGTGTTTATGTGAGTTTAATATGAGCTCATGATTTTAGAATCTTAGGCGAAATGAAATCAAACTGCGTCGTTCCATAAAAACATTCTTTTATTTCGCCTTAAAACGAAATAAAAGTTAAAATAACTTGTTCATTCATTCAAATAAGTAATAAAAAAAACTCGTTTACGTTTACTGTCTGCATACTTTCGCCTGAAATCTACAACTTTATGAAGGCTCAGGCCTGAAATATGCGTTTTCCTAAAATGTTTTTTCCCAAAATTTCGGTTTTTCATTATGTCAGCACGTCTTTTGCATAATGACAGCTTCTCAAAATGTCAGCTTCTTATGATGTATGTCTCCAAGAATGACAGATTTCATAATAGTGTTTGCTTTTCGTAAAGTTTTAATTCTCAAAATGTCTGCAACCTCAAAATATCTGCCTCCTTAGAATTTTTGCATTCTAGATAAGTCTCATTCCCAAAATGTCTGCAATCATGAACGCCACATTTACAATCATTTCCTTTTTGGTTTTTCAACAACAGGAAAGGGACCATTTTAAATAATAATTATCATAATAATATGAATAATACTGCACAGTAATTATAGATATTTATCAAAGAGTAAGTATGGCAAGAAATTAACCCATTCAATTTAGAACATTGATTTGAAATAAAGCAGACATTATAGGAAATCAAACATAATAAGACGATAGCCTATATACAAAAGTGAACATAACGGAAAAGCAAAACTTATGGTATGGTGGTATGGGTTAAGGAATGTAAACATTATGAATAGACGGTTTCCTGAGACTGTACATATTTTAAATACCAGTCATTTTGAGAAAGCTGACAAAATGGAAGTGCTAACATTGTGAGAACGCAGACATTTGAAAATTGTTCATTTTAGAAAAATGCATATCTCAGGCCCGAGCCCTTTCCTTTATGAATAAGCTGAAATGGTGGCATTTCCTTTCGCGGTAGTTGATCTAAATATTTTTATACGCCTTATCAAAAAGGATGTCGCTATTCCTTCTGTTTTTCTTTTCCGAAAAATACAAGCTATTCTTTATTTTGTAGTTTTCTTTTTTTTTGTTGATAAAACGAAACAAAGTTGGTTGCTTAGGAATTTTCGTATTCAGCCTCCGGTGCCAACCTTCAACTATGTTCGTCGTTCTATGTGTGTTAGTAGAGCAACTTAAAATGTGCAACGGATACTTGTTCATCCAGTAGTTAAAAAAATAGTTTTTGAATTGCTTTTTTTTTTTTCTTGAACAGTGTTGAGGATTGAACCACATATTCTCTGCAGGTATGAGAGGTAAATTACTTATTAATCGGATCAGTTTCCTTCCTTCTCTGGTATCAAAGTAGGTACAGTCCAATATCGAGATAACTTTTCGACACCGACAAGGAAAACATTAGCAATTATTCTTCTACTCCATCTTCGGCAACTAAAAATCCATCGCACAAGCCGACGCAGACGTGGCTTTGACGTCTTTCAAGTTCTTGTAAGTTATTTTTTCAGATTCCAGAGTTCTTTTAACTAGTTTATGTAAACCGTCTTTATCTTGAGAAAACTCTGGCATTTCGTCGATGTAATTTTGACGCTCCTTTTTTAAAGGTTCCATATTTTTTTCGTACGTTTCCTGTACGGATCCCAAATCACTACATACAATACAATACAATACAAATACTCTTTATTGAACACCAAAAATTAAAAAAATTAAAGCAGAACATGGAACACATACATAGTTCATCTTTACATTTTCGCATGGCCATATATACATAATTTTTCTTCACATTCCTTTCGCAAGTATGATTGCTCCTAAGTATTATTTTACAACACTTTCCATTTACGCACCGCCATCGAGTCGATTTGCTTGTTGGGTTTTTGCCGTCCAAATTGCACCGGTTGGTTTGTTTTTTGTTTTTATCAATTATTTACGCGTTTTCTTCTTGAAACATAATCTAATGTCATTGTCATTATATTTTTATCATAATGAGACGCTTCATGTGATCACACTTAACATGAAGGTGGAAAACTCTCTAGAGGTAGGAAGATATACAATCTATTTTAATTTGAAGTACCTACCCATGACTGAAGTAAATTGATATTTATATGTCGTCATTTTTATACTTAGGTAATAATCATCTTGGACTTTTTTACACGTCGGCATTTTTATACTTAGGTAATATACATCTTCGACTTTTATTTTGATATGGGCAGTTTTATACATAGTTAATAATACATCACTAAAATTTACTTTTTTGACACTATCACGTTCAAGTCTTTTTTCTTGATAGACCTAAGTCGACCTAGTCATTTTTCTTGATAGACCTAAGTCGACCTAGTAATTTTTCCTGATATACCTAAGTCGCCAAAAGGCATAATGATTCTTTAAGAGCTTCCTATCCAGTGACACCCCACTTGAAGCCATAATGTAAAGAATATATTCTTACCTTTCCTTTATTTGTATGGGAGGCACCCGAAAAATAATAATTCATGATACAATTTTACAACTTTGTCCACGTAATTTAAATTTATAACTATGCTCAGCAGTTGAACAGCGGACAGACTGACTTGGCGAAACTCCTTACCTTTATTTTTAGATTAGTTTTGGCCTTCTGCTCGCAACATAGTCCGCATACGTTTTGATTAACGTTATTCTTTGAAAAAGTTAAAAAAATCCAGGATGAAAAGTAGCCTATCTCCATGGTAAATTTCATCCAATTCCGTCCAGCCATTGCAGCATGAAAAATTATCACACACACACACACACACACACACGCAAACGCACTCGCACTCGCACACGCACACACACATCTTTCGCACTTATAATACTAGTAGGATAGTAGGTAGGACACATGACATAGATTGTCATGTATTTAGAAAGTACCTACCTGTGCCACATCTGATTCAGCGTGGTGTGTATTATTATTGCAGCTGAAAATTCAATATTCATATTTTCAAAAATGAATAAAAGGAAGGACACAAAATGCCAGGGCTCAAAACCTACAATTAACAATGACCCAAATGAAGTATTTGTACTGCCTCCAAATTTGTTAGAAAAGTTGGGTATAAATTTAGGCAGTATTGGAAGTACACCAGAACTTACTATGGATTATGTAGTATCAGGCAAGTTTTTTTTTATAAGTTTTATTTATTTTATTGCATGTGTTTGTTCATAAATTTAGTTCTGTTTTCAATTATTATTTTAAAAGTATAATTTTAAATATTTAACCTAAAATAAAGAATCTACTTAGTATAAAGTATTTATTTCAAATATTCATTTAAAATAAAACATTCAAATTCAGGTTTTTGAATATTAAATTAAAATTGATAATAAACAATTTACATTATTATTTGCAGATAAAGAAACGATTTGTAAAGATATAGACATTGCTCAGAAACAACACATAGTCAGTAATACTTCTGAAAATAACGTAAAACAGCAGTCACATAATGTATCATCAATCATAGAAACAGCAAATTTGATGAAAGAATCACTTTTTTTAAGTCCTACTTTTATTTCGAATAGTACATGTGCTATTGAAGGGGAAGTGGAGATAGTCGGGACTGCTGAGTTGAAAAATGCTGGAATAACTCATAAGAATCATCATAATAATGATGACGGTTTGTGCAGTAATGAAATGAGGCGAGATGTTGATTTGAATACTCTGAATTTTTTTGTAACTGACACGGATTTGCAAAATCCAAGTAATGATAAAACTCTTACATTTAACGAAAATACAGATAAAGAAGATCAAACTATGGTTGCTCTTAATATTATTAATAATATTGAAAAGGAGACCTCTATTGAGAATAATGCAGATAAATCATATGCTTCTGATTGCGACATCAGTAACAAAGGCATTATTGATAAAACTGATAAGTTGAGTCCCTATTTATTACAGGGCTGTGGGAATAATCGAAATAAGAACAAAAAGATAAGTATAATTTCTGAGAAAATACTGGATCCTGCACAAGTAAAAGAATGGATAAGTTGTGAACCAAATGAAAAGAGCTTAGTTCCTGTTACGGTGAATACTCTCGTAAAAAGTCAGTTCAGTAAAAGTGTTTCCCCCCGAAATGATGTTGGCTTGAAATTTATTCCTAGCTTGTTTGAAAATGCCATAAATGAGGAAAGTGATAAGAGCAAGCAGAACTGTGTAAGTCTAAATTTCTGCATGGATGAAGATATTAATTTAAACTTAAAACCAAGCCAAGTCCCTGAAAGCCCTGAAAGTAATGACACCAGGGTCGTTTGTAAAAATATGTCAAAAAATAACTATACCACTTTAATTGAGATAGAAGGTACATGTCCAGGTAATATAACAACACTGTCTATTGATGTCGTAGACCAGTGCAAGAAGGAGCCCGATTCAAGTATGGTAATTTCAAGTAATATAGATAGAGACGATAAGAGTAATAAAAATATAACAGATATTTTACATGAAACATGTTTAAATTTATTTACGAGCAATTCAGAGTGTAAAGAAAATGAACTAAACGTTACTTTAGAAGTGGTAAATTCAAATGTGATAAATGAAAAAAAAAAAGATTCATTCAACAATCGTTTAAAAACTTCAGATGTATTACCAGATGCTAGTATGTTAGAAATAGCAAATAAGCAAAAATCAACATCAACTTTGGAAGATGGTGAGATGTGTTTAAAAGAAACTGAAATGTCTTTGTTCTCTAAAAATAGCCAAAGAGATTGTATCACTAATGAGAGTTTGTCACAGAATGAATATAACAAACCTAGATTTCAATTCAAAGATGATTATGCGTTTAAAAATAACGTAAAACAATCCGAGCAATTTTCATACATTAAACCTAACAATGAAACTAAAACAGTTGTAAATGAATCTAAAACAGTTGCATTGCCTAAAAGGACATCTTTTATAACTGATACAATTGTAAAACAACACGATGGAAAGAAAAATAGAACAAAAGTTCATAAACAAGCTAAACTGCAATCACAATTACAAACCACCACGATGGGGACTTTTCACAAAATGAGATCTCATCGTGATACGAAACTTATACAAGTAACGAACGCTTCAGCCGCTCAAGAGGACAAAGTAAGAGAAATAGCCAAGTATTTAAGTCAATTTGCAGATATGCAAAAGCGAAAGTCTGTCGATGAGAAGCATAACAGAAAGCAAGGTAAAAATTCCAAGTTATCAATTCAAGGTGTAGAAAAGCCAGGTGGAACTGAGAATAACAACTACTACAGAAGTGATCATTTTAACAACTTAAAGACATATATGCGGAAACTGAAAATTAAACCAACTATTAAATCAAATCAAATTGTGTCAAATGGCCCTCAGAGTTTTTACAGATATGATAAAAAAATAGACCTTGTAATACAACCCAATAAGAGTTTTGTTAATGTATGTTATGAAAACGAGTTTTGCTTGTGTGATGATTTTGGGCGGTTGGTATCATATGAGGATGGTTGTCAATATGAACATATTCATTTCTGGAAAGAAAACAATATTGACTGTACTCGCGACGTCGTATTTAGTATATACGATGAAGATAACCTTGTAATTGTCTATGAAGACGAAAAAACTGATATGGAAATCGATTATAATAATTATATCACAAATGCGATTTCCATTTGTACAGAACGAAAACTTTGTTGGAACGAAATTAATGCCAGTAGCAATAAGTCTCCCGTTCGTGAATATAAGCGTGAGGAGAGTATTGAAATTACCTTCAATAAAAGTACAAAAAAACATAGTTTAGATGAAGCCATTTCGACAGAAACTGCTGTAAGTGTATTCATGCTTAAAAAAGAAACACCTCTCTACAATACCTTTTGTAACTAGTCTTAGTTGGCCTCTAAACAAATTTAAAAGTAATGTTAAACTAAGTTAACCTTTATTTACACTAAGTTACGAGGTTCTCGAAATTTAAAGAATAAGCGTAAGCGCGAGATTTTCATTTAGCTTTAAAAGTGAACTGATGTCAAATAAACAAAACTAAATATGTAGGCTAGAGTGCATTACAGAAATATATGTGTTTTATATATTTTCAGGTCTGTAATGGCACTCGATCAACAAGCATTAAGATCCAATGTGATAATAAAGACTTAACAATAGATCCTGTGGTAGTTTCGTCAACTGGCAACAATGTAAACTTGGAATCAGATGAAGACCCTACCATAAATGGAAAGGTACGAGTACCTGTTTACTGCATCAGAAATTATAAACATTGGTTTCGTTATGACGTTATGAGTTTGTAAAAACTAGATTCATATTATTTACAGAAGAGAAAATGGTCATCACGATTTGACGAATGTGAAGAGTCGCCTAATAAAAAAATTGGTAGGTCAAACAGCATTCTGGAATCTGATAAAATTATTAAGCAGCCGGGTATCGTAGAGGACGAACACGCCGTGACGGTAAGTTAAAAAAAGCGGCCAAGTGCGAGTCGGACTCGCCCATGAAGGGTTCCGTAGCAGCAAGTAACATAATATAAAAGTTCGTTGTAGCTTTGATCAATGTTTTTATGACGTATTAAAAAAAAACTACTTACTAGATCTCGTTCAAACCAATTTTCGGTGGAAGTTTGCATGGTAATGTACATCATATATTATTTTTACATTTATCATTCCCTTATTTTAGAAGTTACGGGGGGGGGGACACACATTTTTCCACTTTGGAAGCGTCTCTCGCGCAAACTATTCAGTTTAGAAAAAAATTATAATAGAAACCTCAATATCATTTTTGAATACCTATCCATAGATACCCCACACGTATGAGTTTGATGAAAAAAAAATTTTTGAGTTTCAGTTCTAAGTATGGGGAACCCCAAAAATTTATTGTTTTTTTTCTATTTTTGTATGAAAATCTTAATGCGGTTCACCGAATACATCTACTTACCAAGTTTCCACAGTATAGCTCTTATAGTTACGGAATAAAGTGGCTGTGACATACGGACGGACAGACGGACAGACATGACGAATCTATAAGGGTTCCGTTTTTTGCCATTTGGCTACGGAACCCTAAAAAGACGTTGTCTTTGATATAACTTTTGTTAAGAGCGATAGGTTACTTACTAAATTAATTATAATTATTATTAGGCTTTGCCTGACGTCCGAGCCGGTATAAACCAACCTTCAACTTTATCAAGCAAGGCATCGATCTCTACCTGCGGCGTATGCCAACGAGATGTTGAAGATAAGGATTGGTTACAACACATAGCTTCTGAACACAACTACATGTGTTGGAAAGTTGGACAATTTCCATTGGTAAGTTCTTTTACTTTCAGATTTCAACGTTTGCAAATGATGTGGTATACTTGCGTAACTTTTCCAGATTTTGTTAAAAATAGTTTTTTTCCTGAATAAAATACGATTTTGTTACTAGACTACTGTTTTATAAATGACTTTAGCCAAGAATCGTGCTCAGAAGTGTGTATAAATATGTCTACATCCAGCAGTGGACTGTTGATGCTCATCGTGAGATACAAAATTTGTTGGGTTATTCCCATCCAACCTATCCAACCCAGGTACTTATATATAAATTTTGGTAACTCATTACTTCATCGAATAGATAATTTCATCGAAATTCATTTCAACGAACGCTGTTTTCTGCTGAAACCATAATGTTTTCAGGGTATCTTAAACATTACTTAAGTAAGTTAGGTTAGGTTAGGTGTTTAAGGTACAAAATATCGTATAAATTGCGGTATTTTTTTTTTGACAGTATTTGTTGCTCGGCACTTCTCTTTGGCATTTTTTGCTTCTTCTATGTCCGTTTGTTATTTCTTTTCTTGATATTTTGTACAGTGCCTACGCAAATACCTACTTTTTTAGCAATTTCACAAACGGGTATGTACTTTTTGATTTTAACAACTGCACGACCTTTTTCGACATTTGGGTTTGTTTGTAAATTGTCAAGCGTATGATGCCCTCCATTTTTTATTGATTTAAAACCCGACTGACTTGGAAAGTTTAAACTCATTCGCAATTTTCGAAGATTAATTGTGACTCTCAATATTAATCCGCTCCATCATGAAAAACATTTAGACAATTAAAATAAATACAATACTTGATAGATTTGTCTACGTTTATTTTATAACCAGCTTCGTCAGTTATTTTTTTGTTAAAGATTTAATATTGTTATTCAATATATGTCTGCTAAGTAAATTGAACAGTCCTTATAAAGTACCTACTCCTTGCTTATGGACACCCTGAAAATTTATTCTAATAAAGGTTGTAAGGATAAGGGTGCAGTTTTTCTTGGTCGTTAGTTACCTTGCTTTGCGTGTCAGTAGTAGGTTGTAGTTTAATGAATGATGCCAATACCAATTTGTCTATAATGGTACTATACAAGTCCAAACAGGCAATGACCAAGTGATAAGCAGAGCCCGGTTTTTTCGTAGCACTTTTGAGCTGTCATAGGGACTTCTCGTTAATCGACTCCCGATATACATGTGTATATCGATAAATAAAGAAAACATTTTTTAAAATATGATTACAAGTAAAAGTAAACAACATGCAGTCTTATGGCGAATGAGCGATCTCTTCGAGACAAGATAGAATTATGACTATTTGTTTTATAGATAAACTAATGATGAAACACTTGTTAGCACTAAAACTGACTTTGAACATGAAATTGATAAATGTTAAAACACTGAACTGAACTGATTAAATGTAGAATTGTTAACTATTTATTTTTCAATGCAAATCTCTATTTAACATTTTCAGCGACTCAAAAGTTATGTAAAAGAGATAGCTCTTTGGCGATAAGACCGCCTGTTGTTTACCTTTACTTTAAATCTTCATTGATATGTTGTGTTGTGTTCTATAATGTATCGATAAAATTATGTATATCGTATGTCGATAAACGAGAAGTCCCTATGACACATAAAAATTGCTACGAAAATTCCGGGCTCTGGTTACGTACCTTACGTTCCTCATCTTAATTAAGAAAACTTTTTTTTGTTTAATACTAACTTTGTAATTCTACTTCAGGACTTTGATAATAGAGAGATAATTGTCCAGCATTTATCGACCATCGTAAAACAGATTGGAGAATTACATTGTAATAAATGTGGCCTAACTCGCAAATATGCTAAGGCCTTTTTGCATCATATAAAACAATGCGGCGTAGATGGGGTATGTATTATTCAATTAATCCAATTAATTAACAAACGTCGACTTGCTATATGTCAAATACTCCGTCCGTCTGGAAATTTTAACAATAGTTAAAAGGTCCTGACGGACACCCTTAAATTACAAAAATGAAAAAAGTCGTGAATTTAAACCATATTTGTATTTGAACCAGCATAAAAAAATATCAATATAAAAAGTGAACATTATGGTATGTACACTACTGCGCACACTGTCTAATTATGGGTAACAATATCGCACTATTACATATTTTTTTTCGGAATACACCTTTAAAATCATTTTTTAGGTATACCAAAGTGAAGCCACACTTAACAACTCATCAGATAAATTTAATGCCTCTGTAGTCGAATCACTAGAACAAGAAATAGAATCTACTAGTAATAATCCAACTGAAAATGAGGCGGCGTCGGATAATAAGTGTATAAAATGCGGCGTCTGCGGAGAATCAGTGCATGCCAAAGACTGGAATACCCATATAGAAGCACAACACAATTATCTAGCATGGAAATATGGAGAACCGATTTTGGTGAGTGATTTTTAAGTCGAAAAGATACAATACAATATAATACAAATACTCTTTATTGAACACCAAAAAGTTAAAATAAAAACAGAACACGGGACAGTACATTTAAATCATAGGTATACAACAGGCGGTCTTACCGCTAAATAGCGATCTCTTCCAGATAACCCAGTAAGAGAAATAACTGAGGACACAAATTCATGGCAGGCGGTGCAAACTAATTTGTTTAGAGCTTAAACTAAATAACTACAAGAAACAATTAAATTATTTCAATTGCACCGCCTGATAACATGTTAGCGACGGAATTCAAGTTAAGGTTTGAATACATAAGGCTAGACGCGAGTCGGTCTCGACCGCTCATATGTATTAATTCTACAACCCAATAAAACCCGGGTGACCGTTTGAACTTTAGCGACGTTAGCGTTTTCAAGTTTCACCTTACTAGTAGTAATGACTTTTAGTAGTTGTCGGATTGTATCTTAAGAGTTACGTTCTTGTTGATGAAGCTACATCCGCTGTGTTGAGAGAATCACCCCCAAGCTTTAGGTATATTTAATATAATAATATTAATAATCGACGTGTAGGCAAATTCTTAGAATTCTTTCCTTCACTTGGTCTATCTGCGTAGGTGCGTGATTTAATCTACGCCTCATTTTTTATTAGGGTTCCGTAGTCAAACTAGGAACCCTTATAGTTTCGGCATATCCGTCCGTCCGGCAGCAGCCTAGCTCAGACTCTTAGTACTAGAAAGCTGTAATTTGACATGAATATACATATTAGTCACGCCAACAGAGGTAAAATAAAATCTTGAAAATTTTATTTTTAAGTTTTTTTTCCCTTCACGTAACGTGGAGATGTATTTTTTTTTACCGTCTACCCCATAGTGTTGGGTGTCGTTGGATAGATCTTTCAAAAATATTACGAGTTTTTAAAATCAAATTTCCTATTAAGTGATTATGAAATACCAATGATTATGAAATAATATGTATCTGATCCGTTTATGAAATAGGTACCATGCTTTAAAGCGCTAATTTTTATTAGAGTCTTGTCCCGCCCCTACAGCCGGAACTAAAAATGCTAAAGATCAGAAAAAACTTAAATGAAAGAGTATATAACGAATTTTAAAGGAAAACTATCACGACTAATTAGACATCATTGGTTCTTGAGATACAGGCGATTAAAGTGTTTATACGTACTAAAATCATCTAATACGGCACCAATTGACTTTATATAGAAAATTAGTTATTTCTTGTTGGTTTATGTTTGTAGTACTTAGTAAAATTATAATATTGTTGTGTATCTTCAGGATTTGGATGATGATGATGCTGTTAAAGAGCACTTGAACGCAATCACAAAACAGTGCGGGGGGCTCAGGTGCTCGAAATGCGGTCGCGTAAGAAAATACGTCAAATCTTATTTGACTCATTTTGAAAGCTGCGATGGACTTATTGTAAGTTTGCAAAAAACTTTGGAATGGTATCCTATCGCAAACACTAAAAACGTTTGCCAGCTGATTCATTTGCCATAATTTTCATTTCCCATAGTTTTCATATTATTCTGAACCCAATAACTTTTCAAAAATTTTAATGAGATATACTTACAGAACCTGTAGGTTAGGTTAGGTTTATTTTATAACAATTCAGGAAAGTTAAACGGTTTCAGAGAAAAATGACTTTCGGACAAATGTAAATTATTGCAAATGAAACAGCTGGCAAAGGGTTTTATTGTTTCAGATAGGTAACTCTTTGGAATATATTTGGTATTTAAATTTTGTCGTTTAATTTTAATATTATTTTGTTAAACCGTAATTTTACGACACGGTGGTCTAGTTGGGAGTGACCCTGCCTCTGAAGCCAGCGGTCCTGGGTTCAAATCCCGGTAAGGGCAGATATTAGTGTGATGAGCGCAAATATTTGATCCTGAGTCTTGGATGTTTTCTATGTATTTAAGTATTTATTTTCTCTATATAAGTATGTTTATCGTTGTCTAGTACCCATAGTACAAGCCTAGAGCTTAGTTTGGAACTAGGTAAATTTGTGTGAGATTGTCCTGTGATATTTATTTTTTATTTATTTATTTATTATGGAAATAATAATAATACTAAGATGAATGAAATGTATGGTTTCATAATGGCAGTAATGTATAATTTCTTACCCAGGAATCATTTAATGAGAGTGCATTGAATGTCACAACAGAGCTTTCTGAGTTCAAATCTGAAAGACAAGTACGTGTTCTTGCTAGTGCAGTGAAATATGAAACAGCGGCATCTGTAGATGACGCGGTCACCAAGTGCGGCGTGTGCGAGGAGAGTATGCCAAGCGAACACTGGAACACTCATAGAGAGTTAAAACACGATTATTTAGCGTGGAAATGTGGAAAGAAGGCTTTGGTAAGTGATTTAAGTAAATAACTTAACGTTACCTCGTAAAATTCCGATAAACAAGTCACATGTGAATGAAGTTTATGTTACTAACCTTTTAGGATATATATGATGAAGAGGCTGTTAAAGATCACTTGTACGATATCACCAAGGAATGTGGAGGACTGAAATGTTCAAAATGCGGCTTAACTAGAAAATATGTGAAATCTTATTTAACTCATTTTAAAAGCTGTAACGGGTCGAGTGTAAGTACGACTAATTGAAAAATTTCTTCAGTAGACATGTTAGTTTAGAACATACTAAGATAGTATTTTTTTTTAGGATTCTCTAAATATTAGCGCATTTAACGTCTCGGCAGACTCGGTATTTGATTCAGCTAAGCAGGGTAGTGATTCTAGAAGTAGTGTTCACGATAAAACCAAAATGGCGCCTGGGAACGATGGGCCGTCAAAATGTGGCGTTTGCGGTGAATCTGTGGGAGATAAGGTGTGGAACAGTCATCTAGAAGTACGACATAACTATCTGGCGTGGAAATGTGGAGAACCGGTTTTGGTATGTGCAAATAATTTATAGTATCTTAGTATGTTAGGTTAGGGATACAGCGTGAGCAATCCATAAGGGTGGGTATGGGGACGTTTGAAACTATTCGGCAGGAAATTTTGTTCTTAGGAACTCGACGTGACTTAGAGTTCTTAGGAAGGAGAAATTAAAACTAACTCAATACAATTATATTTAAAAAACTAGCGACCCGCCCTCGCTTCGCTCCGGATTAAAGTATTATACACTCGGCGTCAAAAATATCGCCCCTCCTCGGAAAATAATTACAACCGACTTTAAACCCTATTTGATCAAGGACAACAATATGATTGTTAGGTATCATTTAAAAGGTAATAAAGTGTTTTTTTAGGAAATTAAAAAAAAAAGGATTTTTCTTTGGGGTCAAAAATTAAAGGAAATGACATTGCGAACAGTTGAAAAATGTTTATTCAAGTTTAAATTTACAACAATAAATGGATAACAAAATTTTACAAAAAGTGCCTAAAATTAACTTAAAACCTAGTGTTACCCCCCCTTGCCCTTATCACTGCCTCTAAACGGTCTTTCATTGATCGCACCAACTTTACGACGTCCTCTTGTGGAATGTTGCCCCATTCTTCGATGACTGCGTCCTGAAGATCTTGCAGGGTGGTAGGGGCGGCATCTCGTTACCGAACCCGTCGCTTCAGCTCGTCCCAAAGGTGTTCAATCGGGTTTAAGTCAGGACTCCTGGCTGGCCACGGCAAAACGGGAATCCCGACCTCCTCCAGATAATCCCGAACAATTAATGCAGTGTGGGAGCGAGCGTTGTCGTGCATTAATGTGAACCCAGAGCCGACGTAACCCGGATCTCGTCAATGTATCGGCGAGCATTCAGGGACCCTTGGCCGCGAGTGCCTCCAGTCCTGGAGACGCAGACAAGGTCGGTTTTGCCGTCTATAGACATGCCCCCCCAGAACATGCAAGAGCCACCTCCGTAGCCCACTGTCTCTTCAATACAGGCTTGAGCAAATCGTTCGCCCGACCTTCTGTAGACTCTGGCCCGCCTGTCGTTGCAATAAAGACAGACTCTCGTCTCATCGGTAAAGAGAACCTGCCTCCATTGCTCAAACGTCCAATCGACGTGGTCGCGGGCAAATTGCAAGCGATCTCTGCGATGCTGTGCGGTCAACATTGGGCCTGTAGCAGCCCTGTGAGCCACGATATCCTTCTCCCGCAGTCTTCTTCTAACCGTAGAGATGCTAACTGATCTTGTCCGAGCTTCTCTGAGGCGTTGTTGCTGTTGAGGTTTTATTACGGTAGTAATATTTATGGTTTTATGTTGTATGTCACTGTTTATAAAACAACTAGAGATAATAAAAAAGGGCCTTGTCAAGCTAAGAAGTCTTGTGAATAAAATGCTAAACTATTAGTGTATTCCTTGTGTTATTTATTACATCTTTAATAGGTTATGGGTGAAATAAAACAAGATGTAATGTAACAAAAAGAAGAAAGAAAGAAAGAACACAAGAAGAAAAATAAAATAAGAAAAAAAAAACAAAACAAGAAACAAAGAACGGCAAAATAAAAAATGGCTTCATCAAATTTTCCGCAACTAAAAGCTGAAAACTTTAATAACTGGCTATTTCGTGTGGAGTGTATACTAGGAGAAAAAGGACTTTTACATATCCTTACCCAAAAAGATGAAGAGAAAGGAAAAGAGGAAAAAACAATTCAAGAAAATGCCAAGGCAAAAAACATTATTGTCCAATGTTTACCAGATAAGTACCTAAACACAGTGAAAACTTGTGAAACAGCAAAAGATATGATTAGAATATTAAAAGATCTATTTCAAAGAAAAAGCATGATATCCATTATACAACTGAGAAGAAAACTCATAAATTAAAAACAATGCAATAATGAAAAATTAGAAGACTATTTTGAAAAATTCGACAACATTGTGAGAGAACTAAACTGTGCTGAAGACACATTAACCGAACGTGACAAAATCGCATACCTGCTTACTGGACTACAATCTAAGTATGACACAGTGATAACTGCCATCGAATGCAACACAGACCTGATGTCACCTACTATTAAACTTGATTTTGTAAGGGCAAGACTTTTGGATGAGGAACTGAAATTAAAAGATAAAGACATAAATAGCGAAAAACAAGAAACTGCTTTTCTAACTTGCTTTAAGTGCAACAAGCCGGGTCACTTATCTAGAGATTGTCGAGCTAACTCCTGGCGCGGCAGAGCGAACTCACGAGGTCGATCGTGAGGCAGATACCAGCGTAACAATCACCAGCAAGATACAAATCATTATGGACATGTAACATTAGATGTATCAACTCAAGATCATTTCGGCTTCATCTCAACAGACAGCGAAAACTCAACCAATCTAGATGGAAACAGAATCGACTGGGTCATCGACTCGGGGTGCACGGAACACCTAATAAACGAAAAATTCTCGAAATATATGACGAACATCGTTAACTTAGAAACCCCAATTAAAATCTACATCGCCAACGGAGACTACATTATCGCTAGAAAAAAGGGTTATATCGAAATGAAGTGTCAGAATGTAAATATAAACTTAGTGGCACTCGTAGTCAAAAATCTGTCATTCAACCTTATGTCAGTCAAAAAAATGGTACAAAACAATTTCAGGGTCGTTTTTACGAAAGAAAACGTAGAAATTTGTAGAGAATATTCAAATTCTAAACGCATATATGGATTAAGTGTAGGAAAATTATTTTTACTCAAGGCTGAGGTGTGTTTTGATGTTGTATGTAACGCCAACACGAGTTTCAACAGCGACAACTTATGGCACCAACGACTAGGTCATCTCAATCGTCGAAGTCTGCACTGGATGCGTTTACCATCGAGTGAAAAACCATGCGGTCCATGCATGATGGGTAAAGCGAGCCGACTACCATTTGTTCCTGTCACCAGACCACGATCTTCATCCATAGGTGAGTTAATTCATACAGATATTGCAGGGCCAATACGTACACCTGGTATAAGTGGCGAACTGTACTATCAAGTAATAATAGACGATTTCTCGCACTTTTGTAATACATATTTATTAAAAACAAAGAGTGAAGCAACCGCCAACCTGATCAACTACATTAGACGATTTGAAACCGAGCAAGGAGTAAAAGTAAACAATGTAAGATGTGATAACGGCGGTGAATATAAAAACTTACAATTTGAAATTTTTTGCAGAGAACGAGGAATAAGAATACAGTTTACGCAACCATATTCACCACAGCAGAACGGAGTATCCGAGCGTATGAACAGAACTTTGTACAACAGAACCAGAACGCTTTTACTAGAATCAAATTTACCCAAATATTTGTGGGGAGAAGCTATTGCGTGCGCTACTTACCAATTAAACAGATGTCCATCCGCAGCTATAAACTTCAAGACTCCAGAGGCTATAATGAGAGGCAAAACAGACTTATCTAGATTACGAGTATTCGGAGCCAAAGCTTGGGTAGTAACAATGCCTAGAGGAGACAAATTAGAACCAAGAGCAAAAGAGATGCGTATGGTAGGATATTCTGCAAATGGATACCGACTGTGGAATCCTGAAACAAACAAAATTATAATGTCACGTGATGTGCGTTTCGATGAGAACGACGTAAAGTTCGAACCTAAGATGAGTGAACAGAATGAAGTACATAGTTACAAAAACGAAGAAGATGAAGAGTCAGAAAATAATATAGAGGAACAAATAATGAATGAACAAGGAAACGAACAGACAGAAGTAAGTCAAGGAATAGAGACACACGCGGAGGCAAATGTAGAAGAACAAGAAAGCCTAGAAGAGCCTGTAGAAAGTAGACCACAAAGAATAAGAAAAATGCCGACTTATCTAGGAGACTATTATTTAGAAGAACAGTTTCATGACGCAAACATAGCATTGTGTTTAATGTCAGATTCAGACCCTCTTACCTATAGCGAAGCTATTAATAAAGAAGATTGGGAGAAAGCTATAAATAGTGAAATTTAGTCACTACAAGAGTTGAATACGTGGACAGAAACAGGGTTACCTATTGGAAAGAAAGCCATTGACACCAAGTGGATATTTAAAACTAAGCAAGATGGAAGAAAGAAAGCGAGATTAGTAGCAAAAGGTTTTCAAACAGATAACATACACAATGTTTATTCACCAGTCGCAAGGGTATCAACAATTAGAATGATGTTTAGTCAAGCAGTACAAGAGATTTTTTCCATGAAACAATTGGATGTACAAACTGCTTTTTTAAATGGATACCTTAATACAGAAGTGTATATTAAGCCCCCAGAAGGTGTAAAAGTATCACAGGGCAAAGTTTTAAAACTTAAAAGATCTCTTTATGGACTAAGAGAAGCACCTAAATGTTGGAACGAGAGATTCCACAACTACATTATAACAAAAGGCTTTGAACAATCCAAACATGATTATTGCTTATATGTTAAAGCAAATGTGTGGTTACTAATTTGGGTTGACGATATATTACTGACAGGAAAACAAACAGAAATAACCAAAACGATGGAGCAACTCAAAAAAGAATTTAAAGTACGAGATTTAGGTGAAATTAAAGAATATTTAGGTATGGAAATATCGAGAGAAGATGGAAAATTAAAGATAAATCACAGAAAATTGATAGAAAAAGTTCTAGAAAAATTTGGAATGGAAGACTGCAAGGGAGCACAGACCCCTATGGAACAGGGTGTATCAACTCCAGAAGAAGAAATAGATGATGTGCCTTACCGAGAACTTATTGGATGTCTCATATATATTTCTACAATCTCACGTCCAGACATCACTTACGCGACATCGTATTTAAGCAGATACTTAGACAAGCCTACGAAGACTCTATGGACTTCAGCAAAAAGAGTCTTGAGATATCTAAAACTTACATCCAACAAATGCTTAACATACTCGAAGTCACAAGAAAAACAGTTGTTGTGCTACACTGATGCAGACTGGGCCAGCGACAAGGAGGACCGAAAAAGCGTGAGTGGATGTGCTATTTTTCATAATAATAATTTAGTATCATGGTTCACGAAGAAGCAGCAGACAGTTGCTTTATCTTCAGCAGAGGCGGAGTACGTAGCAGCAGAGATGGCTACAACTGAACTCATCTACTTGAAAGGTATAATCTCTAACTTTGGCTTTACTAACGTTAAAACACGCCTTCTTGTAGATAATCAAAGCGCCATAAAAATGATTGAGTGCAACGAAAATAGTAAACGCACCAAACACATTGACATAAAATTTAATTTCATTAAAGACTGCTTTTATAATAAAATGTTCGATATCTCATATGTGTCAACAAACGAAAATATTGCTGACATATTCACGAAACCCCTAGGTGTTATTAAACATAACAATTTTGTAAATAAACTTAAAGTTTTGTAATTCTTTTACTACTTATTTTAATATTTTCATGACTGATGTTGTTCTGTTTATCAGTAGTAATAATTGTATAGTTGTTTTGTTAATGTTAAAGGCTTAGGCAAGTTTTACTTGAGGGGGGGTGTTGAGGTTTTATTACGGTAGTAATATTTATGGTTTTATGTTGTATGTCACTGTTTTAGAAAACAACTAGAGATAATAAAAAAGGGCCTTGTCAAGCTAAGAAGTCTTGTGAATAAAATGCTAAACTATTAGTGTATCCTTGTGTTATTTATTACATCTTTAATAGTTGCATCTCAACAGCACTAGCGAAGCGATTGCGTAGAGATGATGTCACGATGAAGCGATCATCTTTTTCGGATGTGCAGCGTCGCCGACCAGCCCCACGTCTTCTGATGTAGCCCCCAGTCTCCTGGAACCGCTGAAATACTCGGCGGACAGCATGACGGCTTAAATTGAGTTGCCGAGCGACATCACACTGCCGAACTCCTGCTTGCAGTAGTGCAACCACTTGAGCTGATTCAGCAGCGGTGGTCTCCATGTTCGAGGGTTGTTTTCTTGCTTGGGTTCCTTAGATGTGTTCTCTTCGACGTCTGGATAGTGAATGATTGACATTTGACCTTGTACAGGCATTTTATACCCCTGGAAAAGGGCACAACTCGCGACCCTTCAAACGAGTATTTGTGCACTTTTTTTTCGAAACGCTCTGATTCACAAGCCATTACGTTTTGTTTAAATTAAACATTATTAATTTAAAACACATTAAACGTGCTTTTAATTGATACTAATATTAATTATGTAACATAATTTCGCTAAGGTCTAGATTAGCTTGAATCTGATTTTCGCGGAGGGGCGATATTTTTGACGCCGAGTGTACATATAAACCTTCCTCTTCAATCACTCTATCTATTTAAAAAAACCGCATCAAAATCCGTCGCGTAGTTTTAAAGATTTAAGCATACATAGGGATATAGGGACAGAAAAAGCGCCTTTTTTATACTATGTAGTGATATTGCACGAACGGGTATCGAAAATGGTTGTTCGCAAAAGAAGCACATATTGTTTTACTGCAATAAATGGTAACAAACAATGCTTTCATTGAAATTCCATCGTCACCCAAATCCATTTGGATTGCTCTCCCTGTATAAATTGTTGAAATACACTGAACGAGGGCGTGGGTCCGGTCTTGGTCTATACAAAACCAAGACCGGACCCACGCCCTCGTTATGCTTTATTTAAGGCCATTTGCACGAGAAAGATAAAAATCATTTCATATACAAGATGCGATTTTGTCTTTCGGAATGAAATTGCTACTTTTTATGTAATTAATTATGCTATACATTATACCTATTGCGGTTAAACTACATTGAGAAAATTGTAAAAAAAAAGTTTTTGTCGTCAGGACGTGGAGGACGAGAATGCAATCAAAGAACACTTACACGCAATCGCGAAGGAGTGCGGGGGACTGAAGTGTGCCAAATGCGGCCTAAAAAGGAAATATGTGAAGTCTTATTTGGCTCACATTGACAGCTGTAATGGGCTTGAAGTAAGACAGGAATAATAAAAACTGTTCTCAAATTTAATGTTGATGTACTGTGGTTAATGCGTAATTTCAACTTTTTTGTCAATTCTAGTCGGAAGATAAAAATTCGTTCATTAAACTGGAACCAGGATTCACAGCAGCACAGCGCGACGGTGCGCAGGAGTCGTCGGTGACTGCGGGTCCCGTGAAGTGCGGGGTGTGTGGCGAGGATGTGGCGCTCAGCGGTTGGATAGCGCACATTGCTAATAAACACGATTATTTAGCGTATAAACACGGCGAACCTCCTTTAGTGAGTAGGATCAATCATTTCTTTAATTACTTTTAAATTACAGGTTATATACTTCATTTTTTATTATTAGAATAAGTGACCGTTATTGCACACGTTTTCGCCTTTAACGAAGTCAAAATAAGAAATTGTAAACCATTGTCTCCTTTAATTAATTAACAACAAGAATTAGAATACAAGTGTTTTTAAGCATAAATTATTTAAAAAAAACAACAAAGTATAGAGAACGCTCGGAACTTGAGTGGTCGATGTGGTCATATACTCGACCGCATTAATCTCTTACTAATTTTATTTCCGTATTAAATGTATTTTTTTTTGTGCAGAATATACTTAAAAAGAAACAAGTCTATCAACATTTATCTAAAATAATTAAACAAAGTGGAGCTTTGTACTGCAAAAAATGTGGGAAGAAACGAAAAGTTGTAAGGAACTATTTAGACCATATCAAACTCTGCGGTCAAGTAAGTAATTATTCTTATATTTTATGGACACAATGCCTTAATGTGTTGGCCATCATTTACAGTGTTAATTAAAGATAATAATTTATTATAGGATGTTTGCACGACAAAGGATACGACTATTGAAACAGACAGCACATTGGATTTAACTGCTGACTCTTATATAGATTTCGATAGCGGCGGCCCGTGCGGCGTTTGTCAGAGCGAGGTGGAGCCAGGCAAGTGGATACAACACACGCAGAAGCACCATAATTATTTAGCTTGGAGACGAGACGAAAAACCTTGGGTATGTTAGAGTACAATAATTTAATACGTACGGTCGAGATCAAATACCTGTTTCTATTGTAGACCTTATTGCGATGAAATACGAGGGTCAAACTGAAAGTTCTTAGAAAATCAAAAACTGAGTAAACTAGCTAGTTATTACTTTTATTATATCTTATCAAAATAGTGTCCATTCATGTAAACACATCGCTGCATCCGATGGAACCACTGAGAAAAGCACTTTGCCCACTCGTCCTTAGGGGTCTCTTCGACGGCCTTTTGATACGCAGCCACAGCTTCCTCGGCGTCCACAAAACGTTTTCCTCGAAGTTTTTTTTTTATTTTCGGGAATAAATAAAAATCGCGAGGTAATTCCTCGTCTTTTTCCAAGACAAGTGGCAAACAATTGTTAGTGTACCACTCTGCAGTAACTGTTTTTCGATCCTCTAAAACAATTGTCGCGTAATGACCTGTCCTTCCAAAGAACGAGGCCACCATCTTTTTTCCCACGCTTCGACCTCTTCACTTTAGTTGGCAACTCCTCGGAAGGAAACACCCACTGAGCAGATTGTCTTTTGGTTTTGGGATCATAACAGTAAATCCAGCTTTCGTCACCCGTAAGTATTTTCGTCACCCGAACACAGCATTTGAGTCACCTGCGTTAAATCTTTCAATCATTTCACGGCACCAATCAACACGATGGAGTTTTTGGGCCTCGTTCAAATTATGATGTATCCACAGGGCGCAAAGCTTCCTGACCGCTAAATGTTCATGTAGGATTTTGTGCACTTGACTCATACCGATGCCTAAGCTTTTCCGAATCTGCTGATAGGTCACTCTTTTATCAGTCTCTATCATACGCCGCACAACACTGATGTTATCTTCAGTCGTCGCCGTAGAAGGCCGTCCCTTACGCAGATCAAGGGTGAGATTAGTGCGACCACGTTTAAACTCATCAAACCAGTTGTAAACAGTGGCACGAGATGGGGCTTCATCGGGAAAGGCCAATCGTAGTCTATCATAACTTTTTTGTTGACTTAAATGATATCGAAAGTCATAAAAAATCATTGCACGAAAATTTTCTCGCGTTAAATTCATGCTTATGACGTGACACAGACAATTTTCAATTTGCCGCCGAATCTTAAAACAAATGACAAATGAATAAAATCATACTCAATAATATTGGCAGAGTTCCATTTTCAAAATTTAAACTTATTTTTTGATTATTTTGTTTACAAGTAAGTAGTCGGTTCTAAAAACTTTCAGTGTCACCCTCGTATGTTAAAATAACTACGACGTAGACTGTACGTAAAGTCAGCAGCTGAAGTAAGTGGACAGTCTAAAAGCTTAAAATGTCTACACCAGGGATCGTTACCGGTATTCTGACTACCGGTTTTAAATGAGGTATTACCGGTTATAATTGACTTTCACTATTTATACCGCTAAAGCTCTGATTAGCGGTATAATGAATACCGGTATTCAAGTTTATTATCGGTTTAGACAATTCACAACAATACCCCTTTTTGATACTTTACCCCTAAAAACCATAACCAGTAATACCTGTCAGTGTCAATTTTCTCGTTTATTTTTATATGTAAATGTTTTCGGTGCTCTTATAAAAAACTTAGACTCGCCATAGACAAGTCTGAAATTACAGTTCATTAAAGTCTAATTGACATATTGTCACTTATCAGGTACAATGAATAGCGGTATTGAATACAGGTATTTAATACTGTTAATAGAATATACATAGCGATAAAAACAAAAGCGGAATGACAATAATACCTCTAAATCCAATATAGGTATTACTTTTTTAGCGGTAACAATTTGTCATTTTAAATACAGGTATTGAATAAAACCGGTTTTACAATCCCTGATCTACACACGCTCTAATACTCTTGGCAATAGACTCGCGTATGGATAATTATAATAATAAAAGATAACTAAGATCTTTATAAGATCTTTATTCAATATGCACAGCGTCGTTCGCATTCAGTACCGCGAATGTCTAATTGTGACACAATTTGACATTCGCGGTACTAAATGCCGAATGACGAGTCAGGCACTTTTACACGCACAAATTCTACCAGCGCTTCCCAAGAGGCGGCCACTGCTGAGAAGACGCCGCGCCGCAATAAACTCAATTTTGAGCTTTTGGGCGTTCACTTATCTGCCTGCTGACTGCTTACTTATATTTATATGTATGCACATTCCTTCTGTTTCTGTGTTCCATCTTTGTAAATTTCTGTTTATGTGGTAGTGAGTGAAGATTTTATTTTGTGAATTACAGGATTTGGGTGATTTTACGGAAGTAAGCGAAAATTTGTATGCAATTGCCAAAAAAATGGACGGCTTAACATGTAACAAATGTGGTTTAGTGAGAAAATATGTAAAAACTTATTTGACTCACATCAAAAATTGTACTGTTATTGATTCCAATATCAACTCAACTGAGAGTGAAGGTATCGGTCCAGTGTCAGATCAAGGTAAAGCATTTTAATTACTACAGTAAAACTACTGGATGTATGTGTTAATTCGCTTCGGTGCCCTCATGGCAACATCAAGTAGAACCAAAAACTAGAGCTTAAGATTATGCTTTACATCAATTTATAATGTAATGAATTGATTTTACAATTAAAATATACACAATACGCGAGGTAATAGTGGCACTGTATTTAAAGTCCTCAATTTTAATGCCTTTGAGGGTTAATAGACCTCATAAATACCTACCAAAATTCTCAATTTTGACTTAATCATTGCTTACAGCTGTCGCCTGGTCGACGTAGGTTTGCATAAATGTTTTGACCAATCATTTTTATCGGGTTCTAGCAAATTACCGGTGTGCGATGTGTCAAGAAGAGGTAAAACCATCAAAATGGAAAGATCACGCGATGAGACAACACTACAACATTACATGGGTCATGGGCCAAACGCCTATTGTACGTATTAAAAAATAATGACTAAAATGTATTACACTTCTGCTTTTCCTTATTGTCTTGTATATGGTTCTAGGACTTGAAAAACTCATACGCAGTCGAAAGATATCTCAAGGAATACAGACAGGCGTCGAACAATCTACAATGTCGTACTTGCGGGGCTACCCGAGCGTCATATGCAGGTTTCTACGCGCATATTATAACATGTGGGAAGACTGAAGAGGTAGAATATATACGTATATACTTGTAACTATAACTGTTGTTGGTGACTTTATCCAAGTAGAGTTTATTATTTTCCCTTTAGAAACATGTTCTATCCAATAAATAAACTCGGCGCGGCGTGCCGATTTTTATTTGAGTCTAGCGTTTAATGAAAGACAAACATGCTCGTAAACTTCTACATTACTTATTTCAACTACACATGGCTCTCCGATCTCAATTTGCTGAATGGAGCATGAAATGCTGATGCTATCTATACTTACATTTTCAGGAAACTGAAATGTTCAAAAGTGTATGTGAAATATGCAATAATAAATATTTATGTATATACAAGAACCAGCATATGATGATACACAGGGTGCAAGATTATTCTAAAGGGCTCAAAGTAAAGAAAGATGCAAATAATGCATTACGGGAAGAAGAAGAAGTTATTGTGTCGGGAAAAAGGCGAGCTGCTCAAAAGTAAGAGATTTGATGTCCCGTTATTAATTTTATGTTTTCGAAGCGATAGAAACATATGCATACATATGCATGCATATGTTTTGTATAGATTCTACAGTGTTTTTCAACCTGTGGATCAAGAAGCTTTTCTCAGAGGGTCGCTAGCAAAAGGAAAAAGGGAAAGGTTCTACAGTGTATAAAATCATAAACGTCTTTTAAATTGGTACCTTTTATTTGTTTATGGCCCAAGGGAGTCGCCTCGTCCCTCGCTTGGGGGATTTTTTAACCTGTAAAGGGGCTTGTATTTAAAAAGATTGAGAAACACAATGAAGATATTTAATGTTGCACGTTATTCTATACTATAGTGCCAAACAGACTGAACGCGGGCTCGGGTCGGATCATGTTTCTTGTATGGACTTCTATATGTAGTCATTTAATATATTATAGTTAGACGAATAGACCATCTGTGTGCTTTGAATTACGTCGAGGTAAAAAAAGTTCGTAACCGTAAGGTCCATTTTTGTTTGACAATAAATATCATAATATTTATTTAAACGAATAGTATTGAAAATGTCAATACGTATTTATTTTGCACTTCACATTTTGTTTGTTAGTAAACATTTCGTTGGTTATTACATCACCATCGGGTTTAGTCGGTTATACTCGTATATCCAGAAAAGGAAAGTCACACGACTTCGTTTAATAGAAGAACAAAATAATTACATGTAAATAAATAAATAAATATATTTATTTATTATTTAATTACATGTAATATTAACAGTTGGCTAACAGGAGAGACTACCAACCTGACAACGTGTGACTTCACCCAAAGTCAACCAATTACAGGTTTTAAAACCGTAACCTAGCGATCATTGTTATAACGCGTCATAATTCGTTATCACTCGGAATGCGAGCTGAGAGGGTGAGATGGGCACAGCTATCTGATAGACAGTAATATTCTATGTTTCATTCTAACAAATAATTGCGTCCCATTTCGCCACTCCGACTGAAAAACGATGCCGATCAGCCATTCTGATAAATAAAATTTGTTGACTACTTGGCGTTTTTCGGGATATGTTACAAAAAACGTCAGTTTACGACAGTTTAGCAATTATGATTGGTCATCGGACACCGGAAAACGAAAACCCCACGATTTTATCCGACCGCCAATTGCCGTCAATCATCAATATCATAATACCGTGTACTGTTTTGATAGTGTTAGAGAGTTTGAGCTAGCTATTAGTGGCACAACGCCCAATCACTTCTTGTCTGTCTGCAGTGCGTAGCTTCGAAAGGCACTAAGGCCCATTTGTTTAATAAGTAGTTTTCTGAACAAATATGGTTTAAATTCGAAAAAATCATCGAAAATTTGACACATTTCGTTGAGTTTAACTACTGATCAAACAACAGGCCCTAAGAGTCTACTTCGGTGTAAAGTAATTTATTTGAGAACTGACGAAGGTTTTTGTAACGTGACTGTACATCCTTTTTGTCTCATTGTATTGTTTAAGTATATATTTTTTTAAGTACAATATTGTACAGTTAACATACATATAAAGTACAAGTAAACATACATAAAAATATTTCTAATATTTATTTAATTTACAGGGCGCGGTCAGTAATAGAAAACTATAACAGTGATTTGAGGCAGGTCAGTATAAAAATATTTTATTACTGTTTAACTTAGTTACCCACTTGTTTATAATGGAAAAAAACATTATTCCTGCTTTGCTTTACTTTTTATTTTTATCTTACTTTCTGTATAATGCATTATTCAATTCGTATGGCTCTAGTAAGGGGCCATGTTTAGTCTATGCAGCAAAACTAGTTACAATTCGGTTATGTAATGACTTTTTGTAATATTTTAAATACAGTTTTACTTTATTTTAACCCTTTATTTTGCAATGTTGAGCCGTTCGTGGGGTACTGACACTAACTGAGAAAGAAAGACAAATACGAATTTATGTGATATAATACGATGTAGTATCATTTCCTACATCTGTATACACACTAAGGGACTAGAACAACTTGTCAGCGAAGTACGTCGACGTCTAATTTATTAGTCCTTAACTAAAGCTTGTCGCCACCCGGGAAATGAAAACATTAAGAAATTCCAATGGCCATAATTCGGCACTTTATCGTTGGTTCCATTTTACAATTACACACATCAAAAATGTCTATGGGACAAAATATCTATGTTATTTCGGAATGTATCGCAACGCGGTATATTGTAAAATATTGATGTGTGTATCTTAGACTATCATTAAAGTCGGACCACACGTACTGGAAAGGCAACAAGCATACTAAAAATCATACAAACAAATAGTTTATATTTTTTTGTATAATCTATATGTTTGTATTAAAATGTTTGCTTTATTTACAGCACCCTTATAAATGCGAGTCCTGTGGATTTGGCTCAGATTTCAAAGACGAGTTGCAGTCACACACGTGTGACAAATCAAATGACAATGAATTCAGCGGGGAGGAAAGCTCTGGAGCGGATGAGGGAGAGTCTGACGACGAATCACTGGAGTCGGCGGTCGACTCCGACATATCCATGGAGGAAAATGAGGAACCTAAAAAGAAAGGCCTAGATAGAATAAGAATCCCTGGTAAGGCCACAAACAAGGTTTGGTTAAAGATAATTAATAATATCATCCACCACCATTTTATTTATGGCATGGAGTTCATGGTATGTAAACTGAGGCCCGTGGAAATTTGTGGTTAACACATTGCGAATGTGGTGCTCATGCTAACCGGTATACTTAACGTTTGGCGACGATGGGAAGTCATCGTCATGAAAACTAGTGTATATGGACCTTCAACTATGTAGTAAACTTAACCTAGCCTCACAGGTTTTGCCGTAGAACACTTTGATGCTCGAATTAAAAAGGGCCCCCAATCTCTTGTTTATCTTAAAACAGTTGCTAATTTTGTTTATAAACCAATATTCCGTTGCAATAAAAGCTTTTCCTCTCAGGACCAGTGCCTTCTAAAGTTTCGAGACTATCATTTAAAGTGAAGAAGCCGCAGGCGTACTTGCTGGAAAGTGACTATGACTTGTAAGTTTTACATACCTACCTTATACTTATTATAAATATGTTATTTGAAAACATTATCGTATTGTTAACATGAAATGTTTATTTCAGTTGTAATGGATATCTCACCGACGACACTTTGTATCCTCAGTGGCTATCTTGTGAGCGGGAAGTAGTTTCCGAAAATGAATTAATTAAATACCTGCCATCGATGGAGAATTCTTGTAAAGTTAAATCTGGTTTCGATTGGACTACTTTGAACAAATTCGAAGTTAAAGCAGGGAATAGTAAGTTTTTTTTTTAAATCCATTCCCATAATTCGTTCGTAAACAAAAAAAAAGTGTTTTTTTTATCTTTTAGGTCAGGTAATGTTTGTAGGTGGCTGTATAATTTGCTTAAGATGGGCGCCCCTGCGTGTGGGTGATGCGTCTAGTGACCACAACTTCCTCGCCGTGGCCTGCCACAAAGGCGTCGACAGTCCTCGCTTCCAATGTGACGAGACCCCGCGACATGAAAGCCTAATACAAATATGGGACTTTGGCGCGTGTAAAGGGTAAGGAGTATCAGTTAAAATAAAGTTAGCATCTTTCTGCATTGATATAATGTTTTGGAAAACACATCAACAGAAATTGAACTTGGAAATAATAATTGTATACTAATAAGCTGCGAATATATAACTTAATTCGATAGTTGTTAGCATTTTAATTTCAGTACTTCTCTCTCACTCCCACTATAGCATATAAATACAAATACAAAATTCTTTATTCATTAAATAAAATAGATAAAATAAAAAGTATACTCGTCTAAAGTACTTTACCCAAAACCCAAAAGATTTTTTAAGACCTCTTGCACTGAATATGATTACAGATTACCAAAGATAGTTTACGGTGTAGCGCACGACCTCGGAACAGTTTGGTCGGTAGACTGGTGTCCCTCCGGCGCCCGGGAAAGCCTACCAGAGAACTTGGAGGACGGCAAGATCTGCCGGTTGGGGCTACTTGCCGCGGCATGCTCTAGTGGATCCGCTTATATCTTTTCCGTCCCCTATCCTACTACAGTAGTCAACGAGTAAGTGTTCGTCCAGTTTTAAGTTGGTATGTGTGATAACTTCTTACTACTACTTCGTGCACAGTAAAATATACATAGTTTTATACTCTGTTTCTTCGGACTGTTTTTACAACAATATCAAATGCTAGAGTTAAGCAGTTTTAATGCTCATCTTTTGTGTATTTTTTTAGTAATAAATTCGTTGAAAAATTGAAACCAGTTGCGGAGCTAAGAATGACAATGACTTCGGATAGAAGGTTATACCAAGCCACTTCTGTGACGTGGTCTAAGGTAAGTTGTTTTTTTTTTTAAATCTCCCATGACACCCAAACTTTTTATAAATACGGTACAATCGCCTTATCCGGCACTTATGTAGACACAAGAGTGGTCGATTATAGGAAGATTCAACACAATGTCAGTTATAATAAAACAAAACGTCATAGTCTAGAATTTTCGCCGTTTGTTCGTACATGACGTAATTGTAGTGCCTGCATTAGTTGTAGGTATAGGAAATCGGATGATTTTTCGCGTAACTATTTTAGTGTCGGATTATTTGGAGTGCCGGTGCTTCGAAGTGCCGGATTATCGAGATCATATTGAACTCGGGCGTTGGGGGCAACGGCGTCCTTGCCTCAGTTTTCATACTGAATGCCTCGGATGACTACGATTGCCTTAATGTTCCAGGGATTAATAATAGTTAAGTACCTACAGATGTAGTAAAAAATCCTTTCCCATCGTGTTTTCTCGGAAATGTTCGTATTAGTCAGACTCATTACCCATCAATACAACGTGGGGGAAGGTCGCATCGCGATTAATCATCGATATAGAGTGGTTAATAACCAGAGTATTTTTTGTTAATATTTAAGTTACGAGGGGCACACTGAAATGATCGGGAATAAGAAAAACCACATGCACGGTATAGCTAAATTGTATTTTATTGTTTTTCGAAGTATTCTCCGTTCCATTTAATGCACTTTTCCATTCGTGAAAGAAATCGTTTGGGCTCAGGTCAGGACTGTACGGAGGATAGCTCTTCAGATCAACGTTTTCCTGCTTCAAAAAATCATTTGTCTTCCGAGCTGTATGGGAGCTCGCATTGTAAGATGATGCGACGTTTCGGGTTATTTTTCGGAGTTCGGCTATAATTTCTGGCAAACAAACCGTGATATACCACTCAGCGGTAACCGTTCTGCGTTCCTGTAAAGGGATTGTAGCAACATGCCCCTTTTTCCAGACAAACGTAGCGACCATTTTCTTTGACACGCTGCGGGAGCAAACTACTTTCATTGGTTTGACCTCGTCTTTGAAGACCCAAACTGCTGACTGATGTTTTCTTTCAGGTTCGTATGAATAAATCCATGATTCGTCACCTGAGACGATATTATAGACGGTATTTACTTACTTACTTACTTCCCTCCGTTGAAGCGTTGCAGAGTATTTCGGCACCAATCAACACGAGCCGCCTTTTGCCCTTCGGACAAATTGTGGGGAACCCAGCGGGAAACTAGCTTTCTTACACACAGCTCATTATGTAATATCGACTGAATTGCAGTCATTTCGATACTGATAACAGCCCGAATCTGCTGTTCAATTTACTAAGCGGACACTAAAAATATTTAGGATTACGGTTTTTTCACTTCTAACTATGTATCTCTTTATTTGGCTAAATATTATTAAAACGAAAACAAACAAAATAGGTAATATTTAATGAAAAAAAAATAATTGCATCGCTAGAAATTTCGGACTTTTATACGGATATTCCGCATAATTGCCTGCACATCACTTTTTGACACTTTTCGAGTAGCTGCAAACCACATTCTTTTGAATTCTTCCAATGATTTAGCTTCACGACCATCCTTTCTTAAGTGCCTCTTCACAATGGCCCAGTACCGCTCTATAGGACGGAGCTCCGGGCAATTTGGTGGATTGTCTTTTTTTTTGAACAAATTCAATGTTTTTTGAATTTAGTAGCTCCACTGTCAGGCCGCTAAATCAGGCCAAAACAAGGGTGGGACACTGTGCTTCTGATAGACGGCAAGTAACCGTTTTTGGATGCATTCTTTTCTGTATATTTCACCACCGATAGTGCCTGTCGCAAAATAGGAAGCACTTTTGAGGCCACAGGAACAGATTGCCTGCCAAACCAGGACTTTCTTCCCAAATTTATCCATTTTAATAGTTCTATCCTCCTCGGGTACAGACTCTCCTACGACGGCATTGTAGTATTGGGGCCCCGGTAATGTACTGCTATCATATTTTACGTACGTTTCGTCGTCCATTAAAATGCAACGAGATTTATCTTTTAGTAAGATGTTGTACAACTTCCCGCACCGTTTTTTCGATCTAGTATGCTGCTCTGCACTTCTTTTCGGAATTATTTGGCTTTTTGTAGGTTCGTATATTATTTCTTTTTTAATATTTTGTACCGTACCTATGCTGACGCCAACTTTCTTTGCAATATCACGAACCGATAGATAATTTCGCGATTTTAACAGCCGCATGACATTTTCGTCGACTTGAGGATTTGCCGGCCCGCTCCTGTCTAGATTTCGGTAAATCTTCGAGCGTATGATGCTCTCCAAATTTTTAAATAATTTGGTACACCGCTGACTTAGAACATTTGTACATTTTTGCTATTTTTCGTAGCGAATACTGCCCTGTACACCATTTTTGCACTATTAATTTGCGATTATCTAAATTAATACGCTCCATCGCAAACAATAATCGACAATTAAAGAACAAATATGTCGCAATTGACAAAGATGTATATGCTAATGTCATTGCTGTCAACATTATATCAATTGTTTTTAAATTCTAGGTTTAAAAGAGGTTTAAGTGTGTCCGCTTAGTAAATTGAACAGTTCTTAATAGTTCGCACAGCTGCGATGTTTTCAGGCGTGACCGCTGTTCTTGATCGTCCTGCAGAAGGAAAAGTGCTGAGCGACACACGACCGCGTCGGAACTCGGCATACCAGCGGTATAATGTCGTTTGACTCGGTGCTTCAACATCATAAATCGAAACGAGTTCGCTGAGACATTTATCTTGAGATAAGCCGCGACGAAAATTGAGATAAATTATGGCACGGAAATTTCCGTTTCACGCATGAGCTCCATTTCTGTTAACGACGTGTCAACTTTAAACCAACATAGATTTTGTTTTTAAAGAAAAAAAAATATTGTTTGATTGTCATTAAGACTTAGAGGCCAGTATTCAAATTCTAAAAAAGGTTTACTGTAACTCAATCCGAAATATTCTATTCCCGATCATTTCAGTGTGCCCCTCGTACCTACACCATAAGAATAGTCGTTGTTTGGATTTGACAGCAAAGCCGTCAAATAATTACTTACAGCGCCCCACGCCCCGCCTTACCTCTCTCTCGCGTGTCGCAAAATTGGGGTTGTCAAAAGTATATAATACTAACTGAGCCCGCAACTTCGTTCGCGTAGAAATAGTTTATTTACTGTAAAACTATACGATAAACCATAACCTTTTTTGTACACCAGCGGAGTCGGATAAAAAGTACCTTAAATGTTTTGCGTCTCAGTGGTGTCCTTGACAAATCTTTCATCAGTAAAAGGTGCAGTTTTAAATAAAACGCTTATCCGGTACTCGTATCGGTGACGTATACGAGGGGCGGCTGAAAAGTTCTAAGCCTAAGGTATTTGGATCTATATCTGAATCCCTAAAGTTTTTAACCTATTTTTATATTCCCTAACGTTGTATGTCATAATGATCACTTGTCCTAACGCTCACATGGCCTATCTTTAGGATTCCTAACATCGTATGAATGATTTTTTTTTCCATGTTTTATTTCCTAACATCACTTGCCATATTGATTCTTCATCCTAACGTTATGTGCCATAATAGTCATGTGTCATAATTATCGGTAAGCATAATGATCGTTAATTAGGGTCACAGTTCAACCTAACACTCCTCCGCGCTACGCTCGTCGTCGTACCTAACTTACTCACATTACATAATCACATTTAATTGTTAGGGCTAATGTCCATAGGACAACTACACTTAGGATAAATGATATGAGGTGAAATGATATTAGGGATTTTGAAGAATATGCCAAATAACATTAGGAATATTAATACTTATGTTAAAAAATACTCAGGCAAATGAGTCTTAGGGCAATCATTACATTATGAAAAATGATTATTATGGCAATTGATCATTAGGGCTAATGCCCATTAGAGCAAAACAGTTCGGGCAAGTGATTTTAGGACAAACAATGTTAGGGATCGCGAGGGAGACCCAGGTATTTTGCGGTTGTATATGTAATTATGGTACCGGCCACTAGATAGACCATTTAAGAACAAATAATGGAAAAAAAAAATTGTCATTACAATTGTAATTTCTCGAGATGTTTAACGATTAACTGTATCATGTCTGGAATTATCATTGCATATTACGAAAATCGAGCACCGGGCTGTGATTAACTCCTCACGAAAAGTAAAAAAACCGGGCTGTGATTAAGTTCCTCACGAAAAGTAAAAAAACTCCTCAATGCATTTTTCAAGTAATGGCTGCTATTTATGGTCTTCCTATGCTACAGTTTAAAAGTGGAGCAGCAAAGGACAATGGGCAAAGTTGTATGGGCACTGTCCCCCCCCACCAACAGTAACGAGATGCATGTATATATGTTTATAAGGACCCAAAAAAAAAGACAAAATACTTATTTTAGTAGCAAAATCAATGGGATTTTTTAAATGAAAACAAGGGCCAAATAAGGCAAATCATCCATATATGTGTTCATTTTCAAACAAATTCCATACGATACGATTATGGTTTTCCAAGAAAACCCCATACATCTGGTGATCGTCTCCATAGTAAAAATACATAATGTTGCTGAGATCTATTAAATTAGACATGTTTCATTTCTGTTGGTGGCGGGGGACATTTCTGCCCATGGTCCTTTAAACAAGGACGAGAGTCGATCGAAGACGACCCCTGCTCAGGACGGCCAGTATCCAACCGACCAAAACGTCGCTAAAGTCAAAAAAATTGTGTTGGAGGATCGAAGAATTAAGGTGTGTCAATTAGTTGAGTCCTTGGGCATTAGCAAGGAGCGGGTTTGAGAAATCCTTCATACACAATTTACACATGACTAAGGTCAGCGCGCGATGGGTACCGAAAATGCTGACGGCGTTTGACAAAGAGCGGCGTGTCGAAAATTCTCAGACGTTTTTAGACTTGTGCGGAGATAGTGTTGGCGAAATTTGCTCCAGGACCACCAACATGGGCCAGAAAGTATGATCCGGAATGTAAATCGGAGTCCCTGCAGTGGATTGAGAAGGGTGAAAGGCCGCCGAATAAGTTTAACGTGCTAAGATTGGCCTCTAAGCTAATGGCTACGGTGTTTTGGGACGCAGATGGAATTACTTTAATAGATTATTTAGCAAAAGGTTCTACAATAAATGCAACTTACTATTCTGAACTATTGAGACAAGTGCGTTAAGATGGCTTAACGCACTTGTCTCAATAGTTGAAAAAAGAAGGGGCAAAATCAGTAACGGCGTTTTGTTGTTGCAAGACCCCCGTTCATACCGCGCGTGTTGCAAGATTAGCTCTGAAGGAAATCGGCTTCGAAGAAATTAACCACCCTCCGTATATATTATTTTCTGTTCAGTAATTTAAAGAAAGACCTAAGAAGAATGCGATTTGGAAGTGATGAAGAAATGAAGGCGGCAGTAGAAGAGCATTTTCAAGGCCAAAGCAAATAATGTTTTTTTTAACGGCATAAAAGCATTACATAATAAATGTAAGAAATGCATCGAATTAGAGGGGGATTACATTGAAAAATAAAAATAACTTAAATTTTGTAAATAGTTTTTTTTCCACCTTAGGTTTAGAACTTTTCGGCCGGCCCTCGTAGTATAGACCAAGAGCAAGATTCTGAAAGCGATTCACAATTTTTTACTGTAGTGTTTTAAAAAAAAAATGTTGAATCTATACAATAAGTGCGTAAGGTAACGGCACCAGTATTCAACATAGGACCAATGTTCGACACTGACTCTTGTTCAAAGAAGATAAGAGTTATTCATTTAATCAATCTCACACACAGCACCATCACCAACTTAAAATTATAATCATAATTATTTGATCTTAAAATGTAGGGTGCGGTAGTGTGACATCGACATGGGTCTTCACTCAGCATCGTGTTGCAACACTTGCTAGTGCTGCAACGGTGTTATTCTGTGAAGCCCAAATCGTGTGCGACAGCAACCAATGTGTAACGTCTATTCCTTAATGATACAATACATATTATATCTTATCACTATACTACAGTCTAAATCTAAGTTCCTCCATTTAATATAATTAGTACACACAAATATTTTTAATTATGAACAGATCCCATATATATTCAATATAATTAATATATTACAGCTTATGTTGTCACTGTTCGGACTCTCAAGATTTTTTTATTTTTGAATTTGTAATAAATAGGTTTTAAAATTATATTTGAAAGTGCTGATCGTGCGGGCATTTCTAATTGGTGGTGGTATATTATTCCAACATTTCGTAGCAGCGTACCGAAGGCTGCCACGAAAAGCAACCGAACAGTGTCTCGGGTAGAGCAGTCTGGTAGCGATTCGAACACCACGCTGGGAAAACGTGAGCTCCTCGTATAGATAAGGCGGTTGGCGAGTATTGACCACCCGGAACAGAAGGGTGGCGAAATGCAATGAGCGTCTCGCATCCATCCTCATCGTTTGCGTAGACAGTGGCGCCTTTGAGAGCTTAATTTGAAATATTATTGCACGTTTACTTCAAGCGCCGATTCTGGGTGGCAACCCGCTAGTGTTTGCTCTATTCTACTGCGTTATAACGATATCGCGTTTGACGTATTTAAGAATCGTTTAGGACTTGAATTGATAGTAAATGACATAAGAGCTATTAAAACGTTGACAATACGGAAACACGTCAAAGACGATATCGTTATTACCGTGTAGAATCCCAGCCCTGTACAAACATCATTAGAAGAGATTATTACATACATACATAATGTCACGCCTTCATTCCCAGAGTGGGGTAGGCAAAGGCACCTCTAAAAAAACTTGTTAATAATTCTGTAATTCTATATTCTCTTCTGAATTCTGATTTTTTTTTTATTATTCTGTTTCATAATTGAATATTTTGCAGCAAAGAGGGCACGCGATTGTGTTAGTTGGGTACGGTGACGGGTCTTTGGCGTATTACGACTTAAATTGCGCCTCGCCTCTGCTGAAGAAGGTGGAAGACGGCATTGAAGTGTTCTATCCGTACTACGATGATCGGCCACACAATACGTGTATCTTGGGTACGTTCAAACTTGAAGCGTTTTTTTGGTCGACAACTTCCAAAACAGGAGAGATAGTACAATTGATGCTGAATCCGAAAATTTTATTAAAAAATTAAAATAACTAAGTAGGTCAGAGAAATAGCATTTTCAATTTTTCCCATTATTTTACTTAATTGTGGTCACCATGCGCCGTGTTTACCGAGACTTTAATGACGTAATCACCGTGCACAATGTTATGATTCATCTTTCCCTTCATACTTGTTACAGGCTTAGGACCGTCAAAGATTACAAACACGGTAAACCGTGTATACCTTACAGTATAGCGCGTAATGGCCTGCCGATTAGGAAATCGTTCAGTCCAAATTCTAACGGTGTCAGCAATGTTTTGACCACTCACAAAGTCACACACAATATCAAACATTTCACGATTGTCCAGAATTAAATTTTCTCACCGAGCCATTTTTTTATCAATTAAATGATGTAACACTTTACTTAACAAGCACTCGCTTCGAAACAAACACGGAACTGACGTCGCTTGCGCATAGTTTTGTGAGGGTAGTATCAAACAATAACATCGTGACGATAAGCGGCCTACCCACTTCGTAGCTACAGAAACGAGAGACGATGATTCATAAAATACCGAGGACATTCTTTCGACTTATAAAATTAAAATTATATTTTTTTGAGCTCAGAAACATGAATATAGTAACCCCTATTGTGGAAGTTGCTGACCAAAAAAACATCCTGTATTGTAAAATTCCAGTTTTTTTAACTATGATTATATCACATTATCACATAATATATTTTTTTATAGAAGCATTAAGCAGTTTTTCTAAAAATACGGATAACATTCATGTTGCATAAAATTTATTGTCATAATTTCGTTTCGCATAGAAACCCTTGGCAGAATCATCATTCCTCATAATTACTTTTTGCATAAATTTCTTCGCATACTGTCGATCGTTTCCCAGCTCCTTAACAGTAACATGGTTAAACTGTTTTTACTATTGAATTCAAGACAGGCTACTGTACTCGGTGAAACCATTTTGCTTTTGACATGTGCGTATTGTTAACATAGCGATAGCTCTTATTTACTTAAAAGTGAAAAAGTGATGGCGGCTGAGTTCAAAGACAAGACGGTAACATGTCAGAAGTAATATAGTTTAACCGAGTATAATAGGAGCCCCAGGCTAGGTTATAAGAGCAGTACAGTAATGTGATGCGAGTAACGTGTGCAGGAACGGACCTGTTCGCGGCGGCGGGCGCGGCGGGCACGGCGGGCGCGGGCGCGGCGTGCTCGACGGGCGCCACGGGCGCGGAGCTGGCGGCGGGCGCGGCGCGCGTGCGCTCGCAGCTGGCCGCGCACGCCGTCACCTTCGCGCCGCACTGGCCCGGCGTCATGCTCGCGGGCGACGTTACCATCAGTCAGTACACCTACTATCATTCAATTGTATAGTGACGACTCTTTGTAGGGAGCCTAGTAGGGAGTGACCCTGCCTGTGAAGCCAGCGTTCCTGGGTTCAAATCCCGGTAAGGGCAGATATTTGTGTGACGAGCGCGAATATTTGTCCCTGAGTCTTGGATGTTTTCTATGTATTTAAGTATGTATTTCTCTATATAAGTATGTTTATCGTTGTCTAGTATCCACAGTACAAGCTTAGAGCTTAGTTTGGGACTAGATCAATTTGTGTGAGATTGTCCCTTGTTATTTATTTATTTAGTGTTTTCCATGTAGGGTGATCGAACCAGTAATGGACAAGGTTCAATGATGGACACTTGACTCTTATTTTACAGACAATAAAGGTTATTCATTTGTTTTGCAACAAACTATTTATAACCTTATGATCTTTGAATTAAGAGTGTCCATTATTGGTGCCTGTCAGCTTAAAGTGTCCAACACTGGTGCGATCACCCTATCCACTCTTTTTTTCATTATTTGCACACTGCGCAGATGAGCATTAAATTGCATGTCTTTGCTGATTATCTTTTAGAGACTGTGATTATTATTTTATAGCATGTTATAGTTGAAAATTTCGTTGCTTTGAAGAATAACGGACCTCTAATGTTCGGTGTTCGATAAATTGGATGTCAATCAATTCCAGAAAGTTAGGAGCTACATATGGGTATTGCAAATATGCTTGTAGAATGATGATAAATAGGATTGAACAGAGCAGCTCGTTTGCAGTGAACACGGCGATGAATGAGTTGGAGTGGGTGGCGCCGGCGCGGCGGCTGGGCGGTGCGCGCGCGCTGGCCGGCTGCGCGCGCTGCGGCCTGCTCGCCACCGCCACGCCGCCCGCGCTGCGCGCCATGCGCCCGCACCCCGCCTACCCCGAGTACAGGAAACAGGTACGCACCGCCCGAGCGACCGACTGCCGAGTGCCGAGTGCCCGACACGACCACAGTCGACACGGCGATCAACTAGTTGGAGCGGGCTGCGCGCGCTGCATTTCTTCCAGTTATCCTTAGCGTAAAATAAGTAAACACAATGCAAGGGATAAACAAATTAATAAATTTACACTGTATATGCCATGCACAGTGTACAGAAAATAGGTCCACTACCCACAGAACACTTATGCACTAACCACAGGACACAGATGTACTACTCAGTACAGGAAACAGGGACACAGCACGGCACAAGTAGCCGCACTGTTTACACCACAAACGATAGCAAATACATGCACTACACTATACAGAAAATAGGTGCACTACCCATAGGAAACAGGTGCACTACGTACAGAAAACGGATAAACAACACTTTAAATTTGTAAGTAGCTTAATTTAGACGGTTTTAAGTAATGAAAACTTATTTGTTAAAAACGTAACTTAAAGATGTTAAAAATTTAACTTATTTATGTCCTACTTCTCCTGCTTCTACCTACACTTACAAAACAGCGTCACAGAATCGGCCATTAATAAATAACGGTTCTAGGTTGTTGGCATGTTGGAGATGACTCCCCTCGGGAACAAGAGGAAGAAACAAGTCAACGACGAGCTCGGAATGAAATTGGAACCCCTCACCTATGATGACGCTATCGCTAAATACGGAATTGAATTCTCGACAATAAAAAAAACCGATAAGGTAAGAAATAAATATTTAAACTAAACAAACTAAATTTCCATCACAATGGATCGTGAAGGGTATCATACTCGTATCTATGATATGCAGGCAAAGCAAAACCAGCTATAACTGATTAAAGTTTTAATTCTCTTATGTTACTAATAAATAAGTTTGATATTGCGACTGAAGTTTTAAGAATTGCAGAATTAAGTTATGACGCTAGCAAATTTTAAAAAGTTGTTTTTTTTAATAGCAAGCACAACACCAATGCGGAGTGAAGCCGCGGACGCACTGCCCGGATCGGTTTCCGCTCGCCGACGTGACCTCGATGGCCTTCTGTCCCTCGAAGAAGCACCACGACAGGTTGGCTATAGCGTTACACGCAGGTCTTATATTTTTCATGAAGGTAGACATGTAAGTTTGTTAATAAATAACTATAAAAGGAAGTGTTCAACATTTTACGTTACTTTGAAACGGCAATATAAAGGTAGATGACTGAAATAGTTTATGGAGAGAGAATTTATCATGGTCTTGAAATAAATGTTGTTAATTACAAAAGATGCTATAATGTTATAATAATATAATGTATACTGTTAATGTTAACATATATGTATGAGTGCACAAACCTGTGCGATAGCAGGTTCGATGGCGGACACTCGCCGTTGAGTGTATTAAAAGAATACTGAAGTGTACAGAGATAATACGGGCCGATATCAGTTATCACAATATATGTTTGTTAAAAGTAGCTCTACCTCATATTGTTGGGTACATAGAACCCATAGCGAAAATTCAGGTATTGTTATATTACCGTATAGGTATCGCGTTTGATTTTATATGCGTTCTTTTAATATTAATGTTTTTATTTATCTTAATACTTTGCGAACTGGATTTGCATAGATCGTAAAAATGATTGACTATAATTTTAGTCCAATTTATTTATTTATTTTCGTAGGTATAAAACCTACATGATGTCATTCTGTTATATATAACTTATAATATAAGTAATGAAATGTATATATAGGTTTTACCATCTATTGCTACGTGATAAGTAGCGTTTGGAGTTTTTATAGCACGGCGCATTTTAGTCTTACCTAAAGAGAGATATGGGGTCGATACGAATGTTAAAACTCGCCTCATACTCATATTCAAACATTTATGGAATTCCACAATTGAATTATATTATATCTTTGCTACAGAATATAACGATCCGTTTTTTCGTGTTCGGTTTTTTTTTCTTGACAATTTTGTCATTACATTAGGTTTGTAATCTACACTAATATTATAAAGAGGAAAGATTTGTACCTATTTTTGTATGTTTGTATGTTTGTAATGAATAGGCTCAAAAAGTACTGGGCCGATTTAAAAAATTCTTTCACCAATAGAATGCTACATTCTTCCAATTTGACATAGGCTACATTTCATTTTGAAAAAAATTAGGGATCCTTGGTAAAATTTAAGCAGTGTAACCGAAGGTGTAGAAAAATGAGTCTTAAAATGTCTTTCGTCGAATGCGCTGCCGAAACTATTAGCGATAGAACAAAATAATGTATAACAATATTGAAGAACATCATAATGTCTACAAAAAACTCCGCGGTAGCATATGTCCAACTACTGTAGTTATGTCACTACAACAACTTTTTTCATTTTAAACATTAATGAAAATGCTAACCAAATTCAAACCATGCTATTTATGTGTTTATATTAATCCTTATCCAAATAAATTATTTTATGGTCAAGACCATTTAACTACCTATAAAATAGTTTTTAAATTATTTAAATTGGACTTTCCATTCAAAAGATATTACGAATTAAAAAATTCAAACAGTAAACAAAACCGCCATAGCGCCGTGGCCGTTGTTTGCGATGCAGTCTGAAAAGCGCGCCGGGCATCGCTGCGGGCGGGGTGGAGGGGGCACTGAAATACAGGAGTGGGGCGTGCACGTCTAAAAAAATTGCAGCGCTATTACGTTATATAAATAAACCTACTCATTGCTATGATTCTATTACTTAAATACTTAAGTCTGGTAATTCTCACATTACTCGATTGTCTATTTAATTTATATAAAAAAAAATGAAATTGTAGAATACAATAAATAATAGAGTATGAGTATGACGCGAGTTTCAATACTCGTATTATGGCCAGTTCCGTATTATTATTTGGATTATGTCTTGCCGAACTAGGAAACTCCGAACCCTATACTGATAAGTGTGCGGTGACGTTGTTTCTTTTGGTGGTACTTTGTAAAAATTATTGTTAATTTGTAGATATGTGTTTTTTAGTATTTAAAAAACTGCTACATTTGAAAGATGTAATTTAGTTAGATATTTAATTAGTTGTTTTGTCATTTTTCTTTTCAACACACACATTGACAACAAATGGAGATGTTTATACTTATTTGTATGTTTGTATGTTTTATTGCATCTCCAGTTTTACTCGACTGTTTGTCATCGACTGATAAAATCTTTTTATTTATTTATAAATTATTGTGTCCACGGCGTATTTTAGTTATTTTTTTGAGGTGTAGCAAATTATGTACCTAAATCAATTCTGTATGATACTTGCGAATAAAAAAATGTTGAGTCCACCGATGATGAGGTACAGTCAGCAACACAAAAAAAGTAGCTAAGCAGAACAACATGCCCAAAATGATCTAGCCATCAAATGATCATTTTGAGCTCTTCGGTTGCGTAGCTACAACTGCTGCTGATTGTATTCTGAACCCTTTTTAGTTTATTTAGTTACAATTTCAACCTTAGTACTTTTATTTAGGATTTAAGTCTGATTGAAGTGACATACTTGCTGTGAAATTATTTCCCAATATGTAAATAACATGGATTTACATGTATTGTATTCTTTGTTAAACTGATTGATAGTTTGTTAATCTACACACACATCGATCTATCTAGATTCTAGATAGATCGATGTGGCCTGAAAAAGGGTTAAAGGATAAAGATAAATTTTACAAGGTTTGCTTGCTAGTATGTTGTGGGTCAAATTGTAATTTCGTAAATTTGTACAGTTTCGTGGAATAGGGCCCTGGCCAGAAAAGGTTGTACAGTCAAGATGGCCGAGTTACGGGAATCACATGGCTATGAATATATATTGTTTTACTGTCCATGTAACTTGGGAACGGTGAGCGGTGAGATGTTCCCAATTTTAGCATTAAGTAGCAATAATAGCAAAGAGAAGACTCATTGCCGCGATCATAATATGAACTTAACTTTTAGTAACTAAAAAAATCGGCCAAGTGCGAGTATGACTCGCACAAAAGGGGTTCCGTCCCGTTTTGTTATAGCGGCAATAGAATCACACACAACTGTCTACCTATCACAGTGATGAGATACAGCACGGTGACATACAGAAAGACGAACGTATAGCGGAGGCTTAGTAATAGGGTCCCTGTGTCACCTTTTGGGTACGGAACCCTAAAAGGAATGTAATAATTAATATAACTGGCAATCTTACATAAATTTGCCTAGTCCCAAACTCCCAAGCTCTAGTAAACGAAACGTCCAAGAGAAACAGATATTCATGCTCATCCATCAAGCTCACCACACATATTTACCCTTACCGTTACCAAACTTGGACCCGGTAGCTTTAGGCAGAAGGCACTACCATCTAGGCCCTCCGCGTCGTCAAATAGTTTGACTTGTGTAACTACGGTACTTCTAACTGCCAGCTCGTTTATCCTCCTTTGTTGTCATTATTTTAATACTTATTCTTACTTTGGTGACGTTTAATCGTTACACGTAGTGTATAATCTTAGCGATCTCTTTTCTGTGAACCATTTCTTTCGTCCAAACTTAAAAATCGGCAACTTCATAGATAGGCGGTTCAACTCTTATTATCGCAAAGAGTATCGTATGTATTCCTTGCCATCTCTGTTATTTATTTATCGACTTCGATTATTTTTTTATTATTATCTAAACAGACTTCACAATTTTTTAAATTTACTGTGATCGAGGGCGCAGGATTTAGCTGTGGCGGGAGTTCGTGCTCATTGGTTCGTGGCACGCCATTGCAGTAAGTTCATGTGACGTTTAAATGAGTCACGCTAACTTTTCACAAATAATATGAAAAGTTCATTTTACTGCTATTGTTCAGGCTGCTCAGAGGAACTATACCAAAAGAACGAGTTGTTAAACAATCTTCTTTGTTCCAAAGTCAAAGTAATTAGGTCGAAGTTTAGCTATGTAATAGTAAGAGGGTTGTTGTTGGTGATGTAGACATAAAACATGTCACAAATACCATTTTATGGTTAATATTATGATTATGTATGGAAGCTTTTAATGTATCTATAGATTATTCATAAAAAAAAAACTATATATCGGATTTACGGTGATATTAATATTAGGTTACCTATATTTATAATATCCTTGTATATTTGATTTGTACTGAGCTTGTTGCGCAATAAAGTGTTTAAAACTATATTTTGTCTTTAATTAATTTGACAGAATTAACTGAGTAAGGTATAAAAAATCGAGGAGCAGTTATTTGATTTGTGATGACGATGAGAATCGTCGGGTCGGTCGACCCGTTGCGTCGCGGCGCCGGTCGCTCGCCGCTCCGCACCGCTCCGGCCCGCGAGCCGCGGCCCGCGCTCGGCCGGCAGTGGAACACAAACCGTAGAGAAGAGAACGCGTCTCGGCTTCTCCAGTGATTCCCGCGCGCTCACTTCGACACAACCAAAATAAACTTTTATCAATTCAATTGCAACAATATTTTCATAATTTTGTTTCTTCACGTTGTAAATTTAAATTTGCGTTTCCGACTTTTTTTTTCTGGTAATTGCTATATTAATATGCAATTTCGTGTCCTTGGGAAAAAAAATAAAGGAGATTGATATGAACTAAATGAACTAGGTTATAACTACTGAATTAAAGAAATGATGATGGCCAGTGCGAAATTAGTGCGGGAGTGTAGCTCCGAGCTGATCTCGGACGTGCGCTCGCTGTCGATGGCGTCCTCCACGGAGGAGCAGGAGTCCACCTCCACGGAGGAGGACTTCTCGGAGGAGGAAAAGGAGTACGAGCTGGACGACTTGCAGATCCTTAAGACCATAGGTGAGTACCTAAGTATACTCTAAGCAAGTTAAGGAGGATAAGGAGTGTTAAAATGAAAGTCTAATGAAATGACCAATAAAACAGTTGTTAATTTAATTGCATTAGATATTGCAATTAATTTAACAATAAATGATTAATGAACAGAATAATTAGACGGGTTTCGACTGGTAAGAATGTGACTAGGCTATTCTTCACCTACAACTTTCGTATTCTTGAAAATTCACTTTATTTTGAAGTGGTTCCAACTGGACAGGTCCACATGTCAAACTTTCGCGATCGAAAACAAGTTGCGAAATGCACATGAGACAATGATATATATCTTGGTAACTAGTTTTAAGAAGCAGTTAAATTTAAATGAGCAGGGGTGGAGTTCGAAAATTTGTATGAGGTAATTAGGTTTGTAAGTTTACGGTTCTTTTATTGTTTTTGATGTAACCATTACGATATTTTTTATTTATATACTTGTTTCTGCGGGTATACGTTTATTTTGCAGGTCATTTATTTATTTTACTTTTTACATACATACATACCTAACATCACGGTCTTTATTTCCAGAGGGGTAGGTACAGCTACAGAAATAACAACTCTAAAAATACTTGTTTATAATTCTGTAAACACATAAACGCAATAAATAAAAATATGTAAAAATAATCGCATATAATTTGGCATAGTTATGCATTTAAATTACGACGGCAAATATATGCTTAAAAAACCCCATACCTGTACCATTTTCTCAGAAACTTACAAATGATTGGTATTATAAAGCATCGCAGTCAATCCCTACGAGTGAATAGGTTGCCAAATTAATATGTTTTATCAAAATCGGTTCTGTGGTTTAGCCGCGACGGCGTAACAAACAGACAGACATATTAAATCAATTTCTCATTGATTATAGCAGAATTGATATCTTTCGTCGGACGTCGGATGTCGTGAGGGAATAAAGGCTTGTAGTACTGTTAGGCGATGGGCTTGCAACCTGTCACTAATACACTGGTAAACATCTTAGCCTGACTAATTATGCAAAATGTGGTTACAGAATTATCAACAAGTTTAGAGTTGTTGGTATTCTGTAGCTCTGCCTACCCCACTTTGGGAATAAAGGCGTGACGTTATGTATGTATGTACGATATCTTTACTACTAGATGCATTGAAAAACCGTCTCTATCATGGTCATAGTCATCACATCGTAGTTAGAGAAAGCAGCTATTGCAGCTGGTTCTCAAATGATTAGTATTGGAAACTAGGAAAGCTCCTCGCTAATGGCTACGTAGGTACTCTACGTTCATTCAATGTGTTAAAATTGCATATCGCCCAACAAAACGTAGGTGCCTATTGATAGACAATGTTAATGGTGGTAGGACCCTGTGCAGGGTCCGTCCGGATCGCTACCACCATCTTATCCATTAACCACCCGCCAAGCAACAGTGTTCGCATTGTTGTGTTCCGGTGTGGGGATAAGACAACCGGTGAAATTACTAGCATAGAGGCATTCCATCTTAGTCCTCAGGGTTGGCAACGCATTTGAGGTCTTGGGATTATAGTCTTGAGAATTCAAATGTCTATGGGTCTCAGATTCCACTTACCATCAGGTGGCTTGAGTGCTCTTGTGCCTTCTCCTCAACATAAAAAAAAATGCAATATTTACAACGTCCGGCGTAAAATGGAGAGTCACGCAAAACTTATAGTCTCAGAGAGACGCTAGACGTCCTTTGAAAAGGTTCACTAATCATTTGCCGACAAAGGTTTAGCAGATAGCGATTCGGAGAAAACGTCTCGCGCGTCAACTATTCAACTAATAAATCAACTAAAAATTAACTTTCATCAAATTAAATGTTCTATTAATTAATTTTTCATAAAAACTCAAACATTTAAGAGATTTTGTATCATATTTTTCAAGTACTTAGGGAATATTCAATTATTAAAGAATTAGTTAGAAAATAGACTTGGTCCGCGACCCCGTCCGCGTATAAGTGGTTTATCGCTTTTACCTCGAGAAATGTCCGATTTTCCGGAACGTAAAGTCTCCGGGCGATTCGTGGTTTTGTACACAAACGTACCTCGATCGGTTGAGGCGTTAAACCGCGAGGACGGATTAAACAAACACACTTAGCATTTATAATTGCAGTATTAGTATTGAGTAAGGATATAACGATACATAGGTACCCTAAAAGACGGCGGGCGACCGACGCATCTCTATGCGTCCAAATAGACAGTCTATTTAAAATTTAAAATAAATACACACAATTAACTCATATGCGATGCTTCAAGAAATTATGCTCTAATGTATAAAAAAAATACGTAGCTCCAATTCGAAACCGTTATATCTTGACTTTTTTATATGTGAAAAATTATGGATCTTTAAACACGATATATTTATGAAAAGCGTGTACGCTGTTTTTAAAATCAAAATTAGTTTGGATCTTAATTTCGTGATCACAGATTCAAACTATGTTATTTAAACTAAGTTTATAAAAAAATTCATTTAGAAAGTTTGATAATTAATTAATATAGTTTAGAATGTAGGTGCGTGTTAACATCCTAGAGATTAATAGGGTTGGTAGGTACTAGACAACGGTATGTTTTTTACAAATTACATAAGAAACAAATGGTCACATGATAACAAGGTAAAACTATAAAAAACATAAAAAGACCTATAGTTCCATCTATATGTAAAAAAACCCAAGCAAGAGCATGTCGGACCATGCTCAGTGTAGGTTTCCGAAGCCGTTAAGTACTACAAACATAAAAATCAACAAGTACCTAATAACTTGTTTTGGATGGTATAAACATGGATTTGTAGGGAACGACGACGACGACGACGACATTAGACTCTAAAAAAAAATATCGCTTTAAAGCTTAATATTTCATAAACGGATCCCTTAATCGAAAAATAGTTTTCACAAACCCATGATATTTTTAAAAGACCTATTTATTTATTTTACCACTTTGTTAACGTAACTAATATATATTATTCATGCCAAATTACAGCTTTCTAGTACTAAGAGTCTCTGCGGACGAACAGACGGACGGGACATGGCGAAACTATAAGTTTGACTACGGAACCCTAACAATATTTTTAGAAAACAGGGAATGAAAGTACTTACAAACACGAGTACTTCTGCAATGTTTATTGCATTGCTCTACGTGCCTTGAATACTCGAAACATCGAAAAACAACAACCGTGTGATAACTATATCACACAAATTTTGCCACTAGCAGGATTGAAACCACAGCTTCCACTGAACCAACGAACCAGATGAATATTGTGTTCTCAAACCAAGAAGGCACGCACAAAGTAATGTTGCACGGTCAGAGGGACTGGGGCGCGACTTTGTGGTTTGAAGGCACTATTTGCATGAGTAATCATAAAACTTTTTGTCAGTGTCTAAGTAGTGCCTGTCTCCATATTTAAACTGCGGTAAATTAGGTTACTTAAAGTAAAAAACAACTCGTGCTAAATGAGGAAAATAACAATTTTTAACTCAAAGTATCCTAATCTATCCGCTGTTTGAATATTGGGACCGGTCATTAAACGTTTCATAGTTCTAGTCTTGGATACCAGACCACAGATGTGAAACACCTTCAAATTTACGGGACATATAATTATTTTATTATTAAATTAAACCCAATAAAAGCCTTGCGCTCTTCTTAGCTTAATAATACTACTAGCAATTACAATAATGGTAGACTGTTAATAATAGGCGAAGGTAAACGTATGTGCTATTTGTTTGCATGTTACCGATAAAGCGTTTATTATGATTGTATTTATCATCGGGCGCATAAACTTGATGCAATAGAAGGTACGAACGAGGTCTAATCAGTCCCTCGACCCACTTGCGCGGGCTAGATATGGGCCAAGGCCGATCGATCTGCCACGCAGGATAAAAGCCCTCGTGACATCTGCTCTAGTTTCGGCCAGTCGTCCTCGGTGCAACATTTCGCAAATGTACCTACCTGAAATTACTGTTGGCACTGTAATGTCTGTAATGCACGAGGTGTGTTCGGTCATTACCTACGTTAGCACAGTTATCCACGGTCATTGTTTTGTTTTGACATATTATAAACAAAAATATATTTAGTTAACCTTAACAATCAATTGACAGTTTACTGTTTAAAAATACCTTAGTAAAAAGCTTAATTCTCACGTGCCTTCCGAAGCCTAATGAAAGAAGTTTATTATGTATTTGAGCTTATATTACAGGCAAAGCTTTTGTAAGAAGCCGACGTTACTGCTATCCCATTTCATGTCATTCTTTAAAGTTTTTATAAAATATAAAACCCGAGCCTAAGTACCAATTCCACCATACGAAGTTAACCACTTAACAGACGATTTCAAACGAACAGTTGTCAAAATGAACTAACAGTCAATTAACATTGATTAAGTTAAACATCGTATGGTGAAATTGGTACTAAACGTGAATTAATAATTAATGGCAATCATTAAGGTAACACGACACTCCTAATAAGGAAACAAATTGGTGAAAGTCGCAAAAAAGTACGATAAAGATTGGAATCTGAGCAGGTTATATTTCGATCAGTTCGATTTGGGCACAGTTACACTTCCGTGAAGGGCAATTATCTTGCCTTGTATTTTCATTTAAATCCTGGAAGTTAGCAAGTCATTGTAGTTAAGGTACAAAAGGCAAGTGTCACTTACTGCCGCCGGCTTAGAATCATTTGTGAAGGCGAAACAGAGCACAAACCGTCTCTCAGTTAACGCAGATCTAGGTTTGTATATTATCCACTCGGCGCTCTAGTTACGGCGCTAACGACTGCAACACGGCGGCGCGGCCGTTACGTTCCTAGCTAATATTAGGGCTTCCGTTGACACAACCCCTCATTATGTTCGTAATATCGCTTATTAAGAAAAACCTACTCGCCTTGCAGATTTCTGATATTTGCGAAGGAGAAAAGCAACACGCCCGTATTGATAAACGGCAACGCGAAATAACTTGTGTTAATATGTTTACGCACGCGAACGATTGTGTATTGTCACGCGCGATTAGAAGCAGATATTTGGGTCAGTGTGTCGTGGTAAATGAAGTAAGGAGTCGGCAGGCATATATTCAGTTTAATAAATTATATCACTGGGCCGTTGTCACACTACACTATCTTAAATTTTTAAAACACGCCTGATTTGATTGGTTTTCCAGATAAATTGCATTGATATCTAATACATGAAGCATTAACTATGCAAAATCTGTTTACTAACTTATATTAAAATAAATTTAAAACCATATGTTATGGAAGAGCGGGGTCTCCTGTCACAGGTATTCTTTTACTTACTAGGAGATTCCAACCTTTGCACAATTGTATGTACCTACATTTGTACAAAAATAAACATTTTTATTTTTTTTCATTTAACTTATGTCCTTCTAAACATACGAAATAAACAATATTCTTGGCTGCATAGTGAAGTTTTACGTGTTGTCGTTATTTACGATGTAGGTATAATGTTTACGCCAAATTCGCGGATCGTATTTAGCTCTAAATAAAATTAAGATACTTATCGAATCAGTTAGTAAGTTTAATAAGGTAGTTGTGGTTTTTATTAAAAACGGTATAACATATAAAAAACAGATCCGATACACGAGGCGATAAGAAATAAAAATTGAAAATTGATTTATGTCAGTGAGCATGAAGCAACCTACTCGTAGTTATGCAACGCAAATACAAATGCAGTTATTGATACGCTCGTTATTCAATATACCTAACCATGGTTCAAGAGAAAATTTGCACTAACATTTCGTAAAATGTCTCGAAATGTAATGAGACTCCGGAGTCACATTAAGATAAGAAGAAAGTGAAAAGACAATGGGGGGCGATGCGCGAGAGTCGAGCGAGCGACCCGCGCGTCCAGACGGAACCGGGTCACTGCGCGTGCTCACTGCGGGTGCGACTCAGAGCGCCGAGACGAGACGAGACCATATGGTTAACGGCCTTTTGTATCAACTAAGAATAGGCCTATCTGCAGGAATGATTATGGCTGGCCTGAAAATGTGCATGTATATAGCCACGGCAAGGCAACTAGAATTATATTATGTCTTGCTCTATGTTGGCAACATTTATTTTGAATAGTCTTTTCGTGTTATTTGACCTTAGTCTTCCCGATTTTACACTAGTATTAAAATTCCCGTTTTAGTTGACTTTAGTCTTCCCAATTTTACACTAGTTTTCAAATTTTAGCTTATCTAGGCTATCGCTAAATGTTACCTCATTGTATGCATGTAATCGTACCTAGCTCTTCAGGAGCCATGGATAAAGAACAATAGCATAACTTCAATTCTTGTATTACTTCGGATTAATTTATGGTTTTTTTTTACGCTGCCTAGGTCTGAAAGAAGTATTGTTTATGGCACGTGTATGCCACCTATGTCACATTCGTTTTAGAAAACTCTTGTTTTTTACGCTTAACATTGCAGTCTGTTATCGTTGTGCTGCACGAGTGCTGATAGACATTAACTATCGAATAAGGTAACTGTTTTTATTTATTAAGTACGAGTAGGTACTTACCTACATTTATATGAATACGTTTGAGGTGGAAACTTTTTTCATCATTTGTTGTATTGGTGTTAAAGATAATAAGATATTTAACTTTTTACCGTCGCGTTATTAGCGGGTGCATCAGTGCACCGCCCTTGGCCGTATTCCATACTTATCTACGGTCCCAATGAATCTGTCTTCGCCGCTCGTTACAAACGATGCGGGTGCCGGTTACTCCCTGTGAATGATTTGCTGACAATCTGTTAATGGTGCGGTCGGCGCGCAACAGTTGCTCATTTGCAATCAATTGCCTTCGCATTGACCCCGGGCTCTGCAATAAATAATTGAAAACATTAACAACGCATCTATTTGTAGCAAACGATTATTTATATAGGTAGACTAGAGTATCAACGTTTTTATTTCGACAAGAATTTTCAAATGGGTACAATATAGCGCTAGAGCGGTGAGCAAATCAATTTCAACGAAATAATAAACTTCACATCGAAACAAAAAAGATCCACGAATACATAATGACTTAAAAATAACGTACCTATAGCAGTTTTTCAAATAGTACTGTTTGTGAGGTATTAAAGTGTTTAGTGCGTTGTGTTGTTTTAATAATGTGGATAATAGACGTTAAAATGAAAGGTTAATTAAATTATGGATTTGTATAAGAAATTGTGTGTCTGAACAGTTTCTCAGTCCTGAAGTCCTGACTCACTGACTTATAAACGCCCAGCCTAAACCCTTGGACCTAGAAAACTGTTTTTTATCACAGAAGTTGTTTTTAAGACGTAGGCGAGGAATAATCAAGAAAGGATTTTACGAAATTCAATCGTTAAGGGGGTGAAAAAGGGGTTGAAAGTTTGTATAGAAGTCCGTAATTTTTTAAGCTAGTAAGAAGTTGTAGTTTGTAAAGGACTTTTTTATGGTCAAATTACTTGAAACTTGGTAGAAATGCTCTTCAATACAAATAATGCAAGCCGTATTTGTAACGGCAACCGTTTAAATCACACCCATAATTAATTCTTGCAGCTGGAAAGGAGCATCGTACCTACAACGCAGGTTCCTCTAAAGGCGTCTCCTAATTTTGGTCCTCTTTTGACAATCGAGAGGCCTTGCGCGCATTAAATTCCATGGAACAACGGATTCGAATAGGGTTGTTTGGATGCCCGTAGCATGACTTTACCCAGAGCAGCCTCATTAATAGGATCGCAAAAAGTAGATCTATGTTATCCCAAATGTAACGCGTGCGAAGCCACGGGCAAAAGCTAATTAACTACGAATTTAACTCCTAACTCTAATCACTTAGAGATGGTACAAGTATATTTATAAGTTAAATGTGCTTTAAATGCTTTAGTGGAAACCATCGACATGTAAATAGATAGAAGGTTACATAATTGTAGATGTCGACTTCGTTTTACGTTATCCCACTGCATCGCAGCCAGAATACTTTCTCTGATTAGGCTTGAATCCGCGCCATTGTCTCCGGGTAAACAGAAATAGCTTTACGCCTTGATTTAAACGTAACTTACGTTTAATGTCCAAGTTATTGTCGTGTCATGTTTGTAGAACATTTAAGTAATGAAAGGAAACAGTCCATTAATAGATAATGCTATTATTCGGCACTGGCAATGTGAGTAAATACTTTCGCTTCATTTATGTAATGAATCTGAATTTATGTGAGATTTTTTATTGGACGAGATTTTTTTAGTCGTGTACATCGAAAATTTTAAACAGCACTTTTATACATTTGGTTGTAATGTCTTAAATCCAAAATCGGCGTTGAAAACGATAATCAGTCGTTATGTAACACGGACATAATTGAGCAGTCTCGACCTTATGCTTGCGGTGACGGAAAAGTGAAATGTTTGGGAGAGTCAACACTCGAAAGCGGAGATGCGTAGGTAAACGCACGGATCTGTGTTCGCCGGAAACCTGACATTGTAGCCTCTCGATAGATTTCACGCACTGCCACAAACAACAACCCTGTCTGACTTTCCATTTTAAGTAATAAAATGTTATGTTCAAACTTAATATCGATCAACACTACTGGTACCTATCGGTAAACACTGAGCTAGGTACTTAGTTAAATATTGAGTGTGATATTTCCAATCGCGCCGGGTCCGCGTGATGGGAGTGATGACTGATGACACTGATGACATGTTGACCCAGGCCCAATGTGACCTACGATTATGTTAAGGCGGAGTGTTACTTTTACTTCCATTATCACAAATAGATAGGTAAGTACAAGAACTTTTGATTATTTATAGAGCGGCTATCTTAAAAATACGGTTATAATTATTTCCAATGTATAGCGAATAGGGCTGCGTATTATCCGTACCAGGCCACCAATGAATGAGGTTGACTTGACGAGCGTTAGCGAAAATAGCCATTAAAATATAAAAGAGTTACTTCTTCCAGCGAATTTAGGCGACCTACATACAGGTCCCACATGGGCTCGTCCCACGCTTCGGGGAAAACGCTCGTCAGCTTTTTAACGTTATATAAATTAACAAGTTAAGCACGACGACGACGCGCAAATGATCACGATATTTATGTTTAACGACGCTCATTGTCGCGTAAACGGGATCTTTGTTTATTTCCACGGCACGGTTACATGCTATTTCTATATGTATGTCACAGTATGATGGGTACATTCGGAGTATGGTCTTATCGCTGGTAAAACGAGTCTGTGGGGCTCATGTCAATTCCATCCATTTTTCAATCGAAACATAAGCGCTAATGATTGTCGAATGCAACTTGACTAGCCCCACTGTATCGGAGATGAGACGCTGTAAAGCTGCCACTGCGGTAGGTCCGCCAGGCGATTCCGAGCTGAATCTATTTTGCGCCTGGTAGCCACTTTAATCAAACCAACGTTGATGCGTTTCCCAATCCGTGATCACGTTCTCAGGAACATACTTAAATGTTTCTGAGAAAACCATTTTACTACAGCATTTTCAAAAGGTAACAAAGTAAAGGTCTTCAGTATATTGAACAACATAAAACTTACTAACTTAGGTATCATGCTAACGTCGACTAGCTACCTATTGTGTAGAAATATGTTTGCACGGGTTTCAATTATTTATGCATCGTACCTAAATATTAGCTTGAAAATAAAAACAATGGTCGAAACTATAATTTTGATTAAGGATCAAATAGATATAATGGATAAATTGAAATAAATTTATTACATCTAATAAATATATTATACGTAAAATAAGTTTTCGAGTGTTTTAATTAAGTATTGCAAGTAAAATCTGTCGTTATCATTATTAGGTGCTTCACGCTTGAATTTCATGTGCACAATGCAAAATATTTTTTATTTAAGTATTTAAGTAACATAACAAGCGTCTCTGGATAATTAATTATACTTTGAGAATTATTTCACACTTTCAGAACTTTTTTCACCTTCAGAGGTGTACTAAAATAACTTGGGTATAATATACCTAAGGTTAGTGGTATATTTCTGACAATGGAGTTCATATGTTTCGGATATAAATAACGACGTAGGTATGATATAGCGGCTCTTCACACTGCACAGCTAATCCGATCGATAGTATTATATGTATTGCGTTTTATAAGGCTTCAAGTGCTTCTACTGAAAATCATCCTTGAGTAGTTAGTTTCATAAGAAACATAAAAAAAGAAACACTGGACAATGTCACACAAATTGACCTAGTCCCAAACTAAGCTCAAGGATTGTAGTATGGGTACTAGACGATAAACTTACTTATATAGAGAAATATATATTTAAATACATGGAATAATTTGCCAGTGTGGTTGCGCGGTAAGAATAGTGCCACTCCATGTCTTCCCGTTGATGTCGTAAGAGGCGACTAAGGGATTTAGGGCTTGTAGTACTGTTAGGCGATGGGCTTGCAACCTGTCACTAATTAATACACTGGTAAACATCTTAGCCTAGTTGTGCAAAATGTGGTTACAGGATTACCAACAAGTCCTTTTAGAGTTGTTGGTATTTCTGTAGCTCTGCCTATCCCACTCTGGGAATGAAGGCGTGATGTTATGTATGTATGTAAATACATAGAAAACATTCAAGACTCAGGAATAAATACAAGTGCTCTTCACACAAATATCTGCCCTTACCGAGATTTGAACCCAGCACCCCTAGCTTCGAAGGCAGGGTCACTACCAACTAGGCTAGCGTGTCGTCAATTATATCCAATTATCAGCACCATTATCGTTTAAACGTCTTTGCAATATTTGTAAGATTTTAAAGACTGTTGGTGGTTCTACAGATCGAATAGTAGTAAATAATAGTTCAAGTATAATTTAGTAATAAAATGAGCGTATAACAGCCAAACGCTTAATTCATCAAAAGATGAACATTATAGCATCAGCCCCATAGTTGATGTGTTTTTCTTGGGACGGTTTTTGGTTCGAGTGGATTTGACATACCTATTATATGTATTTTATAAGTAAGCGATGTCGTCAATATATAGGTAGGTACAAAAGATAACTATAATATATGTATAAATAAACGCGCAAAGAATAGTTTTTATGTTAGGTATATTTAGGCCGAAGGAAAATGTTTATAAAATAATATATTGAGAGAATATGGATAACCAAGAATCTTATTTTTTACACCAACGAGTTGCTAAATACCTAGATATGTATATAAAATACAAGTATGTATGTACTCTCTTATAAATCAGTTTATCTCGGTTGTGATTACTTGTGATCTTAGCAAATTAGGCTGTATAAAAAAAACTAAATTATAAAGTATAGACATGGTACGAAAAATATTGAGATTATGTTTTTCTAACTTGTTTTGTTCATTACATACGTGCTGCTACATTCCTCGATGTGGTTTATTTTCTGCTCTCGAGCCACTTCATTAATTTTAATTCGGGTACAGCTTGTACAAGCGCTCTACTCTTAGCCCACATCTCCATCACATCCCGACATAATGGACGTTCGATTAGATCGTTCTCGTCGATCATCTGCTTTAGTGAAAAATAAATCCAGCATTTGTTCTCGAATTGAGTACAATGTATTGAAGATAAATCTACTAAATAAAATTCATCACGCTCATCGAATTTTTATTCACATATTTAATTAAGTTGTAAATACTGACAGCGTTCGAAATCTCCCAATTTAAATATCCAATAAATCTAGGTGCCAAAACTACAGTAAGTATCAATAAGTTATATGTATGTAACATTTACATATTTGCATAATAAATCGTAAAAGAAGTAAAAGTATTAAGTTTTATTAAAACCAACGCTCATTAAATTTTATACAGATACGTACCTACTAAATAATTAATTAATAAAATATTCATTCGTCTAAACAACATTAAATAGAGAACAGCATTAATTTAAATACGCTTCTACTGGTATTTTTAATACTAGGTAATTTACAATTTACCGCTACTTTTTTCATCTACTTCTTTAAACAGACATTAGACATGTTTTAAACGGTGTTTTATTTATAAGTCGAGAAGAAAACCACTGTGAAGAACAGTGGATAGTACATATCATAACGCGTAGAGCTAATAACGACGTCGTTGTAGGGATTCATGGTCGGTGGGCCGTTACTCTCTCGTCAAACTAATAATCATAATACGGGTCATCCGTGGATAGGTCTTACGAAATGGAAAACTTTGTGGCAGTAGGAAAAGTGGTATATTTAATATTGTTATGAGTGCCAACACGTGCCGGCGCCGTGGCCAGGCGCAGGAGCTTGATCGGAGTGCACCCGTGTAAACAGGGATTTGTTGTACTTCAGACATACGTCATAACACTAATAACGGGTTATATTAGCAATAACATCCAGAGATTATCACAACAATCCGCTTTATTTGGTTTGTGCTATTTAACGTTAAGCCTCGAGAACGTTGTTTTGGTGCCGCTGCCGACACGAGACACGGTAATATATAAAATACCTATCTTGCTAACTAAACATTACACAACGGGCCGAACCGGCGGAATTGACTCTTTCAGTCTTCTATTAAGTTTTACATCCAATTTTGACTGATCAGGAAGAATTATTGGTTATTTCATAATTTATCTTACTGGCTGTCAGAATTGCCACATTTACCACTGTTTATCAACAATCTCCGAATACTTTCACATAGATTTTGTCTTGCTAAAACTTGCGTCGGTCGCTAATAACATCATCTACTTACTAGTAGAGTAGTGAGCCAAAATATCATTAGCTTGGACTGCGTTGGTAGGAAGTAATCTAATAAATTCAATTTATTTCGGGGGCACAACAGACAATAGCTTTAATTTGAGTATATTGAATCGAACAACGACCTCCCTCGCACCGAATACGTGTTACTGAACTGTAACAGTCCAAATCTTTCAATTGGTTTATTTTTGATATAATTATTTCAAATGCCAACAACAAAGAAGGCTACGTAGAGATAGACCTCGTTATGTACACAAATTACGTGAGCAAATCGTATATCCGATTCCGCTAGCGTTTAGATACTTGGCGGTGAATTGAAACTCTCTCATTTGTCGTAAATGGGAAACGCAGCAAAAAGATAGGCGCCAGGCGACGACGAGCGCACTTAAAAGAAACGTTCACAGCGCTCCGGATCTAAGGCTTGCTTGCATTGTGCAACATTATCTCTTACCATCTTAACTTCCGATCATATTAAAAGCAAGTTAAGGGTTGTACCGGTAAACATGCAAAAGAAATCGTTCGTTATTAGCCTTGCCCTTTCACTCTCCTCATGATTTCGATTACTCTTTGTAGCTATCTTTGGCGAAAACGTGCTAAGCTAATAAATATGCCATGAATATAAATCAAAGTGTAGATTCATTAAACATTAATTGATTACTCTTTATTACATCAAGGAACCCTCTGGCATTTAGTACCGAGTGCAAGTAGATCTCAGTAAATCCTGTTAATGTTATTAAAGATACATTTTAAAATTATCTTTTAAATTTGGCGCAGTTTACGGTCGTACAGGTCCTGGATTTAATAAATCGTAGTTCCTTTGGAAATAACATTAAGTTCAACGCGGATGTAGTCGCGGGCAAACTTATAAGTTATTTCCTTCCTATCAAAGATGATCGGCGTGCGTGCATCATTTCTCTAAGTTGAATGGTCTCGGAAACAATAACGAGTTCGCAACTTCCAAATGAATTGCCCTTAGTTGTACGCTACGAGTGATTAGAAGCTAAAGGTTGAGGTCACCAGTTCGATAGCTGTGTTGTGACTCATGTTATGAATTGCATGCTTGCTCGCATTTTTCTGATCTACTTCGCACGCGATCGCGAGAATTAAAAATAAAACCGTCGTTAAAACCTTCGCCTTTGTCACGAACTTAATTCCGTTTAAAAAATATAGATCTTTAAATTTATGCTAATAGAGTTGGATCAAATGAAAAGCGCCTTCTTTCGCTTGGTTCGTGTTTCGTTTCACAGTGCTTTTGTCCCTGTTCCGGTTTACTAACACCAACAATGGCTCAGAAACACGACCATTCTAAATTACTGCTGTAACATACCTAGTAATGGGTCAGAGACATATACTAAAACGGATATGAAGTTAGCATTTAAGGTAGAACTTAAAACTGGTACAAAAGGATTACTGTTTTTATGATGATTATAAACAATCCTACAATCTACCGCTTTTAATACGTATACATATAGCACCATTTCTTTTGTGACATGTTACGGATAAGGCGAAAACATTTATAATGGCAGATCTCTGTCCGAATTTCCTCTTAGTAAATGCGTCCAGCGCAGAAGGCGTATAATGTACCTAATCAGTTATGTCATCCGACGTAATCGCTGCAAGTCAATCAATAAACATGTTCGCACATGCTCTACTTTACTAAGCAAAAGATATTAACCCTTTCACGGCTGGTGACGTCTATAGACGTCTAGCAGTATCGCTAGGTAACTCATCACTTCATCGAATGTATCATTTCATCGAACGCTATTTTCTGCTGAAACCATCATGTTTTCAGACTATCTTAAACATTAATTATGTAGGTTAGGTTAGGTTAGATGTTTAAGGGCATTTTCAAAATAAAGTGTACCCTAGTTAAGGAAAATTAAGAAACGTTAACTTTCCTTAACTAGGTTACACTTTATAATGAATATACCCTTAACTTAACCTGAAAACATTATAGTTTCAGCGAAAAATAGCGTTCGATGAAATTACACATTCGATGAAAGGTGTATCGCTAATTGATATCTAATCACGGTACCGTACTGGAAAGCGTTAAGTAAATATTCCACTTTGATAAAGTGAGTCTTAGATTACTAAGACCTATTAAGATTGCCTATTAAGGCAATTAACAATGGTCTTATAGTGGGCTGCGGTCATGATTCAACCTTCAAGTTAGAACGTTTTAGTATAATACCATCGACGACGTTACTCAGCGATTGGGACCAGTGAGGCATGGAAACAAACTTCATTTACTTTTTATGTTTTAAAACGTTCTCAATGTAATTCAAAACCATTTTAATGCTGCGTGACTTGGTTGTAACATTAATTTTAAGATGTTATTCGTATTGCACTCAAGCTCGAGATTGACATATTGGATTTGATCCAAAATATTCTACTTTCTCATCCTTGACATTAGAAGCAAGCTCGGAAACTAGACTATTATACAAGCAAAGAGGTCTCAGAATCAAAATCGTAACAGTGTTTACAATGCACTGCAATTTAAACCACAATTTGAAAACATCTATTACGAGCTGATATCGCAGTGACACACGCGGCAGTTAAGTAGTTGCATGCCATACACTTATACCCAAATCTCACTTAGATCAAGTGGTACTTTGCTGATACTCGTACTTACCGCTTCCTCCATAAATAGTGATGCACATATATTATAAACCTATGATAAATTGTCACGTTTCATCACTCGATCTTGACCGAGTGCACATGTTTTTAGACTTACCTTCAGCCGCGGCCGTGGTCGCGATTTGGCCAAAAGGATGCAGCAGACAATATTCAATTTCATCTCTTTTTTATTTAAACAGTTTTTAGTTTTAAATAAATGGCGCGTGTCAAGTGACGTTAAACAAGTTTTTTGTTTAGACAGTAGCAGTTGCGCACGCGCGTCACTGGCTGGAAAAAAGCTTGTTTTTTGATCGATTATACGTTTCTTTGCTTCGTGATTTATTCATTTAATGGGCTATAATGTACGAAATCATTTACTAACTATTAATCTTCATGGAAGCTCATAATTTAATATCCTGTCATCGGGCTACACACCCATTCTGTATGTTTGTATACATATTTATATACGAGCCGGGAGGAGACAGCCTACTGGAGCAAGTGAATGGCACCTTACCTCAGTTGTTTTTTTCAAATTTAATTTAATAATTCAATTATCGCCCCTATGCCATTATTTTTGATTTATAGAGTTAAAAGAAACATTTAAGTTATTTATAAACTATGTACTACTAGCTGTACGTACAGTATTTTAGAGTTCATTGGCTTTTCAAATTACACCATAGATTTTTATAACTCTAAAATCTTAAAACTTTCGTTGGCAAATGCTCTCATGCTGTCTATACGTATTCTGAGACATTTGCGTCAGAGGCTGCTGATTTGCGTTACCACGCTTGGGAACAAACAGAATTGTCTCTTCCACATAAATATTTATATTTTCATTATGTGAGTAATTAAGTGTGACATGCTACTGGCATTTTAATAGTATCTGTGGGTAATAGGTGTCAAGTCTGTTAACACGGCAGGCGGGCATGGTCGTCATTGTTTCATGCTGAGGAATAAAACAAAAAGAAGGTTTGTTCAACGGCCTTGCCCCGCGCGGCCGCGGCGCGGGCGCTGGCCGCGAATGCCGCGATCGCCCCGATCGGTCGATAGTTACGGCCGTATCGACCATTGTTAGATTGGCATTGCAAATTACCGCTCCCTGCACAACTAACTTGCTAACTGCAGCACAACTATCTGAATACTTACTATTAGGTATCGTATCATTAACTAAGATTGTGTAGGTACCTATTTTAATATATTTTACCGATACCTTAAATTAAGACGCTTCTTAGGACAGAGTCACCTTACCAAGTTAAAAGATTTTAACTTTTGGTCAATACTTTGAAAACAAAGCTCCTGACACAGATCATCTTTAAAAATAACCTACCCAGCCCATATACACGCAGACCGCAGGCGGACCGAGATGTAGGCTGACTTAGGCAATACAATTAGTAGAATGATTCATCATATTTTCCGTTGACTAGTCATCCAGCTGCATGCAAAGACAAAGTATTTTTAGACTAGCATCCAAGTCGCAATTGGTACGAGTACGACTGGTAACAGCGAGCTTGTAAACGCTTTACGTCCATTAGTCCGACGTACATACATACGATAATAATAAAACACTAAAACATGAGCTCACGCGGATTTCAAGAAATTGTTAATTTGTTTATTTTTTCGCGCATAATCACGTAGGTACGTCGTTCAGTTTTGATCTTTCGTAATTATGTATTTGTAGGTCGTAAACTACCATACGAAACTCAGGTTTATAAATAGTTTTAAAAAAATAATTACTCATTGAGGCCTTACAAATGCGGCCACGTACGAGAATATTGCCATCGAAAGACCTTGCTTACGTATCTAATCGTCGTGTAGGAAGAGGCAGTTCAAATAAGATGCTCATACTTAAGAAAAGCCGTCCAACTTATTGTCAATAGGTTTATGGACTGAATGCTACGCGTAATCCGAGGAGATTGACGTAAATCACGGAGCCGCCGCTCGGAGCGGTCCCTTGCGCGCGCGCAGTGAAAGTGGTCTGGCGGCTCACATGGGATCGACTCGCCTTCGCTCCCGCTACGGCCAAAAGTTACACATAACATTAACGACTTGTTGACATGTGGCCACTAACGACGGAAAAGAAATCGATTTATAACACTTTTGACACCTTCACCAAGTAGAAACGTCTTTGTTAGTTAGGGCGCTAATGGCTATGGCTGCTGATAAATTAAATTGTGACATCTCCCACGTTGCCTCTCTATGTAGTATGGGTGAACTCACTACTTACGAAAAAGAATCGAATCTGTTTTAGATGTAGTACCTACTCGTATTTGGGATATCGTATTTGGGCTTACTAGAGCCCTGGTGCTCTCGTGAATTGCCTTTTAGGTGATTGTATGAATATATTATGTATCGGTTGATATCCTATTAAAGTCAAAGCTTTTGAAAACATGGAATAAAATCATCAAAATCGCTTTAGGTGTCTTTCATAGCGAATGTAAATGATTCAGAAGAAACTTTGGTTTCTCGACCAATGAAAAAAATCGTATGGACTGTTCATAAATTATTTTTATTAATGCCGCTTCAAGCACATAAGGGTTTACTATAACGTTTTCGTTCTTTCAAAATGTCCATTGTAATTTCGCCATGTTTTGTAAAATTATTTTCGCCTGAATGACATTGAGCCCTTCTGAAAACGAAACCAAAAATAAAACAAGATGATAAAGTAGGTCCGTGGGCTTCTACGAGCAGTAGCCGATTGACTTCTTAATATCCATATTTTGACCTATGTTTATATAGCCTGCCACACGAGCCGCCCGTCCGCGAGTTCGCGTGAGACATGATTATGGCACCTCCCTTTTTACGAGGCCTGACAACCCCGACTTAGTTATTTTAAAAACAGGTAGTAAAATAGTAGGTATTTTTTTTTTATTATAAAAGCTGTCACCAGGAATTCCCTAATTGTTGGTGTTTGTTTTTAATAACGATCATTCCCAAAAGCTTTAACGCTTTGCATATGTTAAGTAAACTGTTGCTTATGCATACAGCTACTTATTATTTCTATGCAAGTAAGTCAACAACTGCTGTGCTAGTATTTTGCATACAATACCAGCCAGACAATAAAGTCTTCACAGAAATTGTAATAAGTTAATAACACAGCTGTATCTAAGGGTTTCTCAAAGGAAAACAAATTTCAGAGAAGTATGGAATATGGACATAGCGGGTGAAACTTATCCACTATACCCTTCACACCCTTCTTTTAACAGCGTAGGTAGGTAAATAATCCTAAAAAATATTTGTGTCGATATATTAATACTTGTAATTAATTACTTATAGAAAATGCAATAAAACTATAACTACTGTGCAAAATAACGCTCATTTATTCTAATCTGAAAATAACGAAGTATATACAGTTAGTTGCAAAACTGAGTCAATATTAGCACCTTAGTAGAATGTAAATAAGTTGATGATAGTTAAAGGTATTTTTAAATGTTTAATAAGACAAGTACTCCTTGAAATTTGCTACAAATACTCCTACCAAATGATGTACCTGTAATTTACAGTTTTTAAGTAATTTTATCATAAAAACTGTTGAATTTAACTTTTTTTATTTGTCTAATATTTTAATTCTCTCTGTGGCAACCCAAAATAAGGACCCAGATAAAATTAAAGAAACATAGCCTTTTTTAAAATAAGTAGAAAATTATTAAAATCTGACATACTTTTGGTGGCAGTTATTGGCAACATTAGTTCGGTGCACGGTTCACTTTTGCACCGAGAAAAATTAGCCATACAAACTGGTTGTTAGTTCACTATGGTAGGGGATTAAAATTCTGCAATAACTAGAAAACTACGTCCCTGATTCAAGCAGTTGATGCCTCATTTTAAAAAGAATAGAATTTTCTATTTTAAATAGTTTTCTTATTTGGGGTTGCCATAGAGAAAACAAAATTACTAGTATAAAACATAAATTGATTTTTTACAGTTTTTGGTTCAAAATGTAAAAAAAAATATAAATGACTATTAAATTATTTATACAGCAGTTTTGTAGCTTACTTCAAGGATAACTATTCTGTACTAAGCATTTGAAAATAGCTTTGATTGTCATAGAGTTATTAACATTCTACTAAGGTGCTAATATTGAATCAGTTTTGCAACTAACTGTAAGTAGGTGACTTTCTAGAGTTTTATGACTGATGTTAGGGCTCTATTCGATTTGTTGAATCCCATCTTGCTTTAATATCCTACTCATATTGTTGTCAATTAAATAAGAACTACGCAACGTCCGCCGACGACACTGAGATTACGATATAAAAGCGAGAAAGAAGAGCCTTTCAAAATGATAAAAAATCGTTTAATAAGATAATTTGCGTCGCGGCTGGTATACTGTTACCAATACGAGTATTTGGCGAATAAACACAAGTTGACCTGGCGAATAAACACAAGTTGACCTGGCGATTACATGATAAACTTATAAGTTAGGTACTCTTAGTCACTAGTTAATAAATATGTACGTTGTAAACTGCGACTGTTACTCACCGCAGTCCTGTCCAGTCAATGCTTGTCCAGGCAAATGTATTATGGAGTTAATAAACTCGTTCCATTTCCAATCTTATGTACCTATGAAAAAAATGGTCTCTAAGAAACTACTTGATCGTACGTCACTAACCGACTCTCGCGTCCGTCAGTGTTACCTCACCTCTTCCTATAAAAAGTAATTCGTGTTACTCAATAACAGCAATAAAGAAATACGTTTTGACTTATTAAATATTTTATGTGAAACCAAAAAATATATGTAATAACCATTTCTTTTACCATTAAATAAAAACTATGACTGTTGGAATTAAGTTACAAGGCCACTTTGCAATTCAGTCATACAGCTAACACCGAGTAATAATAATTACGATTAATAAATAGTCCTGTCTGCAAACAGCCCATGTTTATTTAATAATATTTCAGCTTTGCCAAAACTCTTTGCACAGATTAGTGAATAGGTGGGTCGGATTGAGAAATTAGTTCCCATTAACAAAGAGATCTTTACAAATGTGCCTGCTTAATCACTGAGCAAATACCGTGACTAACACATGATGAAACTGCGAATGTCAATGTACAAGGAGTTTAGATAAAAACTTAGCGGTTGAGATAACGTTAGACAGTGTTAATATTAAATTTTCATACTTCGTTTGACTTATCCAGCACCTAAACACTTTCTGTCACCTCATAAAAAAGACCCATCAACAGAGTGCGCAAGATATGGCAAGATCAAGTTCCACCCAGCGAAAGGTTTTGTTTTTCAGCACAGCTAGCAAAATTAACACGAATAAGGTAATATGCTGTTAATAAAAATAATAATATAATATCTATAACAAACTGACAATTTAAACTCCTTTATCATCGACACTGGTTTTAAAGATAAAGCCGTTACGCTGGCTCCATATTACGAAATGTTGTCGAATGTTAATTAGGTAATGCATGAGGATCCTAAGAATACACGATTCTTATATTTAATTGTTTTCCTTATTTGGAATAACGTTTCTGATGTTTTTAGACTATCATTAAAACTTCTCCTAGGCATCAAATAGTTAGTAGGTACTTAATATCGTGGGCTTTTATAAAGACGGCTATATTAAACCTTACCTTACCGAAATCATCGCTAATCGCTTTAGGTGAAGCTAGAGTTGAGTCTTTTTAGGGGTGTGTTCATAGCATTGTATTCATGAAAAGGTTAAAGATAAGAGATACACTTGAGTTTGACGGGATTCCTTTCAATATTGATAATATTTACTTCGATCATTTTTATCTTGTCTTGGAAGATAGATTGATGTATGTTTTTGCCAAATATTGGACTTGAGTTGGTATTGTTACCTCTTACTGCGTCAGTAGAGTGGGTTTAAATTTCGCTTCAGGCACATATATAGTGTATTAAGAATGAATGTTTGTATCAATCCGAATCTTGGATGTACGTGAGAGGTTAGGTATATATGTAGATATACCTAACCTCTCACGTACAATCCCCGTGCTATGATTTTAACGATTATTTATGGTATTTATATAGATCTATATAAATACCATAAATAATCGTTAAAATCATAGCACGGGGATTAGATCAATTAATTGTCCAAGACGCGATTGTTATTGCAACGAAATGTTCAAGTACTTTTTGCTTACAATTTCGTCTATGTGGAAATAGTAATAAGCCCCAATCTCTAATCTTCAAATACCTACCTATCGTGTCATTTATTCCTTTAGGCAATCTTATAGCATCATCAATCTTGTTAATTGCAATTATTTTGTAAACTGACTGTGAGAATGCTACAAATTGTTAAAATTTTACTTTTTTGTTACAAAAAAAGGAATTTGGGTGCCTATAAAACTACAGAAAGAATATCATCCTTCACTTTAAGTATACAAAACTTCGTGTAAAAGGTTATACGACTTATATTAACCAGTTTGATAATGCAACTTGTTTAAAATAATTCAATCAGTAATTGTAAATGTATTTATTTATTTTTACTTACCTGAACAAAAATAAATGGAACCTCGAACCTTTAATCTGATCGTTGATTGGTTCATGGTTACAACTTCAGCTGCGTTTGCGCAAGTGGTATCGGACATGAGTAGTGCGGGATCTTACGACATGCTCGCGTCACGGGCATCTCGAATTAACAGTGTTACGCAAATTTTACATTCGGTTAAGAATACCGACGATATTGGGTTGGCCGGCCTTCGGACCCAGATACTGCGTGTCTGGCAACAAATACGTGTTCGTTACACATCAAGACGCGCCTTTTATTATGACCTACAAATACTATTATCTACCAAGAAATTAACATTAAACAACTTGCTAAATGACTCCTCAAAGGAAAGCAGCGGAACACGTAATTTTAGTATCACAAATATAGCGCCTTGGCATGTTATGCGAAAACAATTTATGGTAGAAGTATATAACTCCTCAATTTAATGCTAGTTAAAAAAAAACTTGTAAACAAAAACGGTATTTTTGTGATGCGCAGACTTTCGCAAATAGATGTGACGTAATCGTAATGTTCATAATTTACTTATTTTTTGTCTCAAGGCAATAAAATGAGAACACAAAGTATATCAAAGACAGTTTAATCAGATGAATTGCATAATTAACGTAGGTTATTACTATTATACATTTAATTAGTTAGCGATAACATCGCCTCGGAATTACTTTTACACAAAAAGTAACTAACATTGTACACATTATAGTTGAGTTTTAAGCTCCTTCGTAACTGGATCACTAGTTAGCTAACAACGACTGCTCAAAGTTCATCGAACGGCCGATCGCCTCCTAGATCATAATTAGGTGACCGTATAAAAATGGGTACTGAAATATTTCAGGTTATATTTTCACATCGTGTTAACGAATCACGGACTGACAATGATATCTGAAACAGCGAGGACACGTACTGCATTAATTTGATCGAGCACACTTCACAGCAATTACAGGGGTTAAGCGGGTCAAATAATCCAGAAACTTGACAAGGAGATCATATTACGAGGTGCCTCGCGGTAATAATGTTGAATAGATAGAGATGTTGGATATAATGGTCACTTCAATAATATGCCTTGTGAGCTAACAGTTAAGATTAAGATGTGGCGTGACTTCATTGACATCATTTGTGAATTTCATAAAATATATCATACGAATTTTAAGCAGGCAATTAATTGCTTTAACAAGTCGTCGGCTGCGAACGAGTGTAATTTTGGGTCAGTCTAAGTCAATCCCACTCTACCCTGAAATAGCAGTTTGAGTATAAATGGAACAAAACTATATATACCGTGTTGCTAAACAAGAGGAAACTTATCAGACGTCTAAGAATACCGACGTGGCGTGACTCACGCTTTATCGATAGGTGGAGAAAGGCCGGTATCTTCCCTCTCGGTGGTGTTATTGTCTATCACAACAGAGGTGAGTTCACCGACGAGTTCTATTTTGTTCCTGCCAGCCTCACTGGGATCTGTGGATTAAGTCTTTGTAGGTTGGTTCTTAGTGGACAGTGAGACAAGGGCCTTTATTCAAACAATATTGCTTTATCGATATTGTCAACGTTTTGGTAGCTTTTATTTACTTGACAGTAATGGCGGCTGAGTTAATAGTAGATTGTTCAACAAAGCACTAAAGAAAGCCGAAACGTGAAACGAGATATTTATCTTCTTATTATGGCTTTTTAGTCTCGAGTTGAACACTTTACTTTTCACTTCAATTGCGAGAAAAAATATTAGATTGTGTATATTCCCTTGATAAACAATCTAATACGAGACATTTAGCCACACGAGCACATAGTTCGCTCGAGTGTCAAAAAAATATATGGCATTTTAGTCAAGAGTTAAGTTTAATTGCAAGAAAATAAATCTTAAATTATAATACTTTTAACACAGACACGTACAAAAAATACAACTTAATAGCGCTATCATTTTTGCTCTCAATCCCTCACTGCAATGCGGAAAGAGACAAAAACAAGGTTATTTTTGGGGTTATAACCATGAAATAAGAACTAAAGGCATAGAAGTAGCGATTAAAAAAATGTCAAAAGCTGATATGCACAGTCTTATTGGGATTCAGTGTGCCAAAAAGAGACAGTCCTATAAGCTAAAATATCACGGTCATGCACTATTGCCGTCGCATACAGTTACATATAATAATATAACCTACAACCATGGTTGGTGTCGTTGGAGACCAGTTTACACGAGTTGACAACACCTTGGTGTGTACGGCTAGTTGTAGCAAAAACTGTACTCTATACTCTTTCCTTTTTTGATTTATTGAACATTCATATTGAAATTTTAGAGACCGGTGTAGATTTGACGCTTTCGTTTCAAGGCTCCTTCTATGCCTTTAGTTCTTATTCTATTGTTAGAACATAACAAATAGTCCTTAGACGACATTTCCAGAACGAAGACGGAGGCAGTGGAGGTTGTATGCTTAGCCTGTCGTCCACCGCGCACTCCTATAACAAGGGCAACATCATCAAATGGCAACATGTATCTGGCTGTTTGCCAAGACTTTTACTTATAAGAAAATTAAAACAAGTACTTAGTGTCACTTTATTCCCGAGGGATTAAATACACTTTAGTTTCCTATACATGGCTCTAAATATTATGAGTCATTTTAGAGCGTGAAAAGTGAAAAAACAATACCATAACACGTCAAAGGCAGTAGAATAGAGGTCCGGTGCATTTGATAGTTGTTAGTCGACCTAAGCTTAGTAATTGTTCAGATCGTCGAAGTTTTCGCAGCGGTCTCGTTAAAGAATAGCGCAGCTGAATAATGTATTCAATTTATCATTCTGTTTTCATTTCAGTTGCATGTTACTGTCGGTATTCAATGTATAACATCGATTTTTTTAACTATCGCTCAATCGATTTGAGAATCAGTGCTTTGCAGGCATGGCGGTTTGTTTCTCGGAATGGTTGCTATATAAAATATCTTGATTTATGTTTATCTTGCTATCGTATCTCAACAAATTATATTTAATGATTCAGCTGCCCGTTTTAAAATGTGTTAAGTTCCATACTTTTTTACAGGCACTGGAACATTCGGGCGGGTCTGCCTGTGTCGCGACAAGGCCGCAGACGAGTACTTGGCCATGAAAATCCTGTCCATGGCTGACGTCATCCGGCTGAAGCAGGTCGACCACGTCATGAACGAGAAGAGTATCCTCGCGGAGATCAACCACCCCTTCGTAGTCAATTTGTAAGTTCGCTACGAATAGTCGAAATTATATGCAGCTGCGGCGACTCGAGTGGCAATGTTCCCAGCAGCTGCCAGCGTTAACTCGCTGCTCAGTGCTCGGTCGCTAATCCGCACACAGGTAATCCTTTTGATACATGTGTGGGCCGTAAAAAAATAAACTATACTTGGGAGCAAATAAATCGAGCCACTTTCTATGGAAATTCAGTACTAAGTGGCTCGATTTCTTTGCTCCCCAAGTGAATGTCCCGGGGTAGTTGCGTCTCCGGTTAACGCGCTTGCATTATTTGCAGTTTAGCGTACCTACTCTATTGGCTCACTCTTCGGATCTTGTGATCCATGTCCAGAGTTATCCGAATATTGTTTGTTCTAGAATCCCAGCAAAATAAAGAGACGTGACATTTACAGATAATTTATTAATTACATGTTTTGGAACATCATTATAAACTCGTATTCTTGTTTGTTCATGGATATTATGAGGTGTAAAGGTTGAGGTTATTTTTGTTTATTTATCACGGTAATACTTGATACAAAATCAGGCGCAATACGAAATCCTTGTCACGAGATTAATCAAAGCATGTGTGGCGGTCGTCAGTTATTGGGCGAGACTTCGGCGCGGAGCCAGACAGTGGGATTATTACTAGACTCAATTGTTCGGTGACATGTATACAACAATGTACCTACTATTTTATAACGAAATACAACGACAGACATCAAAACTCACTGAATCAAACTAAACTATAAAACCGAAAAAGGTGGAATACATTAGTAGGTACATTAATCAAAACAAACTGGTGACCGTAGCAAGTAAATTAATATTTCAAAGGAGTAAGAGCTATGAAAGCAAACGAAGAATTGATAAATGTATTTTCAATACCCATATTACCCATAACAAGCTAACCAAGGACAATTTCAGGCGCCGCCGCGTCGCAAATGTAAAGTGTATTATATCTTCACCGCGTGAGGCTTCAGGTTATAACAGGATTGTGATAAGATTATTCTGTTGGAACTGCTTTTAGAGAATCGTATAATAATTCTAACCCTATAAACTCGACCTTAAAAACATAATAGTACTTAAGTATGTGTCTGATCGATGTCTATTTGTCTGTCACTAGTCAGGACAGAGCAGAGCGCGGACTCGGCCAACTATGTGCTTGCAGGCCGCCACATTTCACTCGCATGCCTCGTTGACGGCGATCTGGCAAGCATAGTACTGACTCTTTTTATTGGACGCTACAGTGATCTATCGCTCTACAATTACGTTCAGATTTTTAGTACATAAACAAACATTAAAAAAATTGCAGAGTAAAATAGGAGAGGGATCAGTTTAGGAAAAGCTAGTACTAAATATGGCCAAATAAATCTTTGTTTTCGAAGTTACTGTTGGAAAATTAAATAAAATAATACGGATTTGTGAAAACAGTTTTTCGATTATGAAATATTAAGCTTTAAAGCGCTAATTTTTGTTAGACTCAAGTGTCCCCCCCCCCCCCCTACAGCCAGAACTACAATACTAAAAATATGAAAAAAAAACTTAAATGAAAGAGCATAATTATAGCGAAATTTAAAGGAAAACTATCACGACTAAGTTGACATCATTGGTTCTTGAGATACAGGCGATCAAATTGTTTATACCTACTAAAATCATCTAATACTTGTTGATTTTTATGTTTGTAATACTTAACGGCTTCGGAACCCTAAACTGAGCATGGTCCGACATGCTCTTGCCCCGTTTTTTTTTCTCGTGTACCCCATGGTGTGAGGGGTCGTTAGATAGGTCTTTTAAAAATATTACGTGTTTGAGAGAAAAAAAATCTATTAAGGGATCCGTTTGGGAAATATTAAGCTTTAAAATGCCCTTTTTTGTTAGAGGCAAGTGTCCGTCCCCATACAGCCAAAACTTCAAATACTAAAATAAAACTAACGAACGAATAACGAATTTAAAAGGAAAACTATCACGACTGAGTAGACATCATTGGTTCTAGAGATACAAATTAAAAAGAAAAAGTTATTACTTTGTTGTTTTTTATGTTTGTAGTACATAACGGCTTCGGAACCCTACACTGAGCATAGTCCGACATGCTCTTGCCCGGTGTTTTTATTTAAGTAGGATAGATCTTGGAATATTAACTATCGGAGTTTCAGGCGGTGGTGGACACACGACGACTCGTGTATCTACATGCTGTTCGACTATGTGTCCGGCGGAGAGCTCTTCACATACCTACGGAGCGCCGGCCGCTTCAGCAACACCACCGGTCAGTGCTCCTTTACAATTAGATTAAGTCCATATCCATGCAGTCCGCAGAGAGCAAATCATACTTGAACACTAATTTCAGTGACATTAATGTATGACATTTGATTGAGTGGCTCATTCCAATGTTTTGATTGTTCTGGCTTATGGCAAGACTTCGATTCATGATCGTCCATTTTTAATGTAAGTGTTGATTAGAGAAGCTGATAAACATTGCGAAATAAAGTTTAAATGGCACCGCTATTATATTTTTTTGTTGTTTGGAATATCACCTCAGCAAATAATTTAGATGAAGTCCGATAAATAAATAAGTGTTGGAGTTCAGCCAAAACGATGGTGAGATGAATGTCCAGCTCGTGCCATGCAGCCCCTCGCGGCAAATCCTATTATTTTATTAACTGAATCAAGTCTTTATTTATTTATTTATTTATTTGTTTAAATAAATCTTCAATAACAAGTACATAATCTGACGTGAGAAAGTAAGGTTCAGCTTGGGCAAGATGGATTTCAACGCTATCGCATGGACAAATCATATAATCACGCAGGACACTTGATGGAAAGTCGAAGTCCCTGTACATTTGCAATCTCAAAATTGCAATTGCGTTGCCATAAGATACAATGCCTCTAGGTCTTGTAGAGTGACTTGAGTGACAATTGAGTCCGTATTTCACACAAACCCAAAAAAGTTTCCCAATGCTCAAGACATTTAATGAAATATGAATGATATATTTTTAAAATTTGTACGACAATTTAGCCACCGCAAAACTTGCCTCGATTTGTTCTTTGATGCCATTGACATGTTTTTACGTCATAGTGTTCAACTTAAGCCAGTTTTAATAAGACTTATCCGGAGATCTACACATCACTTAAGATAACGGGCGGACTTGGCTCGTAGATGCACACTTTAGTCAGTAATTGGCACCTTTTGGCACGCAAATGGTTTAATGGCTGAAGTAATTTGCGTCTCAATTGCACTGTGAATAGTAAAATGTGACGTTAAAAAATAGAACATAGTATATTATATACGTTTAATTAATGGAAATAGCTGGATGAGAGTAGTACAGGGCCGATAATCGTGTAGATCTTTGGGGAAGGCCTATGTCCAACAGTGAACCGACTTAATATTTATTTTATTTTAATATGCCATTAACAAAACTCGGTGTCAAAATGTGTTTAACTAGACATTTTTATTAAGAACAACATGTACCTATCATGTTCTTAACTTAACGCAACATTAGTTATGAGACTACTTAATGAGAAAATTGTATGTTGTATTAAAGGGATTATATTTCTTGAGAAACTAAAACGTATATTATTAAACCTATATTTGACGACACGGTAGCCGAGTTGGGAGTGACCCTGTCTCCGAAGCCAGCGGTGCTGGGTTCAAATCCCGGTAAGGGCAGATATTTGTGTGATGAGCGCGAATATTTGTCTCTGAGTCTTGGATGTTTTCTATGTATTTAAGTATTTATTTCTCTATATAAGTATGTGTATCGTTGGCTAGTACCCATAGTACAAGCCTAGAGCTTAGTTTGGGACTAGGTCGATTTGTGTGAGATTGTCGCCTGCCTTTTATTTATTGATTTATTTATTTATATTCTTTATTGAATAGTGTAAAACAAAGTCACTATTCACGTCTTTCCATCTGTCTGTATATCCACTAATTCTTTCTTAACCAGGCAACGGATTTTGATGCGGTTTTCACCATCACTTACATTATTTTTCACGGAAGGTTGTTATGCATAATAAATTCTGGATTATGTACTTGTATTACAGAAAACTCACGTAAACCGAAGCGAAGCAAGACCGGGTCGGTAGTAATATTATAAATATGAAAGTAACTTTGTTTGTCTGCCTGTTTGCTCCACTTTCACGGTTAAACCGCTGAACTGATTTCTATTAAATTTGGAATGAAGATAGCTAGAGTCCCGGAGAAGTACAAAATATACTTTTTTTCCTGGAAAATTGGAAAGTTCCCGAGGGAATAACGATAAACGCCTTTTACACAGACGGAGTCTTGGGCAACAGCTAGTCACTTTTTAAATTAGTAGGTATACAATAGCCACTACAGTAACAGACGGTGTCTTCTTTAATACTGTAGCTTGTTAATTGAAACGTTTCCATTGTGTGACAGGTTGGGAATGACGCAATTGGTCCCGAACTATAGTTACGCGCGTCGCGTTGATAAACGGTTCAACAAACACCATTAATCAGTTCGTTTGTGTCTGTATTTCTGGAGAAAGGACATGAATGTCAAAGTGTACAGAAATAGTCGGTCAGTGACGTGAGCACTGCGATTGGGTGTTGAGAGGCTCGTCGGCGCTGGTAGGTTTTTGTCGGAGATTTCCACTGGATATTTACGACAGGGATATTAAACGGCGTCGCACAATGCGTCTGAATTGTCGACGATGCCAGACGACGTGACGCCCGCGAGCGACCCGCTTCGCTCTCACTCGATCATTGTCTCTACATTTTGTATTACGGAAAAGTTTCTGAAAAATATAAACCATAATTAAAAATCTTTCTTGAATTTTGGTCACGACGATAATATGATAAATATAAGAAGAAACGAGCGCAACTTTGAAATTTGATTCGATAAAAGAACCAATCCAAATCTCGAAGCAGTATAGTACGATTTTTAATTGTAACGAGTACAGTGTACAGTCAAGGTCATAAATATGTATACACTTTAGTAACTTGTCACTTTAATCGCTGTGACAACTTCATATGACAGTTTAAACATGACGTTAAATAGACAAGGTACTAAAGTGTATACATATTTATGACCTTGACTGTACCTACCTAACAACAACTCTTTTCAATCACCTTGCTCCTACACTTTTATGCATAAAGTTCTAGCTAGAACCATTCTATAAAGAGTTTGTTAAGTGAGATGACAACCAAGTCGGTTGTTATTTACTAAACCCTTATCATTTTATCATGTTCCCCTTTCAATCAAGACGGGTTCTATTTATTTTGTGCCCAATTAGAAGCAATGTGGGTACAGTTTTATGATTTTAAATTTTAACAGATAAGCAAGACAGTGAGTGGCACGTGCACTCTAGTGGCCTAAAGAATTGTTTACTTAATTTAATATCATACCCACTTCATAATTAAAAATAAAGGGGTTTATAAAATCGATTTGCTTATAAATATAAAAAAAAATGGTTTTTTTCATATTAACCTGGGACTTCCCATTTTCGGACGACTGATTAGCGTGTTGATATAGGAAATAAGTCCTCACCGGATATTTATCAGCTCAAGCCGGTTGAATGATCTTGGGCTGCGTGATGTCACGCTCAGGCGGCGCGGCGTCGAGGGCCCGAGTCCGGCTCTGCGCCCGCGCCGTGTGCACTCGCCCACTGATCTTCTTTATGTCCTCCTTTTGTCTCGCTTCCAACTAGAGCTTGCTAATTTATTACACTAACACGAACAATACTAGTTTCTGGGTGACCGATAATTTGCAGCTCCGTTTTAAGCCGGGCTAAAGTAGATTGTTATGAAAAAAGTAGGAAGTGTTTGTAATTGTTAAACGAATAATTATTAAATCTTAGTGATTAAAAAGTACTTAGTGGTAGTGAATTTATAATTAGTAAGGTTGACATTAAAAAGCAAATAAGAATGGAGCATAGGTACTAACTCAAACATACCTTGCAATCATTGTAAACGACGTTTTCGATTTGATTAGAGCTAAAATCAATGTCGGTCAACGAACATTTAAGGTGTATATTTTTAGATTTTTGAGCCATGTTCAAACAGTACGGCAGACATCATTTTAGATTATTTTTAATTAAATAGATGCATTAAACTTTAACAACATGAACAGAAAAAGTACCAAAGTGAGTTTCTACAAATAGGTTAAAACCGTGCGTGTTTAGCTGCCAATATGTCAGAAGAGCGGATAATTCGTCTGACGTTGTATGAACGCAAAGTAAATAATCCACAGGTATGATGTGATGGTACAACAGAAGTGACAGAGTTTTCCTGCGCGGGCGCAGACACTAATAATACCTACGGTGACGCGCCCGTTCCAGTGCCGTCTCTCCACAATTACCAAAATAAACATGATCTTTCTATACGTAGCTAGCTATCCGTTTTTTGTACGCACATCTTATAAATCTGAACTACGACTGCATAGTACGCGGTTAGAACATAATAAATTTAGTACCTGTCTAACCCTACACGCGGAGTGCGAAGCTCGGTACCTACTTATGTTGATGAGAATAGGAATCTTTCCATTAAGCAATTTGATATTGGAAAAGTTTGAAATGAAACAAAAGATTACGATGTTAAAGGTCAAGCGAAAGACACGCTTTCTAATTTTATTGACAGTCAGTTTTGGAGTGGCGCTTGCCGCTTGGCATTATAACCCGAGAAGTCATAATCATAATTTATTCATGCTAATAAAGATTTCATTAGCTTAGGCAATATTTAGGTTTGAAATTTCCACGAGACTAATTTATCAAAAGTCTCAAAACTGTATAATTTCAATAAATAAATAAAACTTAAATGCCTACTATGGTTATTCCAGTTTTAGATTTCACGATGAAGCTAGAGAAAGGTGCTACATGTTAACGAAAGTAGCCCAAAATCTGTAATTAATAAAGTAAATTGGCGCAATTTGTATCATTTAATAATCCGAAATAAAATTTATGATTCGTCGCATCGATGCCGTAGTTTTAGCGACGTTATTAATAAAGAAAGTCGAGCAGGTTCTCGATGTTTCGTAAATTTGAATGTTGATGTTACGGTTGCAGGTAACTTCTACGCTGCGGAGATCGTGTCGGCGCTGGAGTACCTGCACGCGCGCAACATCGTGTACCGTGACCTGAAGCCGGAGAACTTGCTGCTGGCCAAGGACGGCCACCTCAAGATCACGGACTTCGGCTTCGCGAAGAAGCTGACCGACCGCACGTGGACGCTGTGCGGCACGCCCGAGTACCTCGCACCCGAGATCATCCAGAGCAAAGGCCACAACAAGGCCGTCGATTGGTGGGCATTAGGTGAGTAAAACTTTATTGTAATTGTAGCCATTCGCCCGCCAATAGGTACCTACCTATGCATAAAAGTTTCGTGCTCTCCCTATGATGCCGTGCCGTAAACAATTTAATGCATCATTTGGCAAGTGGTGACACATATTTATCTTTCTCTGTTTTAGGGAAATTTTGGACGTCTTATTTGCATAAAAGCGTGATAGTGATCTGATTGCCGTTTGACCGGGGCTTTAACAGTGTCGGTTGTGGTCAGATGAGTTTCGAATTAGATAAACTGCCCATGCTTTTATGCAAATTACAGTCTAGTCAAGTAAACACACCACTAACACAGTTAAAATGTGACACTTTGTAAACAAACATTTTAGATTAAAAAAAATAATTACTTTTTTAATACTTAGGCCGGTTTATATCATTGAGTGGGAGGAACAGTTGTCATTAGACATTCATAAGTTGAATAATGTTTTTTATTTTAAGAACCGGAATTCCAAAGCTAAATATTTTAAGCTTATTCAAAACCTTTAAGTTTAGGTAACCGTGTTCTTCCTTATTTTTCTACGGCAGTTAAATATTATTGCGAGACCGTGGAATTTACCAGATAACAAAGCGATAACTTTTATGAGACCTACATTAAAATCAGCATTCACATATAATTTTTACTCAACCTGTAAATGTACCTATACTTATGTCATCAAAATATAGGTACTCGTAAGTACTTCTGTAAAATCATAATGTAGAAAAATAATTTCCTACATACATAAAGTCACGCCTTTATTCCCATATACCTCACGTAGGCAGAGCTACAGAATTACCAACAACTCCAAAAAACTTGTTGATAATTCTGTAACCACATTTTGCACAATCAGGCTAAGATGATTACCAGTGTATTAGTGACAGGTTGCAAGCCAATCGCCTAACAGTACTTACAAGCCCTTATTCCCTTAGTCGCCTCTTACGACATCCACGGGAAGACATGGAGTGGCACTATTCTAACCCGGCAACCACACGGAAATTATAATTTCCATTGAATAAAATAAAATAGTCGTTCCTGTTGCTTGTTAAAAGTGTTCACGGTACATATCGGAATTGGCAACGATGATAATAGTGCTCCGTAGCTAAGCTACGGGAGAGTTGTCAAAACGCTGTCCAGGGTTTTGATCTCTATAGGCGAGCAGGCGGCGGTCGCAACTCACTCCACGCGTTGGTATAATGTTTTCATTTACGCGACTCGTATGCCACACGGCGACGACTTAATGCGCTGTTTACATTACAATTATTTAGTGTTTCAATATGTTATCCCTTTGGCCACAACTTACAACCTGAAATAGCGCTACTGCCACCTACCTATTTGAATTAAATAATTTATTGGAGCATAGTTCATAATAATATATGCATTTTGCTTGGTGTGACTTTGTCTCCAATCATGTAATTACAGTGTTCTAAGTATGCTCAATTTAAATATTCAGGATCAAACTTGAAGTAAGGATATGCATTTCAGTTATTTAGTTTACGTTGTTGATTCCAGGCGTGCTCATCTATGAGATGCTGGTGGGCTACCCGCCGTTCTACGACGAGAACCCTTTCGGCATCTATGAGAAAATCCTCAATGGGCGAGTGGAGTGGCCGCGGCACCTCGACCCCATCGCTAAGGACGTCATAAAAAAGCTGCTCGTGCAAGACAGAACAAAAAGACTGGGAAATATGAAGGTAACTTTTCAAACAAATCGTTAAAATAATCATGAAAAAACTGTAAACGAGGTACTAGCGGACATTTAAATCTTTTGATGTTGCTAACGATGCTTCGTACCCCTTAGACACTGCCGTAGCTCGTAAATAACTCCATGTTATTCAGACGGTGTATCGAGACTGTTTATTGATACCCAAAAGATAAGCTAAATCATCGAGCAAAGATTAAGGGCGTAGCAACACGATGGATAAATACTATTTCGGAAATCAATACTAAGTGGAACGCCCAACGCTGTGTACACGGCCGTGTTTACGTTGGGCAGAAAATGTTCAGCCTTGCGCTTGACCTGTGTTTGAAATGGAGGACTTGTAGCAAGATGAGTTTAGTTTAGGTTACTATTATACTACTTCTGGGTTTAACACATTAGACCTGCAAAATGAATTCGAGTTAACATACAGTAGAATTTTTCTTTCGTGGATTTGAAGTTGGCCGCTCTCCAGCCGATTTCATATATAACTTCTAATCTAACAGTTGACAACTTGTCCGTGGAGTTTTTAGAAGCCGATTCAGATTCATCTGTGTCAGTGTGTTCCCTTGAAACTGATGATATTTGTCAAAGTTTAAAATGAATAATTAACGGCCTTTATGACTAACCTCACAATATTTAGAACATAATTTCAGGAGTAAAAAGTAAAAAAACAATTATGACTCAATTGAAATTGAGACCAAAGTGAGAATCTTCTAGCCAAGATGCGTTCGCTAACTAGCGTTTCTATTCGTTTTGTTTATAAACGAATTCGTGACTCGCACTGGTAGATCACGTCATACGAAAAGTCACGTGATCTACCAGTGACGCGAATGGTTTAAACCAAATGAATAGAAACGCTAGTTAGCGAACACATCTTGGCTAAGGCCTCAGGACTGTAATGGAAAATACTAATCTTGCGTAAACACGCTCGACTCGAACATAAACCGGTAAGGCACTCTAATTCCAAAGAAAAACTTTCAATAAGTACCAACTGATGCAACATTGATCTATCTTTTCACATCAAGTGAAGTATGGTCGTTACCTTTTAATCGGATGCAGTTTCTAGTGGTTGTTTTCTCCGTACTTTTTGCTGCGAGCCGGTAGCGCGTCACCGCGACGTCGCCGTGTCGCCGCGGTGTTTAGAAAGCCATCCATCAGCTGGTCAGCGGCGACATCAAACGCTCGCCACCATGCTGACTTATGTCGCGACGTAAATACGCAAACGTGATGTTCCTACTCAACTAATCTAGTGTGCTAGGTGTCACGGCGTGACTTGCACAACCACACGCATCGACTTTCTTCAACCCAGCGACCGAGAAGCGCTTAACTTGGACAGGATTACATCAAGAGTAAAATATAGTCAAACAGGTTTTCTACCGTTAAGTTTATTATCGTTATGTGTATGCTTCACGTAATATAAATGTTCAATGCTACAATAACAAAATTAATGACACGCAGATACAGTTGTATGGTTAGTATTCGGTAAAAACATTTTAGTCTACAATTAGGAATTAAAATGACTCGTTTGACAAGATTTAGCAAGTAGAAAAGAGTATATACATCAGCGCGCACCGTGGACGCAGCTGATTTGTGGAGGCCTGTGTTAAAATTATGTACAAGATGGAAAGGGAAAATGTTATCAATGGTAAAGGTATCGAATGTGCTGGGTAGGTACTGCAGTCGAATCTTTGCTTCTAGTTATTAGCGTCCCGGCGCCGACGCGCGGTGTTGTAGCGGGACTCCCTCTTGGCATCCTCTGCCGCCACAGAGTATTAATAAATTGTGTCTCGGTATACTTTACTTCGAACTCGGTTATTTCACTCTTATTTACGAGGCACAGTCTCGATAAACAATGCCGCTCTAATTCCACTCGTCGTTCGAGTTGGTACCCACTACCGCGGCGATTGTTTAAAAGTTCAATACGGCTGTCTTGATTTATGAGCTTGTAAAGTACGATATCAAAATATCCCGCAGTTTTATAACTGCCGATCTCTCTCAATTCTTTTTAATTTTTTTATTTAACTTTTGTTGCAGTGTGGATCTGAAGACGTTAAAAGACACAGATGGTTCAAGAACATCGATTGGGCGGATGTATTTATGAAGAAAATGCAGGTAATTAACAATTTTATGAGAAAAAGAGCAATATTGTATGCTAGTGCTACACGAGGCCCTAACTGAAACGCCGCATAATATAGATACCTGGGTGTTTTCCAAAAAAAGTGTCCATCGTTAAGGACAAAGTTAAATTTTCTTAATTTTGTCTTTAACGATGTACACTTTTTTTTGAAAACGCCCACCTACTTTAAGACCTTATGAACTTATGAGGCCTTATTACTAAATGCATAATTTCTACCACAATAAAAAACTGTTTAAGAAGTTAATGCATATAATTGTAACACTGTAGGTACTTTATCTTATATATGTTATCAATCCAAATGAGAAGGGATACGTAAATGGAGAAATTAAAATATATAAATGTAATATTATAGAAGCGACCTGACAAGGTTTTTCATTCTACGAGATTCCGGGTTTTTTTTTACTTTGGTGTAAAAATGTAATAGATTACTTAATCAGTTTTATAAAACTAATAAACAACGCAGTGAACTTGTGATTTTACTTTTGTTACAGCCGCCAATAATGCCGTCGGTGTCGTACGAGGGCGACACATCAAACTTCGACGAGTACACGGAGACGGACTGGAAGGCTGCGCGCGCGCTCGACCCCGACGAGCTCAAGCTCTTCGCTAACTTTTGATCCCGGTGCCCGCGACCCGCATAACCTTCGCCCATAATGATAGACAACAAGTAGAACTAGCTGCCACACCTATTATCACCTAACACTTCCGACCACGGGGTTGGTAGGATTTGGCTTCCTTTTATTATTAATTGTATCAATCGTTTTATCTGAAGCTGGCGCGCTCACAGATCTCACATAAATGCATCTCTAGTACACGTGAGACGTCACGGTTAAAATAGGCATGAGTACAGTGTGATAACTCTTAAACAGACCTTCAGCATTGTACTTAATACACTCGCGGTCAAATAATACGGGTCTGAGTGCGTTTTTCATACAAACGAGGCTATTTCGAAGCCTTGGTTCCTGGCCAGAGGTTGTTTTGAGTGAGGTTTAATGGTGGATACTCCGAGGTTCAATAGAGGATACCTAACTGATCGCACAATCAGTTAACACCACAGCGAGAAAGTTTTGGTCCGCATTTGGATTTCCTTACATTTTATTGCCATTTTAGATGTTTTTCTGAACATGCACAATTCCGGCTGTAGCCGAAGATTCAATCAGCTGGGTATCCTAGGCACTCTGGAAGTCCTGTATCGATGCTCGGGGTATCCATCATCAGATGTCACTAAAAGCATCCCCTGGCGAGGAACCAAGGCTTCGAAATAGCCTCTTTGGTATGAAAAACGCACTCTGACCCGTATTATTTGACCGCGAGTGTATCTCTCACCCTTGCTCTCAAACACACTCGTTCCTATACGAGTCTAACTCTTGGAGACGTATTTTTAAACTCATCTTAAACGAGATTCCCGTCACAAGATACGTCAAAATAAACGTCGTAATAGAAAACTGTCATTTTTGATGTAGAGAGGGGCATTAAAGTCGAGATTCGTTTATTAATAATGACCTCCGTCGACTTTACCCAAACCCGAAAGTCTTTTTAAGACCTCTTGCACTGTACCTAATATGTATGTACAGTCATCATCAAATAATTCGTATCATAAGTAATGCACTTTAGTACCTTAGTGCTAAAAAATATCTCGATATCTACTCTATTGTTAAAGCGATAGTGTGTTGAGATACTTTTGAGCGACTTGTATACATGCTCTAATATATATAATGGCGATACGCGAAGTGCTCGCTGTGTGATGTGCCAGTTTTATTGAACGACGTGTAGGTATGTCAGGTAGTAGAGCTTAGTATTGAATAACAGCAGGTAGGTAGGTACTTATCTAAGGTGTTTTAGGTAATAGATGTAGGGGTTTGATAAGAAGTTATAATTTTGTATTTCGATACTCTTTCACCTGCTGTCACCGAAAAATTGTTTTTCAAGTGTTAAGAAAAACCTTTTTTCTTAATAATTAAAGTATTGTTACCCATAAAGATATTTTGGGGTTTATACGAGGAGTATTACCCACGAGAGTGAAGGAGAGGCGATGAGTGCTTTGCGATTTGTAGTTTAATTCGGCAACTTGGGCACTACTTGTGCGAATCGCAATTCATCTGTCGCTAATAACCGAAAGTGCATTTACGTATAACACTTAAAATATTAAAAAAAAATACTTGATAGGCTAACACTTAACATAATTCATAAAGCGGAATTAGGAAATATTTTAGTAGGTATTTGTTTTTTCTGCGATTTTAAATCATCTGATTAAATAAACTACTTAGTATTTTAAATATACTTAGTTTAAGTGATTAAAGTATTAGGAGAACATTTTACAAAAAAATATAGATTTTTTGTAAAACGTTTTTGGTAACAGCTGAAATGGGTTTCACCTTAAAGCACTTGCTTCGCTTTTAAAGCACTGTACATACAAAGACTAAACATGTTATCAGTCTTTCATATTAGTACTATTGTAACAAATATAACTATATTTTTGTAAAGTGTTAAGCTTTTATATCATATTTTAACAAAAGATAAATATGTAGGTATTAAATGTAAGTATTTGCTTTCTTAGGTTAGCAGAGGCCTTCGTAGTGGCATGTTTAGTCTGCGACAGAAAATATATGCATTCGAGGAGGTCACCCTGTATTGTTAAGGTGTATTACGTGTGTTCAGGTGTTTTTGACCACATGGATTGCTCAAGATTTTTTGACGCTGACTGTACATAGGCGTGTTGCTTCTGTGGTAAGCTAACACTGGGCTGCTAACTAAATCGACATTGTCAAAAAAGCGTCACATCAGGTAAGGAACTTTATTTTGATGCAAAAGTTACCGATTCATTTCATGAGTCTGTCTGTGTAAAGCATCTAGCTGTTTGCCTCCTAACATAATTATTTAACTTGAAACATACATTTATTTAATTGTTGTGACAACTGAGACCCTAAAAAGGTTCGTTATGTGAAAACTCACGAAAATATTCCAATTCTTGTTTGTGCAAAGAGTAGAATTAAAGTGTATTTATCCTTTAAGGTTCTTTTTATTGTCGTCAAGTGATGACGTTCAATGTTTGTGATTTAAGCTTATTTAAGTAATTAATTAGGCCTTAATTTAGTATCTTTAGTGAACTTAAGTTATTTGTTAGTATTTATTTAATTATGTATTTGTGTGGCATTGCACCGTTTTGTGATATAACTGCTAATTATCCCACGTTTAGATGCTGTTTTATTTTTAATTCACAATTACACATAAAATTAATTGCACCATTAGGGCTGGCACAACCTATGCTCTCTCGCTTGTCATTCAGTTCGTCCCTTTTGTTCCTGTCACGCTACAAAGAGACGTAATGAACAAATGAACCACAATTGGGAGTTTTCCAAAAAAAGTACCTATAGTTAAGTTCAAAAATTAACGACGGTAATTTTTCCATTAGGTCACGAAAATTAGTCATATATTTATATACCGCCCTCAACAGGCGGTATTTCATATTAAATAAGCATAGCAGATTCAAACCTCATCGCAGGCAAGTTGTGGCAGCCCTTCACACCTCCGCCCCGCTCCGCTAGTGAAGAGGGTGGTGGCATGATGTGATTTAGTACGATACGATTTCAAGCGATACTAAGCATACATGTATAAAACGCATCATGCTAGACTTTTGGTTTAATTATATTTCTGCAGCACCCATGCAAGTATTTGGGTACGTATGAATTCAGGCCATATATATTTCTCTGTGATTACATTTAGTCGTTAATCTTTAAGGTTATTTAAAATGAATTGTTAATTTAGTCCATGGTCACAGAGGACGTTATTTGTCAGTATCGCGCCTGTTCTATTTACATCTGTAAACAAACTACTTTAAAACAACAGGGTTGTAAATTATGCAAAACTTACTTAAAAACTGTGTAAATTCAGGAAAATAAATGTGTTTTAATTCCAAACTAACTTTTGTTTTACTCGAAAGCAAACAAAATAGTAAAGCGTGAGATGGTCCCACGCACTGAGTAAGTATAGAACAAAACGCGAATCTCGTTATAAACTGTTCGATTCACTTCGATTTGAGTTCTATGTTACAAAACATACAGATAGAAAGAACACTACGGCGATTATAGAAATCGTATTAGTTTTAAAAACACTACGATAATATGCCAAAAGCAATATTGTTTTACCGAGTAGAATGAAGCCATGAGCCATGAGGCAATGGCTGCAGAGTTAAAACAATACGATAACACTTTAAGAGAAATATGATTTTACAAGTAGAATCTAGTTAGAAATCTAATTACGTTTAAAAGGACGACGGCCTTATACAATTGTAGTGGCATAAGTTTCGTCCGTTACATTGGTGGCAGCACTTCTGAATCGACTTTATACTTGCTTGTTGAATGTTGAATAACGATAGAAAATTTATTTAGGTTCAAATTGATTATAATGGATTTGCTTTTATGAGTCAGAAGCATTCAAAACAAACATTAGTAATACAGCATACACAGAAAAAGACTGCGAACCGTTAAATTTGATTTACGGTTTTCTGATGTAAACTTTGTATTTGAAATTTTGCTCTGACGCAAAAGGGGCTTTAGCGGACAAATGTAGCGATGGTATGTTAACAGCAAGTCATATTTCAGAATAATTTAATAACATAGCTGGACACCGTTAATGAAATAGTTAACTTCGTTAATCTTTAATCCGTAACTAAAAAAATCAACTTTGTTAAACGTTACAGCGTTACATTCCGGAAGGTTTAACGCAAGTTAACGTTAATCGTTCATCCGTTAACACGTGATATAGTTCCTTTAGTGATCTTCTTATAAAAACTGTTTGTTTGGGTTCTGGAAGTTTACAGGTTAGGAAAAAAAAAGATGTGTAGAATTTGAGTAGGTATGTAATTTAGTCATCTGGCATTAATGTGGTTATTCCCCTACATGAACCTTAATATGTAGATGTTCTCGTCTGAAAGCGAGTCTGAAGGCTGAACAGCGTAGCGCGGTGGGTGGAAAGTTGATTTAAAAAAAAAAATATATATATATTTTAATGAAAACAAAATCACGATCGCGTCCTTTGTGTAACGAAAGTTAGTCATACAAACTATATAGGTAACTCTCGTTACACAAAGGAACCAATTAAGTTTTGTTTTAATTAAAGCCCGTAACTATGTAATTTTATTTTTAAAATGTACCTTTTTTGGTAAAAAGTAGGTACTGGATTAACGAATTAGGACTTCGGGAAAATAATCGGAAGTAAACGAGTCCGTTAACATTTTTTAATGTTAACTTAAAAGTTAATCTTTTACTCAAAATCTTAACTTCTATCTTTTACTAAAAGTAAAATATCTATGTATCGCGTTGTGTTAATGCACTGCAGAGTGTGTAAGCCTGCTATGAAATCTCAGGTGACAGAGATAACCTGAGATGTAGGTATATAGTAACCTATATAAATCTCAGATTATCTCTGGAACCTTCAGCATTCCCGAGTGAACTTTGACTGGTGCTGGGTCGGTGGAATCCCGATTGAGGGTTAGTCGCAAATGGTTACGATATTATAAAACACCAGGGGTCACTACTTTATGATTTAAAACCGAAATCGAAATCAGTAACTACCTGCGCTGCTGCGGTCAAAGACGTTTGCGTAAGTAACATTCCTGTTTAATATAATACGCATGAAACGATAGCTTAATGGGAGATATTGTTATACATTTTCAGATGAAAATGATTTTCGGATTTTCAAGAATGTACTAACTTTAGGGGTCGTGCCGTATCAGTGTGCTTATGAGAAGGCACAGGGAATAATGGAAATTATTCCAGATTTTATTGATGACGACTGACTTTCGCAAACTACATCTTTCAATACTGTTACTTTGTGCAAGTCAAGTGGCTTTTATCAATTTTATTGTGATGGGATTAAATAATCATTATCGAGTATTAAAGTACAGCGTGGCAGCAGATATCGCGAGATAACAGATTGCAGTATTAGATATCACCTAAAATATTTGGTTTATTCGTTGCTGTTCGTGATCGGAGTAATATGTCGGTGCGCCCCCTGCCCCCCGTGCTAGCTGAGAAGGCTCGTCTGGAGCTGAATGAAGACCCCGACAGACTCCCCAGTGACCTACAGCATCTTAAGGATTGGTTAGCTAAGCAGCCACATATTCATGCAAGGACAGGTATAATTTCAACTTTAATTTTAGGTGTTCTTACTCGTAAACTCGACTCTCTATGCCCTGTTCATATTCCTATTATTTTAAAGTGTGTGTGTGTATGGCATTGAGTTTTGATTTTTGAGTTGAACACTTTTATTACACTATTCTTAGTCATAGTGTGTCGTAAGTCTTCGGATAACTAGGTACTGCTGGAGAGTAAAAGCTACGATTCACGCCATAGATTGAACCCTGTATTTTTTGTTACATCCTAATGTATGATCCAATACCATGTGTTGTCTCAAAAGACATCACTTGGTATTGCTTCATACATTAGTATCTTAGATCAATATCAAGGATTCTCACTCTTTTGTTCCTGATTTTCTGTAGATGATCAGTGGCTAGTTACATTCTTACGAGCATGCAAGTACAGTTTGGAGCGCGCGAAGGAGAAGATAGACCTGTATTACTCAGTGCGGACTACAGCCCCCGACTTGTTCGCACTCACGCCGAAAAATCCTCGGTTTATGGAAATTCTGGAGTTGGGGTAAAACTATGACACTAAAAAATTCAACTATTTGAAAGATTTCTTAGAAATTTAAAAGACACCGTTATATTGGGATAACATTTTGCAGGTCATTTATGGTCTTACCAAAGAGTGCAGTTCTTGGGACACCACAGCTATCACTTATTCGCCCGGGGAGGTATAACCCCGACAAATATTCCATCTCAGAGGTGATGTCGGTATCGCACATGTTACAGAAGGTAAATTGTTTATTTTAAATCGCCAGTTTGAACTGAGTAATAAAAGAACTTACTAAAGTTTTCACTACCACAAATTTAGGTTATCGAAATTCTTGTAAATTGCTTTTCGGTGATGAACTGATGAAACACTTTACGAAGTAATTCGATAAAGCTTTACACCAGTACTCGACAAAGGACCAATGTTCGACACTGACTCTTATTCAAAGAAGATAAGAGTTATTCATTTGTTTTGCAACAATCAATTTATAACCCTATGGTCATTGAATTAAAAGCTTCCGTCGATTACTGGTGCATGTCAGCTAAAAGTGTCGAACATTGGTGCTTTTACCTACATTAAGCGAGTGCATTTTTGCTAAATAAAGCATTTTTTTTAGATCGTCTATTTGGAAGATGACAATGCGGTGGTTTCAGGTGTAACGGCTATATTGGACCTAGAAGGAGTCACTATGGGACATTTTCTGCAAATGACACCATTACAAATGAAGAAGATGACGGTTGTCGGACAGGTGGCGTTTTATTCTTTTGCGTTTAGAAGGTTAATTAGGTTGCATAGGTACCAATTAAGAATTTTAAAATTATTTTCAGGACGCTACACCATTTCGTATGAAGGGAGTTCATTATTTGAATACCCCGCCCGGATTTGAGACTGTTTTTAATGCAATGAAAGCCCTACTCAATGAAAAAAATAGAAACAGAGTAAGTGCGAATTTTGCATTATGGCCCGTATATTAAAAAAACGCACAGAAAACTGATAGTTCTAAACGCAATATTTGATTTTCAGCTATATGTGCACAACAAAGACTACGAAGCGATGTACAAGCATATCCCAAAGGATGTATTACCAGCAGAGTACGGCGGAAAAGCTGGAACAGAAAAGGAGATTATAGGTATCATAAAAAAGATTCTTACATTTCTGCTTCTAGAAGTTAGTTAGGTGGGTTTGCACCTAATTCCTCAATTTTATTTTAGTCTGACTTTACGATATATTATAATACAACAAAATCGTACTTGTCGAAGACTATAACTAGATTAGTGTTAAGAAGAGACTCATTTTAGTTGGTAGTTTGTAGAATATGTTATACCTACCTATATACGAGACTCATTTCAGATTTTTAATTATTACAGAATATTGGAAAAACAAGGTCCAGGAGTACAGCCAGTGGTTCGAAGAAGACGTCCAGTACCGCACGGATGAGTCCAAGAGACCAGGAAAAGCAAAGACAGCTGAAAGCATGTTTGGCGCCGAGGGCTCCTTCCGTCAACTACAATTCGACTGATTTCAAATGTCTTTCGTGCTAGTCTTTGTGTATTTGTTTAAGATAAAACAATTTGTAATTAATGTTAATTATTTGTATAATTTATTGATGTACTTCGACGTGAAATCTTATTTTTCGCCACATTTTTTTTTCTTACAGTTAACATTTAAAACGTTTAGGAAAATTGGAATTTGATTCGTTAACACACATCCCTTTTTTTTTTTTTTTTTTTTTTATGTGAAGGAGAAGGCACTCGAGCACTCAGGCCACCTGATGGTAAGTAGAATCTGAGACCCATATACATTTAAATTCTCAAGACTATAATCCTAAGACCTCAAATGCGATGCCAACCCTGAGGACTAAGATGGAATGCCTCTATGCTAGTAATTTCACCGGTTGTCTTATCCCCACACCGGAACACAACAATGCGAACACTGTTGCTTGGCGGGTGGTTAATGGATAAGATGGTGGTAGCGATCCGGACGGACCCTGCACGGGGTCCTACCACCACTAAAGTAGTAGTCAAACTAGGAACCCTTATAGTTTTGCTATGTCCGTCCGTCCACCGTCCGCAGCCTAGCGCAAAGACTAGTGTACTAGAAAGCTGTTATTTGGCATGAATGTACAAATTAGACACGCCAAATAAGAGGTAGAACGAAATCATGAAAAAAAGTTTTTTTAGTGTACTTCCCCTACAAGTAACGTGGGGATGTAATTTTTTTTCTCGCTAACCCCTCGTGTCGCGTTGTATAGTGTGGGGTATCGTTGGGTAGGTCTTTCAAAAATATATACGAATTTTAAAGGAAAACTATCACGACTAAGTAGACATCATTGGTTCTTGAGATACAGGCGATTAAAATCATCTAAGACGGCACCAATAGACTTTAAATAGAAAATTAGTTATATCTTGTTGATTTTTATGTTTGTAGTACTTAACTGCTTCGGAACCCTACACTGAGCATGGTCTTAGGGTATTTATAACACATATTTAAGTATTAAAGTAAAATAACAATATTAATACAAAATAAAAACCTCGCCTACGGGAGCCGCCCGGGCGCGGGGCAGGACTCAAGCTACCGATGGTTAAAGCTGAAGGGAGAAACCTCCTGATGATACGTGCTGAGTCGAGAAGTACTGTTGTTTGTATCTGGCCTAATCTGGGGGCACGGTAGTAACCCCTGAAAGAAGAGTCAAGCGAAGCGCAAGGGCACTACGTACCTTTTCTCGAAGCGCTTCGTCGTATTTTTGAACTTTCATAACTTGGGTTGGATTAACCGGACAAATAAAACTCTCAGGATATGATAAGATTTATTAAACTTAATGTACGAGTATTGGAGTTTTTTTTTAATTTGATTTGATATAAAGTTTCAATTGCGTAGCTACACTTTTGATTTTATTAATATGTAAAACAAACATTTTTCGTCACTGACTCACTGATGATCATCAAAATTCTTATAGTACTTCTTGAAGTCCTAGAAAGCTGAAATTTGGTAAGTAAGCTAGTATTAGTACACAAACTAAAACTTAAAACTTTTACCCCATAAAAAAAGAGAAAAAATAAACAAAATAAAAAATACTGTCATAAGCAATTAACAAAAAGAATTGAAATCCTACAAAAACATTTTCTAGTAAAATATTGCCAAGACGAGAGAGATCATATGGCTCGCACTGCCAAAAAGTTATCAGATCTCATGTGGAGCCGAACTTCTAACTCTACGCCCTAACATCACAAACTCCTTAGTCGAAATTCGTGGATTGGCCGTCTCATTACTACAAGAACTATTGCTTAACAGAAAAGTAATGAACAGTAAATATATTTTTTGTCTTACGCCCATGTGACGGAAGCGAAGCGGCCATGACACATGTTTTGACTAAGGTCTAGAGTTTGTGAAGTAAGAAGGGCTTGTAGATTTAGGGCGTGTTAAGTCGCAGCACAAGCGTTCCTTTTTTAACTCTTTGTTAACCGTAATAAAACAATATTAGTTACCATAAAAACTGAACTTGGATTCTCCACGGTAATAACGATATCGTATTTGACTTGTTTCCGTATTGTCAACGTTTTGATAACTCTTATGTCATTTACAATAATGGCGACTGTGATATAAACGATTCTGAAACACGTCAAAAGCGATATCGTTATAACGCAGTAGAATAGAAGCCCTGCAAAGCAAAACAAGAACGAGAAAACCATCAGGTTTGGATATGTTCGAACTGCCAAAGAGTGATTTCGATTCAGATCACCCAGTAGCATCATCAAGGTACAATAAATAACTAAACAAAAACAATATAGTATTTGTCAGAAAATTTCAATGTCGATCATTTAGCCTGATAGGTATGTTGAGTTACATAAGGAATAATTATCGAGCAGTAAATAGACTGCTAATCGGTGTGATAAAGCGGTATCAAAATATCCTCATGAATTATCAAAGTATTTAATTAGTAAGGATTTGAGATTCAGTCCAAAATTGCACGTTGTTAAATTTTAGTGGATTATTTTGATTTATTACGATGCCCGTGCGAGCGTTGTGTCCGGAGCTAGCCGAGAAAGCTAGAGATGAGTTGGGCGAAGATCCCAAGAAACTGGAAGATGGAATTCAGTACCTTAAGGAGTGGATTGCAAAGCAACCGCATTTACGGGCAAGGACAGGTAGTTTTAATGATGTCATTTGTTTTTTTTTCGTGTTTTATATAAGTTCTTACCAATCGTTTGAATTATCCGTTGAAACTGTAGTTTTGTGGATTTTACATAGGAATACGCAACGACATGGTAAACGCCACGCCATGTTAAACCTTCAGTGACGTTACGGTTAAGTAATATGTGTTAAGAACGTTAATGGTATTGTTATATATATTAATTGATTTATGACAGTAAACATGTATTGTTTGCATGCATACACGGTGATTGGTAATGTGTGTGGCGCATTCCTTTGAGGGGCGTGTAGCATGTTGTACAGTCAACGTCAAAAGTAAGTAATCAAAATCAAGGTTTCAAAACAGCTTTTGACATGACAGTTATACCAAGGTGTTTTAATTACTCAAAACAACATCGAGACACAGAAACGAAGTGACCAATCAATGTTTCAAAAGGAAATGATAATGTCACGACGTCATAATTATGTATGTACTGGAAATTTCAATTAATAATAATTAAACTACTTATTTACTCGTAATGAATGTGTCAAGTAATTAACAATAGAAAAACAAAATATCGAACCGTCGGAAATGTCTAAATAAAAGCTCGATAAAAAAGGGTTTATTTTAAATATAACTAAAAATGAAGCTAATGAAATAAGACCTTGTTTCAAACCTTGGCGGACACGAGAGTTGTTATAGTCGCTTAGTATGTTTGTCTCCCGAATACAACCGATATAAACCGAACATCTGATTTGTAATCCGAGGTGTTTCATAAACCCTTGTTATACATAATGGATGCCTAATCACTTTAATTTGAAACAGTCGACAGTGACTTTAACTGTTTGAATGGCATGTTACTTAGTTTTCAAGGATCCAACTTAATGTGATCACTACTTTTTTTGCTGTTGACTTTACCTAGCTATTTCTAGTATTTTTGGTCATGTAGTAGCCTATCTGAAAAGCCATATTTTCCGAGTAATTGAAGATTAAAACAATTAAAATGAACCCCAATGTACCAATGTCATTCGTAAAATGAACTAAGGATTTTCTATTTGTTTCGACATACCTACCGACTATCGATTTCTTAGTGATGCTAATGATTTTAGGATAGGATACCTACGCGACCTGATTTACTGCAAATATACTGCTGTAGGTACTAAAGGAATGCGTCACATTAACATTCACCTGTGTAAAAAACAGGTATATTAATCAGGATATTTCTAAAGTTAAAAGTTATTTTCAGATGATCAATGGCTAGTTGCTTTCTTGCGAGGTTGCAAATTCAGTTTAGAGCGAGCAAAAGAAAAGATGGATCTGTATTACTCTCTAAGGTCTACCGCCGCTGATCTTTACAGGTTGAATCATAAGGACCCAAAATTTAAAGAGATTCTCAATCTAGGGTATGTTCAAAACTAAACTCAATAATTATGTATCACGCCATGAAAGCGGCTGTTATTTCCAACTTTAAGCATGTATTGTAACCAACATTCAATATTTCAGAGCTGCTCTCGCTTTACCCAAGCCAGTAAAACCTACGGATCCCATAGTTATAATGATCAGGCCGGGTCAGTACGACCCGAACAAGTATTCGATGGTTGACATTATGTCGGTTATGAGCTCAATAATACGGGTTAGTCGATATTTTTTAGTTTTTTATTATAACCAAATGACAACACACTTCTATCAACTGTAGTCTCATCGGCATTCTATCGGAACTAAACACACATCAAATATTTCCAGGGATAAAAAATATCCTTATATTCCTCAAGGGTATATTTTGTATCCCTAGATATATGTGATGTGTGTACTTCGGTAATTACGAGTATATTTTGTAATTTCAAACTTTATCCTTACATTAATAAACATTAATAGTGCCACTCCATGTCTTCCCGTGGATGACGTAAGAGGCGACTAAGGGAATAAGGGCTTGTAGTACTGTTAGGCGATAGGCTTGCAACCTGTCACTAATACACTAGTAAACAGAATTATCAACAAGTCTTTTTAGAGTTGTAAGTATTTCTGTAGCTCTGCCTACCCCACTCTGGGAATAAATGCGTGATGTTATGTATGTTTGTAACCATACTTGAAGCAAGTAAATGTAAGCATAATAATATGATAAAAGAAGGTGATTAATTTGAATTAAAGAACGCCACCGTAAGGCTTGTACGAGTATTATTGTAGTTAGAAAAGTTAATGAAACAAGTTTAACTCATTAAGACAACTTTAGTTATATTACTGTAATATAAATTCTGTGAGGGAAACCGACACGTAACGCCTGTCAAAGGTAACAAAGCAATAAGTAACCAGTAGAAGAGTGATAATTGTCGTTCACCATATCAGTGATATGTAATATAATACTTTAAAAAAATCACCAAAGTATGATTTTTGCCCGAACGTAACTGAGTCCTTAAAAGTTGAGTGCTCAAAAAAGATACGAAATTTGAAGATATTTTCGGCAATTTGCTTTTGAGAAATATGTATAAACCAAACTATAATAATTATTCATTTTAGATCATGTACGTTGATAATGATAGTTTCACAATATCGGGTGGGTTGACTATTATGGACGTCGAGGGGGGCACGATGGGCCACTTCATGCAGGCCACGCCGGCGCTTATGAAGAAAATGGCAGTCGCCGGCCAGGTAACAACCAAATAAATAAATAATAAATACATACGAGTATAAAATGGGTTCTTAATTAAGTATTGACTTCAAAAGTTCAATTTAATTATTTTGGTATCCTTTATTTAATCTAATATCAGAATACTACTTATATATTTCAGGACGCTACGCCAATTCGCACAAAGGGAAGCCACTACCTCAACACCCCGCCAGGGTTTGAGACATTCATCAACTTCGTCAAAAGTTTCTTCAATGAGAAGAATCGGAACAGGGTACGGAGCATTACATTCGTTTCTTTAAGAACTAGCTAAGTATTAAGTTTTAAAATCAGGTCATAGCATGTCGGAACAGGGTTCCGAGGCCGTTACTACAAATACAAAATATTTAAAAATAAGTAAAAAACCACAAGCATAAATAATCATTTTCTATTTAAAACCATTTGGGTCTTAGATGATTATAAACAGTTCGGCCGCCTGTGTTTCAAGAACCAATCAAGTCATCTTAGTCGTCATAAGTATTCCTTTTAAGTTCATTTTGGGTGTAGGGGGTGGGGGTGAAGTAACTCTAGCAAAAGTTGCACTTTTCCACCCTTACTTATTAACGTGGAATAACCGTGGAGTAGCTTATGCCACGCTTTGTCACTTTCTGTCAGATGCAAATGTCACAATTACAGATAAGGACAAAGCACGGCGTAAGCTACCCCGCAGTTATTCCACGTTTATAAGTAAGGGAGTTCGAGTTAAATATTTCCTAAACGGTCATATGTCATAATGTAAAAAAAATATACTTTGCTTTACATAATGAGGATGTAAAAAAATATGTTTTCATGACTTTTTTTTACAACTTTGTCGGCATTGCTTGAATGTATAACTATGCCAATTTACAGCTTTGTATTACTAACAGTCTCTGAATTAAACGAGGGGTAGACGGACATGGCGAAACTTAAACGGGTCCTTGTTGACTACGGAACACTAAAAAGTTTCCTATGTCCGTCTCGTCTAGAATCTTATAAGTAGCTGCACACTTAAGTGCTTAGACAGATTAACGTCATGTTTCAACACTAATCTGTGAAATGCGTTAAAGCGACGCGCAAAAGTGTACAGCAAAATATAAAAATAACAATCAGTTGAGGTGTGGAACCGTGAAGACGAAACAAACATGAATTCGCATTTATAACATTTGTAAGAATATGGTTTTTCAAAGATTTAGTGGTGGTAGGACCTTGTACATAGTTCATACGGACGGACCCTGGTCTCCTCCTTAACCTACCACCGCTAAGCAGCAGTGTTCGCCTTTTTTAACTGACTTAAAAAAAAGGAAGAGGTTCTCAATTCGGTGTATGTTTTGTTGCTGTCCGGTGTGGGACTAACACAACCTGGTGAAATTACTAGCATAGAAGGTCCACAGGTTTTTTTAAGGCAATTACATGGCACACCAGCACTCAGGCCACCTGATGGTAAGTTGAATCTAAAACGTACCTATAGACATTTGAATTCTCAGGATTATAATCTGAAGACTACAATCCTAAGACCTCAAATGCGTTGCCAACCCTAAGGACTAAGATGGAATACCTTTATGCTAGTAATTTTACCGGTTGTCTTATCCCCAAACCAGAAAACAACAACGTCAACACTTCTGCTTGCTTGCTTTATCCCGACGGATCCTGCACAGGCTCCTACCACCACTAAATATTGGCAACGCTTTTGCGATCTTAGGATTGCGGTCTTAAGATTGTAGTCTCGAGAAAGCAAATATCTATATCTATGATCACAGATCCCATTTGCCTGTTTACTGATTTGCGTTGACCATGCCATTAAAATAATTATAAAAAATGTAATGTGCTGTTTCATGACTTTCTTGTTTAGATATTCGTGCATAGTAGCTTAGATGCACTCTACAAGCACGTACCAAAAGAAGTTTTGCCGGCTGAATACGGTGGGAATGGAGGCACAGTGCAGGAAATTATAGGTCAGTAGCATGCAAACCTTAGGAACGTTATCTTAAGCCAGATAAAAAAGGGGTAAACGCCTTCCTAAACGACTTCTCCAGTTTCTGTAGTGGTATAAGGTAATAAAAACCGGGCAAGAGCATGACAGACCATACTCAGTGTAGGGTTCCGAAGCCGTTAAGTACTGCAAACACGAAAAACTCGATCAAAGATCAACCAGTATGAAAAGTACTATAGTCTATTTAAAGTTATTGAGTGCTGTCTACTGGTTGTATTAGATGTTTTTTTTGCAGGTATCTGTTTACTCGTATGTATCTCAAGAACCAATAAAGTCTACTTAGACTTGATAGTTTCTTAAATTTAATATATGTGCATACATTGAAAAAAAGTACTTTTAGTAGGGACGGGACGGGACGCCCAACTCTAGCCTAATTTACAGATTTCGATCTCAATATTTCCTAAACGGTCCCCGTAAAATTGATAATGACATTATATATAAATATATTAATTATATATGACACAGGGAATAAGGGCTTCTAGTACTGTTTGGCGATGGTCTTGCAACCTGTCACTAATACACTGATAAACATCATAGCCTGTTTGTGCAAAATGTGGTTCTCTGAATTTCCAAAAACTCTTTCTGTAGTTGTTGGTATTTCTGTAGCTCTGCCTACCCCACTCTGGGAATGTATGTATATTATGACTTTTTACGATCTATTCGCGGACAGACGGACATGGTGAAGCTATAAAGTTTTCTTGTTGACGGAACCCTAAAAATAGCGTTAAGGACTAATTATTGACTATGGATTGATTACAGTTTTCCACTAGATGATTAAGGAATCTTCTGTTTATTTAGATTATTGGTACAAGAAACTCGAGGAGTACAGCGGTTGGTTGGACGAGGACGCGCAGTACGGCACGGACGAGTCCAAACGGCCGGGGAAGCCTAAGACGGCCGAGGACATGTTCGGCGTCGACGGCTCTTTTAGGCAACTCACCTTTGACTGAGTGTCTAATACAGTCAGCGCCCGTGACACGTCAGGCGTAAACTTTTTCTTACATAAAACAAACCTTTTGGTGGCAGCTTAAGAACTGACATCTTTTGGGTATACCTTTATTAACTCGTAACGATTTGTGTATGCTTAATAATATTTTATTGCAACTCCCACGATAACTGTAATTTGTATCTGAATTTTATATTTTTGTAACATAGGTACATTTCAACAATTGTAACGAAATGTAAATAAGTAGACATCTTATTATTTTACACTGTAGATTAATGCTTAAATTATAAAACAAACGGTTTTCGCTGCATATTTAAAGAGATTTGAAGTATTGTTTAACGTATTATTTATTATCAAACTATAATTTCTAAGAAAATCTCATTTATAATGATGAGTCATTTTATATAAATACAATTGCGACACTGTATTGTTATTTATTTTCCATTCCGTAGTTTAGTCACTTCGATCAAGCCATACACAAAGACCAGCTCTAGGGACTTCGTTATGGTTGCCATTATCTCAGAAGGGTAAGTTATCGTAAGCTAAGGACAGGTTATCAGCCTGATAATGTGCGATATCATGACTACACAGCTAATAAACTTGTAATCAGTTAGAGCAGTCCATCATACCTGTAATTGATATTGCACAGAGGGAGCCGAGGGTACGTCCTCGTAGATACCTTGGGAGAATATTATTTTTAGTGGGCAAAAAAACGTTGCTAAATCCATTATGCCCGTCCGACCTTTGCCAGCGGAGTTGCAGGAAAAAGCTCGTATCGAGCTTGGGGAAGACCCTCAAAGACTTCAAGATGGAATACAACATATTAAAGATTGGATTGCGAAGCAGCCTCACCTGAGGGCTAGGACAGGTAACTAAATAATTATATTCAAATCTCCATCCAGACACACAATACTTATCGATAAAATCCATATACTCGACGTATGTCAGCGTACCTGTCATCCTTTTATTTAATATATTTAATAGAATTTTTTCACACATACACACACACACACACAAACGTGTATTAATTGAAGAACGTACGTAAAATAATTTGTTACCTAGGAACTATTCGCATTGTAGATTAATTTGTGGCATGTACAATGGCACATTTGTAACGAAACATTAAACTTAAAAGTAAAAATAATGATTCGTTTTTTAGGTGGTTACACATAACCCCTCACCCAGTACGCTTACATACATACATACATACATACGAGTACATACGTGCACCATTACGTTTACTTAAACAATGCTGTACAACAGCGAACGAAGACACGGTTGTTTAAAATTTAACAAATTTTCTTTAAAATATGCTTTCATGTCATGTTCGCACGCTTACATGTTACTATAATTTAGAGGCGTAATTAATGCATTTGTTTTAGTTCGTTTATCGACAGAAATTACAAAAGAAACCGATTTTGTTTTTGTTTTAAACGAGTATTATCACATGGATTACGGATACCAGATATCATACAAACGTGCTTACATTAATTGAGAAGTCTTTGACTTTGAGACTTGGAACATCACCGAATTGGAGTTATTGATTAATTGACAATTCTGAAACGTGTTTTTACATTGCAGATGATCAGTGGTTAGCCGCGTTCTTGCGAGGTTGTAAGTTCAGCCTGGAGCGAGCTAAGGAGAAGATAGATTTGTTTTACTCGATGAGAACAGTCGCCCCCGAGCTGTTTATCTTAAACCACAGGGATACTAAGTTTAAAGAAATTCTCAATGAAGGGTAGGTCAATCCCGTTCATTATTTAATAGAAACGTAGCTACATACATCTCTGCCCTGCTAAGACAAATGGCAATATGCCAGACCAAACTACAGTAAAAAAGATAAAAGTTGTTTATTCAGTAAGTAGGCCGCACGGGCACTTTTACACATCAAAATTCTACTAGCGCTTCAAAGAGGAGACCACTGCTGAGAAGAAGCGCCACAAGAAACTCAACAGTCAGTATTTTTTTTCAAATATTGCTTATAGAGTACATGCAACCTTAACACATTAGTTAATACACCAGGCACACACATTAGGCCGAGAAAATGTATAGTCGATATGGACCCAACAAGATACTGCAATGTCTTCAGACGTGTGCTATGTATAATGTGCTTACGAATATAGTCAAAAACGAAGCTTGGTTTTTTTCAAGTATTTTTTGACAGTTATAAATTTAGTGAGACTGATAACTGTGATAACATTTCCGAATGAGATATGTATCTGAATTTAAATATCTGGGATGAACTTGAAATTTTATCACACAAACGTGAAATAGTAATTAATGTTTACAGGACCTCTTTATGTGTTCTAAACAAAGTGTTATAGAATAGAGGCACGGAAAATGAATACAGAATGTTCTTCTTCGCGCGTGTTTATGTCATGTCCAATGTTTATTCTAAATATAAAGAAGATACATTATATTTTTTCCAGGATAGTGCTTGTTCTGCCAAAGTCAGCCAATGCGACGGATCCTAGAACTCTCATATATCGATTCGGCAAGATTGATCCTAACAAGTATAGCATTGTGGAAGTTATGTCAGTGATGTCGTATATTTCGAAGGTAAGAACAGAGATTGAATTGTAATTGGTTAGTAATAAATAAAGCATTTTTATTAACAGATTATTGCAGCAGCTCAGTAAGTTAGGTGTACGCATTTGAATGAAGCATTTTGGTTTTATATACATAACATTGTTTGTCGTTGTATAACTAGTACCCGTAGTACAAGCTTAGTATGGGACTAGGTATTTCTTTGTAGAATGCCCCCCTGATATGTCCAATCTTGCAAATCGAATAAGGCATGTCTATCAACTAGGCTTACCGCGTCGTCATCATTTTAAGTCAAAACTTTTTACAGCCTGCATTATGTACGTTCCAGATATTGTATGTAGAGGACGACCAGTTAATGGTATGTGGCGCTGCCAGCGTGATGGACATGGAGGGGGCTTCCGTGGCTCACTTCTCTCAGATGTCACCAGCGCTCATGAAGAAAATGACCGTTCTTGGGCAGGTAGATAATAAATACTGTCGTTACAGGCAAGCAGAGTGCCTGTCCAAAACACAAAACTCCCATCTTTAGAGTATGAACAGTAAAAAATGGTTTGGGGCTCCTAATAGGTTCTCGTTTGCAATTCCTTCTTCACCACCCTTAATAATATACAATGTACTGTATGTTCATTGTTAAAAGTATCTCGAATAACCTCCGTTCATTCTGTAACCAGGTTGGTCCAGACCTAAGGAATGAAATGAGAACAGTAACATTTCTGTGATTTAAACGGAGCCCGGCAGCCTAATAAAAACAAGATACTTTTGTAACATTTCAGGACGCGGCTCCTGTCCGGATCAAGGGTGCTCACTACCTGAACACTCCGATGGGGTTCGAAACACTGTTTAACGTTGCAAAGACATTTTTGAATGAGAAGAACCGACAGAGAGTAAGTGCTGTGAATATTTTTTCTCATTTTAATAGCCTTGACTTGTCATGATTTATTTAGGCGCTTTCCAAAAACAGTGTTTATAGTTAAGGACAAAAATTACCAACGGTAATTTTTCCATTACGTTACAAAATTTAGTCATATTTTTACATACTGCCCTCATAAGCCAACAGGCGGTATTTCAAATTAAATAAGCATAGCAGATTCAAACCTCGCTTGTTAGTAATATGGTTGAACTTGCTAAAGGAGTTTTGTCTGAGATGCCACTATCTCTTAAAGCAATAATAGTTAATTTTCGTGACTTATTAAATTACCGTTGTTAAATTTTGTCCTTTGGTATTTTTTTTGGAAAACGCCTTATTACAGTTTTTAATGTGGAAAATACTTACGTAATTGAGCATTAAGTACAAGCGAATTATGAGTTTGATATTAAAAGGTTTCATACCGAACACTGAAAAACCAAAACAGAAGCCGATTGTACATTTGTCAAGTCAGTCATTTCACCCTTGTCAATCAGCTGGGCTTTTTGAAGCTCTAAGAATCGCTATTCCTGATTTATTTAAAAAACTAGGTTCTATAGTACGTTAATAAACTTAATCAGGGAATCTGGTACGTTAAGAGATTTTCGAAATGTTAGAATTCCATATTATTATAAGCGCTTGTATAGACACTTCATGCGGCATAGTAACTCGATTTTTAAGATTGGAGGTAATATAAGAACTCAACTATTTTAGAAAAATGACTCGTTAGAAGTAAATAGATAGGTATGCAAGGGATTTTTGATCCCTTTAACAGGATATGTAATGGCTTTATTTCGTTTTTTAGTTGCACGTGCATAACAAAGACTACGATGCGCTGTACAAGCACGTAGCGAAAGAAATACTGCCAGGGGAGTACGGCGGGAATGGCGGCACAGTGCAAGAAATGGCTGGTCAGTACTTGTAGGAAGACTGATCAATAAAAACAACAGGCCGGTTTAAACACTCGACTGCATCTTCTGATATTGTCGCCTGCGTACATTAAATTGCCATTTTATATACTTACTAGCGGCCCGCCATGCCAGCGGCTTCGTCCCACTACAAACTGACTTTCCCGGTGGTTTTTTTTCTGTCGTATAAACCTCCTATGACAATAACAAACGGACAAATTTGTTTTTATCCAATTTGGTGGAGTCTCCGGAAGTGAGGCGCGTACATACATTTCGACGATTCATTTTTATATACAGTGTGTAAATCCAATACGAGCAAATATTTTAATGACGGTTAATATGCATCCTAGTTATTAGTTATAGCATAAAAACGTATCGTTAACATAAGTCGTATTTTTTTCATATTAATTAATTCGCTACGCAATGTATTACAAATAGCCCAATTTACCTGCAATTAACTGTCACTTACATAACCTTTAACAATTAATTGCGCTCTATTAAAGAAATTCCACATCTACATGAATTAACTAACATAACTTACTTAGAGCTAACATAACCTACGTCCTACGTCTGGTTTAAATGTTTTCTCGTATTCCATTTACACACTGTTTACATGTAGATTGCATTTTGATATTGAAATTTAAATAGGTATCCGATTCAGTCTCTAAGAGGGAACGAAGAACCATACTACTAACATCAAATCCTGCTCCTATCTGATCGCCTTTGTACATAAAGATCATCTACATATAAGACCATATAATAACTTTTTTTTTTGTGCATTAATCCTACTTACCTACTGTGACATGCTTAGATAGGTAAAGGTCACAAATTCTTATTCAGGCGTGTGTTTTTCCTGGGGACCGAAGTCCGTTGGAAATGGTATTATGTACTAACAACATTAATTACAAAATTTAGCTACCAAAGTACAGTTTGACCATTTCATTTACCTATGGTAAAATTTTGTTTAATTCTTTAGATTACTGTGTGAAGAAGGTCGAGGAGTTCTCCGCGTGGTTTGACGAGGACCTGGAATACCGCACGGACGAGGCCCGGCGGCCCGGCCAGCCCAAGACGGCCGAGAACATGTTCGGCGTCGACGGCTCCTTCCGACAGCTGCAGTTCGACTAGACGTTATTATAATGAATAATAATTAATTAAACAATATATTTGTATCAACTGTTTGATAATAAAAAAAAACATCAAACTTGCACGTAATCAGTTTCATTACCTAAAATTGAAGCTATATGTACTTATGTATGGCCTTATACTGACATACTCGTACCTTCGTTTGTTAGTGCGTAATTACGCGTTTCGTACGGCGCAAAGTTACCTCAAAATACTAGGAGACCTCTTTTTATTAATGAACTACTTCTAAACGAAAAGTCAAAAAACACATGTCATAAATACTTAGTCATAGTATAATTTATTGTTTTTTTATTAGCTTTCCATATCTATTGTTATGTTACATATCACTTTTTACAGAAAGACATCTAAACCGTCTCGTTTGCGCAACAATAACGCGCGACAGAAAAGCAAAAGCACTGAAAAGGCATAGTTTTCTCGGCACCAGGGTGCAGTGCCTCAATTCCAAAGCCAAAAGGTGGTTTCTAAATTATTCAACTCTAACAGTACCGGCAAGATCAAAAGAGTAAAATTATGGAGTGACTTCGACTATATGTCCGTAGGTAAAAGCTGCTTAAAGCGGCATTTTGAAGTAACTACTACTGAGATCCATATTCATATCCATACTAATTTACGAGTATATTACATACATAACATCACGCCTTAATTACCAGAGTGGGGTAGGCAGAGCTACAGAAAACCCAACGACACAAAAAAAAACTTGTTGATAATACTGTAACCACATTTTGCACATCAGGCTAAGATGTTCACCAGTGTATTAGTGATAGTTTGTAAGCCCATTGCCTAAGAGTACTACGAGTACAAGCCCTTATTCCCATAGTCTCCTCTTACGACATCCACGGGGAGACACGGAGTGGCACTATTCTAACCCAGCAAACACACGGGGTCTATACCATTCTAATATTATAAATGCGAAAATAATTCTGTCTGTCTGTCCACATTCACGGATAAACTGCTGAATCGATTTCAGTTAAGTTTGCTATGGAGATAGCTCATACCCCGAGGAAGGGTATATAGGATACTTTTTACCTGCGATAAACGTCTTCTACGCGGACGGAGTCGCGGGCAACCGCTAGTAACTCTTATAGGATCACTTTGTTGTCCGACTGTCTGTCAAGACCCTTCTTCTCAGGAGCGCGTGGAGGTATCAAGTTTAAATTAAAGATTGCGTTGACTTACTTAGGTAAATATTCAGATGGCCTTATTCTTGAAATTGATTTCCATCTTGTTAGGAAGTACCTATAGGTTTTAATTCCCCTGCGAAATGTTAGCATCTTTGGCAATCCAAGGAATCAAAACCTATAGGGTACTTCCTATAGTCCTTCCTAATGAAGGTGTTACAGCACAAGTAGGTAAGGGAAAAAATCGGAGAATCGTTCCATAATTATTGCGGTTGCAAAGTTATTTGCAGTTGATAAACTAACCGCGACCTATATCGATGTATGGAGACAACCGTTTGTCAAAAGCAAAGTCAACGTTTGACTCTTAATCCAATTTAACATACTTATTGTTAGTTCAAGTTTGTAGCTACGGGATCCTCGGTACTCGACTCGCACTTGGCCGGCTTTTTCCTTTTGACTTACGGAACTCTGATAATATTTACGTAGTGTAACTTACTGTCCCTATTCGACTTGATTAAGTTAAGATTTGAATGCTCGTACGATCAAGGACTTTACTTTTTAAGCCATTATGGAACCCTGTCATAATGACAGCGTTAATCATTAAATTTAGCTTCCTATCCTGTGGTTTGACGCTGTCATTATGACATAGTGGAATAACAATTAAAGTCCTTGACTGTGCTCCATTGCTTTGAGCCATCACGTGTAGTAATAACAGGCCGAAACTAACTGACACCTGATAAATCATTATCAGCTCGTGCTATCAGTGCGTCGATACTCGCCGGCGGAGCAGGACTCGGTACAAACGTTAGCTAGACCATGAATTTCCTTATTGTGAGTACACACATATCTTTAACTTTGTGTATAAGCACTTATTAAAAAAAATACGAGTGGAAAAGGAGTCATAAAGTTGTTTGACAAAAATAAAAAACGAGAATGGTTTTGGTTTTGCCTACGTACAAGTATTTGCCGTTGTGTCTAAAATAGATTATCGGAGAAGTTGTCAAGATTTGTTTCTGTGATAAATCGTAGGTCAACTTAGTCTCAAACTTTTCCTACGATTTGTAAGTAGGTATCACAGAAATATTGAGTCTCCTATTATAAAATTATTATTTATCGTGACAAATTTGTACACATTATTTCTAATTTCGATATTTCCTTAGTAAAAAGGAAATGTTTTAAATATTAAGAGTGGATAAAAAGTATGCTATAGATGTCCTAAGCCAGGGGTGTCCACCCAATTAAAAAGTGAGTTGTTAAGAAGTTCATGCAAATCCGGTTAAACATTCCAAGTGTTATAAATCAAACTTTTCATTAAGTTTCACAAATTTACATATTTATAATATTTACCTATCATGAATTTTCAGTGATTCGTTAAGATGATTCGCGAACTGTCACCGGCGTTGGCTAAGATAGCTAAAGATGAGCTGAACGAGAGTCCGACCCGCACGCGAGACGACCTTCAGCACTTAAAGGAGTGGATCAGCAAGCAACCCCATCTGAAGGCTCGCACCGGTACGTAATTTGTTTGTTATAGATAAAGCGATAATAGGTTCATTATTTACTTCAATCGTAGATTATTTAATATTAACAAAGGAAATTGTGAAGTGCCTTTGTTTTCCTATGTTGTTATTACAAGGGACATATACGATATGGAATTCTAAACGGTTTATGGATTCGAATACAAAACCGTAATATATTCATTTAATAGACAATCAAGTTCTACGCCGATTAAGTATTTATGGATTGAAATTTGCGTATTATAAATGATTAGGATTAATGAAGGAATAATTAATGGTACATATTTTTAGATGACCAATGGCTGGTGGCAATCCTGAGGGGTTGCAAGTTCAGCCTGGAGCGAGTGAAGAAGAAGCTGGACTTGTACTACACGCTGAGGACCACGGCTCCTGACTTAACTCTTCGAATCAAACCGACTGATTCCAAGTTTTTGGAGTATCTTAGGCTGGGGTAAGCCATTCTGATATTTGCTAGTAATTATACAGAGAGATACAAACCATTTCATTAATGTCAGTTGGTAACGGTAAATGTAACCAGCGCAAAGCTCCTGAGAGAGTAAAAGGCGTGATATTATCCTCCTCAAACACTCCATTATTATTCCAAAAATGTAACGCATATTTTGTCAAGTTTAACTGATTGATGGTATCCTATCGCAAGTCCGAAGTTTAGACTCCAAACTTTTGCATTGGGTCGAAAATTTGTAATAGATTTTTGTTTCTTAACCACAAATATTTTCACAATGTTTAAAGAGCGAAATATTTTTGAACAATCAACGTTTTACTCAAGCAAAAAAAATAAGAGTCGAAAAAAGGTTTTCCAAATTAAAGATTAGCTACTTTTAATATTATAGCGAAATATGAGCGTGTGAGACTATTCGCATACCCAGGATCGCGTCGCGGGAGGATTGTTAGGTTGATTGTGTCCAGAAAACTTAATAAAAAAAATTGCTGCAAAATGCGTGCACAAACCGATTTAAAAAAAAGAGTATTATTACTAACCTGTTAACGATTTAGCCCAATTGGAAAAAACACCCCTCAAGTAAAACTTATTTGGCAGAGACACGATGCGAGTCATTTGCTACATTTTGTTGTGGTTTGAATACGTGTGCTAACTGAATAAATTGACTATATAAAAAAATGGCGACCCGCCAGCGGCTTCGCCCGTTGCAATTTTTTTTCTTGACATTTTTTTTTATTTTTTTTTATTAAAAAGTATCCTATGTTACTTCTAGTACCTCCCAGAATATGTGTACAGAGTTTCATGATGATTCGTCAAAGTTTTTGCGTGAAAGCGCAACAAACATAGACGCTTTAACATTTATAATATTAGTAAGGATGGTGATTCGATAAATGACCAGTACTTTAATGACAATACATGCATTTGCCAACATTTGGTTCGGGAAATAGATACCTATATGGAAAGCATTTAATTGTCAAGTTTGGGAAGTGATGGTGAAAAATAAATTCGCCTATTAAAAAAAAAAATAGGTAAAAAATAAATAGGTGGGGTTAGATTTGTTTTTTAACAATCGAGGAAAGTTCATCGGTTTCCGCAACAATAATTTTCTAAAAAATGAAAATTCGGAAGAACGAAAGATTTGTTAACTGAAATTCTGAATAAATTAAAAAAAAAAAAAAAAAAAAAAAAAAAAGAAATTCGGCCTTGTGACGGGTAACCATCGGGTAACCCTGATTGATCGATGGGTCGGCTCAGTAGCTACACTATTAACTCTGAAATCGATGCCCATCCTCAATTCCTTGCTTAAAAAGATACAAGTGATTCTAGTTGGAGACGTCAAGTGTGACTTTATTTTTGTCTGTTAGTATATTTATACGTATTTGTTATTTCAGAACTTGTGTAATACTTCCCGAGTCAACCGGTTCTCTGTCTGCCCGGATTATTCTTATACGACCGGGCCTCATCATCCCTAGCACCCATCATATAGCTGATTTGATGTGCATTTTATATTATTTAGTGCAGGTGGGTACGGTGTTGATAGGATTTATATACGTATTGCTTGCAATTTGAAATGACAATTAATTAAGATCGTATGTTGTCTTTCACTATACGTCACTGATATTGTAACTTTCCAGATTTTAGTTGTTGAAAATGATACTGCAACTGTGTTGGGTACCAAAATTGTGGTAGATTATCAAGGTGTAGGCGTGGGCCACTTGACCCAGGCAAACCCGACTTTACTCAAGAAAATGATCGCTGTTAGTCAAGTAAGTATTGTTAACACCATAGATACAAAACTACTGTGAACTATATTTTTTTCCCGCAGCCTTGTCTGCGTGGATTCAGGATTTTATAAACTTTCCAGTCCTATGAAGGCATGTACATAGGGAACACTTAAAAATCAGGTTTTGTGATATAAATAAAGTGTACTAAAACTGTACTTTGTCGCTTAAAATCTAGATGAAAGTCTACATTACCAACCGGGCCTCTGTTCTATTCAGTACAACGTAACGTTGACGATACGATAACACGTCAAAGGTAGTATGCTTTTAGCGTGTAGAATAGAGGCCCAGTGGAAAGTAAATCGAAATTCAAACACGGAGAACTATCATGTATTTTTACAACATAAGGCTAATTTCAGAACAATAAAGAAGCATAGAAGTGAGAAGTGTCTTACATGCTTGTATTTCTTTACAAAGTTGATATTTATGTCCGATTCACTTTAGTTTCTTGACTTGTAAAATTGTAGTTTTTATAAAAATATTTTTTTTGTAATGTAATTCAATTCTTTATCAGTTTTTAGGGTTTCGTACGTCCGAATGAGACAAAGGAACCTTTATAGGATTAATAGTGTGTCTGTCTGTCCGTCTGTCTCAGCCAGTACCAGTACCATGTGACATATCAAATGAAAGGGGTTATTATACGGGTCTCGAATATATTTTTATTAACAGTTTTAAAGGAGTATATATGAAAAATTACCATTCGCTCCCCCTCCTTATCTCCAAATCGAAAAAGAACGAAACAAAAAAAATACAGAAAATAGTTCTTTACCTACAGGTAGATTACAGGAAAACATATAAGAAGTTAATGGAACTTAAAGTAACATAAGAAACTTCTCAAAACTTACGGAACCCTCTCCACATGAGTTTAAAACGCATATGTCCGGTTTTTTCTTTCATGTAGTATTTTCCTACGTAATGTGGAAAAGCTGTGTTTCGCACGACTACCAAGTTACTCGCGTCTCGTGTCTTAAGAGTCCCCTTGCTACGCTCAGGATTCTTATTTTAGCATTCCGTACCATACCATCACTCAAGTCAAATAATAACTGTTCAGCTTTGCATAATAAATAACTTCTTTTTTTTTTGGTTTATTATAAGACAATAACAATAACAAGGGCGCCAGAGAGGTGCAGCGGTGCGGTTTGATCGGTGAAGTCTTGGTGCAGTCGTAGGGCCGTATTAATAAACTAATCTTGGCTGTATGGAATTGACATAAGTCACCGAGATAATCACGTGGTACTATCTCGGTGGCTTACGTCAATTGCATACATTTTTCAATCGAAACATAATCGCTGTCGATTGTCGAATGCAACTTGTCTAGCCTCACTGAATAGAGGCCCAGATATTTATTTATTAAGTATTTATGTACTTGACGCGATGGCTGTATAGATATTAATGCAATTGACTGGACCTGAAAGCCTCGGATTCAGATATTATCATTTCCTTATTCAAATTTTAAACACACCTTAGTACATAATATACGAAAATTATGTACTAAGGTATAATTAAAAACTAAATAAATAATATCTTATCTACACCTTTTTACTAAGTCATTACATTAATCTTCAGTTATCGTTTGTGATGAAGAAGCAGATCCTTCATCCATCTGATATACCCGATTATTTTCATGTAGATAATACTTGGATAAAAGAAGAAATTAATGTCAAATACAACTAAAATTCCAGCAAAAAGAGTTTTTACGTAGGTTTATCTAATATTTTTCTTACATTTTAAGGAATCCATGCCACTTAGGCTTAAAGGAAGTCACCACGTCAACGTACCAGCTGGCATTGAAGCTATCTTCACGCTCGTCAAAGGGCTATTGAACGAGAAGTCCAGAGACAGGGTAAGAACATTACAAATACTATGCTACTATGATGATTTTAAAAATAAATCAATGTTCACCTTAAAGCTTAGTCAATTAAGCAAAATAATTTTGAATTTCAGTTGAAAATTCACAAAAGTTACGATGAGTTAATGGATTTCGTGCCGAAGGAGTCTTTGCCTCAAGAATATGGCGGTAGTGGCGGCACCGTTGCTAAAATTACAGGTACTGTGACGTCTGTGACTCACTTCTCTCCCTTAGAGAAACTACAGTGTTATCTACCTCTATCTAACCTTACCAGGAGTTATATTTGGAAACAAAAAACTTGTATTTTGTTTAGGATATTGGTTGTTTTTACTAATTGGTGGTGGAATCCACAAGTTGAAGATGTAGGATGACTAACACGTTGCACAGTGCATCATTTAACCGAAACTACCGCTCGAAATTCAAAAAAGGCAAGGTAAACAAATCAATTAGGGGTTAATGGAAACATATTTAGGACTAATTAGGGGTCATTAACACGTGGGTATTTTTCTGAAATATAATTAATGTGTACTTAATCACCTAGGTCAAAAATATAAAATGTCGCAATTAGTTAACAGGGTATTCATTTGCATTTTTGCCCTTGCAGTTAAAACATATATAATTCGGTATATTGTTAATTTGTGTTTGTGGAAACTATGGAACTTTCTACTCAAGGTATGTACTATTTAAACATTTTTTTTCTTTGAAGTAATCTACTTTAGTTTACACATAATACGACTTTAAAGTTTGTCGTTTTTTTCATCTATTTTTTTCATGTTTGTTGTAATTAAAAGAGTAGAAAAAAAAATCTGTAGTTGCAAACTCAATAAAACTTTTTTGGGTGATAGGTCTAACCTTACAGATTCTAATTATGTATCTTAAGTGTCAATTTTCGGTTCGGAACATACATGGAGATTTTTTTTTCAGATGGACGTCGCAGCATCACTAACGCCGATTGTTTTTATGCGTGGCGCGAAAGCCCTAAAGGGTGCAAAATGAGTGGTGTTCGAGAAGCTATTCTTAAATCTTACGACTTGGACAACTCTTCCGATCAGGACAAGCTACTTGTTGAAGAGAAAATAAAAGTATTTTGCATGGTCGCATCCAAAAAATGGAGCAAAGCCGGGCAAAATATGAAAACATTTTTAAAATCATGTGGTTGAGTGAAACATTTCAGTTGCCACCTACTTTGAGAGATATCTCGATAGATGAACCTACACCTGGACCGAGTTCTCGTGGTAGAAAACCCAAAGTTTTTGATGAGTGTGCTGTGTCAACGAAGAGAAAAAGCGGCCAAGTGCGAGTCGGACTCGCCCATGAAGGGTTCCGTAGCAGCAAGTAACATAATATAAAAGTTCGTTGTAGCTTTGATCAATGTTTTTATGACGTATTAAAAAAAAACTACTTACTAGATCTCGTTCAAACCAATTTTCGGTGGAAGTTTGCATGGTAATGTACATCATATATTATTTTTACATTTATCATTCCCTTATTTTAGAAGTTACGGGGGGGGGGACACACATTTTTCCACTTTGGAAGCGTCTCTCGCGCAAACTATTCAGTTTAGAAAAAAATTATAATAGAAACCTCAATATCATTTTTGAATACCTATCCATAGATACCCCACACGTATGAGTTTGATGAAAAAAAAATTTTTGAGTTTCAGTTCTAAGTATGGGAAACCCCAAAAATTTATTGTTTTTTTTCTATTTTTGTATGAAAATCTTAATGCGGTTCACCGAATACATCTACTTACCAAGTTTCCACAGTATAGCTCTTATAGTTACGGAATAAAGTGGCTGTGACATACGGACGGACAGACGGACAGACATGACGAATCTATAAGGGTTCCGTTTTTTGCCATTTGGCTACGGAACCCTAAAAAGGTGCAATGCTTGGTGGAGAGCCATTCCATTTCGGAACTTTCATTGGCACATTCGATTGCGTTACGAGCGGAGGGATATTCTGCTGCAGCCTCGCTCCGAGGTGAAAAAAATCCCTTTAACACCAGCGCAAGCTGTCGCTGCCAATACTGCAGGTGATGGATTGCAGTCGAAAATATTAACTTCCGAACAGGCTTTATCTCTGTATTTAGATTTAGAACTGTCAGAAAGCAAGTATAAACTGCTTCGAGCTACCGTAAATAGTTTACATAAAGATACATTCCCCACCCTTCATAATTTGAAGCAAGCTAAGCAACTGTGTTATCCATCACATGAGTTTATAGAGGTCACTGAAACTCATGCCGAAGTACAACTGCAGGCTTTGTTGGATCATACAGTTGCTAGGATTGTGGAATGTCAAGAAGAGGTATTGCGAGTAGTCTCTTCTTACAAAGAATTGACTATGATTTACAAGTGGGGTTTTGACGGTAGCTCGGCGCATAGTTTGTATAAGCAAAGATTTACAGATTCGTCGAATACCGATGAATATTTATTGTCTGTCGGTTTAGTTCCCCTTCAGCTAAAGCACACTTTAGATGGAACTGTTATTTGGCAAAATCCACGCCCGGGATCCACGCGATTTTGTAGACCCATAAAGTTTGCCTTTGTAAAAGAAAACGCTAATATAGTAAAAGAAGAGTCGGAAAGATTAGAACGGTTAATTTCAGATTTAGTTCCATCTAAAGTGTGTATTTTTGATTTAGAATTAAGTATAAGCCATGATTTACATTTTACAATGGTCGATGGGAGTATTTGTAATATTGTGTCAGAAGCCAACAGTACGTCCAAGTGTTTCGTATGTGGTGCAAAACCTTCAGAGATGAACAAGTCTCTGGAGAAAATTGCAAATGTCGAATCATATTGATTTGGCATTTCACCACTGCATGCATGGATTCGTTCTTTTGAATGTCTACTACATATTTCGTATCGCCTACCAATCATGTCATGGCAAGTGAGAGGTGGCGATAATAAAAAGATAGTAGACGAAAGAAAAAAACAAATCCAAGCATCATTTAAAGAAAAACTTGGACTTATTGTTGACAAACCGAAACCTGGGTTTGGTTCAACGAATGACGGTAATACTGCTAGGCGGTTTTTCAGAAACGCGGAAATATCTGCTGAAATAACAGGTATTAACGTGAATTTGATAAAAAAAATGGCAGTTATTCTCAATGTCATAGGATGTGGCTATCATGTCGATATTGAGAAATTTGGTCATTTGGTGAGCCAAACCAAATCATTGTACCTGGAACTGTATTCATGGTATTACATGCCAGTGACAGTACATAAGATACTGGTTCACGGTGTTGACATAATATCTACGTGTATACTTCCGATAGGGCAAATGTCAGAAGAAGCATTAGAAGCGCGCCACAAAGAAATCAGGAAGATACGCGAGCATCACACGCGCAAGTCCTCGCGGATTAATACAAATACCGATTTACTGAATTTGCTGTTTTTGACATCAGATCCTAAAATTTCATCTCTTCGAAAAAGTACAAAAACGCGGGAAAAGTTGTCACAGGAAGTTTTGAATTATTTAAAAAGCCCTGAACCAAGTGATCCCGCGTTTGAAGGTTTTCATCTCGAAGACGTGGAATTTTCGGATTCTGACAGTGACAATGAGTAAAATGTAAATTGTGTGCTCTTTTTATTTTTTATAGTAGTTTAAATAATTGTTTGTATTTTATGCTTTTATATTAAGTATTGTTTATTAATAATTATTTCTTGTATGAATCCTTATAAGTTTACTGTATTGCTGTTGTTTTTTTGTATTTTATTTTATATTTTATAATTACTTGTTATTATTTACTTATATTTATTTATTTTAACTTACATGTATTAAATAAAATACAAATTTCTATGTTATATTGTATTTTTATTTCAAAATCTTGGTAATTTCTATGTAAAAAAAAACTAAAACGTTTCTAATTATATTATATTAAAATTAAATACATTTTAAAACATATTTACAATGATTCCATTCGATTTGTCGTCTATTTGAATTTCGAGCGGTAGTTTCGGTTAAATGATGCACTGTGCAGCATCCAGGTTTAAAAAATAGCACAATGGTTTTTCATTTACTTTACTAAAACTTATGCTTCTAACAAAACTCAGATCCAAACTAACATTTTCTTATTTCTAAATTTAAACATACTACGTAGTTTGTGACATTCGAGCTATTTTTGTATATACTGTTTTTATTTTTATTATGAAATTAGTCCTTCGTGTGGTGGCCTGGTTAGAATAGTGCAACTCCATATCTTCTCGTGGATTTCGTAAGAGGCGTCTAGGGGACAAGGGCTTGGAGTCTTACTGTTAGGCGATGGGCTAGCAACCTGTCACTAATACCACCTAATACACTAGTAGACTTCTTGGCCTGATTGTGCAAAACTTTGTTACAGAATTATAAACAAATATTTTTAGAGTTGTTGGTATTTCTGTAGCTCTGCCTACCCCACTCCAGGAATGAAGGCGTGATGTTATGTATGTATGTGTGTTGAAATTAGTTTTGGCTCATGTACACTTTAAGTTTTTTGATTTTTACTTTTTTATTTATAAACTGACGATCTTATTGTGAATTCATATTATAACTATGCGACATTATCTTCTTATATATGAAATTCTCGTGTCATGGTGTAAGTTATTGAACTCCTCTGAAACGGCTCGACCGATTCTTATGAAATTTGGTGTGCATATCGGGTAGGTCTGAGAATCGGCTAACATCTATTTTTCATACCCCAAAGTGACATGAAAAAATATAGCAGCGGGCGAAGCCGCTGGCGGGTCGCTAGTATTATATAAAAATGTAACTTCCAATACAAAATAAGTGATTAACTACCACTACCTACCTATTTAAGTGTTGGTATTGGTACACCAGCACTACAATCGCGTTCTGTATTGTCACCGTGAAAATTTTAATGTACAAAATATACTCAAATTCAAAAGCGATTTTAAGATACAACTTAATTTCTAATGTTTTTTAGTCTTGTCAAATCCAATAACCAAAATATTAAACTACAGTTTTTTTATCATTTATAGATAGGTACCTACTTGAATATGACCAACAATCAAAAAGTTCTTGATCAATTATACTGTACACTTTAGTAACTTTAATTAGAAAAATAAGAGTTAAAATTATGTACGATTGATCTATTTCTTATTACAAGGTTTTGAAAAAAAAACTTCAGCGTTAATACATTATAAAGTAGTTCCTTTGTATGGAAGGATCAACACTTAGTTTCTAAATCGCTATAAAATAAAAGATCCGTTTTCAAGACGATCATTATATATTTATTTATTTATTTATAAGGTACAGTGACATGACGAATCCATAAGGGTTCCGTTTTTTGCCATTTGGCTACAGAACCCTAAAAATCACATTTGTAGGCCATTGTAGGTATAGGGAAAACGCAAACGTTTCTTATTCTATGACCACGTACATGTACAGTATCTAATTTTATTCTTTACCTTATGCAAGGGCAAAAAATGCCACGCTGTTGGGTCACAAATATAGGAAGACAGGACAATAGAGAGACCTCGCTCAATCCAGGTGGGTTTTATGAGGACTGAACTTCATTAGGATGAAGATAGAAGTTATATTTATATGTTTATTAACTGACTGGGGAAACTTCAAGAGTGCGATGCAGCGCACTGTCAGAATTATTTGCGCTTCCGGTCTGACGCTGGTGGCGCTGTCATAACTGGTTGTTATAAGTTGCCGCTAGATGTCGCCTCTTGCTCTAAGTGAAAATAAAGTTTATGCATCTTGTTATAGAATATTGGGTGAAGAAGGTAGTGGATTACAAAACTTGGATGAAGCAGGAAGAGGGTTTGGGCACGGACGAGGCGCGGCGCGCCGGGCAGCCGCGGACGGCTGAGGAGATGTTCAGCATCCAGGGCTCCTTCAGGAAACTCGACATCGATTGATTATTTATAGTGATGGGCATTAACAGAAGGCTCTGTTACCAAAACCATACTTTTAATTTTTGATAAAACTAAGGGCCTTCCGTTAATTTTCCAACTTTACCACAATATTATTTTACCCAATATAATTTGGCAGACAATGATTTCGATGTTTGTGTGCGAGTGTTTATTATTATGTTATCAAATAAAGTTGTTCCTTAACGTTTAATATCTAGATTATTGATTAGGTGTTTTATTTTTTAATACTTAGCTTGCACGATCCTTGCTTAAAGTTAATGTTCGTATTTTACCCACCTTACTTAAGGATGTTGTTTCTTACCGGTACGATTTATCTAATTTTTTGTGGTAAAATCGAGGTTGGAATTTAAATATACAGCGGGATGAAAAAAAGGATAACATCTAATGTGGAGGAAGAACGGAAGGAAGGAGATTAAATTTGGTATAAATAATAGAGGCAGTTTTTTTTTATTAAACTGTAGTATTGTTGTTATCGACACTGAAAAGTTAAAGTGATATACCATTAAACCTCAATAAAAAATCAATTTGAAAGTTATATTAATGTATGGCAGGGACGCGGCTAATGAGTTATAGGCTAACCAGCCCCCTATTTCACCATCGTAACAATGACACGTGACAGGTGACATTTCGGTATACATTGTAAAATTAGCACGCTTAAACTTCATTGGGTTTCATATAAGCTGCGCCATGTACACTGAAATGTCACCTGTCACCTGTCACTGTCGGTATGGTGAAATAGGGGCTGGTAGTGACTGAGTAGACGTTTACTACTTCACGATTGCAAATGCGTTGCCAACCCTGACGAGGTGTTTGGCTCGGTTTTAATTTCACAGAGACTTGTGAGCTAGACCATATCGACTGAAGACCTTGATTTTAATTCCGAATTATTAGTTAACAGCCCAGCGTTCTCGGTCGTGACGACACGGTCATTAAATACTTCATTTTACCCATAAATTTGTTTACGTCTCGAGCAGCTCGCATGTTTATGACACTCGTTTGTTACGCTCGATTTCTCTAGGCATGCCGTCACTGTCCCAGGGCATGAAATCAATGGCTTTCAAGGTAAAACGATTAGGCAGTTAAGCTTATCGTTGAACTGAAGTGTTACTAAAACCCCAAAATCCATTACAATGATACCTAAACGAATATCCTTACCTTTTACTCGTCATTAATAACTAGATGGAGTGCAAGAGATGGAGCTAAAGTACACTCGCACTTCGATTTTAGGAGCCGCACTCTAGGTTTCCTTGTAGTGTTTGTGTATCGAACTATCGATTTATAGCAATATTCCTTCGCGATGGTATTGAAAATTATATAAATTAAGCTCTTTATGTGAAAATACTAAAACAACAATAAATATACATACTTCTATAATTAGGATGTTTAAAGAGAAATAAATACTTTTACATATAGTTACGGACGACCTTATAAACTGCACAATTTGTTTGTTCAACGTTGTGTTTGAACTGCTGCAATTACCTGTCAAAGGCCTTAAACCGACAAAGTGTAAAGTGTGCAGCTACATGTAAGGCCGCCTGTACCATCAAAGGATCTGAACGTTGGTTGAATGGTAGTTAGACATTTAATAGGCAATTTAACCGCGTTATATTATAAGTACACTTCCTGAAGTAAAGTGACTAATGTCACGAGGGAAATCTATAATCCGGCCATTTTTCGTATTATGTCAAACTGCAAAAAATATAATTCCTGTGTAGTACATAGAAACCATCCAACATTCATTTAGCCACATGATGATTACTTTGTTAATACGCTAAGTATGAACTAACTCAACTAACGATACTGTTCAAATTAAACACCTACAGGCAACGATTGCTGGCGGAAAACGTGTTAAAAAACAAAAGCGATGTTAGATGGTACATGATAATGCCAAATTACAAATAACTCAAATTGTAGGTAGACCTAAAACAAACGGCAAGTAACGACAAAAAGTAAACAGCATACAGTATTTATCGCGAATAAGTTACAGCGCTGAATAGATTTTAGTTCTCAGTACCTATCGTCGTAGCCACGCGGGCGCACGCTGCTATCTAATCAGCGATAGTCGTAAACTGTGACGAAGCTATCGCGGCCGCAGTTTGATTTAACCGGGTTTAGGGGCGATCGGGGGTTAAACACGCGCTATTCAATATTCAACATTCATTATTTTTATCCAAAAAACCATTAAAACATTGAAAATCGCCTCCGATCAGGTATGAACTGTTTGTATTGAAATAAGCGTGACGCTAAATGGAAATTACATCTGTAAGTATATATGCAAATTACCTATACTGTAAATATGTAAGTTTTTTTTTGTGAAACCATTAACGTTCAAAAACAAGGACCTAACAAAACTAAGCGACCTCTAACAAAACTAAGCGATTAAATATTATTACTCTCTTTTTGTCAATGTTATTTATAATCAGTAATTTTCCATTGAACAGTTATTAATTATACCTAATACTCAAACATGGCACTTGTAGCTATCGCTGTCGATTGTCATCTATGTGTTTTACTAGGTGCTTTCACAACAATTAACTTGTGAACTGACTATACAATTATTTATAGTATTTATAATGGTAGGAACCTTGTAAATATAAAGTTTGTTGTAAAAGCAAAAATAGTTTACTAGGTATTAATCGTTTTCTAAAAGGCTAATTAGTAGTAATGTGATTATAGCAGACTGTAGTAAAGAAACTGAAGAGTCAGAATTCTACAGACAATAATTTTGTTTGCTTTTTCTTTCGTTGCTACGTAATCAGAGGTGGTTATCAAGCAAATAAAAAAAGTATTGTCTCCATTAATAGCCTGTTTTAAGGCAAATAGTTTCAAGTTTCTTGCTTCTCTGCCATAGGTGTGCTGGGGTTCATTCTAGTCATTTGTTTGTGAACTCGAGGAATTTGAAGGTTTTGCAATAAGGATGACAGTCCGACCGCTGCCCGTCGCCCTGAAGAGGAAGGCAGCTAAAGAAATAAACGAAGACGATCGCCGCGTGGTGTCCGACATCACGGCCCTGCGGGACTGGCTGAAGAAACAGCCGCACCTGGAGGACATACAAGCCAGTAAGCAGTATTATTTTTTCTTGGCATTCATATTTCTACTACTACTTCTACGTACGTATAATCACGAGTTAACTGTCAGAAAGAGACATTAGATACATCTCGGAATGAAAAGTAAATATTGTGAAATTATAATTGACCCACACTAATGGGGCAACTTCCACGTATACAAAGTGCTTTACATTAATTTTAGCTGGTGGGGTCACAACTTTTACTTTCACACATAGGTATCTATTTACTCTTGGACTGTCAGCTCGGCCCTGATTGCGTTCAGAGCACTATCATACTGACCATAAAAGGATGGTTAAGTATGTTTAGTGTTTCGTTACTGAAAATGAGCTGAATTAAACGCTCACTAGGTTTATAACAAAATCCGTAGTACCTAGTAGGAAGGTACGAAAAAACCATATAAATGAAGGAGAACTAAGACAAATTTTTGAAGTACGAGTATACATATAGGTTCATAGTCACTGCCTACCACATTGGGAGACAGGTGTGAAGATACGAGCATGTAAGTAAGTATCTAGGTCAATCAGCGATAAAAGTTAGATAAATAGGCTGTGATTCAGACAGTTTCATCTATAAATACCGTTCGGATAATTTTCAGAAAACGATTATTATCGTTTTAATTGCTCGACGTTACTTATCATTTATATTTAACTAATTACATTGCTTGTCTATTCTGATTATTTATAGTATATGTAGTAGATACTACTATAAATATATTCCCGTATATTTCCAATATTCTATATACCATTTGCATGATTAAAACTCCCGTGAGTCGGATCTCCTCCTTCATTGACCTCGGCATTGAAGACCGATTTCATTTTAATTATCTTAGTTAACACTTTAATTATCGGTTATTTATGTTTGGAAGAAACAAAAGCTAATATCCTAATTAGACGGCAACCGCTAACTGCCACGTGCTTCTATTCTGCTACACCAATACATATTATTATCGACAGCGGTTTATCACTATTACTCGAGCAAGTGTACAATTTTACTTATGGAAAATGACCAAATATCCGTTTTCGGGGTATATACACAGTCTGTTTCAAATTTGACACCATTCGGGAATCGGTTGACGCGTTTAACAGCACGTGAAGTCGAAACAAAATAATAATCAATACAACATACGCTTTCGCATTTATATTTTTAATGAGGATCCATATTCTTCCATCAGGCATATTACATACATACAAAACGTAAACATACCTTCACGCCAGTCCCCCGATGGGGCAGGCAGAGACTATGGACTGCCAGGTGCACCCGCTCCCATACTAAATATCATATAATGCGAAAGTAACTTTGTTTGTTTGATTCTGACTCTTTCACAGCTTAACCGCTGAACCGATTTTAATAAAAGTAATTAAGCCTTTTATCCTGGAAAATTAGACAGTTCCCGAACGAATAGCGGTTAATGACCTCTAAGCGGTCAGAGTCGCAGTCAACAATCGGCTAGTATGATATAATTAAGAATAATTTTCCATGACTTACGATATTCTTGATCATTGATATTGTGCAAGATAAACCGTTGAAATATGTATTAGGTATGCTCGTAACTTCTTACACTCAAAGTCACTCATGACATTGACGACTAAGTCGCTCCTTATATTGTTTCAATTTTTATACACAAGTAAATTGTCTCTAATATGCCTCTGAGTAGGGCGGTTAACCACTAAGGTAAATGCACGGCTATGTTAAGTTAAATAACGATGACTTGACTTTTTATGACATTGTCGGAGTCCGCTGAGTATTTTACAATGCCCTGAATTTATGTCAATCCTATGTAAACTAATTTAGTAGCAACCTAATTAAATTTCGGCAAAAAATTATAAAGTTCTCTGATTATGATCATTATCACCATAATTGAGAACGAGTTTAAGCTTTTATCAGTACAGTCGTATTCTCAATAGGTTTATTGGTAAAACTGATCATTAAACGTTTTTTTTAAAGTGGACATCGTTAAGGACAAACCTTAAGAAAATTTAACTTTTCCATTTTGTCACGAAAATTAGCCATACATTTCGATACGTTAATTTTCGTGACGTAACTAAATGGAAAAAAGAGTAAAAGTTTCTCAATTTTTGTCCTTAACGATATACTTACAGTTTTTTTTAAATCGCCCGTTGACTTTACATCAATAAATGGTTTTCATCAACTAATGACACTTTTACTAATGCACAAAGTTGCATGACTTAGTCACTTTTGAAGGCTCATTTACATTATACAACTTGCTTACAAATTCCATACAATACAATTGAGGAAATCATATAATTGCTCAGTCTAAGATTTAGACTCTAAACCTTACCCTAAGTACTGGCAAGAAATAATCGCATACAATTATTGCCGATTCTTGTACAAGAAAGTTGTACTATAATGTAAATGGGCCTTTATTGTCCTGTGTAACGTGTGTAAAAGTAGATAACTCAACTGGGTGGGTATTTTTCAAAGAAATTGTACTTAATTAGGTACAATTAAGGACTGAAATTAAGTTTTAACTATATAAATGGACGGTTTTCGTTACTCACATGTAAAAATTACCGTAACTTAATTTCAGTCCTTAATTATTAGTTACGATTTCTTTGAAAAATACCCAGGTATGCATTACAACAAAAGGACGTATTTTTATTAATTTACTTATGTACAACGACATCTATGATTGTCTACCGATTCTCTGTACAAGCGGTAATCGCTACTGCTCATCCAAGCGAGCGCTTTCACGAGCGCGCTGCTCGTACATAAATATAGATTGAGGCAGTGCCGACTGCGAAAAATAGGTGGCGCTTTCAAGGAAATTTACTTTTAACTTTTCTTTTCAGCTGATCAATGGCTCCTTTCTTTCTTAAGAGGATGCAAATTCAGTTTGGAAAGAACAAAACAAAAGTTGGACATGTACTACACTGTAAAATCATTAGTGCCAGAATTTTTATCCAACAGAGATCCACTTGATCCCAAGATTCAGGAGATGTTGAAATTAGGGTAAGAAAATAAAATACCTAAGTACTTATATACCAACTTACAGTTAAGTATGTTATATACTATAGTATGGAACAAGAATGTTATGTCTGGATGCACATAAATACGTTCCAAGCCCGTAGTGAATGCGTATTGCGAAAATGAGGTGCTAAATAACTCTAATATATTCAGGGTTACAGCTCTATTTAAAGACTAGCTAATGCAAATCGGCATCCGGTTTGACATTTAAAATTGATGAATTATTAAATATTAAAAAAAAACATTTAAATGTTTGTTTAGTCATACGACACTACGTATTTATATTACAGAGCTAAAGCAATTCTGACGCCGTTTATGCGGGAATGGGCTTAGCCAGAAAATTTGGCGTTAAAAACGTTAATTTCCGGTGTGTCCTCAGGAGAGACGCAGGTCATACACAGATTTAGGTTATTAATCTGTGTATGGACCAGAAATGTTTCGATTAAAAGTTAAAACGAGATATTAAACTTTATCCAGTCTTTTTACAAGATCGTGATGATGGGTGTTCTATGTACTCCACAGATCATGCATATTTATTGTTCTTCGAACTGGTTGCATAATTGGCATTTAGTGCAAATTGTAGGGCCGCTAATAATGGAGTAGTTAACTCTACTTATTCTATTCTTATTCCGATTTAAAATTACAGCCTTTTCCTACCATTGAAAAGATGTCAAGGCGAGGACTCGTCACGGACGTGCGTGGTCAGAGTAGGCGTGTTCAACCCCTCGCAGTACCATCTGACAGACGTCATTAAGATTGCCTTCATGATCACCGAGATAATGATGCTGGAAGACGACAACTTTAACGTGTCTGGAGAGGTGAGGACTTAAATGCGATGCAAGCTATTGCAAGGCAAGTAAATTGGTTGTTGGATGCGTTATAACGTGTGTACAAGTATACATATAATAAAAAAAGTCTACTTTCGCTACACTTTACTAACAGAAGCAAAACGCAAGACCTTTCACTTATTTTAAGCAATATTGTTTCCTACTGTTTTCTATATTTTGTTGTTTTGAAAAACAGGAGAAAAGAGACAAAACAGCAATATCAAAAATAAAAACCCAGATCACTAACAATATTATTTAAGCAAATTCGAATATGGTCACGGCTAAATTAAAGAATTTTTTTTAAAGAAATAATAATGGATGTTTTGGTAGTTAATGATATTTAGTTATAAGGGACCCTTGGGTGGTTCGTCACATAGTTAGGGGCAGCCTGTACACATGTACGAGTATCTATATCTCTTTACCTTAGTTTATATTTGTAATCCATTACACGTTCTTCTACAGGTATAGATAATGTAAATTAAACATAATGGATATTATCTTGTAATTAATTAACAAAAATGTAATTAAACTTATGAATCGCTTCTAAGTAAAGTCGTTAATATGTTATGTGGATTGCAGCTCTAATAACAAATGATAACGTAAAACCTGGACAAAAATTCAATTTGCCAAGAGGTTAGTTCTAAACAAAATCATAATTAGTAGCATGAAATCGGTAATTTTGTTGCTCACTCTGTTGCAAACTTTAATTTACGGATTTACCACACCCTAATGGCAGATGAAATCTAACATCACTATTAGGTAATTGTTTAATTAAACTGTAGTTTTGGTGTGGTAATGCCTGGACACAAACACAATAACCTTCTAAAACTATGCGGCAGATCGGTTGAAAGGAAATATGTATCTTCTACACAGGCAGGATCTTAGATTTAGTTCTCAGTAATATACCTGGGGGAGAAGTGACTGCTGCCCTGGACGTTCTCAGTAGAGTGGATACTCACCACCCCCCCATACTGTTCACTGTCAACCTTACACCTTCTGTATCGAAAAATAATAAGCCTAAGCATGTTAAATATAATTACTATAGGGCCAATTATGAGGCCATTGTATCGGATCTGAGTGCTATTGATTGGAGTGCTGAACTATCTGGTTGCATTGCCGCTGATGATATGGTCTCTGTCTTTTATAGGCATCTTCACACTGTTATCCTAAAGCATGTGCCTATGCATAAATCCAGGAAGGGCAGTCATCCGCCGTGGTTTGGGTTCTCTTTGATTAAGCTGCTGCAAGAAAAGAATAAATTGCGTATACGTTTCAAAAAGTATAGGAACCCTCGTGACGGTTTTGAGTTTGGACTACTCCGTGACAGGTGCAACAAACTGCTCGCTACGAATCACCAAGAGGTATAAACAGTCTATCGAAGCCTCTGTGATTAAGAATAGTAAATTTTTCTGGCGTTATGTTAATGGTAAGCGTGGCAGCTGCGCGATGATCCCTGCAGCCATGCATCGTGGTGATGGTGACATAGTCAGTGATGGCGATGGTATTTCTGACCTCTTTGCTTCTCATTTCTCCTCTGTGTATTCAAATGATGCTCCCGGGGATTTGCCTTCCGTCCGTCACCATGACGGTCAGTTGACTTCCATACAGCTTCGTGAGGAAAGTGTACTCGAAATGCTTAAAAATTTAAATCCCGACAAAAGTGCTGGGCCTGACCAAGTCCCGGCGGTCTTTTATAAGCGAGCCGCGGTGTCATTGGCTTTTCCGTTGTGTCGTATATTTAATTATTCTCTGTCGGCTGGTGACTTTCCCGCTTTATGGAAGAGGGCTAGAATCGTGCCTGTTTACAAGAGGGGTGATAGAAGCAATGTAAAAAATTATAGACCTATTGCCATACTTTCATGCCCATCTAAACTTTTTGAGTCACTTTTGTGCCCTACTGTATCTAGCTACCTTGATTCGTTTTTGTCTCCTTATCAGCATGGGTTCAGAACTGGGCATTCGGTGGAAACTAATCTTTTCTGTTTCGTATCTGATGTGGCGCGGGGTATTGATGGTGTTGGGAGGGTTGATGCAGTTTACACAGACCTGAGTTCCGCCTTTGACAAGGTGAATCACCACGTGCTGTTGCGTAAGTTGGAGGCCTATGGAGTGGGAGGTTCACTTCTAGTATGGTTTTCGTCATACCTGTTCCAGCGACTTCAGTCAGTTGTTGTTAATGGTCACGAATCACAACCTTTCATCGCTGGTTCTGGCGTGCCACAGGGGTCGCATCTCGGTCCGCTGCTATTCAATGTATACATTAATGACATTCCTCTCCATATCAAACATTGCAAGTTTTCGCTTTTTGCTGATGACTTGAAAATTTACAGGTCTGTAGCAACTGATTCTGATGTTGAGCTCATTCAGAGTGATTTGGATGGAATTCAAGAGTGGTGTCAGCTTAACTGTATGGTGCTTAATGTTACTAAGTGTATTTACATCAGCTTCTCTAATAAACTACGTCCTGTGTATTCGGCTTACTCGATTGGTGGTGAGCACTTGGAGCGAGTGAGTGAAATTCGTGACCTGGGGGTTCTGATTGACTCCAAGCTCAAGTTTACGTCTCATGTAAATCTTGTTATCAGCAAGGCAGCACGGATGTGGGGATTTGTCAGGAGAAACACGCAATCATTCAACGTGTCATGCAAACTTGCACTCTACAAATCCCTAGTGCGGAGTCATCTCGAGTTTGCGAGTGTCGTGTGGAACCCCTCGTATGTCGTACATTCCCAGCGTATTGAGTTAATGCAGCGGGCGGTCACCAGACACTTAGCTTATGTCTCCCAATCTATATCACACAGATGTTCATATGGTGCTCGTATGAACTTTTTGGGCCTTATTTCGCTTCGCAATCGTCGGAAACTTCAGGAGTTGACATTTCTCAAAAAATGTATTAACGGATGCACTAAATCTGTGTTAGTACTACCTCTATTTAAATTTTCTGTGCCACCTCGTCCACCTAGGAAACCTGTTAGTAAAATCCTGTCAGTCCCCTCATATAGTACTAATATTGGTAGGCATTCTCCGTTGCCTCGTGTCTGTAATGCATTCAATTGCATAAGTGCAGCTTTGCCCGATCTGGATTTGTTTTTTGATTCGCTTGCAAAATTTAAAACTAAAATTCTGGCCTGTTTGTTACGTACTAATGTTTAGTGTTACCTATTGTTTCTATTTAGTCCGCTAAGTTTTCCATAAATGCTGTGTATACTTGTAATTGGCTTGTACACTAGATATAATACCCTAATCTGATTGTATGTTATAAATGCTTTGTGTACTTGCTGTAAGTGTACCTTTCAATAAATAAATAAATAAATACACCGAGATAAACATAGGTTCATTCAACCTCGCTCAAAAATAACTTTAATCATATTGTATTAAATGTTTCTATACATATTTACAAAGCCCTTTCTTGACTGGATTAAAGACAACGCATCGCGTAAACCGTTGAACCTACCTAGAGACTTGAATTTTTTTTCGAATACCCCCCGATGGAAAAAAAAAGCGGATTTTGCGAGAATGCATAACGCTACCTTAGCGGTTAACGAAAACTGACAAAGTGTATGGAACTGAATAAGCTGCTGACGCGATAGATCGTCAGCTTACTTCAACCATGTGCTTTGCTGCAGGGACGTCAAATATTCACTATATTTAAACATCTATTGACGGTTACATCGTTCGTATGGCTATTATCTTTACCTCGCTCTCATCTGTAGTCAAATATGGACTTTCTGAGCTTATGCCCCAGGAAGTGATCGTGGACATGAGGGGCGTCGGAGTGAACGTGCTGAGTCAGTGGACGCCGGCGCTGGCCAAGAAAGTGACATCGTGCTTTGAGAAGGCGTTCCCCGTGCGCGTGCGCTCCAACTACATCATCAACACGCCAGCGGGCTTCGAAGCCGCGTTCGCCATTTTAAAGGCATTTCTTGGCGAGAAGTTGAAGAAAAGAGTAAGTTGATAAGCTTCAGAGTGTTGGTGGCGTTTTTTGCAATCGCAATCTCCATTTTCTAAGAAATTAGTCAATATTACTACATAGATGATTACTAGCATAGAGGCATTCCATCTTTGTCCTAAGGGTTGCTAACGCATTTGCAGTCCTAAGGATTGCAGTCTGAATATCGTATTGTCTGATTATTATAGTTGTGTTTTTACAGAGTGTGATTAAAAAGGTAACAATACCAGCTACCTACACCTCTCTTACTTGACAAAGCTTATTAGAATTTGAAGGATTATTTAAGTTATGGAAGAAATAATGAGCCATAATAACGACTACAATCACATTCGTACCGCCCACGGATACATTTTAATTTAAAACAAACTTGACAATCTTATCAAGTCTGGGGTTCCCCAAAATAACATATTTCAAGTGTAACTCTATTTTGGTACGATAATATGTACTCGTAGGTACCTACGTTGACTACATTGGTCTGTAAACCTCAAAGCAAACAGGTTGCATTACTAAACTGTTATTTAACAATTTTGTAATACAATTGTAAATATTACCAGGGAAGCCCCCCTATACTTTTGTATCAGGAATATCCCGGGGATGAGACTCAAAACAATATTTACAATGCACTGATACGAGCTAGATGGCTATTTGGAGTCGTCTTATCGTATTTGAATAATCGCTAACGCGTCTGAAATGAACTATAATATAGATTTGTATTTTAATTTGTAATTAATAAACTCAAAAACTACTGGACCGATTTCGAAAAATCTTCCACAAATAGATGCTAAACTATCACTGAGTGACATAGGCTATTTTTTTTATTTTTTTACGTGAGCGGACTCGTGAGCATCTGTAGAAAAGTCCATACTTACCCTTAATTCTTAGTATGTGGTAAGTTAACAAATCTTATGAATACAGGCTAGTTAATTAATAAAATTAAAAGTTTTTCAAAATTAAACAATACAGTCCTAGTCATTGTAATTTTATGTTGATCTTAGCACAGATATAGCCCCTGACTATGTAGTGAATAAATGTTTTTTTTTACCCAATACCTCTTGGAAGATCTGTTGAAATATGTAGTAGGTAGGTCCAATCTTATCTTATCTCTCAAACAAAACAATCATTTCATAATGTAGATAATGTAAATAGTTCTAATTTCAAAATTTAAATAATTTAATTGTTTCTTGTACTTAGTTATTTTCTAAACGAATTAGTTTACACCGCCTGCCATGATTATTTGTGTCCTCAGTTATTTCCCTTACAAGGTTGTCTGTGAGAGATCGCTATTTAGCGGTAAGACCGCCTGTTGTATACCTACGATTTAAATGTACTGTTCCATGTTTTGTTTTAATTTTTTAATTTTTGGTGTTCAATAAAGAGTATTTGTATTGTATTGTAGATCTTAAGCCGAAGCCACCATAAGTGGAGTACATCCATCTCGTTAGTACTCGTATGTACAGTCCATAACCTGATTAAGTAATTTCCTTTGTACCTTGTCGGTTTGAACAGTACCTGCTGCCGTAACCAACAAATCCCTGCAAAAGTGTAATCATGACCAACAAACAGTGCTTCGGGTAGTTTTCACCACTAAATAAATTTCATTCGATGCAATAGGCGTGGTAAAAATGCTTCAAAAATATATTTATTTCAAAGACCTTGTACTGCATTTATTCCCAGATAAAGGTGTACAATCAGGACTACAAAGCTATATATCACGCCGTGCCGCAGACCGTGCTGCCCGCGGAGTACGGGGGGCGGGATGGGTCGCTGCAGGAGCTGATCGGTAAATGTTTACAAATATCTAGTTCAAATCACCAATGACAACTGCCGTTCAGAGCAATAATAATATAGTCAACACAGTCTAAAATATCTGACACGCTCTTGCCTCTGGTAAAAGAGACGTATTGGATATTTTTGAGCCCGATGACATAGATAGATCAAAAATAGACCAATAACTGCTGTTAAATAGGAAGAAGAAAACTTTGACTTTTTTTTTTTTTTGTTTTTCTCTGTGTTACTTTCGGTGGCACAGAATTATTGAGGTATATCATTTTATTGACCACTACGTAACGAAGTGGAATTAACGCAATAAATAAAATATTTAATATTTGCTCGTCACTACACAATACAATTATGTACCTATATGTTAAAGATTGAATACCTAGTTAATTGATATTCCGCTATTTCCGTTGTCTACTCGTATTAAAGGAAGCCCCGACGACAGTTGATCCCACTAACCTTGCGCACAGAGGACACGGTAGCAGTAAAATCGAATCTTATTAACTTATTCAAAGACAACAACAGACCTTAAAAATCTGACGTTCTTTTTTGCGTAAATATACATGATTGGGCAGCACCAAGAATCTGCTACAAAATAATTGGCTCACACGAGGTTTATTTCACTCTTTGATTAGTTTTTTTGTTTAGATTATTGGAAGCTGAAGGTGGAGAGCTACCGCGAGTGGTTCCTGGCGCAGGAGCGGGCGCGGAGCGACGAGGCGCGAAGGCCCGGCGCCCCCAGCACCTCCTCCACGCTGTTCGGCGTGGAGGGCTCCTTCCGGGCCCTGGAGGTCGACTAACCTGCAACTGCCTTCACAGATTGCAGACTTAATCGTTGGCCGATTGTTTTAAGTCTTTAAAATGAATCAGGACACCCACACAATCTTCCCATAGAAAGTTGTCAGTCTGCGGGGATCTTACTGTTAAGTAATTTTAATAAATAAAATTGCTATAATGATGTATTACAAAACAGTTTTTTTATCCCTTAGCTATCCTGTAAATATATAGTTTAGCACCATTAGGTACGCGAACAGGAGCACAAGATGACTTCACAATTGAACGTATCTAATCCCAATAACCAACGTTTATTTTAACTGAATCATTTAGTTGTTTTTGTATATTTTGTGGATAAGACACATGTATTAGAGAATGCAAGCCAGCATTTAATCAGTTCCAGTCAAAAGTTTATTCTTAAAACGTAAACAAAACACAGACCTATGTAAGTACTTAGTATAAGACAAGTAAAGATTTAGAAACGTTTTATCATTGTCGCAAAAATCTAGTCATAGGGTCGCTTGAACAAACGATCCAAGTCTTTAATCATTTAATTATTTATGTTCTTAACTCCAACATACACCTAACAATATTTTAGCATTATAATAATGTTTTCTTAACGAAGTCTCCGCTTTGTTGCAGTGGGATTATTTAGTTCTACCCGCATCCGGTTAACACATACGAGTACAGTGTCAATAGTTGGGTATTAGGTTCTTTTCTTGGCGTTTTTCTTAAATAGGTACCAACTAGCTATAGGTGTTATATGGAGCCAATTTTGCTGGCACTAAAAGTGTAAAAAACGCCTTTTTTCAACACTTTTAGTAGTTATACGCATACCATTTTGGTCTGTATTTAAAACTTATATTTTCTTCAATACAATTAAAACCAAATGGTTAAGGTACTAAAAGCGTCTCTAAAGAATCACAATATAACTATGCAAATAGGCTTTTATGGGACTAACATCAAGGTCAGGTTAGTGTTTAAGTAGGTAATATACCTTCTATGTGTATGTTTCAATGTTTGACTGAATAGGTATTTACAAACTGGACGGGCCTGGACTGAAGTGAAATTGTTATGGCAATATTAACTCCGTGTGTCCGTCGAAAGCCAAATCGTATAATCAAAATTGCTACGCAATTCCCGCAAGTCAAAGTAATGCGAACATGTACCTATCGTGGTTCTGATGATATTTTTTCCGTAAAATCTCGAAACGGCGTAGGGACTGGAAAACGCGGCCTTCTTACCTTCAAAATGGTGGACCAACGACGTGGTTAAGGTTGCGGAAAACTGATGGATGCAAGCGGTTTAAGTTCGGTCCTTGTGGAAATCCTTGGGGAGGCCTATGCCCACCAGTTGACGACTTTCGGGTGAAATGATGATAATGATCACATAGGTAGGTCTTCCCTTAGCGATTGCCACCACGATCGGTCTTGCGTTTTTCGCACTCAGCTGTCCAGCGATCTTTACCGGATCGTAAAGTACCTGGTCTATAGGTACTAACTGGAAAAACATAAATATCGTGAGAAGTTTAGATCAGTAGGTATTTTAATAATAATATTCACACAATATTGTGTGAATATTATTATTCGTAGAATAATTCAAAGAATATTCTTTGATACAAAGACTATTCCAATCCTATCTTAATGATTACGGATTCCACGCGAGGCACTCTCGGCAGATAAATACGATCAAAAGCAAGCAGTTATCCACAGCTTTAACATGTTGAAAAAATCAGGTGGGTAGTTGTCTGAATCACAATATCTAACGTAGCTACAATTGTTGAAGCAATAGGTACTCATCGTGTACATTAGATATTCGGTATTTATAGCTTGAGAAAGATAACGGACTATGCAAGGATAGCAAAATAATAACACCTATCTCGGAGTTAGTCAAGGTAACGATAACCGAGACTGAGCTAAATTGAAATAAACGCAGTCCAAGGTAAATTAAATTAAGACATTTTATCAGGATATAAGTAACAATAGGTAGCTAATGCAAATTCCGATGTATTTGAATAGCTTATAGAACATTAAATTACAATAACATATTTGAGTATTCCCAAACTATATTATATCAAAAACGTGCTACCAGTTACCCGTTCCCTGGCGTAGGGCAACGGCAGCAGTAGTGCGCTTATCACTGTCTCATTTGAAGTACAGTATGATTTCGCACCGAGCGATAGAGCGTAATGCGGTTGGCGGCGGCGGCGCGGCGCGGGCGCCGGCAGTCGCGGCCCGCTGTCAGTGCCAACCGCGCGTCGCGTCGATTGTGCGCACTCATCGTGCGCCTTGCTATGTGCTCGCCTACCCGGCCTCGCGAGCGCTTGTGCAACCGTCTAGCCACCGTTTCGCCATGACACAAGAGGAATATTGCACTCGCCTCGAGGAGCTGCACTCCGACGACGACGAAGTTGTCATTCGTACCGATCGCACCAGCGTCAGAGAAATGATTCTGCGATTCGAGAAAACTTCAATGACGGGTTCTACGGAATCCCTAGAAAGAACCAAAGAAATTGATCTAGGAAACTTAACGAGTGTCGTGAACCCTATACAACTACATCTTCAAAACTTGTATCCAGTGAACAGATCTCAAGATCGTCATTCGAATGTGTCAGTGAATTCGATTTTATCAAATGTATCCGAGATCAGTTATGAATCCAATTCGTCAGGTTTTGTGTCCGACCGGAAATCGGGAGTGGAGAGAAGACGTCCGCATCGTCCAGCCCCACCACCTCCGGAGCCGTTCAACGATAGCTCGTCCATAGAATGTAAATCACCTGTGCGGGAGGTGACAGAAACACCAAAAGAGCGACGGTTTTCCTTTGCGACTCCAAACTCGTCACCCGTGGTCATGCGACGACGCCAACCTCCCGTAATTAGAAGGAAATCTATAGTATCAAGTCAGGGACATCAGGGTGAAGCCCATTGGTCTTACGGTGTCACACAGGGTGACTTGGAAAAACTATTAAGGCTAAAGAGGTCCGAAATGTCTGATAACGAAGAAGAACACAAGTCTGCTCTCTCAGAGTCCACGGAAACAGAAAGTAGTGACGATTCTACCGATAGTGAGAAATCAGGACAGAGTAAGGATTACGTGGTGAATAATAACGACGTCATAGTCGATACGCATTCGACGGATCACTCCACGGACACTTTAATAAACGAGGAATGCAGTGATGAAGGAGACTATTTCTCTGTCGCTTCTGGTGGTTCTGGTGAACGTAGTAATTATGACAATGTTAGTATTAAGTCTATATCGTCGTTCGATATGGTTCCGTACCAAAAATATGACAGTATTACAGTGTCGTCAGACGAGTTCGGGTCGGAGGTGTGCCACGCGCCCGACACGGAGTTCCTCACCGTGAGCGCGGTGAACGAGTGGTGCGTGACCAAGTCCGAGCAGCCGGTGCTGCTGCCTGTGGAATCAAAAAAGGAGAAATATCGACGGTGAGGTCACTCGATTTTTCAGATAACACGTAAAATATTTGCGATATTGAAGCCTGACTAAGTCATGCCCATGATAAGTGATAGTGTTATCACTAAGATACGGCTAGTATGTCTTTGTCCATTTGGTTTATTCACGAACTCCTCGATAAGCCGTTTTAAATGGATTAAATAACTATCTTCATAGTATACTCGTTTAGTATTAGCTCAGGTAGGTATAGCCTTAACCTCTTCACGAACGCTTAGGAGTCAATGTTTAGATAGGAATTAGTATTAATTTTGCGCCGTGTCCGTGGAGGTTCTGCTAACTGCTATTTATTTTATTGTCTCATGATTCAAAGTAGAATTATGATGATTGCATGCTCTATACTCGTACAAGTACAACTGGTGCCCGTAATGTTCGTGGTATGTCTATGGCTTCGCCTTGATGTTTATTCATGTGCTATGGAGGTATGTTTACAACCCATATTTGAACACCAGTTAGGTTTGTCACCGTGATACTTGTTTATTCGCATATAATTAGGTACATACTGCAATAAATATAGTTACTTATAAGAACTTTAAAACAATAGATTTAATAGCGGTTTAATGTGTAGTTGGTAAAAATAACTGACTTATTGCGTCGTAAGTATAGTACTTACATATAAGGTACCAATAAATATAGTCGAATTACTTACTACCTGCACTATACCTACTTCAATTGTTTAATGTCCCTAAACAATAAAACATACCTAGAATGATTATATAGCGATACTTTCTTTTTGAGAATCTACTTTCAAGACTAGCGATAATAATTATGTTGTAGTGACTGATCTACCTAATGAGTTTCAATTATTCCTAGGTTCCCAGTATAACATGAGAGAAAATTACCATTAACCTAGGTGTTAAATAATGGGCTATTCTATAATATAAAACATATCTTCAAACTGATTTGCATTGTTGGAAGAGTACTCGTTATCGAAGAAACACTGGCGGCCTAAGCGTGGGCAGCAAGGTCGCAAAATATGTATTATTTTGCTCACAATTACCCGCGGTGAGTCGGTGTCACAGCGAACGAAGGTTTATTTTCCGGTTACTAACTCTTTACTACTTTTCTTAACCAATTTGAGAACTTCCTCGACGTTAAATATAATAAAATTAGCACCAGTCAAAATCTACAGAGCAGCAGAATGGTTTATTTGAAAGCAAGTTATTGATTAAAATACCAACGTGGTTATATTATGGTGGTACTCTTATTTTTGAAATACTTCTCGCCTCTGGGGTACCTACGTAAGATGTCATTATCAACATCATAAAGATAGTAGATAAGTATACAATTATTGTGAACTATAAATAGGCACTATAAATAACGCCAATATCAGAGGACCACAAGAAAACTTTACATTATGGAACAAAGTTAATGTACAATAACAACAAAAAAAAAGCAGCAAATTTAATTCCTCATGTAGAGACGAGTTAGTAAAAAATGTTCCGATTGATTCTTGATGCATTACAGTAAGATAGTACATGTATAGTGATGTTGTTTAGTGTTGTCACCGCGGCCTGTTGTTAGAGGCATGAGGCGGTGTTGACACAACACGGAGTAGTGCGCTCACTTCGCCTCGCTAATTGTAAACAATCATTTTGTGTGGCCACTCGTCATTCTCACTATTATATCAACAGCACAATTGTGACGCGCATGACGTAATTAAAATGGACAGGGCTAATTACAATTGTCTGCCTACCTGTTATACACTTGCTCATTCAAATAATTTATAACAATTATTGGCGTGAAGGACTTGGCCTGTATAAGTTGCTCAAAAAAAATAAAATTTACATATTATGTACTAACTAGCTGCATCGCCGTGCGCGTAGGTCGATTATCTATTTTCCCTCGAGAACTGTCCAACCTTTCGAGCTAAATGTAGCCCAAGTGCTATTTTACACTGTAATCTATCTCTGTGCCAAATTTCAACCAGATCCGTTCAGCCGTTCTGGCGTGATTAAGTAACAAACACGCAAACTTTTGCATTAATTATATTAGTAAGAGGATAAGAATGATAATCAAATCCCACCAAAAACATAAATGTAAAAAAGGAGAGCCAAGTTCAATACAAAAATTATTCTCTGCTGTGGGCTTCGCCGCAAAAAGAATGGAGATCTGAGATTGAGTGCCAAGTTCTATGCAAAATCCAAATATGTAGTCTAAGGGCTGACTTGGCTGGTTTTCCCATACGAATTATTATTAAGTAGGTACCTACTTTTACACAGTCATGAAAGAGCCTTATGTTCGATGGGTAGTTTCTACCAGCAAGCCAAATTTTCGGAATAATAAAATAAGAACCGAAAGGTAACAGGTTTAGAACATGCAAAGGCTATATAATTCGTATGGGAAAACGAGCCAAGTCAGCCCTTAGACTACATACTTATTTGGATTTTGCATAGAACTTGGCACTCAATCTCAGATCTCCATTCTTTTTGCGGCGAAGCCCACAGCAGAGAATAATTTTTGTATTGAACTTGGCTCTCCTTTTTTACATTTATGTTTTTGGTGGGATATCATTACTTTTTGTAGGTAAGTCTTACCTACTTACTAAAAAATACAATTATTATTTATTTAAACTTTTGCCTATACCATACTAAACCTACGTACCTACTTATTATAGGAATTGTAATAATAATAAGTATATACACCTACCTACTTATAACTATAAAATTATTATTTATTTAAACTATTGCCCATACTATAATACTATACGTACGTACCTACTTATTAAGGAAATTGTAATAATAATATTACTACAAATTATAAGTTTTCCTTAAGAAAACTTGGCAATTTCGCAGCATAAATCGCAACCTTATAGGTCAGATATCGAGAGACAACCGGACAGCGCCACGTTCGCGTCAACGGTTCGATTCGGTTGTCACAGCGCCCCACCCACCCCGCGCCCACGTCGCTCCGGCGTCACTCGGCGCGCGCGCGTGTCGTGTATATACCGAAAATCTAAATGCCTATTATTTTATCATTATTTATGAGTAGGTAATGATTTTACACTATTGATGTGCGCTAAATATAAAAATAATAATTAATCCCAGTTAATAACGTAGGTACCCTAAGTAATATTAGGTATTTATGTTAAGCGTTCATAATAGAATCTAATTATTTAAAAATTGACAGTTTTTTATTTATTCCTTTGTATTCATCTAATTACCTATCTGCATACCAAATTTTAACTCTCTAGGTCATCTGGAACTGGGTTAGAGTTTTGGTCTATAGGTCAGTCAATGATAAAAATGAGGAATTTTGGACATTAATATCTAAATAACCGTTTGAGATAAGCTTATGAAATTTAGAACACATATGTATCTCGCAAGTCTCAATATATGAGCCAAATTTGATACGTTTATGTAAAATAGTTTTTGATTTATGAGGGGGACAAAAGTGGCTCCAAATGGTTCCACACACGGTGCGGCTCGCCAGTTCTGTTTCTTGAACTTGGCTTGACACGCTCCCGCGTGTCTAGAGATACACTTTGAGCAGGTTTGAACCATTTTGCCATTGACTAAATCGAACTTTTCATTCAAAGTTCAGATTAAAATTAATTGGGACAAAGCACTAAAGTACTCAAAATTATCTTTGGGGGCTAATCGAATTAAACGTGATTGTTCTACTTTCTAGGAGCGTTTGATTTTAATTCCCAGATTTCATACACATAAGTACAGTCAAGGGCAGTAATATCTTTACAGCCACCGCGTCAAATATCGCTAGTGGCATAAAGGCGTATAGATATTTGTTCCCAAGGAACGTATAGGTATAGTATAAATCTGCCCAGGTGAATTTTTCGCTTCGAGCCCTAATCTTTCAAACAAAGGTCATTGTCTCTATTATCACAAAACCGCTAGCTACCGAGTTAGCACGTGCCACTACAACATTCATATTGAGAATTTGAAAATGTATGGCCTTGTCCGTATAAACGTTAATCTAATTGAAAACTGCTTTACCCACTTATTTACCAATTTTAAAAAGTTCATTGCCTATTTCTAGTGTCTCTAAAGTTCTAAGTGCCGTGTTCACCAACAATTAAACGGACGATTAGCAGTTTAACGGGTGTCAGATGTATTGATTAACAGCTGATCAAGACTTAACCGTCCGATTAATTGTTGGTGAACACGGCCCTAAATAGTATAAAACAAAGTCGTTATGCCCGTCTGTCTATCGGCTTGGTCGCTTGCTTCTTTTAAACTACGCAATGGATTTTGAAGCGGTTTTTACTATAACATTGAGAATTTCTTCGGATTTCTTGGGATACTCGTACCTGTGTATAATACATTCTGGTTTATGTACAGTCGACGTCATAAATATGTTTACACTTTAGTACCTTATCACTTTCCTTCACTGAGACAATTTCATATAATAATATATGTAATTGTCTCAGTGAATGAAAGCGACAAGGTACTTAAGTGTAAACATATGTATGACTTCGACTGTATGTGTATTACTGAAAAACTGTTATATTCCGAAGCGAAGCGAAGGCGGATCGCTATATAACTTTAAAAATCCTTTTACCCTAAGGACTTATTAAACATACTTAGTACAAGGTTGAAAGTAAAAAGTTATATTAAAACGAATCCTGGATGTATTGTGTTCTTCTTGGTGCGAAAACCATGGGAGTTGGCAAAATGGTGCATGTAGTTATAATATTCAGAATTGTCCTATATAGGTATAACCCCTACCAACTATTCTAGTTGTATAGAACTCTAGTGTCTATACAAAACTAACTAAGTAGGTACCTATACACCGTGGGTGTTGTTAACCCGAAATATTTTAAGCATCGATTCTAGAGCCTATTTGGAGTATTTAATGTGGTATAACATGTAGTCCAATATCGCATAATTTCCGAGATTTTTATTATTTAAAAAACAATTTCATAGTTAATTTAATTTGAACTCTGTCACCTTAACCTAAAGCATTATTTACTAAGAAAGATTCAGGTTGTAAGTAGTAATATCATCAACGTACATCATAAATTAATTTAATCATGTTCTTAGTAAATAAGCTTTAAGTTAAGGTGACAGAGTTCAAATCAAATTAACTATGTTTCTTTTTTTTTAAATAATAAAAATCTCGGAAATTATGCGATATTGGACTACATGTTATACCACATTAAATACTCCAAATAGGCTCTAGAATCGGTGGTTAAAATATTTCGGGTTATTAATACCCACGGTGTATAGATTTAAATATTGTCAGAAATTTCATCAGCCATTGAATGTCAATACTAGTTCTCTTAGATAAAGTTACAAAACTGACAAAGCGTCACGAATTAAAATCCACATTATCATAGCATATTCTAAAGGTTGGATCACAATGAAAAGTGAAACGTAATACCTAATAGTAATGCCTTTGTAGATATACTGTTGTGTTACGTAGTTATTTTAATTAGGAATAGTTTCGTGACATCATGCGCGTATGTATAAATATTCCGAGACGCGCAGGCGCGGTGAAGGTCGCTCAGTGTTAAGACTATTTAGTTGTGAAATGCACCTCAAATTCGCTGGTTCAATTAAATAACTTCCAAGGTCTACATAATTTGTTTAACATCCTTTTATTCATGTAATAACGGTTTTAATGAAACATACTCAGAGAGCATCTAACAAAATCGCGTTGGATTTCTTGCTTATGGCTGTGAATTTATTAGTCTAAAAGTCTATAACTAGTATTTTTGTGGGCATGTCTAGGTTGCCCAAGGAATACGCCTCCAAATTTGAAGTCCAGAAGCAGCGGTTGGGTTTGCGTTGTCTGTCACTCAGTAAGTCAGTCAGGACCCGTATTACGGTCGCCCTTATCGCGGTGGATAACGCATCCGTCACTCTCGCACTTGAATACTAGTCAGAAAGTTATATATCTTTTATCCACATCGTGAAACACGATCATAATAGGTCCGCAGATCAAATACGGATTTTTTTATATCTATAAAAGATACATGGGTTAAAAACAGTCATTAATATGCCTATACACTGTCTATCTGTCCGTCCGTCCTAACTTTAAAGATATGTATATTTTGAACAAAATAGACATCGGATTGATGTCGTTTCAAAATATGTGTTATTACGGCGGTTAATAATTTATTTTCAGTGATATAATATAAGGTCTACATACAAAAAACTTTTTAACGTGTTACACACAACACAACGGCAAAACATACAACCATCAAGTTTGTTATGAGTTAAGTATGTTGTGATTATAAAACTAAAGAAAAATAACAAATACTTAAAAATGGTCAAGTGGGAGTTGGGTTGGGTGGAACTTAATACTCGTAATCCCTATACTGTGCGGCGGTACGGAACCCTCGGTGCGTGAGTCTGACTTAAGCTTGGCCTTTTTTAGGGTTCCGTAGCCAAATGGCAAAAAACGGAACCCTTATAGATTCGTCATGTCTGTCCGTCTGTCCGTCCGTATGTCACAGCCACTTTATTCCGTAACTATAAGAGCTATACTGTGGAAACTTGGTAAGTAGATGTATTCGGTGAACCGCATTAAGATTTTCATACAAAAATAGAAAAAAAACAATAAATTTTTGGGGTTCCCCATACTTAGAACTGAAACTCAAATTTTTTTTTTTCATCAAACTCATACGTGTGGGGTATCTATGGATAGGTATTCAAAAATGATATTGAGGTTTCTATTATAATTTTTTTCTAAACTGAATAGTTTGCGCGAGAGACGCTTTCAAAGTGGAAAAATGTGTGTCCCCCCCCCCCGTAACTTCTAAAATAAGGGAATGCTAAATGTAAAAATAATATATGATGTACATTACCATGCAAACTTCCACCGAAAATTGGTTTGAACGAGATCTAGTAAGTAGTTTTTTTTTAATACGTCATAAAAACATTGATCAAAGCTACAACGAACTTTTATATTATGTTACTTGCTGCTACGGAACCCTTCATGGGCGAGTCCGACTCGCACTTGGCCGCTTTTTTTAATAACATTTTTGACCACTGTCTCGGACATAAAACAATGATTCACCGTTAGCCATTAGAAGCGATAGCCATTGACCAGTTTTAATGTTTTTATAATGACTAATTATTACTTGATTGAATAAAATTTAAAAACTGTAGATGTAATGATCGGCCTTTAACGTATTCTAATCACTATCAGTCTGCATTTAACACTTGTGGCTAGGTGCCAACGCATTGATAACAAAAAAAATATCTACATACTCCTATTGTTCATATTTAACAGATTAACGATAAAAGTTGACTTCTATGAATTAAGTGTTATCTATTTAAATAGATAGGTGGTCTACGAGTATTAATATACGTAGATACGTCAAGTACCTATCGTTTATGATTAAAAAAGAATTCTGATTTCACTGGTACAATTTTAGCCTTATTAAAAAATACCTAAGTTGTGTGTGGGAATACATTGTTAAATTATTTGCTACTAAATATTAAATATTATGATTTCTTCTAATTTAAATTTACAATATAAATGTTAGTTAATTAATATGCAATATCCTCATTACTTAAGTAGTAAGTAAACCGTGGACTAAGTAATCGAACTGGAACAATTAGTACTTTTTTGGTACTTTCTACGTAATTAGCAATTTGCAGGTTCGTTTTGGTTGACTCAATACGGAAGATACTTTCAAAATCTAGGTATATAAAAAACTACTTTTAACTACAGACCACATAGTTTGTACATATAAGTAACTTTATTAAAGTGCACTCAATTACCATTATTGTAGATTTTCAAAGGATGCAACCTGTTCAATATTTAACCGTTACTACTTCATTGTAAAATTAAATGATTCTAAGGATGGCATGATTTATTTTGGCAGGCGGATGACAGAACGGGTAAACGAGCTGCTTCACACAGAGAACGTTTACGTCGAGCGACTGAGGCACGTCGTCGAGAACTACGTCCCTGAGATGGGGCGGGACGACCTGCCGATGACCCTCAGGGGGATGAAGACCGACATCTTCGCAAATATAGAACGCATCTTCAGATTCCACTCCGAGGAGTTCCTACCAGCTTTAAGAGACTGTGAGAATGACCTTAGGAAATTGGGGCAATGTTTTAGGAAATTCGTGAGTATTTTTAATATTTTATCTATGCTCTGGCTGTATTAAAAAAAGTGTTTAGTGAAGTAGAAATTTTAGGAACTACTAAGGCATACTTTCCATAGTTAGCATTTTTTAGAAAGTTAACTTTTCCGCTGAGTTACGGAAATTAGTCGTACTTTAATATAATACTCACAACGCCAATTAGCAGTATCTCAAATCCAAGAAATGAACCAGATTCAATCCTCACCCGATAGTAATTCATTCGTGTTATAACAGTACAGCTAATTTTCGTAACTTAGCGGAAAGGTTAACGTTTTTTAATTTTAGTCCTTAACTAGGTACAAAGTTTCTAAGAAACGCCCTGTTACTGATAAAAGTTAATGCCCAGTAGCTAATAAAATCTTTGGTGTCATGGACGCGGCGCGGCGCGCTGATTCTGTCTTTGCTCACCACCAACCATTATAATCAGACCATTTTTATTATAGTTTGATTCGTAACTGTAAGAAGATAGGAAGAAATTTTAACAAGAGCGCGGTTCTCTCTAATTTAGACGGTTAACATCCATGAATTCCATGTTGTTAGTAATGCACGATTTTTCACAGTTCCGTACCTTACTGCCGGATTACCCGCGGGCTGCGAATAGTTTTACTCGCCGTGCAAATTCGGTGAAAGTACTCTTAATCCAATTTCACTAAATTGCCACGTATCATTTAAATTTTCTGAGGTACCTATTAAGAAATTTACTTTAAATTAATAATATTGTTGTTAATTTAACGACAGTGACGCAACTTAGAAAAATAAGATTCACTTAGAAACAAATTGGAATTGTTCTCCGTTTAGACTAAAGACGATTTTCTTTTCAGGAACAAAAGTTCAATATGTACGTAATGTACTCTAGGAATAATAAGAGAGCCACGAGACTGGTGTTTGAGCACAAACAATTCTTTCAGGTAAGCCATTGACCAAGGGTGACGTAAATAAAATATATTTATATTCTTATCCACAGGACGTAGGTTTTTGTGTCAAAAATAACATCCGTATATTTATCTCGGGAAATCCCAAAACAATCGTCAGTTCACTTTTATCGCACGGAATTTTGCGTTGTATCTTGTGTTTATTTTTTTCTTAATTCTTCTTCTTTGTGCATTATTTAACGCTGTATTTTGTTATGTAGAAATAACTGATGATGAATTAGTAGCTTTTATTACAACAATACTTACATCGAATTGTGCAATTTACTAGGTTAGTTATATTATTTTTGACTGATTATTATGAAGTGTATTTATTACTCGTACTAACCGTAAGTCGACTCAAGTAACTCGCTGTCGTTCGTCGAATTGGCACTACCGTTACCCTGCTGCACATAAAGTGTCAAACGTAGCAAATTGATCGTTTGCGTTATTGGCGGCGCAGCGGTAGGCGGTGCGTGTGCGCATTATTTCCTCTTCACGCACTGTGGTATTATTCTCTAATGCATCAATAGATAATCTTGTAGATTTCACTGGAAATCTTTTTGACGATGTACTTATTTATCTGTAGATTTGTAGCAACTATTTGATGAAGAAGAACGAATGCTGTTTCGCCTACTACTTAGTAGACTAACCTGAACTATATTCTATTTTTTTACTGTAATACAACGCAATACAAGTTGTATGTAAGAAACAAATAAGCAAAAAAATTTAATATTTAATAGTTGGAACTAGTCAAGAGGTAAAAATAAAATGACTTCAAAGTAAAATCGATACGTAACTTTACATAATAAGGCTACAGCAAAGCGCGGTGGTGTCGGCCGTGGTGCGGAATGGCAAGCGCTGTTAAATAAGCTAACTGTCAGACCACCGTTACATATGCATTCTCTTAATAAGCCCCGGTTTACCACACACTGTAACAATAACACGAATACATTAAGCGATAGGTGCTGTGCTTAACAAAGTTTATAAGCCGTCCCTGATAAAGCACTAAATATTTTAACTCCTCGTGTAGTTTGAACAGGAATTTTATTAAAATATTTATGATCAAATTTATCACACCAAAAAAAACTAGCGAAAGTCTAAAATCTAGGTGTCCGGTCTTGCGCGATTGCGCTGCAACCACCTTCTCAGTCTACTTACTCGATTGAAATTCTGCCCCAGTTAATCCCACTTCTCAATAGTGATCACATATCATTCGACCTAAATTATATGCGAGAGCCGGAGAAAGGCGACAAACGTAATTGAAATAAATATAAAACGCTTTTGAAAATTGTAAGCAGAAATAATTTGCAGCGTTTATGCCGCCCGTCTGACTTTGTATAAGGGTACCAAGAGAATGAAGTATCTAACACTTTTTTTACAGGAAAAACAATTAGAACTAGGCGACAGGTTAGACCTGTCGAGTTACCTTTTGGAGCCGGTGCAAAGGATACCAAGGTATAAACTATTCGTGGACGACCTCGTCAAGACTTACACCAACTACGAAAACGAGCGGAGTGAGTCGGACTCCAACATATCGAAGCTGAGCGTGGACAGCGACGAGACGGGGGGGAGCAATGGGGAGTCGGACAACGAGGAGACGCCACTACACAGCTTGAAGCTGGCCAAGACCATGGTGGAGTGCGTGCTGACCGCTGTCGACGGCATCATGGCGCTCGAAAACATCAGGGACAGTCCAGTGAGTCTTATAGATATTTTACATGTACAGGGTGCATCATAAACTTAAACAAATGACGATGACGCTTATTTAACGTGTAAGTTCGCTTCGGACAAGACATTACAAGACTACTTAGATTTGACGCATGCAAATTCAAGTACAAAAGTGGACTTGCACTTTGCAATTTAAATTGCTCGTAAGTATTTCTGATTGTCGCTCACATGTTATACAACCATTTAAGTTAAAAGAACAGTATTTAAATAATGCGTCAGAAAACTCGTTACGCTAGAAAGCGGCCTTTTAAACGGAGAGTAAACAATTCCAACTTCACAAGATTCGATAGGCATCTCAGCATGTTGATTACTTTATCGTACTTGTATAATCCTCTGAGCCATATATTTACTTTTACTTAGCGCCGTTCTCACAGAATTCCACTTAGTTTCTATTAGCTTAATTAGGAGCTGAAATTATGTCGAAGGAATTTTGAAGGGAGGGGACAATTTAGGCCACAGAGCGTATAGAGAAGTCTAATGTTACATATTAGTCTTTATGGTTAAATTCTGAAATAAACTGGATTGATTTATTGAACTGATTGCATGTTTAGTGAATTATTTAATATAACGATTTACTCGTAACATAAAGACGTGGTATACATATGGCAAATCAAAGCACGCATGGATTCTTTGTCGGGGAAAGCTAGTTTGCGCGAGCGCCGCTTTGGAAAGCTAAGCAGTGCGGAGCTGGCTAGCCACTACTCACTATTCTCTGATGATGCAGTTTCAGCCCCAGTATAGTACAGGTAAACCGCGTCAAGTGCACGGTAACCTCGTTATGATCTAAATAATGTGTTGACATTGCTATCAAGCTCCAGTTTACTAACAGAGAATGCACCCTGTTTGTTGATTAAATAAATAACGTTTAGGTATCGTTGCTTATTAGTGTTACTAGCTGTTACTAGCTGTTTTTATGAAGTATGTAATATTGCAGCAGGTCTAGCAATGACTAACACATAATTTATCAGGGTCTATCCGGCATGGTCGGACGATATTCTTAAGTGCGAGTTATGTTTTGTCCCTATCTTATCTTCAAAGCATTTTAAGAACAAGATAAAACAGAAATACTTCAATTGAATATTTGTCATATTTATGTAGGTAGTTTCAGATATAAATTCAGAGATCGGACAAATGGATGTCATTACTCGCAATAATGTGGACACGACTCCATAGATTGTAATGAAACAAATTAAATTACATTAATTGATTACATACATACATAACATCACGCCTTCATTCTCAGAGTGGGGTAGGCAGAGCTACAGAAATACCAACAACTCTAAAGACATGTTAATAATTCTGTAACCACATTTTGCACAAGTAGGCTGAGATGTTTACTAGTGTATTAGTGACAGGTTGCAAGCCCATCGCCTAATAATACTACAAGCCTTTATTCACTTAGTCGCCTTTTACGACATCCACGGGAAGACATGGAGTGGCACTATTCTAACCCGGATTAATTGATTACTTACCCTAAAAACAATTTTATCCTTTGCAAGGCAGTAATAATTAATAATTAAAGACATGTTATTGTGTATCTTTACTAAAGTTAATAAACAGGTATTTTAATAATTCTTCCGTGGTTATTTTATTCATTTACACGGCTAAAATAAACTTATGAGGTGAAAGCTCCTTTCGCAATCCACGGATGTTAAGGGAGCAAACTTATATACTTAAATTAATATAATATCAATTGGCCACTCCTGTATGATTTATGTATCCTGCAAAGGATCAAGATTAAAGTTCAGTTAAGAAATAAATTTATGTAATTAAATTTTGTTTAATTAAAATTGGAGTCATTGGTCCGATCTCTGGATACATCTTTGTATAGAAGATAATTGAAGTACATCTTTTCTGGGTGCACATTTTTATTCACCGACACAACTTTGTCATTTAACAGGTCTTCACGAGTATCAATACAGGTGTTCAAATTTTACGACACGTAGCTTATGTAACATTATCAAACACCTAAAAGTCATTTCATTTTCCTAATCTAAATCTTGGTCTTGGAGAATTGCGCGATCGCTTTGGAATGATCTATCGATCTATTTTATTTGTAATTGGTGTTTGTTTACTAAATAGGTATGAAAAACAATTACATCATACGTTATTTCTTGGTCATCATACTCATCATTACTATAAGAATTATCTATCTAATTAAATATTTGTGTACTTTGAATAGAATATTCTCCATTCTATCATCTAAATTCTATCATGAGAAATCCTAAGGACAGAGATAATTTGTAAAGCCTCTAACCCCTCTAGTGATATTTAGCTGCGAACTTGAACAAGATAACCCGTTCGATGGTAATTAAATAACGTACTTATCGATGCCGTCCACTACCCTAATGTATGGTTTGGTTTTTATATCATATTTCATAGTAACTAGGTACTTTCAACTTGTTTTTTTATGTATGTTTTATTATCGTACTCGGCAATTATCTATTGTCCAAACATCCGCTCAGTTGTGGTTTACAAACTATCCAAAATGTTAAATACAGGAAATAAGATGAGTAATCCGGGAGTCCCCACCCATCATCATCGAGCTTATGTAATATTGCAGCCCCAGATCAACCTGCTGAGCCAGGGTCGGCTGCTGCGGCAGCAGGAGTTCTACGCGATGGACAATGCGCGCCGGCGCCGTCAGCTCATGAGGATATTTCTCTTCGATAAGCTGGTGCTGCTAACCCTGGTCTACCGGAAGGTAAGTTATTGCATAGTTATGCTAAGATTTTTATTTAACTACTTATAATTGTTGTGATGACTCAGTTCTGTCTTCAACAAATGCCTTATTTAAAATGGAGTGAACCCAAGGAATTTCCTGTTAGTCTACTAAAGAATATGGGTAAACGAATGCTTCACTATAAAATGTGTATATGTTATTTAGTTAACAGTAATGACATTAAGCAGCGCTTACGTCACATCATCTAATTTCATAGCCTGGGCTATCTTCGGTGGATGCCTTTGCTAAGATAAGACAATTGGACACTTAGAAATACGGAATTAAAGACTACTGCAGCGGTATTTTTTTTAGAAATTAGGTTAGAAATCATCTAAACTCTTTGTGTTGTGATTATAACCTTAATTAAAAAATGTAACCGGTTCAACATTTCAAGTGCGTATTATTCGTTTACTGACCGACATATGTACCTATAATGAGGAGCCATCTTGCCTCAAATTAAACATAGGTAATCTTCGTTTTTATATTAAACACGTAGTAATGTACACTTGGTTTGGCGCCCGTGCCCGAAACGTCATACGAAAAGTCACGTGATCTACCAGTGACGCGATTGGTTTAAAAACAAAACGGGTCAATTAATACGAGTCAGAGTGCGTTTTTCATACTAAAGAGGCTATTTCGAAGCCTTGGTATATACCTCGCCAGGGGATGCTTTTAGTGAAATCCAGTGATGGATACCCCGAGCATCGATACAGGACTTCCTGAGTGCCTAGGATACCCAATTGTTTGACTCTGCGGTTAACGCCGGAATTGTACTTGCTCAGAAAAACATCAAAAATGGGAATAAAATGTAAGGAATTACTGACCCAAACTCTATCGCTGTGGTGTTAACTTATTGTACGATAAGTTAGGTATCTTAAGAACTTTTGACCTCCTCTATTGAACCTCAGAGTATCCACCATTTAACCTCACTCAGAACGACCCCTGGCCAGGAATCAAGGCTTCGAAATAGCCTCGTTTGTATGAAAAACGCACTTTGACCCGTATTATTTGACCGCGAGAGTATATACTATCAGTTGTGAGTGCAAGTGATATTCTTAGCGACAGCCAGCCGAGCGCTTATAGATAAGTAACTGTAAGTACTGTAGGGATTTAGTTAGAACAATGCACAACAAAATAACAAATGCGGATTTTGTATTTTTGTCTATTTGAACATAAAAACAATACCGTTTGAACTTTTGAATGCCTGTATAACATAATTATCATCAAATGGTAACGACCATTGTTTCTAAATGAATCACCGATGAATCATTAAGTTCATATTGTAGAATATTGTAAATTAAATTGAATTTATAATTTTAACTCTTGTTCGTGCCATCTCCAACTATACATACTGATAGAGCATACCGACCTCGTGTTAAGGCAAAGGTTAATTTGAACAAGGAAACATGTACTTACTGTATTTTTTATTCAACCATGAGGAATTAAGAAAATTAATAATAAGATAAGCACTTATGTGTTATCAGTATATGTCATTTGAAATATAAACAGAGTCAAATGGAGATCATCGGTAAACGAATTTACACATACCTGTTATAGAAGCCGACCAACGTGTATCTCAACTTTTTTGCCAGACATTCTTGAAAGGAATAGTGTGCTGCCGTTACAAATACATTAGTAGCATTTTTGGCGTTCATTTTTACAAGTGGTTAAAAGTGTTATTTCCTTCTTGATAAACCAATTTTAAAGCAAGAAATTATTGCTAGCTGGCGTGCTTATCCAAAGTTGTTTTGTCAGATGAAGTTAAGTTCACAGTTCAGGAATGGTATTTTTTGGTGACAGCTTTCAGAAAATACTATACCGAGTTGACATATTTACATTTAAAGAATCTAAATATTTCAATTACTGTTATTAATTAAAATGTGATTATATTCATAAACTGACAGTGATTATGGGTCATGCTCTTAAAAACAAAAGTTGTCTCTCCTGTGGTCAATAGTTAAGAGCTTGTGTGCATATTACAAGTTATGTTTTAGATGATAGGTCTAAAGCAGTCCCGGGGGGTTATCATGACATAACAATGCAGTTCTGTTTACTCTCAGAGAAAAGGACAGAGCTATGACAGTTATATAGCTCTGTCCCTTTCTCTGAGCGTAAACAAAACTGCATTGTTATGTCATGATAACCCCCCTGATGGCGTTTTTGCAGGAATGGGCTAAGCCAGAAAATTTGGCCTTAACAACGTTAACTTTCGGTGTGTCCATAGGAAAGATGGTAACCTAAATCTGTATATGACCCTTATACTCTTTTCGAATTAACTTTACGTCTTATTTTTATGATATTACATTTAAGTACCTATTCATATTAATGTTTGAGAGTATCATCGAGGGAATTACAAGTCGCTAGTTAAACTTATAAAGTACGCAATATTCGCTCCTGCTTAGTGGGCGGACTAAGGTTCCAGTGTGGGCAACGTCCACTTAAATTGGCAGCGTTATGAAATATTGAGCAGTTATGACAATAGATGACGTCAGGTCGCGCCGGCGCGGTGGCGCTGCTCGTACACATACAGGCCATACAGCCTCTAATCTGTACTTATTATGTAGTAACGCCACGTACACGGGTCGACTTAAGATGGCCGAGCTGTTTATTTTTATTTGTTTATTGGAAAGTCAAAATCAAAAATCAAAATCAAAATGTTTATTCAGTAAATAGGCCCCCCATGGGGCTCTTTTACACGTCGGTAATATGAAGTGAATTTACTACATGTACATACCTACCATTCGCGGGTGTGTTACATTTATATAAGTCGGTTTTGTCTGCGTAACCTTTAAAATCAAAGGAGTTAAAAACTCGTGGACTATTAGTAGATACTTATTAGGTAAGGCATATTTGTATATAAAAGTTACAGCATTATAGGTTGTTGGCACTGTGAGGGTCCCACAAAATGATTGTACTACACTTTAAAGGTAATATTTTATTAAAATAAAACTAACAAGCGAAAGCAAAGAAATTAAAAATATTGGAAGAAAGATAAGGCGTGCGGTCAGCGCGGCTCGCATCGAGATCTGTCCGCCGGTGGTGCCACCTGCCCCTGCGCCCCCGCGCCCCCGCGCCCGCCTGCGTCGTCAACATCCTCCACCCCAGTGCTGCTTAGCAGCACTCATCAACCATCGGTATTCGAGCGACGCGGGCGGCCGACCTTACAAGCAGACCGGTCTGGGTTTTAATTTTAACGGCTCTCACTCTTCCATCTCTACCCGGCATCACCTCATTTATCAGGCCTCGTGGCCAGGTCTTCCGCGGTCCTTCTGGGTCGACAATTAAAACGAGGTCTCCAACTTGCAAAGGCTTGGTCTCCTGATTCCACTTTTTTCGTGGTAACATATCCGGCAAAACTTCCTTATTTATTTCAGCACTCACTATATCCTGCGGCCATTCGTCCTCGTCCTTTTGTAGAAAGGATGGTCCATTAATCCAGTCCTTAGGTAACTTAGTACATTCATAGGATTCTCTAGTCGCTAAATCGGCGACATTAAGTTTTGTGGGTACATATCTCCACTCATTCTTTTGTGTAAGTTCATCGATTTCACCCAGCCGGTGCGCGACGTAAGTCTTATAATTGCGCGCGTCATTCTTTATCCAGTGCAATGCCGTCGATGAGTCACTCCAAAATGTTCGACGCTCTGGCTTGATCCTGTGTTCATTCATTATGGTTTCAGATAAGCGAGCGGCGAGGACAGCTGCCTGAAGCTCCATTCGTGGTATCGATGTAAATTTAACCGAAGCAACGCGACATTTACTCATTATGAATGCTTGATAAACATTGTTGTCGTTATTCCATCTCCAATACGCCACCGCGCAAATTATTTTCGTAGATGCGTCGCAAAAAACATGCAATTGTAGGTTTGCATAACAAAAATCCATGCTATAAACAGGTTCCAGCGCAGGCGGCGGGAGCGCATCACCGCGCCAAGTACTGATAACAGGCGTTCCCATCTCGCTTGCACTCGCGGTGCGCGTGCGCGTCTCGCTTGCACTTGCAGCAGCGGCCTGGTAGTATCTAGGCAGACGTACCTTATTCATTGATTTTAATTGCTCAATCCATTTTAACCATTTCTCGTAAATATTATCTGGTATAAACTCGTCCCAGGTGATTTTAAGTAGCCATGTTTCTTGCATAATTAATTTTCCATTAATTGTAAAAGGCGACAAAAATCCATACACGTCGAAAATCGACATAACAACTCTTAAAATGTCTCGTTTAGTGGGCCTTTGTTTGCCACTAATTATGTTCTCAGGTATTTTCTTTAACGAGGCATCGAACCCGAGCGTGTCTTCGCCGGGCTGCCACAATAATCCTAGCGTTCGCTCGGTCCCTTGGTAATGTTGTTCAGTTTTGAACTTTACTGCGCTGTCACCGAGACTCTCTTTTGGAATGTCATTTAAAACATTTTTTCCGTTACTGTTCCAGTTGCGTATTTCAAAGTTGCCTTGTTTATGTATGTGGGTGACGTCTCGGATTAGCTTCATAGCGATTTCTTCGTTGGGTAAGCTGTCTATATAGTCATCCATGTAATGTTGTGAATATATAGCATTCGTAGCGTCAGGCATTATGGACTCGAAGCGTCGAGCATTCTTGTTCTTTATGAATTGCGCGATATAAGGGGAACAGTTTGCACCGAATATCAGCGATGTCATTACGTAAGTGTTAACAGGCTCGTTAGGGTTGTCACGATACAAGAACCGTAGGGCATTTCGGTCTTCAGGTTTAATCTTAACTCGTAGGAACATGTCCTTAATGTCGCCGGTAACTGCCACTCGGTGTTCACGAAATCGCAACATTATTCCCATTAGCGACATGAGCAGATCGGGTCCTTTAAGTAAGTAGTGATTTAATGATAAGCCCTTTGTTTTAGCGGCTGCGTCATACACAAGGCGTAGCTTCTTCTTATTCGGATTGTCCACTCCAAAGTGCGGTAAGTACCAAGTTTTAGGTGTAACATCTGTATTTTCCAATAGTTCCGCGTAATTATTTTCAAATAAATGTTGTATACGTTCTTTATATCGTTGTGCATACTGTTCGTTCTTTTTCATTTTTAGCTCGACTCCTTTTAATCTCGTCAATGCATTAGGGTAGGAGTCAACCATGACACAATCTTCATTCCTTCAAGGTAAGCCGACTTGCCAATAGCCATCGATAAGTTCAGAGGTCTTTTCCAGGTGTTCCTGGGCCCGTACATCCTCCGAGTTCTGTCGAGGTTTAGCAGATACGCCCATAGAATCGATGGAAAAGAAACGGCGGACTTCTTCATTGAGTTCTTGGAGAATTTTATTATTTTCTTTTTCGACGTCCTGTTTTTCGTTATGACATATGTGTAACGAGGAGTGGTGTACAACCCTAGGTGATGTTGTTCGCATCGGCGCCCGTCCATGCAGGCACCATCCCAGCGGCGTGCGGGTGGCGCAGGGCTCGTGCGGGCCGCCCGTCACCACTTCCAAGGGCACAAGTAAGTGGTAATTGTCTTGTCCAATAAGTATTTCTGGTTTTAATTTTTTATCACATAAATGTTTCTCTATTTGTTGCAGATATTTAAAGTTGTCACAATTAACTAAGTTCAAGTTCTGTGCAGGTAAGTTTAAGTCCTCTACACTCCGCGCACATAGCGTAAACATTGTCCCGTCCCGATTACGTAACGACAGGTTGATCAGCTGTGTCTCACAAACTAGTTCGGTATTGTCCCAAGCGCCCCGCACTCGTAAGCACTCGCGCCGCCCGCGCACACCGGCCCGTTCAGCTAGCGATGCACTTATTAACGACACCGTGGATCCGTCGTCAAGCAAAGCCGTCGTGTTAATAACACCGTTAGGTCCATAAATACTTATAGGTACAACTTTTAATAACACTTCGCACTTTTTAACGTTTATATGCGTTACGGTCTCACTGGTTTCAGTCTGAGTGTCACTTTCTAGCACTTGCACTTGGTTGGAACTGTCTCTGCGCGAACTTTGAGCCGGTACATAGTGCAGGAGCCGGTGGTGAGGTTCCCCGCACCCTTCTACGTCACACGCCGCGGCGGAGCACGTCTGGCGGTCGTGCTGCGACACCAAACATTTGTAGCAAATGCCGAATTTTTTGACATACATCCAGCGGTCCTTGCGTAGTGATTTTTTAAATTTCTTGCACTCCGTTAGCTTGTGTTTTGTTAAACGACAAAAACGACACTTATCGTAAACATGTCCACTTTGCACTAGAATAGTTTGCGACTGATTGGCGCCATGCTCATAATTTTTACGTTTAAAATCATTACGAATGGGAATGAGAGAAGCACTACACATTGATACTTTCACAGCCTCTTCGTGCAAAAATTCAGCGAGAATATCTAGCTTAGGTTTAGTTCCTTCTCGTATCAGCGGGTAACTATAGTCCGTCCACTTAGGTAGCAGCACTGTTGGTAATTTAGCCAATACGATTGACACTATATTAGTATCATGTAGGTATTCTTCACGACGAAGGGCACGAACGGCTGCGACGTAGTTCCTTATTTTGATTGCAAACGTCACAATTTCCTTATGGTACTCCAGTGGTAACGGGTGTAGTTTTTTAATTTCCATTGATATTCGTGCTAAGATTACGTCAGGATTACCAAATTGTAGCTCTAACGTCGACATTACAGTTTCAGGTGACGTTCCGCTCATAAGCAGAGCTGTGACGGAATCTTTAGCTGGGCCACGAAGACATTTCCTCAATCTCCACATATTTTCAATGTCACTAAAATTGCACACATTAGTGGATTCTTCAAAAGCTTGTTTAAATTGGAGCCAATCCATCGGTTCGCCGTAGAACAAAGGTAGCTCTCGCGGCGTGCTAATTCGGCTAAGCAGGTTAGCATTATGACTCCCGGTGGCGGAGGTGGTGACTAGGTCCTTCAGTACGCTTGCCAACTGCTGAACTTGACCATCGGTGCCGGCAGCGACAGCGGCCGGCGGGCACAGCGAGCTCTTGTTATTTCCATACTCGGGAGCAAGCTGTGTCTCTAGTTCTAATTGGCTGCGCTCGACCCACCTCGCGACTTTACTTCTTGTGGATTCTTCATCCACCTCCGAATGTGGACTGTACTCTTCCTCTAGTTCTGCAAGATCGGCTTGCAGCCGTTTGTCGATCAATTCCATTTGGATGCGAGCCTTGGCTTCAGCTGCCTCCAGTTCCAGCTTCTGGCGACGTAGCTCCACAGAAGATGACGACGACTTCTTAGAGATGCACTTATTGCTTTTACGTGAACACGGTGGTTTCGGTTGCACAAATTTTAAAACTTCCGATTTTACCACGCTACCCTCTTCTAAACAAATAGTTTTATCGTTCGTCTTTTGTTCGGTGGCATCTTTAGGCGTTTGTATTTGCTGGTTCATTTGTTCCTTTTGTTCTTCCTCAAGCCTTTTCTCTTGCTCCCTTTTTGCAGTAGTACTACGAGTGTTAACCATTTTCACTGGCGTGTGGAACATTCAAGATCCGGCTCGATGGACCACTTTGTTGGCACTGTGAGGGTCCCACAAAATGATTGTACTACACTTTAAAGGTAATATTTTATTAAAATAAAACTAACAAGCGAAAGCAAAGAAATTAAAAATATTGGAAGAAAGATAAGGCGTGCGGTCAGCGCGGCTCGCATCGAGATCTGTCCGCCGGTGGTGCCACCTGCCCCTGCGCCCCCGCGCCCCCGCGCCCGCCTGCGTCGTCAACATAGGTATCACGTGGTATAATTTGAATTTAGCAACTGACATTGAAAATAACTGTTTATAATCATACAATAATCTAATATATAAAATTGTCGTGTCAAAGTTACGAAATGGCTCGACCGATTTTTATGAAATTTTATATGCATATTCAGTAGGTCTGAGAATCGGCTACTATCTATTTTTCATACATGTAAATGACATGAAAAAAAAAATTGCAGCTGGCGAAGCTGTTGGCGGGTCGCTAGTATAATAATATAATACACGCAACAATATGTAGTATAGTTTGGTACCAGTAAAATAGGAGCATGACGTCGAGTTGTGGAAACCGGTCCAATATAAAATAGGTACAAAAAAAAACTTAATTAAATAAGGCCACAAAAAAAAATGTACCAAATTTCCCTCAATTGTGATTCAGAATTTTATCTTCTTTGAGGGGTTTTTGGTGCTGATACACACTTAAACTACAAGAGTAAGGATCAATGAGGACTTGTTACTACTTTTGTGCTTTACCTACCTCAAAAACTGATGATTAACCCATTATTCATCGAATTGATTTTTTTCTGAGATTCAATTTATGCAAATAATACTTTTTATTTTACTGCGGTTAGGGATGATTATTGCAGTAAATTGACGTATTATTTAGAAACATAATTACGGGACTTTAATACTCATTAGTAGTCTGCAGTGACTAAGAATTTACTTACCTACACGTAAAACAAAGGTTGATAACGCAAGTCTATCAACTATCGAATAAAGCAAAGAACTATAGTAGGTATAGGATACCGTTAGAATGAAAATGAATGAGATTTTAGATTTTTATGTTAGCATGGGTTAGTAATGGCCGAATAACCTTGTCGGCGCGGTGGAACGACCCATACATCGCGCATCGCCGACCGCAGTTTTGTTCGGCAGCGGCACATCCACACACGTGGGACGCTCACAATCGGCGCTTATTACGCACTCGTCGACTTCAAATCACCTGTACTTACATAACTTACATTCACTCGCATACAGCTCAAATCTATCTGCAAAAATGCTAGCTGTAAAAATGCTGCGTATAATGATCAATGTAACGCGATGGATTGTCCTCAACTCCTCATAAATAATATAACAATGGCCACCGGCGACCTTCAGTCTTGTTATCGCCTGTATAATATTGTATTCCATACATTAATTTACAGTCTTGTTTTTTTCAGCAACCAACGGTGGAGTTTTTCTTCTATAAAGACCACATTCCCGTGGACGACCTCGGCATTACTGCTAAGGAGACAGACCAGTATAAATTCACCATTTGGTACAAGAAGCGCAACCTGAAGTCTTACAAACTGGAGACCAGGGAACCCGCGGTACGAAGCGCCTGGGTCCAGGAAATTACCTCCCTGCTCTGGGAACAGGCTATGCAGAAAAAAGGTAAACACTAAGTTTTTTCTAAACAGAATGTGAACGTTGGGAGTGGTGTATAGTCTCCGGCAATAATATATTATTTAAAATTCAGCTCAAGATTTCTACCACGTCTCTATTACTAGAGGCCTAACCGCGTATCAGATATTTTTGAACTCAATTTTAGACAATATACTTACATACTGGTGACTGTACTTACATAGCTTAAGAATGGTACGGTTATCTGCGTAGCATGTGATAGTATAATAAAAAATTTGTTATACTGAATATGTGAATATGTGTCTGGTAGATTGACGATCAATATAAACGATTAACGATTTCAATATAATTTGGTACTTATAGTTAGCTCAGCGGGTTCATCAATGCACGCGGATCAAACCACATGCCAAAGCAAGATTTTCTTAGTAGAATATCATGAAAGCAAAAGTACACAGTCATAAGCTTTACATTTAAAAAGTTACTAGTGTTTCTGCATAGGTATACCTACTGGCGTTGATACGGCAATGACATCTACTTGTACGACTCTGATGTTGTATGCAAGTTAATTGGTTTTTTATCTAGAAGATTATATCGCTTGATGTTTTATGGTTTTGGCATAGAAAAGGTAACCGAGCACACATACCAACTGATAGTAAGCGGACTTGTTCCGAATTCTAAACCACCTGCGAAAACGAAATAGGTACTTTCTCTGTATTAACATCAACCATTTACTAAAGTTAGGTATTTTGATCTCTGAGTTTCTACTAAAAAGTGAAACAAGTACAGTTCTTCTAAAAATCGTAATAGGTGATTACTATGGTCCTATTTTACAATAGGACTAAATTTATCTAGCGTCGCCTGATTCAAAGAAGAATATTGTGGAGTAACTGTATCTATATATTTTGCCTACCAGCCGAGAAAATATCCTAAATGACTTGCGATCTAAAAGGCAGTGCAGTATAATAAAGAGCGGTATGCAGTAAAGCATATGTGGTGCAGTAAACAGCGCGATGAATCGAGCATTATGCAGCACAGTGGCGCGTCGCACATATCTGCCGATGCTGGCGTCACGTCCGCGGAGTTATGTCACTCAAATCAAATTGTGAAGATGTTTGTACGGAATACTTGTCGTCAGCCCTACCTCGTTAAACACTGCGGCGACTAGATACGAGCTCGGAGCCGTGTGCTGGAATTATCTGTTTGTCTTTGCCTACTAAGGACTTGTTTAAATGAGAATTTATTATTTTGCTTACACATTTTCTACTAGGAGTCGCTTATGGCTGCAGGATGAATGAAACATGTGGTCATTTGCCAACGGTATTATATTTAACTTTAGAATCACAAGAAAATAATTTATACTTTATGATAACATTAATCTAACTAACGGACACAAATATTTTTCTTAGTTGTATATCGTGTATACTGTATCGGTACATGTTTTATTCGTAAACAGAAGGAATTGTTGTGAACCTCATCGAGAACTGCTCCCAAGATTAACCTTAAGTATTTTCTCATGAAAGGGACTTGTTGAGTCCATCTGGCACGCAAGCCGAACGGAACTAATTCCCGCATAGTTAATACGGACAAACTTTTTAATTGGTCGTCATCTGCTCCCTTGCTCGTACGTGTCGGGAGAGTGCGAGTTTCTTTATCTCGATGACGCACGACGCCGTGCGGGGTCGACGACTGCATTTTTTATTGGACACCCGTCGGCGAGTTGCATGTGCACTTCGCGCTGTGAGAACGGCGGAGCGCCGCGCTGTTCCCTAACATCCTTCTTGTTTTTTTAAACGTCATCCCGTATGCCTGCATTATAAACGCGCTTTGTTCGCAATACACTTTAAGCATTTAACAATGAAATATAGACAAGTATCTGGATTTATATGCTTTATTCAAACGACTAGATCCTAGTTGTGCCATGTTGTGCCTGTTTATTGTTTAAACTGTTGCCGAGAGACCGAGATAGGATAAGCACGGGAACGAGCAGCAGAAAGTGCTATCGCTTTGAACTCTGACTGTTACAATGCCTATTCGCGGAGATCTCTGCGATAAGCGTAAAGTGGTGTTTAAATCTTACTGGTAACGCGTTTCTTTGTTACCTCATTGCAGTTAAGCGACAATGGCCATTTCCTCAAATACTACAATAGGCTTTGTCTAATGCGAGTTCCTTTTTGAAAACCGGGTTAGTATATGCATCATATGTAGTGTGGAAAGGTAATAAACCAGTTACCTAATTCCGTACAAAGACGGCTTAACTTGTTCTTTTAGCTCTTATTGCACTTTAACTATTAAAAGAACGCTAATGGCCGAGTTGGAGTCGATGCGCTAATCACTCACATTGATCGATCACAGTGAGATTAGGTAAGTTATAAGAATTTGGAAGTTATTGAACGCATGCGTCATGAAATCGAGATCGAAAGGGATCACGGTAACGATTTTGAAACGATTCTGACACGGGAGAGTGACAGCAGACTAGAGCGGGTGATCCTAAAGGTATATCAAACCAACCAAGTGAATGCCGATGAAGGGACATGTGTTTTAAATAACCGCCACAAGAAGGGCGTCGAGCGCTGCCAGTGTCAGTTTATCAACAATAGCCGCACAAACTGCAGCCGGAGTCTTTTACCCCGACCTATCCGCACAATCCAAAATAAATATTCATGAATCGCGGGTAGCTTGGGTCGACAGGCGCTGCAACTTTTATTTAAAGTCGCCTGTTCGTTACATACAAAAACATACTCACATTGTGTAAGCTGTTAATATTTATATTTACTGGCGCTGATATCATCGTTTTTCCTTTTGTATTAATAGGTCTACAAACTGGATAATACAACTAGATTGTAACAAGTGAAAATCACTGGATATGTAACACATTGCGCACATCCTTAAAAAGTAGACACAACATGCTTTAAAAGTAAACAGTAATTAAAATGAATCTAACTTACTACTAATATTTTACAAAATAGCAAAAATTTGCCAAAACTTAAGTTTACTTGATCATATCGACGGTTAACCACCAATACCTCCTAAGCTTACCTACCTGAAATTTTTGGTCAAACAGCTGTTTTTCGCAATTTGTGACAAATACCATCTACGCACACAATAGAAATACCTCCTATTTAAAATAAACTATTTTTGTGGTGTGTTTTTATCCTGATCGAACCTAAAGTTAAGTTAAAGTAGTAAAGTTCTTTGTGTCTACTGTAAAGTTTTAACATATTGAGATAGGAGGGATTGGCGGTTAACCGTCGATATATAAAATAGCAGCAAAGTGTGAGATTGTGGAAGGGCACACACTTAACACTTTGCCTGATCTTCATTTTAGCGGAGACCAAAGAACAGCAGTATAAGTCTATCTTTGTCTTTATGTCCGTATATGATGCAATCATTCTTTAGAGGGGTGCATGCTTTCCAACATTCGTGCGACAATGAGGAAGAAAAAAGGGCTTTCTGTTGCATAATCGACTACTTGATCTAGGTACAACCACTTTGATATGCTCGAGCAACTCTGGACTGCAGAACGAGATCTTTAGGAGCAAATCTAGAAATATCCGTCAAGTATTAACCTATTATTTATGTACTAATCTCAGTATATTTCGTTGCTATAGATTTTTAACCTGCGAAGACATAATATTTATACGTAATTTTCATATCCAGGTATATTTACGCTGTTGTAATACAAAGTAATATAGTGTGAGGCATAAATCTCGCTACAAAACAAGTGTCGAATACTTTCATTTTTAACCCCCCCGACGCAAAAAGAGGGGTGTTATAAGTTTGACGTGTAAGTACCGTAGCTCTAGGTATTAATATTTTGATCCAAACGTCGTCGCGTAGGAGTAAGGGCTGATTGTTTGATAAATAGGTAGTTAACGGAACACTGACACTAACTAAACTGACACGGCGGGGGACCGCTAAGTACATTTAATAATATAAAATACTCGTACCCAAGCTTCTTACCGGTCCCCCGCCCTGTCAGTTTAGTTAGTGTCAGTGTTCCTGCTTATCTAACAATCAGCCCTTACTCCTACGCGACGACGCTTGGATCAAAATATTAATACCTACTTATTAGTAAAATTATAGGGCCACTACTTATTATTTGTTACATTTTTGAGGTTTTTTTACAAACTGTTTTGAGTCGGGGGTTTTTAAATTTCTAATAAAAAAATTGTACCACGATTCGTGCCTCGGCCTATATTAGTTAGAACCGATGCATTGAATGCCATTATAATACGAGAATGTATATGTAAATCCGTTGCTTATCACAAACTGATAAAATTATTGTAATAGAAAGAGCCTATAAAAGTGTTAGATGATTATTAGTTTAAATATATACACCTTGTTTTATGTCTCTTTTTCATCTCATTTCGTAAGATCAAGTGTCGGCACAAACTAGATGATCTTCGTACAAACGCGAAACGCGTAGACGAGGCATTGGCATAGTTGGTAGTGGTAACCCTGCTTACAAAACTAACAGTATCGGGTTCGATTCGATTCAGTATGGGCAAATATTTGTGTGATCAGCGGGTTTTTTTTAGTCTTGGATGTTTTCTGTGTATTTTAGTATTTATATCGTTGTCTACTCCTAGAGCTTAATTTGGGACCAGAGCGGACATCCTGGTATTTTAATATTTTACTTCTCTCGGTCTAAAATAACTCCCAATAGCTATGTATAGGCGGACCTAAGTGATGCATTTAATTCTTAGGGTCGAAAGCGACATTTTAATCCCTAGGGACTAAAGTACTTTTTGTTTTTAATTTCCTCTTAAAAAGCCTTGAAAACCATAAACTGCCAAATGCATGTTGCCCTTGGGCAGGGCAGGCTGGGGCTAGGCATATAACCTCCACCGCCTCAGGCTTAATTTCGGAAATGTTGTCTATGGTTTATTTGTAATGTTCTAACCCCAAAAACAACCTTGTTGCTATCTCGTTCTGCATTTTTCAAGGTGTATATGTTAAAACTATTACGCTGTTATTTCAAAAATCTTAGATACGCATTAGACATGTTTAACGTGTATTTTTTATGAATTTACAATTACAAAATAAATTTTCAACGGCTATTTAACTTTTTGTAATAATAACATTATAATTTAAGATTTATTTTTCTCGCTATCAAAGAGAAAAGCAGTGTTTAACTCGAGACTAAAAAGCCATAATGACTGAAGCCGAACTTCATCCAGCCTCGCTTTGCTCGGGTGGATACATATCTCGTGTCATGATGGCTTTAGTCCCTTGTTGCACAATCTACTATTAATATCCCTTTGAGGAACCTTTGCGTTTAAGATGAAAGAAGTACATTTGTGAACGAAAAATGGGCTATAGGTATTATTTTACTAACTATTCACAATTTGTCAGATTAACAGAAAAAAAAACATTCAATCATTCTCAAAAACGTTCACATTTATTATAATACTTGGAATAGACTAGAATATAAGTAAGAAGTAGGATTAGAAAATCAATACAGTATTATCTCGGTTTGTATTAATTGGTATTGTTAGCGTCTTTGTGGAAGCATCGGCGTTATCGCTATCGACTCTTTATCGCCCGTCAGGTGTGGCACGCGGCCCTCGCGATAGCCGCGGCGATGTACCTGCTTCAGGTGACTAACACCGAACTAAAAGGAAAACCCATTATGATTTCAACATTCGCTTACAAGTTACAACTCCATTGTTTCTTTCATAACAATCAAACGACATCCTCAAAAATATTAATCATATCGGCAGCATGTGGCCAGCAGATAATATGATATTGACAAGTAGACCTTATAACCTAGGACCGAGATTCTACACAGTATAAACGATATCGTCTTTGACGTGTTTCTGTATTGTCAAAATTTTCATAACTCTTATGTACCTACTAGACAGTAATGGCGGCCGAGTTAAAAACAATACTAAACACGTCAATCGCAAAATCATTTTAACCCAATAGAATAGAGGCCCTGTATGAATGAATGTGATATTTCGATTATGAGACATCCTTCCTAAGTCAGTTCTAAGTTTCAAACTGTCCGCTCATAATCCGAATCCGAGTAGTTTACTTAAGGCGCGATTCGAGTAAAGTTATGTTAAAGTTACTAAGTAACTAAAGTTACATTTAATCACTTACATGGCCTGAAGGCTAGATTAGGTTTGTTTCGAAGCAGGTGATGCCGTCTTATCTATTTACATGTACAGAGAATGTTGAGTATGTGTTTCCAATATTCAGTCATCTTACAACTATTATAAATGCGAAAGTTTGGGTGGATGCATGTTTACTACTCAGTCACGCCAGAATGACTGAACGGATCTAGATGAATTTTGGCACAGAGATACATTATAGTCTGGTCCTGGAAAAGGACATAAGCTACTTTTTACCCCGAAAAATTGGACGGTTCCTGAGGGATCCGCAATAAACGACTTCTACGCGGCCGGAGTCGCGGGAAACCACTAAGTTCTATATATAATGTGTCTGTGGTTTCTTTCAGAGTTACTCCTTCAACAACGCAACAAGAGGATCTCGATGGTGTCCATGAACAGCCAGGACTCCAACGAGGAAGAGAGAAACGATGACAAATGTAAGTGTTATTATAACCTAAATGCAGTCTTCGAGGAAACGGTGGATACTAAAATAATAACAGTTGATGGGTTTTCGATATTCAGTCAATACTTTATTGAAACATGGCTAGTTTTTCATTACGATCGTAACCCTTGACGCCCCAATTGAATTGGATTCATATGTTTAATTTAATTTTTATTTCTATATAGAATCGTCTGTCCTCCAGGTCTGTTAGACGGTTTCGTATACGTGAGGTCGCACCAATCCGTTGCTTTGTAGGTCAGTAATCCTTTAGGCACTCTTCAACTTATTTACCAAAACTATTTTGGCTTTCGTTTTCCGTACCCAAGCTTCTCGGTGGAATAATTTGATGGGTTTGTGTCTGTGTCTTGTTTATTTTTGTTCCTCGCCCGTAATTTCCTATTTTCTGATAAGAAAACTCTGTTCAATTCTTGCCTTTGTGCTGGCGTAGCACCTAATTTATTTTGATTTCGCAAACCGTACATTATTAATAACACTTAGTAAGGTACTTTTTCTTTATCATTTATGTCTGGAAAGATCTGCTCCATTATAACAATTTGTCTGTTAATATAGAATCTATTTAGTGAGTAATTAACACCCTGTAGTTAAACGTACTTGTCATCTTCGTTAAGACTTGACACTTTAACCGTGTGTGTATGTCTCTCTTATACTATAAAGAGATTTGTCGAGTAGAATAAGAATAAACGATATCGATTTGATTTTATTCTCTTTGATTCCAGACAATTCACTTCGCGGAGTGCCAGGTGAAGTTCGGCGATCGAGTGATAAAAAAGTCCGGAGAACTACTTGGTATTGCGAATGAAAATTCCTATATTTTATTGAAACGTGGGTTCTGTTTAACGCTGACATCCTTTTAAGGAAAATAGAAGTAATAGAGACTTTATTTATCGCTTAAGATGATTTTGCCTGAGATTAGGTTCTTTAAAGTGCAGGTTAAAGGTTGGGTTGTCCGAGAAGAAAATAATGAAAGTTCATGTAACATGTCATATAGCAGTAAGACGATATAATTATTTGTGTTTAATGAAAAAGATACGCTTTTATTTATTTATAAATATTTGTTTTATTAGTATTAACCACACACGCACACATCACAAACACACACACATCTAAATTACACTTCAAAATGAATACATGTAGGTATTATTTTAAGGTAAACTTCTACATTAGGTTTGAAAAGTTATGACCAAAGTAAGCTAACGAACATATTACGATATTTATACAAAATGTGATACTTAATCATTATTTCAAAATATTAATGTTATACGCTCTATGTTGTAGTTTCAGTCATTAATGTATGAAACATATGTTGTTTAGTTCGAAGTATTTGTAATTGTAAGTAATTGTATCTAAATAAAACGGACGATAGCTCGTTGCTATATTCAATTATATTTTTAGAATAAACGTCTTAATAATCTATAAATGCATTTATTTCTACCTTCCTGTCTAACTTTAATTTAATATTATTGAAGTATAGTGTGCATGTAGGGATGACTATAAGTACAAAGCGCAAACGAAAAATGGAATTCGTCGACTGTTTGCGCGCCGGAGCCGGCGAAATGGCTTCGGCGCAGACAATCCGAAAACTTGAGGCTGCGACAGCCAAACGATGATGCCCCGGTGCATTTGCCATTTGTATCGCAGCTCAGCCGGCGCACGCTTTACCTGTCGATACCACTCCCCTGCAACGTGATATTTTACTCTTATTCCGCAGTCGGAAATGGCATGACTACGTTCAATATATTAATTGATATTGCATTTGAAAACGCTTACCTGTCACGCTCGATATCAATTAAAACCACTGCGACAGATTACAACAAACTTTCACGACACTGGCATGTATTGCTAATTATACCGGCTAGGCGTCCGGTGATGAGTGAATTCCATACCCGGTTCAAATGAAAATGTGATGAAGTAAAAAACATATGCTTTAATGTCTAATTCGTTGGTTTTAGGGAATCGGAGTAAGTAAACAAAATATTTTGTGTTGAAGTGAAAAAAGTCCCAAATTACAGGGGTCCGGGAGATAGCGGCCAACCTTACAGGGTTGGATAGCTCAGCTCAGGAGTGTCCAAAATATGATAAATAACGTTCTTTTGGAATTATATTTTTTACTTCCGTTTTAAATCAAGTTAACTGGCTTTAAATATTTTAAAAGACAGTTTACGTGAAATAATACCTTCGCTGCTACAATCAATAAACTCTTTTAGAATCTCCATTAAACCACAATTTTTTTGAGAGGTTTTCATAAAAAAATTACATTGTGCGATGTCAATCTTGCCGGAAGAGAAACCCAAACTTTAAATTTGACTTGTTATTTTTTTAAACTGCTTATTATTTATGAATTTTGTCTAAAGTCAAAAAAAGCTGATAAAGCAAATTTTATCAGCTTTTTTGACAGCAAACGAAACTGGAAACTAATAACTGTGGTCATGGCATAGAAAATGTTGAAAAGTTGAAATATCTTGTTTTTGGTGCGACTTTTACCAACATGATTTATCATATTTTGGACACTCCTGAGCTAAGCTATCCAGCCCTGTAAGGGTGGCCACTATTTTCCGGACACCCTGTATATTTTAACAACTGCTAAACGTTTTATGTATGATAATTATTAAGTTACTGTCAAAGGTGTAATCGTAATCACTACAATTTTAAAAATAAATAAATATTGTTAAATCAGAGACATTGATTAAGAATCGATTTAAGGGTATAATTTTGTGAACAATTTTGAAATTGAAAAAAAAAGCTGTAGGAAGGTTGGCATTTGAAGTGGACATTAAGATATATTAAAATAATGTAATTACATAATACTATGCTTTTTAGGGTTCCGTACCTAAAGGGTAAAAGGGACCCTATTACTAAGACTCCGCTGCCCGTCTGTCTTTTGGTCTGCCAGTCTGTCTGTCACCAGGCTGTATCTCATGAACCGTGATAACTAGACAGTTGAACTTTTCACAGATAATGTATTTCTGTTGCCACTACAGGAATAAATACAAAAACAGAATAAAATAAATATTTAAGTAGGGCTCCCTTACAACAACCGTCCTTTTTTGGCGTTTTTTTGCTAGATATTAATAACGGCACAGGTAAACGCTTAAAATGTTCATAGAATATATTATAGTTGTATAATCACTTCAAAGAAAAAATAATAAAACGGGGGGCTCCCATACAACAAACGCGATTTTTTGCTGTTTTTTTTACATCTTAAATATGGCCACCAGATTTTAATACAATAGGCTTAATTGGTAACAAATTCCAGTCAATCTAGAAGTACAAGCGCACGACTCGTAATTCACTCAAAAAGTTTAGGATTGAAATAGGCTTTGCGTACATACCGCAAAACGGAGTAATGAAATACTTTATTAGAAACCCGCAATGCGAAAAATTATGGGTAAGGCTACGAAGTGGGGCGCAATATTCTACCTGAAGGCTAAATTTTACAGCCTCGCGCTGTTTTCGAACAATTGCATTAATAGTGTATCAACGGAGCCGCGCATCTTTACTGCCGGCTCCGCTCGCCAAAACACAATTAAGTTTTTAATATTTTAACACAGGGAAATCACACTCGGGTTCCGTTTCAAATGAAACTGGAACTGCATAAACAAATGAGCTGAATAAAACAAGCCTTTATAGTTTCTAAAGGGGCCTCGCCTTGGCTGGACACGACGCTGTTGTTGTTAATGCAGTGCGATTCTAAACCATTATATTATAACTAACATATTTACTCCTAATGGTGAATCAAAATACATAATAACTAGCGACCCGCCCTCGCTTCGCTGCGGATTAAAGTATTATACATATAAACCTTCCTCTTCAATCACTCTATCTATTAAAAAAAACCGCATCAAAATCCGTTGCGTAGTTTTGAAGATTTAAGCATACATAGGGACAGACAGCGGGAAGCGACTTTGTTTTATACTATGTAGTGATAATAATAATAATATCACGGGACATTGTCACACAAATTGACCTAGTCCCAAACTAAGCTCTAGGCTTGTACTATGGGTAACGATAAATATACTTATATAGAGAAATACGTACTTAAATACGTAGAAAACATATTATATTTGATTTAGTAATTAGGTAAATGGCGAAATCAACGGAAATAAAGCCTTTGTGATGGAATAAATTTAATTAAAACTTACGTACTTAGCAAATCTATTTCGTTCAGGAGATATGGCGGTAGACTTAATCTTTGTTTAATGAATAAAAATAAATAATCACAGGACAATGTCACACAAATTGACCTAGGCCCAAACTAAGCTCTAGGCTTGTACTATGGGTACTAGACAACGATAAACTTACTTATATAGAGAAATATATACTTAAATACATAGAAAACATCCAAGACTCAGGAACGAATACTCGTGCTCGTCACACAAATATCTGCCCTTACCGGGATTTGAACCCAGGACCCCTAGCTTCGAAGGCAGGGTCACTCCCAACTAGGCTAGCGTGTCGTCGAAATGGTTTACTACCTACTTTATTTGAATTTGTAAACATTGTATTTTATCAAGCCACATTTTCCAAAAATATATGACGTTTTTACACAATTTTTCGTAAAGAACATTTTTGTACAAAGTACAAAATGACGCCTCAGAAGATGGGAGGGAGGGAGGTTTACGGCACCATTCTGCTCGCCGGCTTGTTCGACAGGAGTTCTTTGGCGGCATCTTTAACACTCCCTTGAGGGTTCATTTATATATTCTCAACACGGAGGCTGCAATAAAACGGCGTTATCCCGGTCATTATTTAGTCATCGCCCGGCCTCTCTGCGAAAATAAAATGCATCCAAATTACCTCTGCTTGTATTACCCGAATTTAATGCACCCGCATAAGTTGATTACTTTTATAAATGTTTGATATTTGAATTGTGCACCCAGGGACTTATTTGAAATGATATTTAAGTAATGAATACTAGTAGAGACTCCGATTTAAAAGCGAGCTTCACCCATGTGTTTAGTGAATGAAAAATGTTTTACATCAAATTTAGCATGATTCATTAAAAATGATAATATATAATTAGTCATAGCCTGGCCAGGATTTTTTGAGCCAACCCATTCACAATATATTTTTTAACCTCCTAATTTTGATACAGATACTTTTCATGCATTAAAACAGATGAATGAAGGTCTTTTCTAATTCAGATCTTAGACTTATAATTATTTTAAAGTAAATATTACAAAGTTATTAATCTGCAACGTGTTTCTACTTTTGTCTTATTTAGTTATTAAAGTGAGGTAGTGGCAGGTACACTGTTTCAAGCCGCGTCCCGATAAATTCATCGCAGTGAATAGAATACCGCCGGCAGGCAGCCCCGGTGTAAACTACCGCAAATTGATGCCCTGAGGTATTCCAGCAGATGAACGCCGCCCTGGTACGACCGGTACTCGAATCTTTATGTACGTTAATACGTTCCGGACTAATTATGTAATAGTTAAGCCATTGTTAGTGAAATCATCAAGATAATTGTTTACGATTGTGTCACACAGGTAAAGGTAATAATGAAAAGTTATAGTTGATGTTATCGAGAAAGGTTAGTTAGGGGAGCGGCCAGGCCTGGTTACGAGCCAGCCATTTTATGAGGCGGCGCCAGGCGTTGCCGCTAAATCTCCTTATTTATCCGGGAAACATAAACCTTGGTCTCAGCAAAAATTAATTGGCTCCCACGCTCCTTCTGGTCGCACAATATTTGCGGCTTACTGTTTTACTGTTGCTTTGTCGTTGATATTTACTATCAGTTCTGTCGCATGAGCTTTTATTCTGTATCAAAACTGCTTGTGTGGAGATATGTATAGATTTTCGACAACATGTATTTTTTTCTATAACTGTTTTACGGTATTAAGAGTGAAAACTTAACGCTTGCACGGTCAATTGTTAAATTTAAAAAACGGTCTATAAAAATCTAGATTGCCTGCACCATTTTTAACTACTTGTACGTCCTTGGTCGCATAACTAGAATGAATGAAAAGTTATTTATTTGAATTGCAAGACCTATTTACCTTTTGGGTAAACACCGGAATTGATCCCCACGTTCCCGGTTTTGAAAATCCCTGTATTTTTAATCCTTGTTTTCGTCGTCATAAATATAAATATATCTCTCATAAAATACTATTAAGTACCATTTTTTTTTGCAAGCTGATTTGGGCGGCACAATCGACCGGTAAATAGCCATCGTTGGGTAATTACCCGGGTACGTAGCGAATTTAGCCTGTCAAGCCAACAAAAAAAGTTTTTTTTTCACAATAAGTATATTACGTGGTTCAATAAGTCCCGAGACTAAGTACTAAAACAAGGTTTTTTTTTATAAAAATATTTTTTATTCATCAACGTATTCTCTTTCAAGAGCGATACAGTCCCTCCAACGCTTTTCTAACTTTTGTATCCCCTGCGTGTAGAACAATTTGTCTTTGGCTTCAAAAGAAGCCTCCGTTGCTGCGATAACTTCACTGTTTGACTCAAATTTCTTACCCTGGAGCATTTTTTGAGGTCTGCAAACAGCCAGTAATTGCTGGGGGCCAAGTCTAGCGAATAAGGGGGATGTGACAACGCGCATTGTCCTAGTGAAACACCACTTTCTTTTTGTTCATTTGAGGCCGTTTATCCCCAATTTCGTACTTCAATCGCTCCAATAAGCATATGTATTAGTCACTATTTATATTTTGCCCCTTTTCAAGGTCAATGAAAAGTATTCCATGCGCATCCCAAAATATAGACGCCATAACCTTATCGGCCGATTTCTGAGTCTTTGGCCGCTTCGGGCGGCTTTCACCAGCCGCTCTCCTCTCCGCTGACTGCCGATTGGATTCCGGAGTGAAATGGTGTATCCATGTTTCATCCATTGTCACATACCGACGTAAAAAAACCTTTTTATTACGATTCATGACCGCTAAACATCGCTCTGAATCATTGACACGTTGTTCCTTTTGATCAGTTGTAAGCAAACGCGGCACCCACTTGGAAAAAAGCTTTGTCATTGCCAAAGTTTTATGTCAAATTGTGAAAACACTACCAGCTGAAATCTTCACTATCTCGGCTATCTCGCGCACTTTTACCTTCCGATCTTCCATTTCGATTTTCAGGACTTGGTTAATATTTTGTTGAGTCACTGCTTCATTTGGAAGATCTGAGCGTTCTCATCATTTGTGTCCATGCGACCGCGTTTGATGTCGGCATACCACCGACAAATGGTTGCTTAAGAGGAAGCTGATCCCACATAACATTTTATAAGCCATTACTTTGCTTCAACGGTATGTTTCCCATTAAAAAACGATGTTTTATCAACACGCGAAACTCGTTTTTTTCCATTGTATCGAAATTACAAGCGTAGCGTCACTTAAATGTATGCAGAATCAATATTTTATTATTCCATTTTTTTAAATTGACATATCTTTTATTGATGGCCAGTACTTGTTAAAAATCGAAGGAGTCTTTAATCTATGCGCCATTTCCAAGTTAGTTTCGGGACTTATTGAACGATCTAGTAGTACATACAACAGGAATAACAGGTAATATGGGCTACCGGTATCTCATGAAAAATCGATTTACAATATTTATGGAAATGTTGATGTCTGTCAATTCAAATTTCACCGCTTGTCATGGTTTGATATCGTTTGTTATGTTACTCAAATAAAGCATTAGCTTTCAGAGAATGTCATTAAACCCATTCGATCTCAAGTGAAAAATATCTTTACTCAAGTTTTCTCAACACTTGCATGGAAATATGAACACCTTTCTCTTGCTTGGAGTCAGAAAATGAAAGTAGTTCTTTCTGTCTGTCGAACTCAGGAACGCTTCATTTACGAATAGGTTTTTTATGAGATAATTCACAGGATTTTTACACATAACCATAATCACAAAATATATGTGAGGATTATACCGTAACGCTGCATTTTATTTCGTTTCCGTACACGAAGCTATAAAATGTATTCAGAATATTTAATACACCATGTTTTATAACCACAGCTTTTTATTTTTACGAGGGGTCCATATTTGGCGTGTTGCTGAAACGAGGGACCATAACCGTTGGACACCGCAACTGTTTGCAATCCCATCTAAACTGCTCCTGCATCCGTTTCGTTTCCAGTAAAATCTCCGTTGTTATAAATATGAGCTCTGTAAAACGAAGTCTAGGTTTAAGATGGTTTGTGCAGGCAGACATATTCATCTAGAATGCTCTTTACTCACGCGTGAAAACTTCACCCCTCGGCTCTATGAAAACTTGTCCTAACCGGCTCCTTAGAGCGCAGCTCGAGCCGAGCAAACACACTTCATTAAAGCTTTCGTGCTTGTTGCTGCGAAACACCGTTTTCTAGCGGTTTTGTGCTGAAATCACAACTAGGATATATCTTAATTTTTTGCTGATAAATGTCTGATCGTTCTTTTTTTGTTATTTTGTTTAAAGAGCACGTTTTGTATGGAAACATCAAAGCAATGAGCGTTCATGGAAGATCACACATGCGGCTTCTCGTTATTGCCAGCACTAGAACAGATGAGATTGGAGGCGCTCCAGCCGCTTGCACTTGACTACTTGCATTGTTTGCAGTTTTGCAACTTCGGGGCTCATTGAGTGTGCTGCATCATCAAATTGTCCTTTGTGTTACGTATTAAATATTTGTAGGTACATTACCTTTAGCCAAGGCAGGAAAGTAGGCAATTGCTGGCTGAGTATTAGGTTTCAGAAATTACCATACCAGACATGGAAAATACACTGCTTTTCTTAAAAATAGCAAGAAAAAAATGTGTATAAACAGTTTATTGTACAAAAGAAAAACGCCGTAAAAAGGCGAACTTATTCCTTTGAAGGATCTCTTCCAGCTAGCCCATGAAAGAAAAGTAAGTAAAATAAAAAAAAACCAATCAAAATCTTCATGACTTAACTCATTTTGCCCCAATGCAGAGGCTTCTCGTGAAAACGTTTAGGCTCTAGTCCGCTTTTATATTAACGAGGAGTGTATTTTTCGTTCGAAAACACAAGCTAATTTAAAGCTACAGATAAAAAGTTGCATTTTGATTAAAATAATCAAAGTGCTAGTTAACAATAATTACCGGTTTTATAATTTGGCCGGCTGTTTTTGTTTCATTTGTTATTGACCATAAATATTCTTTAGGAAAAGTTTATTAATGAACTTTACATAATGTAAAGTATTTAAACATTTGGAAACTATTTAAAAATCCCTTGACTTGAGGTCGCAAACGAGAAATCCAACTTATTACCGATATTAGGCTGTAATTTAGTATACCCTGGTGATGATGTATCGCTGCTCTGGCGGATTAACGGTCTAAAGGTCTCGAACACTGTTTGAAATCGAATCCGACGTCGTGTTTAACGTCGTTATCGGCCAGCCCATGGGGCGAACGAGTGGCAGGTCAGTTAGCCTGGTACCGTTGTTTAGACACCATATCGAAGGCTGCAGTGATCCATTGCGATGGCCAAGTAATCCCCGCTAGAGGCTCAGTCTCACGTCCAGCTTACTTTTATTACCGTGCCTGCATCGCGAAATAAAACAAAATTGGCGGGAATTTATGGGCCACAGCCCCAGAATGGCTAGTGGGGTGGAAAGTTTTCAATTTGAAACGAATAACTTGTTTGTCTCATGTAATAAGGGGGTTTTGCGGCGTAATAAGGGACTGCAATGGCTGTCGCGGGTTTCCTTAAAACTACTTTCTTGGTTTTATTACCTAAGTGCTACGCCACGGGCGAATGTGACTCGTGCGAGTCTTTATAGGTGTCTCCGTACCTACCGCGGAGGACCCGTTCACTAGGCTCTATATAAATGTTTATGAACAGGAACGGCGCAAATATATTACTACCCTAATTGTACTACCTCCCAAATATATTCAATGCGATACACGAATATATTTTTGACCACTTATGCGTTCTATCACTGTTAGAATACTTACAAAACTAAGACTATGAAGCAACATATCATATCTTACAATAAATAATAAAATAATAAAAATATTCCCTTAGGAAACTTACTCAATATATATATATATATATATAAGCTAGGTTTAATTTTTGGATTAGTTATATGGTTTAGTTATATATATATATATATATATAAGCTAGGTTTAATTTTTGGAAAAATATTTACCAACAAAAAAAAAGGTTTTCCACGTACATACTAAATATGAAACGGCTAACTAACTAGCGTTATGAACAAGTATTGCACGTCGTTTTGTAGGGAAAATTATCCCCGTCTACGTCAGGTTACCTTTTTTCTGTAGGTATCTTAAATAATGCTTTCTTTGTGTTTGAAGAAAAGTGGTTTAAAAGAGAGTCGTAGTACGTGAGGGTTTTGAAGACCACGTTTACAGCAGCATAACGTTTCTTCAGGTAGCAAATTGAATGTTAAAACGCGTTACCTGCGCCCTAACTGAATAAGTTATGAGCCCGGAGCTATTGGTAATGAAACTTGAATGACCCCGGGCGTGTGTACAGTCTACGGGATGGAATTTCCGTGTTTACGCAGCACCGCCGCCAGTTTATTCTGTTGCGTTAAGTGCCACTTGTGGGAGTACCGGTGCCGGCCCTAAAAGGACGCGCGTATTGTTTTGCTGAGAACCGAGGGTTGCTAAGGATTTTATACTTGATTACCTAGACAAAAGTTAAGGAAATTTGAGCACTTTCAAGGTAATGCTTCAAAATGCCGTCAGTTTAATTTCACCTTAATCGCCTAACTAATTAGTAACTATACCTACCTTTGTTCAATATTGTGCTACATACCTACCAATATTGTTGGCGGCATTTTTGTAATATTTAAATTTACAATGCATTACTAAATATGAGTAGAAATATTTGAATCACAGTGGGTTGTGACAATTAAGTGACGTGTAAAGTACGTATAGCTATAAACATAAACTGTATCGCATGACCACCGGTCATTATTGAGTATTAATGGCACTGAAGGTACTGAACCCGAACTGCAACCATCGAGTACCAAGCGAATGTAGCAGGTGACAACAATAATTCTTCACAAATACACTTTGCTCATGGCAAAGGGTCACGCAGTAGACAAACCCCAAACAAAATAAATTTCTCGACTCTCACGCAAAGTTTGTGAAGAATGAGAGTTACTCAGTTAGTTCCGATCCTAGTCTGCGAGTAGAACTTTCTATTTTTCGATTGGCCGTGTTAGTAAGTTGGCAAACGTAGTTTACTGAGTAGTTCACACGGCCGTCGCTCGGGCGCAACATATTTGACATTGCTGTGTGTTTTTACTCAATAGATACTAGCTAAATATCTGATTCGTTTATGAGGAGAAATCTGATTGTAGCTACAATATTTAGCACTTTTACTGAAACCACAATTATCTAAATTTATTACTTTTCCATAAATAACCTCCGCATTCGTAAAGTTCGTCAAAAAGCACGCCGAGCAACATAGAATGCTACGGTGCATACTTAATTCAGATAATAAAGGAAGAGGTCCCAGTCTAATGCCAGTGGAAACACAAGTTCTTGCGCCGGCGGAGACGCTGTTCTTGCGTCGTTTGAACGTCTCAGCCGGCGATTATCAAAGCAATCAGCCGCGCTGCAAACTGTTACTGCCAAACAATAGCGCCCGCACAGAATATCGATAAGCTACATTTAATGTACTAACTGAAAAATAGAATTTCTCTAGTTGCACTTTATAACATAAATCTTGCTCAGCGCACGCTTTTCTTGACAGTTCAAACAGAGACACAAAACTCTGGTTTCCGTGCTAGCACCGCTTAACTCCAATTCATTTACTTTATACTTTTACTAGGATATCGTAAACTGCATGTTGACTTAAAATTTTATCACACGCTAAATTTAAAGACTGCTGTAAAAATAGCTCTTTGGATTTTAGTAGCAATTATTTTAAAGCACCTATAAAGAAAATAATAAAGTTAAACACTATCTCCACCACAAATGATTAAAAAGTAGACTACTCGGGAGAAATAAAAACACTATACAATTATAGTGTTTTTATTTTGTCGCTTATAAATAAAACAAAAAAAAAACTGTCAAGAGGTAGGTAGCTTTTTGTAATGTGGTATTAATTGTTACTTTATAAGAAACTTGCGGCCAACCAGCGGCTTCGCCCCGCTGCTAATTTCTGACTTTCCCGGATATTAATCGATTTTTTCTCGCCGTAAAAACCATCCTTGGACTTCAACAAACATTAAAAAAAAGAATTGGTAGAAGTTACACTATATGTATTTTTTAATATGTGGCATCGCACAGCGTTTGGGTATTATAAGCAAAGAAACCGATACTGCTTTTTTTCATTACTTTTCTTTGTATATTTAGGTGTTTTGGTGGCTTAATTAATTGATTTTTGGTGGGTATGTAACCTCAAATGTTAAATGCAAAAATAGAATCGAATTGAGACTCTCCTCCTTTTTTTGAGTCGGTTAAAATCCTAAGGATGTATGTGCCCTCAGTGAGACACCACTGAGGCAGGTAACTGAAATAGCCTGTAAAAATATATTTTTTAATAAAAATATCGATAAGAAAAGAACCGGGCGGGTGGGTACCAGCACTAGGGCAATTGGCGAGTGTTTGCCCAAGTTTAGGCGGCGCGACGGAAGTGGTCGAGGCGGTCCGAGTTAACTGTTGCGTCGTCGTTTGATTGTGTCCGCCCGCCCGCTACGTGACACAGAACCAAAATCTGCACAACACCGAATATAATTGATCTTTACGTTATTAACCATTTAAATTTAATCTGAAAGATCAGTTAAGTTTCTTTATTTACTTTAAATTGTTTCCCAGCAATTAACAGAAAATTTGCTAGGTTAAAAAATTGTTTACAATTCGCCCTTCCTTATTTGTTTATTATTGTTCAGATTAAGAGGAAAGGAGGGGGTGGTGCAAATCGGAACAGTAAAAGTGATTTACTTCTAACTGAGAGCATCCAAGAATATATACTTGAAATTACTAAAGAAATTTGGTGCTTAATTCGTAGGCCAGCGGAAAGGCGGCCGGCGGAGCCAGGCACCCGACTTTAATTACAACTCAGGTTTATTCACTCTAATTTCGTGAATTTTGCATTCCCCGCGTGAACCGCGGAAGGGTCAGGATAAAAGAAAATGACATTCGTTATTCTATTATGTTTAGCAAAGGAGAAGCTTCGTATTTGTAATTACTTTTGCACTAGACGACAGCTCTCGTATTCGGCAGCGGTAATCCGCGGCACATGGCTCCCTCGCTCGCGGGGACAGTACCTAATACGTACGTGAGAAGGCTCATTACTTTGTCATGCGTAACGAGAACATTGCTCTTTTGTGCTAGTTGCCGCGCTTGCCTCTGAAATAAATAATTTCTATGAAACGCATAACACGGTTTGCAATCGAGAAGTTTTATGTTTTCTTTCGTGGGGCTTTTTAATCTCGGCCATAGGATTAAGACATATTTTTCTACAAAATTTGTGCGATGGTCGAAGCATTCTTTATCAAAATTTCAGCTTACAGGAAATGGTATGGTAGATTGCCTAAATGATAATGAGTAGTGTTATCACAAGGAGCGACGGATGGACCGACGGGCGGGCGGCGCGCGCGCCGGCGGCGGGCGCGACGGGCGCGGCGGCGCGAGGCCATCGCGAACGGGCGAAGTTTTCTCCTCCGGTCGTTACGAGGCGCGAATTGCCCGCGTTACAATTACAGCGCGGCCCGCCATATTTATGCCCGCGGTAACCAAATTGCCCGATATTATTCCATCCCATTGAGTGCGAAAAGCGCAAATTAAACCGACTTTATATTGGACGATTTTCCTCGAGAGCGGGGGCGAGATATGTTCGTTGTTAGATAAGGAGCCGAGAAGATTGCGTTATGAAATAAGAAAAGGAATTGCACATTCTGAAGAGTTGAGCGAGTTCGTTTTCCGCTACCGGATAAAATTTATCTTGACTCTGGATTTGGTAATGTTTTCATTACGCAACTCTCTGGTGGGTGTTCAAATTAAACGAGCATTACTCGCAAATTGCCTTTATCTGGTTTCGTTTGACATAATGTATACATTAATTATAAACGTACATGGCCATGCATAATCATTTTCACGTTTTTGGTCCCATCAAACAATATTATTGCAATAATAATTACAATTGAATATAGAGGTATATTTAATTAAATGCCACGAAGGCTATTATAAATTTATTATTTACAATTTCAATCCAGAAACATAACTATGTAGGTCCGTCCACTAACAACTACTCATGTTACAACTCTTTTTAAGTCTTTTATCTATACACAAGTACGAAATACTGTTATATAAGTGTCGGAATAATCGCCGAGCGCCGGCATTCCTCCGGTCGCGCCGTTCGCTTAACCCGAGTGTTAAAAGAAAAACGAAGGAAGATATATCTGTGAGGGGCCAGATATTTTGGGAACTATATAGCCTAATGAAAGCGAACGAGGGCGGCCGGGCGCTAACAACTAATTGGCTATTCCGAAAACTCATTTGAACACAAAATGGATTCTGTATTTAAATTCCAACATTGAGTAAAACAACGACGAAAGTTAAATGCGTAAGGCGTTTTGGTTTCCATATATTTTTACGTTGCGTTTCCGCTCGCCCATTAGAGATATGCCTCCCCCTCATCATTTCGCAATTTACTGCAGACCTTTTTAAAAATACATGTATAAAGAGAACAAACGATCGATATTTCAATATTGATGACTTACAATTAAAAACAATACTTTAACGCGCAGACAGGCGTCATTCCCAAAAGAAGCTACCTGGGTATTTGTCAATGCATTTCGCATCTCGTATCATCATTATTCAACAAGCTGTAGTAGGTACGTTCGAGCCACCACCTTTTGGGAAATCCAACGTCTGGCTCGGCTAATGACAACTGCGCCCTGAATACTGAGCGGCGACCGCTAGTCCACCTACACACGAGTCAATGTTCACGGGCTTAAAGCTACTTTATTGACATATAGATATATACCAGTTACACCACCATAGCGATTCTCTCCGAGATATGGCTGTATACGATATGCCGAATATCAAAGCTATTCTAAGCGTTAATTTACCTTTGGACAAACGCTGAACTTAAAGTTAAGTATAAATCAAATAGTTCACTTTCTCTGTCGGGGTAAATTGTGTTTTGTTTAAGTTGTTCGTTCCGCGTGCGTTTGCTCGGGTAGTTCGCGACATATTGTCTGAGAACTCCGCCGACGCCTCTCCAATAAATAAGCAGGTCACATATTGAAGGGGGTGGAGGAGGGACACAATTGTAACTTTCTTGCCCCCGGTTTACGAGAGTAGGCAAAAGTTTAAAAAATACAAGTTGCCTTGCCCCTGGCCGGCGGGCGCCGAGGCTTCACACGTAGCCGTACGCCGACTCGCGCCGGCGCCGGCTCGCGGGCGCGCGCCGCTTGCCGCTGCCCGACGCGTTGCTTATGTTATTCCATCTCAATAAAACTATTTCACAACAAGATAGAGAAACTCTATTGAAAACATTTTTATGCACTTCTTTGAAACATTATTCAGAATAAAAATGAGCTTCCATTATTTATTTAATATGTACTCCATAGAAAGAGCTACTTAGGAATACTTTATTTAGGTACTTTATACCTCTATTATTCCTTTGAAAAAATATGTTTGATACTTTGATAGGCTTACGAAGTACTAAGATTAAAAGTGAGGTAAAAGCTTTTAAAAATCGACAGTGGCATCACGATCAAAAGCAAAAGTTGTTAATCTTGTCCCGGGCCGCGAGGCTCTGCCGCGCGCCGCGCGCTACACAACAGGCAATTAGTATGCAGCGAGTTCACGCGGCATTTTTTCACATTATACTAAGTCCCAAAGAAAAACTGTAGCAAGTTCATGGCGTGGAACGGGGGCCGATTCCCGATAATTCATTAGAGCTGCGGCGTCACGGGGTACGAATTAAAATTAATGATTCGCGAGGACAGCAGCCGCCGGCGGAGAAGCCGGCGCATTACCAAATCACTTTTATCTGTGTAGACCGTAAACCCTGCCGAGCTAACAGGTGCCGCGGCGACTTATCTCCGTTAGGCGTTTGAATGACTCCGGCGTATTACTGGAATCAATCCGTATTTACTTTTTGCCTTCAGTTACAAATGTTTCTTCTTAAGCTTATAAACGTCGAAGCTATACAAAGCTTGGAAAGGCGACAAGATCGGACGTAACGCAAAACTATGCATGTCGACTAAACCAAGAAGAGAAGAGGCAGAATTAAAGGAGTAACTTCGTCTCGCGCAATCGTATCTACAGAATCTAATAACGACGACCCTACAGCACAGCATCGAAACCAATTTAGTTGGATCAGCGCAACGGATCAACTTATAATAAGTAAGTGAGCGCAATATCGTTGGTAATATTAACAAACTTTCGTTTGATTCCTCAGTGGGATTGCAAATACATTGTCGCGAGATGACTTGATGAGAATTCGGCGACGCGACGCGACTCGACATACAAGTCGCGCTTCCAGTTTCTCGTCACGTGCGCGCGTCTCGAATAAGGCTCACCGCCCTCCCCAGCGCTGCCTTGTCTCACAAAAGCAAATTTTGCGGAATACCTAGTGCACCTAAAAACTCAAGTTTTCTGATCAACCGACGGCACTAAAAGCCCCGAACTTTTACTGTTGAACTCACTACATCACTTCTACCTTTTAAAGGATTTCGACTTCAAAGTAATACCTCCCAGTGCCAGGACTTTGAACAATATAATTTAGTATTCTTGTACATAGTTTTTATCTGAAAAAGATGGTCAAGTAGCTGGTTGGTACGAGACGACATTACCATATGAGTATAAGTTCATAATTATAAGTATTCAAATTTCGCGTTCAGTAAATAGTTAGTCTTTCAGTCAGTCAGTAACGAAATATTTTTTTAACTATAGATTATAATATTAGTATTTTATTAGCCTATACGATTTGATATACGATACGATTGTTGAGTTGAATTTAACCAATAAATTAATAGCCGATTAAAGTTATAACAGTTGCCCAATGTTGACTAAAAGCGCGCCTAGGAAACGTTACGAGGATTTTGTCAGCCAGTTAGCCACCACGGCATATAGTATTTATAGTAAAAGGGCTTAAGTCAAAACCCTTTTGAGTTAAATCTTAAGCGTTTTTACTTAAAAATAATCATGACACACTTCTCCTTGATCCTTTATCAAAATATCTCGTACTAAGTACTACAACACACTAAATACTGTTTTTCTTTGACGCCCCATCGAATGAACGACTAACAAAGCCAGCAACCGGGCTAAAACAATATGAGGCGCGAACACGCTCGGCCGGCGTATTTGTAAAGAAAATATATTTACTTGGGTAAAAAAGGGATGATAACGTGAGTAAGGGCTAATCGGCTGACATCCTCAACTTTGTTGTTCTTATTGGTGGTGTTCATAAGCCGGGCGCGCGTCGCTCGAATCCTAAGCAGCAACTTGCGCCCAAAAAAATTGACGACAATATCTGCTGGCACTTCCTTGTCACCCCACGCGGTTATTAGCTTCCACACATGCTGGCGGTTGGAACGCTGCATGTATAACGTGCATTGAGTACCTATTCCTCAAATTAATTAGGATCAACCACTATCTAGATCTATCTATGGGTACTTTCAGATAATTCCGTGACGACAACATGCCATCACGTGGAGTTTCTGGACCTAGAGACTTAAAGTTTGGAGATAATATTTCTAGATGGGATTTTTTGGTAATTCTCCTAGTAGGTACTAACGGGTAGATATGGGCGAATAATCAAAATTAATTCTACTTCTAGTACATAGCGGGTATCCTCTTGTTTTTATACTAGCTACGCAAATGAGGCAAGATTGATATATGAAAATTTTAATAGACACATTAAATGTAATTTCAAAATATGCGATAGGAAATTCTTTACTAAGAACAATTAATTTATCTGAAGTTGAAACGTGTATCTGTATAAGTACTGTGAAATGTTTAAGAATGAACAGTTTCGGTGCTTTTAAACATTTTTTTTATGCTTTTAAGGTCCAAAAATTACCAACTTTTTCATACCGTGATTAGACGACTTAAACTCTACGTTATGTTTTGAAGTCAAACATTACAAGTTCGTTTTTTTTTTATATCCTTAAGTTTTATTCTTTGGTTGGACAAATAATAAAACTTAAAGATGTAAAAAAAACCGAACTTGTAATTTTTGACGCGTCTTGAGATGAGCATCATAGCCAAGATCAGAGTAATAATACCGCCGTCCACTTTGTACTTAGCCGTATAATTTTTATACTTTTTGTTAGTGATTATTAACATACGTAGGAAATAAAATCAGGTAAAGGACACCGCAGAAAAAGATATCCGTAAGCACTTGCACATTTTAATACGAACACAGTAAAGTCAAAGTAAATGCAAAGTAAAATTTGGTCAGTTTTTCTAAGCATACTTACTCGTAATTAGTAATAAAAATAATAAAAGGACTGCGGTTTATAAACGCGGCGTTTAAAACGTTTTCATGCAGATTAACAGATGTCCATTATATACGAGGAGTGGAGTCGGATGTCCGTTTTCGTTTTAATTGGTCACTAGTCGTTAGGCCGGCCGGTTATGGCAAGCACGTGCGTTCCTCTATGTAGCAACTTGATCACCTACTCAAAGGAATAGGTTTTATGCGCCCGAGCGGGGTCTATAGCTCTTACGCTTTTAATTTGTCATTCAGCCAAAAAATATTTTCGAGTCGATGTAAGCTGGCTTTTCATGTTTATTGGCGTGTTGAAAAAGCAAAGCGAAACAGATTTTTAAACCCCACTAGTGAATAGAAAAAGAGGGTTTATGGGGATATAAACCTAATTCCACCGAATAGGTATACCTATACTAGTATACTAGTTCCTACCGCAGCTAGCCATTCGTTACTACAGTTTAATGGAAAATAATATATTTTTTGTTAGCTTAGGCATTTTAATGCCGTTTCCTACCTAGTACCAGATTTTAAGGCTTTGTAAAGATATAAAGCATTTGCGTGACTCGGCAGGCGCCGCGAGGTCGCCCCGTCGTACAATTGTGTAGTCCCTATAAAACTCGACCAGGCGGACGTGACCTCGGAAAACTTATTACATTTCCCTGCCTTTGTCTAGTTATTGAAGTCGCGGAGAGGCGGGGGAGGTCAGCTTTAAGTTGGTGGGTGTATAAAGTGGCTAATATGAGCAGAGCACGCGTATGGAAATTACAGTGGAATCAATCACGAACCACCCAAACATGCGCGGCCGTACGATAACCGACCTACAGATAGCAGAACCATTCCAACGACGCTATACGGTTGCATGATTTGTCTAGATTGCTACAAATTTCAATTTAAAAGCTGCACATTAATGCTATTCAAGGAAATAAATACAATTATTCATGTTTATTGCTTTATACAAAGATCGACGCCGACAATAACTCGCTTATGCGCCCAATGAAAAAATATCCCGCGTTATGGAAGCCAGCAAGCGAGAGAACGTGCTTGTAATGTTTTTCTTATGGTAAGCTGATTTTTGTAGCCGCATCGAACACTCATAAAATCAGATAATAAAATACACATCAGAAAATTCAAAATCACTTACGTTTCAGGACGAAGACAACATGCGGTGTCCTAACATGCCAATAAAAATGTAAATGCCGCGAATAAAATTTTGCTTTTGAAGGCGGTAGTCGCGAGGCCAATTTAATGTGGTCGGTATCTAGCCTACGGCGTACTTCGAAATATTTTTATGAGGCTACCTACTTTTTTGTCTGTACGCAACATTTTTAGGTAAAATATTAAATGTTGCTTTACACGGTAAAACCTAATTGCTCACATCATGTTATCATACTGACAACTTTATGATAGTTCTTATTTGAGAGTACCTAATGGCGGTCGAGTTCAAAATATTGTGATAAGCCATCGAAACAGTTTTGCAGAGTAGAATAGAGGATGTAGGTAGGTTGTCGTTTAAATAGTGAATAATTAAACGACATCGTATGACTACTTTGTGGGATAATTTATATTTTGTCTTGGCCTCTCAGGTACGCTTAACGATAGGTTACTTATAAGTATAATTGACAGCAAGACAAAATGAGAACTTATCCAACTAAGTACGTTGTCGTTGGATTATTAACTACATCTGTATTATTTTCTATTACTAGGGCGCAACCCAAGAGTTGGCGATTAAGAGGACTGTGAAGCGGCGCTCAAATCGCGTAGCTATCATAAAATACCTGTTTTTTTTTTCTCAATAAAAATTTAATTGGAAAGGAAAACTTGCAAATCTACTTTTTCATAATATCTACAACATATTCTAAAACCGTAAAAATCGGACAACGTTTAAGGAGAGAAAAACATTATCGCATTTTGTATGGTTATTTTTGCTTCACAGTCCTCTTTACGGCTCCTCTCAGACTCAGCTAATGGCGATCAAATCGTTCCTAGTTCCTTAGCGACGATATTTTATTTTACGCATGTCTGAAAAAGTAAAGAGTTAATCTCTGTACTCGTAATGTTTCTGAGTACAGCGGTAAGTGATGGTTCAAAGTTCAAATTATAAGTAAAACAAATGCTTCAACCCAAACTACAAGTTTTAACGGGAAATTTCCTCACAAATTAAAACATAAACAAAACATTAAATAATAAGGGGGGGGCGGGCATAAAAGAAGTTATTCCTGGTTTTTTGTTTGCATCAAAGGTTTATAATTTAAACCCTAAAACCACAACAAATATAAAAACAGGTTCCGACTTCAAAAGGAAAAATCGGAACCCTTGATATGAAATTACATTATAAATACATATGACAAAACCAATACAATTGACATTTCCAACTCGAAAGTAAATTCATCTCGAGTACCACGGGAAAAGAGTTAAAAAGTTAAAAAAAAGTCTTCGCGGCGGGAATACTGCTACTTATAAAATATTTAATTCCAAGACATTAGCGTAAAAAAGTGGATTACAAACATGATTTCGTCATGGCATGTGATGTATCAGTAATACAAACAAGAATTGAACAATCTGTGGTAAAAATTAATTGCTTTTTACATGTTGGAAAAAATATACAAGTTATATTAACTTACTATCATGGGAAACCCAAGAAAAGTAAACTCTCTGAAAACGTGTTAGGTATATGTACCTGCGTATTTTAACAAACTTTCGAGGTCACTAATCTTATGGCATTAAGGCGTGTATTATTTAAAAAGTTGTGTAGTCATGTCACATTTCAGTACTTAGTGGTAAGATAATATGGAATGAAAGTGTGCAGCCTTTTGAGTTAGTGGCAACCTGGGAAGGTTAAACTTATTTTTTAACTAGCCTTTAGAATGAATTTGCAAGGTGTAGCTCGTTACGGGGTTTAACTGCTGGTTCGTAGTTCGTACAACTAATACGAGTAATCGTTCGAAATATTGTGCATTTTTGTCCTACCTGCCCATACTTTCGACTCAGTAACTATTAGGTATATGAAAATGACTCAAAACCCAAATTGTAGCGCCAATCAAATATTGCTGTAAGATCATACTGTAATAAAAATGAAAAGTGTCAAAATGTTCGCCGTCTAATGTAAATGGCAGAGCTCGCGGCAGCAGCCCCAACAAGTAGAACATATCCAACAATGGGGATATATACCTTTCTTTTGCAAGGTTAAATGTATGGTTTTACTGAACTATTAAGGCTTGTTCATTACTTGTATTTTTATTACCTGCCATGCTAAAGCGTGGGCTCCGTTGCTACAAACAATAAACTTTTAAAAAAACGCTGTAAAATGCCGATCTTCAATGACATCACTGTGTTCAAATAAAGCAAATTTTAGATTAACTTTTTTATGATTGGTGCTATTTTTGAAAGGTTTCCATAGTAAATGCTGCACTTCGCTTGGAAGTTCGGATGATGTAGTACGAGTAGGTACCTACGTCAATATATTCCGATTATTATAAAGAGACTTTGTTCGTATGAATTTTATTATTTTCGCTTCAGAAAATAAGTTGTTTTTTCTGCAAGCGTAAGTAATTCGAATTGCATCCTTTTGAGATACAAATATTGGAATATTCGCAAATCTATTGATGGTACAGTGCTATAATCTTATTCATAGAATGATACGGCCTGAATGTACGGGAGCGGAAGAATTTCAATATGTATAATGTTATGCAGGTTGATTTTTCGAGTGCGGGTCGAACATGGGTCATTTGAATAAAGTGATATTGTGGAAGCCGAGCAAAATATTGTCCGCCAGAGGTCGCCCCCGCCGGGAATATGTGTTTTGCTACAGGAGGCGCCGGTTATTAGATTCCGGATCAGGTCTATGGGCCGCACGGTGCAAAATATGTTGCGGAAAATTGGTCCTAGCGCGCTTGGAACGAGCGATTAGGCGTTTTTTTTATATTAATAAAACGTTTGTGAAAAATAAATCGAAGAAAAAAGTTCAAACCTCCGACGACTTGTCTGCTCTACGCCCGGGCTGGTCGTGCCGTGCGGGAGTGGGCGGTGTTCCCGAGCCCGCGGCGCGCTCAGCGGCCCCGTCGCCCCGCCGGCCCGCTCGGCGCCATTACACGCTGTACTCGCACTCACATTAACGCTCTGCCAGATGAAAGATAAACATTTGACGTGAGGATAGGGCGAATCCGTATTCTCGTCACACGGACCGGGTTAATTCAATAGCTGATTGGATTTGGGCCACGCTGATCTGAGAGGTCGTTTAGATTTTGCGACTGTTTTGCTAACACATAAGAAACACATTTTACAACAAAAAGTATTTCTTATATTCCTATGTTAATATCTAGGTTAGCAATACATTTTGCTAGCACTGCTTGAACTAATGTTAGCTGTATGGAGTTAATCGGGCAATTAGTCAGTGTGAACAATATAGCTCGGCAAAAAAGGGTTGGACATGGTTACAGGTGCAACCATCACACTAAGAAAAACCTTTATACTGGCATGATGTCGGTGCCGGTTTTAATTGCTGAATAGTTAGTAACCACTTGAAATAAAATTATAAATCACCATTTAAAATACATACTAGACCAAACTTAAAAGACAAACTAGATTTACCTTTTTGCTGCCAGTGGCCTTAATAGTTTAAATACATATATCTCGATCGCAAGAAAGGCAAACATAATAACTGAAACGTGAAATAAATCACTGGGAAAAGGCGTCATCAACGAGCAATAAATGAAAAAATACTGCAGACAGCTTATTAAAAAGTTTCTGATGATGTAAAAGGTACAGAAAAAAGGTAATATATTTTCTTCCATTTTCTTTAAGGAGTATTCAAAGGGTCGTACAGTGTAAACGGGTACGGCGCGAGTATGGGTCTTCGGCTGGATCGTGTGCTTTTATATTCCATCTTGTGTTGACACTGCATTGTCCTGTAGGATTATTGAGTAGATTTGTTTGCCGTCGACGCCGATGACTCGCCGACGCGTCGAAGGGTAACTTCGTGTAATTGAGAAGGCAACTGCGTGACTGGGCGGGCTGGGTACGCAAAGATATTGTGCCGGATTTATGCGAATGTCGGTACATAATGTACAATTTTGAACGTACAAATACTTTATGTATCTACATATTTTAAATCAAGAGGTCCGCAAAATGGTGCTTGCATGGCCAGGGTACACCGTTTGTTTTAAGTAAGATTGTATTTTGTCTTCAAAAGTATAAATTTTGACACCAACGCGAAATTTCATCTACGTACATCTACTCGTATATACATATATGTAAGAAATGTTAAAGTAAACTCCCTCAAATGCAGAAACTACCAACCTGTTTACTACAGAAAACGGAGAAAAATTTGCCTAAAACAAGAAAAACGAAGCAAAGGTATTTTTCAATCCCGAGAGATATTCCAGTGACCTTGTGTTTTGGTACAAATTGTGCGGCCCGTTTTACGACCACCCCTGTCCTCGTTTGTATAGAAAAGGTAAATTTGGAAAAATCTATTCTACATTTCGATTTATAGCACCGTGCTTATGAATTGAACAATTCGTAATTGTCTCGACGGAGACGAGCAGGTAGTTCCTAATAACCATAGCGGAGTATTCTTGTGTTTTTATTGCGGAAAGGTGGTTAAAAACAAATCCCGGGCGGCTATAAGACGGCTAAATAGGCGGCGGGGATACGTAGCAGAAAAGTGATGCGAAAAAAATCCCCTAATCTAGTAAACAGGGGCCAAATGACTCACTTCACAGCGGGGGCGCCACGTATGCGGTGAAATTCGGGGGACTTAATCTTTACGGGATAAAGTAAAAGGAGACATGACCCAGGTGCCGTAGACGCCGCGCCGCGCGTAACTTGCGGGACCCTTTTGTCTTTTTGTAGCGCCCGGCTTTCTGTTAATTATGAAAGTAGGGCTAATTTAAATAATATTCATTTACATGTGTACAAGATGCGAACAGGTTTGTTGTGTACTCTACGTTAATGTTTCCGAAATATCTTACAGCAAATTACGACTAATCCTATGAAATTAAATTTGTTAATAATATTTTATTGTGATTTAGGAGGCGCGTCATTGTTAATGATATTGTAAAACTCAATTATGGTTTGAAGAGGGTGTTTTGTTTTCGTCGGTCGTGTGTTTGCTCCATTACTTTAGTTTGGTTCTCGTATTTTATATTTATTTTAGTTTATATAAAGGAGCCAACTTTGGAAAATACGTAACTATTTTACAGTAATGACCAACTGGTAGTCGTCATTGTCTTAAACATTGACCCATACAATTATAAATAGATTTTGATGCATTGATCAGTGCAAAGACACGAAACACCTGGAAATAAATCTCTCCGGCAACGTTTACAGCATCACCGGAATGGTTTTTCATGTTTAAACACAGCATTAGGAGCCGGCCCGTGCGTCCAGTAGGTACGTGCGGCGTAATCGCCGGCGCGGACGTCTGTGGAACACGGAAAACCGTTCAGACACCCCCGACCCCCGCCTCCCCACCTACCCACCACTTTTACGATGAATCTTCGTTTCTCCGCATCAAGAAGTAATTTTAGTGTTCCTTTGCCGATTCAATGATAGCACTCGGCCTGATTGGTTAAGCCCCTCTTTGATTTAATTTCGGGTTAAGTTGCTCTGCGGTTGGTCCCGCGGGGTTCGGTTATGGCCCTGGCCGTCGTGCCGATGCTGCCATCGCCCACTTTAATGAATCGCCCAGGCGGCCTCAAGAAATGGTTCTATTTACCAAAACAGAGCTCTCCCTTTGGCTACGGTGTAAATAAAGTGTAGGTTTACTTTGCTTGTGTTAAAAGGATGACTTTGAGTAGCTATACTAAAAGGGTTTTGCACTCCAAGCCAAAAAAAACAATCAATCATCGTGTCAAAATATCAATGTTACATGAACGAATAAGAAACAATAAGTTTTCATTAAACGTGTCTTTTTGACCATTACTTTATCAATGCCATTCAGTGCTTCACTTGTTAACACATGCCAAAGCCGGTACTTTTTGGTCCTGAATGCTTCGTCTGTAGAGACACGCGTCTCAGCCGCGGAGATGCGGCGCAGCGCGACACAATGTTCTGGTGTCTACGTGCACGGGGCCAGTTGTCATGAATACGTAATACAAGGGCAGGACGCGAATTCTTTCATTTATTATTCAATCATTCGTTCGGCGTGAGTCGGCTTTAATTTCATGCCGGCTGGGCACAGTGCCCCGAGCGACGCCGGCTCTGCCAGTGTGGAGACCATTCCGATTCCGCATTCAAACTTACACCATTCAACGATCAAAGTTTGTACATTTTGACGGTTGAAAATTAATCTAATTTAGAACAATATCGCTGTTGTTTGTAATTAAAATATGTATAACAACGACTTAAACAACTTTGTTCAGGTTTTTGTACCCGATGTCTTGAACAACGCTTAAGATTCGAGCCGGCATCAGCACGGAAGCGCATTCCTTACTTTATGGTCCGCTACAGCAGAGTACTGCGAAAAAGACAATTCTTATTCTAAAAGGCGAGGTCGGCGAGGATGTGGTGCGAGTGCGTGCCCGTTTTGATTGAAACCACCGCCACCGCCGCCGCCGCCGCCGCGCGACCGACACCGAATTGAAAACGCAAATTTAGTGACACATCTATTAACGGAAACGTGAAAAAGGCGCAACCAGAAAATAGAGTAGGAAGCGAAGGGCCGTAATTGTAACAATATTTTATTACGGAAGGAATTCAGATTTCGGGATTCATTTAGGGTTGTAACGGTACCCCAATGCGAATTTAAAGCGAAACGAAATTTACCTACAAATAACACGAAAAGTATATTTAATGAGTAATTATTTTACGAATCTCATGCCTGACTGATCTTTTAAAACTTTCATAAGTACGAGTGGCTAATTCCACACAATGGAAATAGTTTTAGTATTTCACTTTGTGAAACATAAATAAACCGCTAATATTCAATAAACATCTTTGGTGGAAAGCACAGCCGTTAAGTATTCTGGAGATATTTCTTGATAAGAATGAATGCAAAGCGTATATTTTGGCAAAAATGACCCGAGGGCAGCGCAAAAAAGGGCTTCATCTTCCCTCGAATCGGATCTATCTCTTGAAATCATTTTTACAACTATCAAAGGGAGCATTACATTAAAATTCAGGAGACAGCAATGCGACCTTGTTCCGGCTCCTCCTTTATGTCGCGGCCTCGCGGCGCGGGCGCCATGTAGGCACATGTACCCTCTCCTATAAATAAAATATGCCAGAAAACATTGCATAAAACGCATGTAAAGTGTATGTTTTATTAATGATTATATGGGAAGCTGTTTTAAGTTATTTATTAAGATTCAAATGATACTTATTATGTAAGTGTTCTACAAAGTTCATAAAATATTCTGAACTGGGCTTTCTCGGAATCATAAATTCGTAACTCCATTTCAAACTCAAATCAAGTCTCGGATTGACCTCGTAAGTTCCTTGACCGCCGATAAGTTTAGCCTAGACTTGGGTCAGATTTATTAATCTAACCATCGCTGAATGGGAAGTTTAGGCTACAGCTCATTTGCTGGCAAAGGTGAGTGATTTTATAATATCTTAAGATTATCCTACTAATTCACCCATTCTAATATTACTAATGCGAAAGTAACCATGTCTATCTGTTTCGCTTTCACGGTTAAAGAATCTCTTTAGATTAAACCCCGAGGAAGGACATAGGATACTTTTACCCGTGATAACATACTTCTACGCGGACGGGGAGTCGCGGGCAACAGCTAGTATTATAAAAGTGAATGTTCGTTTGGATGTTTGTGTTTCAATCACCCCTAAACGACTGAACGAATTTGTGTAAAATTTGGCATGTGAATAGTTACTGTCTTGGGACACACACAGGATACATTTATCTCGGAAAATTTCACGTCTCTCTAACTAGAGTCAATAGAGGAAGTCAGATAATTATGAGTTTAATTTTGTATAAAATATTATTGCTGTTGGTAGTACCCAAGACACGCCACAAGTCGATGTGTCACGACGCGTCTGGCACTGGCCGGGCGCCGGGCGCATTCGCCCACGATTCAAATAAAAAAGTCCTCCGTCACTCAAGTATGCTTCGCCATTCACTCGGTGCCTAGAAATTTGCTCCCGCGACCCGTTGACTTACTGTGGACATTCTGGAAAGAATCATGTTTGAAATTCTCAGCAATTATTTGCAACAGATACTATGACCATGCGCTCCTGTTATAAAACGAAAACCATTTTTTTTTCCTCAATTCAAATTTAATACTGTAAGGTTAGTCGTATCCTTACAAAGTCGAACGTAGCTTAGAGGCGTTAGGAGCGAGATGTGACCCGGGGTTCTACACGGTCCTTGCAAATGGACAGGAAAAAGGCGCGGGAAGAATGCGTGGGTGCTTTTAATTTAATATCGACTGACACCGAATTGGAATCGAAAGTCCCGCGGACGTGCCCTGCCGCTTAATCTCGCCTGTTTGCCGTTTTAATATTTATTACACATCCATGCTTGCGGCTTATTAAAAAATTACGAGCTTATTGAATTTGTCTACACTTATTAAATTATTCGGCATGTAGGTAAATTTTTGTAGCGCTGAAACAAAAATGCATGGAATTCATAACATAATCTATGGGAACGATTTTATAATCGTGTAAAAGTTGTTTATTGAATGAAACATCCAAAAGTTTACTCACGAAAACTATCGCAAACGTTGAGGAACGTTTTTAAGCACAAACTGTGTGATATGTATCTCGATCTTAAGTCGTATTTGTAAACTTTCAAAATGTAGGTGTTCACAAAGAAATTCCTCCGACTAAGACGTTTCTTATTTTACAGCACGTTCCTCTCTCTAGGAACGGTTTTCTACGAAAAATAACGTACGCATTTAAAACAATAAAAACAACGTACACGTCTGACAGAGGCGGCTTGAGTGAATTTTCGCAGCGCGTTAGGAAGTCGTGTTCTTACCTAGCTCCACGCTCGCTGTGAGAGAGGGCGCCTCAGTTCGGATGCGGCACTTTCAGTTATTTAGTTTTGGTATAACGTTTATAAAAACGCCCCAATAGTTGGTGACCCCCTCTTCCAGAGCTGGGGACTCATTATGGCCGTTTTTATAATTGTGGATAAAACATTGGTCACTTTCTGACAAATACAGTGCGAGAGTGAATGATGCTTTATCCACAGTGATAAACGCAATCATAATACGGGCCGTGATAACTCTTAAACAGTTCATCCAATTTTCATTAAACCAAGCTAAGAACCCCCGTGTGGTTGCTGGGTTACAATAGTGCCACTCCATGTGTATCCGTGGATGTCGTAAAGGAATAATGGCTTGTAGTACTGTTAGGCGATGGGCTTGCAAAACTGTCATTAATACACTATTAAACTACTTGGCCTGATTGTGCAAAATGTGATTACTGAATTATAAACAAGTCTTTTTAGAGTTGTTGGTATTTCCGTAGCTCTGCCTACCCCACTATCTGGGTAAGGACCATTCCGAATCAAGACTTTCATTAAAAAATATCACGTCCCGATCGGTCCGTCCGTGGCAACTACAATACAATACAATACAAATACTCTTTATTGAACACCAAAAATAAAAAATAAAAACAGAACATGGAACAGTACATTTAAATCATAGGTATACAACAGGCGGTCTTACCGCTAAATAGCGATCTCTTCCAGACAACCTTGTAAGAGAAATAACTGAGGACACAAATTCATGGCAGGGGGTGTAAACTAATTACCACACACACACACGACACCACAGACAGACACACAGACTCACACATACACATATACGTTAAAAATATAAAACCCCTATTTTTTTGTTGGGGGATAAAAATAATCAGCATCCTCCTCTGGGAAAAGTAGCAAAGTTTTGGGCACGAGGCACAAAAAGAGAATAGCGCTTCAACTGAATGTAGACCTTTACCGTGTGGCGGTCGGCGCAAGAGCAACGACGTGTAACTACTTAATCTGATTAAAATCGTATCATGCACTTCTAGGTAGCGAGCATGTAAACGAAAACTTACATGTAAAAAACTGGTCAAGAGCATGTCGGACCACGCTCAGTGTAGGGTTCCGTCTCCGTTAGCATAAAAACAAAAATAAACACAAGTATGAGCTTTCAAGTAAGAACGATTCCTATAATTTGTAGTTTTGGATGTTTCAATATTATAGCTATATTAGAGCTATCCCACCATGCCTCACTCAAGCTCACACTGTAAAGTTTTAATTATTTATTTCACTACCGATCTTAGGGCGTGGAATAAATATCTAGGTTTACAAAATTTCATCTTTGTGACTTTGATAGTTTCTGAGAGAAAGTAAGCTGGCGGACAGACAGAGATAATAGAGAGATAGACGGACAAATTGAAAGACGGACATGGCGAAACTACCTATAACATGTTCCTAGTTTGACGCCGGAACCCTAGAAAGAAGCCGGTGTAAATAAATTTTAGGACCTAATGATAGTTTGACTAGTAAAAAAAGTAAGAATGTCGCGTTTATCAAGAATAACATTTCATCATACACCGAGGATAAAGTTGTAAGAGAATGGAATTACACCGAGCTTTCATTTAGGTTCTTCAGCTAAGCGGTGTCAGTGGGGTAAATTTAGTTTGGGCCGGCAGGAGCCCGCCGGCGCCGCGAACTTTGCTCCAACTCGCGAACACGTGTTAACATGAGTCGTCTTTGAAAAATTCAATAAGGACCTTATTTGTATGGGGTCAGCGTACGGCGCGACACAAAAAGGAGCATGATGAAATTACTGCCGGCTTCGCCCGCGCCGCCGCGCCCGCGCCCGCGCCCGCGTGCTGCGAGCGTCTTTTATTGTGTTACAATTACTCGATTATGCGTAAAAATGTCGCTGCGGAGCGAAAAGCACGAGACTTCTCAGCTTGAGGAAACGTAACAATAATCAAATAAAGCAGAGTGGCAATATTTTTGATATTTTCTAAGACCTTTCAGCCGACGTACGTTTTTATATTGCGGAAAAATAGAGAGTGAGATAGAAATGATTTTATTTCGGAACAGTCTGTTACTTAAATATTTGATTTATTTACCCAGTGGGTTGGTTTTCTCCTCGCACGTACTAAACGATATTTGGCGATCCCTAAGACGAGCAGTTTGTCACGTACGTGACGCAGCGGCACAATGGAACCTTCACTGTTCCCCGGCCGTACGCGCTTTGTGTAAACTGACTGTTTTCAGCATGATTATTAGGTGTTTTGTAGCAAGCACCGTGCACCGCTTCAATACTGTTCGGTTGCGGATATGGCATAAAGCAGGCTGACTCAGCACTGATTTATGTAGTAACTCTAATTCGCACCATAAATAGCTATCGCTAGTACTAAAGTACCTTGTCGCAGCTGATAGATTCAAACCACTCTCATTTTAATACGTTATTGCGACAAGGTATTTAAAGGAGTTCTGAGTTCGACTGTAGAACTAAACAGAGAAATCTATAAATACATTAAGTCTAGTTATAGGCTACAGTTTGGTTTAGTAATGCCATAATGTATAGAGCTGTCATGAAAAAGTAAAATTGAGTTTGAATCTTAAATCTTTAGATCTAAGACTGGCGTCTCTGTACATTTTGACACGGCTTAACTGAATTTTAGACTATATCTAAAATCATTTTGATGCCAGATAAATTTCGAATTTGGTGTTAGTAATGTAAAATTGGTACGAATTTCAATATAGAAAATAATACAACTTAAGTTAAAATAGCTATGTTCAAAATATGGAAAATTAAAATTAAGAACGAGCAAAATAGGTATCTACGAGTACTTACAATAAATCAATATATCAGGCGGACCAGAGGCCCTAGCCAGGATGCGTACGCTAACGAGCGTTTCTATTTGTTTTGTGTTTAAACCAATCGCGTCGTTGGCAGATCACGTGATACGAAAAGTCAGTGACGCGATTGGTTTTAGCAAAAAAAAATAAACGCTAGTTAGCGTACGCTTCTTTGCTAGGGCCTCAGGCGTCTTATTCAAAACCAACTGTAACAGGAGGTTATGTTGTTGCTATATATACACACATAACTATTACTGTAAAACCACCTGTAAAACCTGTAAAACCACTGTACCAGCAATGAGCCGATAATCTATACTGAATGAACGGTATTCTGTATCCTCCTAACAGTCTTCTGCAGACAGACAGACTGAGTTTCTCGCTGCGCTCGCTTACTTTACTGAAACACTTTTATGTTGATCTGAAATAAAATATTTAATGTTTATTTAAGGAGTTTACATTTTTGACTTTTATGTTTTTTTATATAATATGATGAAATGTTCAAATTCAATCGACATGTTAAATTTTGTCCGTAAAACCGTTTGTTATTGTATATTAAATTTCGATAACTAAGGATATTTCAGTTACTGTCTACATGTTAACTTTTGATATACAAATACATAGAAATATTTTCGTCATTTCAGACATATCTGACTTTTAACCGTTCGTTGTTGTAACTATATACATTTAGAAACGTATTAAGCTTAAAAGCTAAAAAAAATAAAAAAAATAAAAAAATAGCTAAAATTTAAAGCTTAGGTATTTTAAGCGTAAAATCTATTAATTTTGGTTTGTTGCCGTCAAAATATGTATATGAATTTGACGAGTAGGTTGTACCTATACCTGAATTTATCTTTTTGCTGCATGTGGCATTTTGTGTTAAAAATTAAGAATGTAAAAAGATTTAGTTTTGTGGATATTATTATGTTTCACTATGTTCGACCTTGAAAACTATGTTAATTATTTGTTGTTAGTATCAAGACTTATTACCACCTGCGGCCTCTAAATTTCAATTTGGCTTAAATATATTTAAAGATATTTGCCTCAATGTCATAAATTACTCGTATTTCTCTTCACGTCTAAACCCTAATATTTCTCTAAAAGGAGTGTTAAAACGCGTCGCGGGAGCCGAAATACCCATAAGGCAGATTTCGGAAATCGAACGAGGTGAAAACAACTTTCGGTACTGTTCGATAATCTACGGCGATTGCAGCGATAGGGGCGAGGTGTTTGCGCAGAGATTAATGATGCGATACCGGGCCACGGCGGCGCTCGACAAAAGAGCCTCTCACTTACTCTTTGGTGCCTGGAGTCTCTCAAAACAGCTGCGAGGCGCTCCGTTAGATTGCATTTTGAGGGATGAATTGAATCATATCGGCTTAACATGGTAGATAGCGACGAACCGCTTATTGAAGGATCATGCCAGTAAAAGATTTGGGTAATAGTCTTTAAAATGTTAATTAAGAGCGTAAGGCTTTGAAGGCGATGCACGAGAAAGAAATTAAAGAGCAGTTCTAGAGCATACATTGTACGGGTAGTACGGGTAGTATTGTACTACCCGTACTACCCGTCCAATTTATTTATTTATTTATTTATTGTATTCAGGATAACAACAGCTAATACTAGGTGAGAAATACAGTTGTTTAGACAATTTTGTAAGGCCAATAAAAGTTATCCACAAATATAAATCTAAAAGAACTTATGAAATCAAAATACCAGGTATTTACAGATGGTTGGTACCTAGCATGTAAAATATCAACAAACTTATAATATATATACTATCCGGGTAAGCTGTTTCCAGTCTTATGCTATAAGTCACCAATGTCACCATCCTAGCAACCATTATGTATGTATACATGCACATACAAATACACATACACACGGCTGGTTTGCTATCATTAGCACAACATTTAATATTAAATTTCTACTTAAAGTGCTATATATTCTACTCACACCTCTTCAAATTACTATAGTTATATATTTTTATGCACAGTTTACTTTACCTTATATTTTAATTACAAAAATACTAATTCTGTATAAAGTAGTATAATAGGATTAATTGCTGTCTTTTTCGTATAACTCTCAGGTACATAACTTATCTTATCTTACAAATTGCCTATATTGGGCCATTTTGGATACACTATGACTCCTTAGGATCTATTGTGCGACTACCCTCTTATACACTCAGCTGTTCGAATGTGCGGGTTTCCTCACGATGTTTTCCTTCCCCGTAAGAGCATCAGGTAATGTACTTAAGTTAGAAAAACTCTTTGTTACAAGTTACTGCGGGGATTCGAACTCGGTACCTTACGACCACGAGTCGACCCCCTAAGCCACCGGGCCACCGACGTTCTTGTAAGGGTACTTCACTGAACAAAGAGCAAGATAAAACGTCGTCATCACAACCCACGTGCCTACCGGCGCTATACTCATACACCCACTGCAACGTGTATGTTAAATATGTATTATATATATATGTAATTTACCTTTGGACTTCGCTATTTGCTCAAAGATTGATAAATTTGGTTTTTAAATATATGTTTAGATACAGCAAAAGGGTCAATATCTTTAAAGTAGGTATTATACAAATAGGGTATACGCGTGAGGATAGAGTTTTTTCCGTAGTTAGTTTGATGGAATGGTACGTGCAACATATTAGTGTGTCTAGTGCGACGCTTTGGAGTACGAAAAGAAAGGCCAGCTAGTAGCTCGGGGCAGTGAACATTACCACGGACTATGTCAAATAACAGTCCCATGTCCATTAATTTACGCCTGCTTTCAAGTGTAAGGAGGTTTAGGCTGCGGCAATTATCCAGGTAGGATGAAGATGTCGTGCCAAATCTATACTTTAAATGTGACAGGATTTTTTTTTGAATTCTTTCTATACGATTATTATGAGCCGCATAGCAGGGCGACCAAATGGAACAGGCATATTCAAGAATGCATCTCACGTAAGAATAATATACAATTTTAAGGCTGACTATGCTCTCAAATGCTTTGCAAGTTCTCATCACAAAGCCTAAATTTCTAAATGATCTACTTACTATGTGATCAATGTGGTTCCTCATTGTCATCTTGTCATCAAACATCACGCCCAAGTCCCGGACAACGGTAACTCTATTGATAGCAACACCACGGAAATTATACTTGAAACTAAGTGGTTCAGGCTTGCGCGTGAAACTAATTCAATTCAATTTTTTGGGATTATATGGCCCCATCGAACGATGCGATGATTCCGCCAATGTCGAGGTTGGATAAAGCACAGCCAGTTGACCTTTGGTCTTGTACGGTAGAATTATCCTTGTTCGGTACGCGCGTGAAACTAATACTTTGACATTTAGCGCTGATCGTAATTTTGTTTTGTGAGTAATAGTAAGTAAGGTTGTCCAAATCTTTTTGCAAAAGCTCACAATCAGCTAGTGAGCGAACTTGTAAGTAAACTTTTTTATCATCTGCGTATAGAAGATGGTGGGCGTTATTGAAGCAGGAATAAATATCATAGATATATGCGTTATAAAAGAGAGGGCCTAAATGCGAGCCCTGGGGCACGCCAGATGGAACATGAATGAAATCAGATCTGAAGCCACCAACTACTACTGCTTGAGATCGGTTAGATAGATAAGAGTGAACCCACCTCAATAAATCACCGTGAATTCCAAGTGATTCTAGTTTTTTAAGAAGGATGTCGTGGTCCACACGGTCAAAAGCCTTTTCAAAGTCGGTGTAGACCACGTCAACCTGTCCACCCCCTTCCATTTCATTAAGTACAAAGTTTGAGAAACATGCTAAGTTAGTTATTGTGGAGCGACCCCTTAGGAAACCGTGTTGTTTGTCCGATATGCCGCGAGCTATAATAGGATAGATAGCATTATAAACAATAGATTCAAACACTTTACCAATTGTATTTAATATGGAAATCGGGCGATAGTTGTCAATACGTGATTTTGAACCCTTTTTGTGGATTGGAATAATGGGTGCTTTTTTCCATGACGATGGAAAAGCACATTCAGTTAAAGAGCGACGGAATAATATAGCTAAGGGTTGAGCCAAACTTTCAGCACAGCATGTCAAGAAGACAGGAGGTACACCATCACATCCAGGTCCTTTAGATTTATCTAATGTTTTAAGGAATTTTGCTACAGCATCACAGGTTATATCCACACCAGTTATTACCTCGTCACACTGGTATAGGCAACTAGTGTCTGCATTGTTTGAGATGTTCGTGGATGTGGGAGCAGCAAAAACACTTTGAAAAAACTTGTTAAATGCACCACATATACTTTCACCGCTGTTGTAGTATTTCCCGTCTAGAGTAAAATTATTGGGATAGTTGCTACCACCACGTTTCGACTTCACATACCTCCAAAAAACATTCGGGTTGCGTCTTATATGTAATTCAGTGTTGCTAGTGAAGCGCTGAAAACATTGCTCTTGAACTCGTTTGCATCTGGCTCTGAGCAGTGAGAACTCGTCGTAATCACGCGGGTTACAATATTTTTTCCATTTTCTATGTAACTTAAGTTTCTCACGAACTATTTTAATTAGCGCTGAGCTGTACCATACTGGGTAATAAATGTATGCTCTATTATTCTCGTCTGTTATTTTTGGCTTTTTAAAAACATTGGAATTCACTAAAGTACAGTATTTGGTACCAAATGACCGTTAACAGCATTACCAAACAAGGTAACTTAAAACACGGTTAAAAAGTAGCCCATCAAAGTTAAAATGGACGGACGGACAGACGAATGGACAGTGTAGCTACGCTGAAATAAAAAGTTTCCTGAAAAAGCACAAACTCCGCCCAGACAAAGTCACGTTAATATATATTATAATATACATACAAGTTCAACTGTATATCATACATCAGAATAGTTACGAAAAAGACGAAGTTTGCAAATGCTAACTGAATACAGATCGCTCCACAGCAATACTTGTTCATTGTTATTTATCGTCCCTCCGAGGTCTGTGGATCTCCGAATATCTCCGAGTATCTCCGAGAACTTGCCGACCATCTTCGAGCGCATTAAATAATGATCCCACCATGTCACGAGTCACGAAGTCTGTCTACTCGTAGAGGTGGAAGGGAAGAAATGGAAAACTCTATCGAGATATAAATCATAAGTAAATGAGATACAGTGCATCGCGGCCCTCCCTTCCTGTCTCGGAAATGGAAATCACAAATGATGACAAAGTGACAACAATGTGAATTAATAGCTTCTGAGATAGGTGAGGTTGTGTTATGCTAGAAATGTCATAATATCAATCAAAAATATATAAGGAGCCTTTTAGTGGAAGAACCCTTATAGTTTCACCGTGTCCGACCGTCCGTCCCTCCATCCGCAGCCTAGCTCAGAGACTCTTAGTACTAGACAGCTGTAATGTGGCATGAATATACCAATTAGTTACACCAACAAAGTGGTACAATAAAATATTGAAATTAAATAAATAAATTACGACATGAAACGTTGGCCTAGTTGGGAGTGACCCTGCCTCCGAAGCCAGCGGTCCTGGGTGCAAATCCCGGTAAGGGCAGATATTTGTGTGATGAGCGCGAATATTTTGTTCATGAGTCTTGGATGTTTTCTATATATATTTAAGTATGTATTTCTCTATTTAAGTATGTTTATCGTTGTCTAGTACCCATAGTACAAGCCTAGAGCTTAGTTTGGGACGTGGGGATGTAACTTTTTTTTCTCGTCTTCTCCTTAGTGTGAGATATCGTTGGATAGGTCTTTCAAAAATATTACGGGTTTATAAGAACAATTTTTCGATTAAAGACTCCGTTTAGGAAATATTAACCTTAAAAGCGTTATTTTTTTTATACTCAAGTGCTTTAGAATAGTCTAATTATTTGCCATCTGTGTACTGTATAACAAAATAGAAAAGTAATAAAACAAGGTACTAACCGTATTACGTACTAAAAAAAAATAACTAAACTAGTTCACTTCTTACCTTTATTTAGGCAGAATGGCCTCCAACCCAAGCCTTATCTCATGAAAAATCATAAAAGTTGAAAAAACAATATGCCAACGATAAAAGTTTCGTCTTACTTACCATGTCTTGGTCTTCCGGTAACCTTCGGGGAGGGAAGATGGCCGATTGAAAGATGTCCGGCTTTTGATTTTGATTTATTCTGTTTACTGATTTACTCTATTCACTTGACATTGGCGAAATCACTGTGTGGACCGCCATTAATTAAAAAATAATAATAATAATACCATGTCTTGGTAATATTTAATTGTTTAATTACGTTTTTTTTTTATTTTTATTACTAAAATTCAAATATAACATGTTGTTAAGTTTTAAGTTATCACTGCAAAACATGTGAAAAGTTTTTCAAAAGATAGGTTTTTTTGGCCAAATAAAAAATTACGTCAGCTCTTACTTGTTTTCTTTTCTTCCACTTAGCAAATTATATGATTGCAATCGAGGCTAAAAGCAGAGTATATAAAAACTCATATACGGGTTCATACCGCGGTTAGAATGTTGAGCGAGTTCCCGATGTAACAATATTTATTATATAATATTTAAACGATATTGTAATCGTCATGATCACGGAATATCTGAAATCTACGGGTAGGCTAATGATAGCATAGTATTATAGGTTGCAACATCGTCCAAATATCGGAAACTCGCCTAATATTGTAACCGCGGTAAGGACCCGTTTTATAAACTTTAGTATAATTATTATTTTTGTCTTTACCTAACATGGGATTATGGGAGTCCCGGACACGCAGGGGCCCTTTAGACAAGTTTAATTTACTTCAGTGATGGGGCACCAACCACCGGTTAGTCTAGGACTATTTTATTTATGGGAACATTATAAATGTAATGATATGAATTGATGAAAGTGGGGCGGCTGTCTGGCCAATACTGATTACTATGGTTGAAATGGTAGACGGTGACACGACAACACAATGGAATGGGCCCAAAATAGCCGCAAACACAAAGCAGCAGTGATGAAAAAGTTGCAGGAGCTAAGGGTGGAGAGGTGCTTCTGGACTTTAATTAAACTCCCACGAGGTGCTCGATGGCTACTTATGCATCATATCCGCCCTTCAACCATACAACACTTGCGACTCAATCTGGCCGGCCAATTAAGGTAAACCAGATGGTCTGTTCCTCATCATCGTACATTCTATGCAGGCAGCTTTATACGACACTGAATTCGACTCACCTGTCTGCTGCCTAATTGAGATGGCACGCGCTAAAATGTGTTTTGTACGCTTGGATGGGACTTCTTAAACTTACCGGATAAAACTTCGCCTTTGAGATCGACGCAGCGCTGTATGGAGAAAATCACCCCCCAGGACCTTTCCTCAGGACCGTTCAGGTCCCGCTGTGTCGCTACTCGCCAACAGTTCGGCAGTAGCTGCCATGCGGCTTTAAAATATTAAAAAAACTAGATTATTATTAAGAGTTCCTCCCTGCTGAGCCATCACCAGCACAGCCAGCACTTAATATCCTAATAAGTAAGTTAACCAAAATTGACATTGGGTGTACATTCTCATTGATTTATGGGTCTTTATGTAAAAAGGTTCGTAAATGAAGTTTTTCCAGCGCCTACTGCTACTTATTAATTCTGTATCAGCATCGCTTTTATGAAGCTTAGCGGCCTTCGTTTTATTAAAAAAAGGGCATTGACCTGCTTGGCGTCAATAATCTTTCTTTATAGTTAAAGTTTAGAAGATGCCTCCGACTGCATGAGGTTGTTTACAGTGTTAAGTTTAATAATTAACTTCTTAAAATGAAATTTTCTGGTCTTTACTGCTTCAGTTGGCAAGGAGGCGACTAAGAATGGTTCTCTCTGCAGAATAAGTTTAGGTACAACGAGTTTATGGGCACGGATCTCAGTTTAGGGTGTACCTATGGGGTGTGGGATTGACGAAAGAAATAGATAATCTTGTATTCATCTTTTTTTTCTTAATACAACGTTAATTTTTACGCATTCAATTTTTTGATTTTATTAATCGACTTTTTTATTTTGTGCTTTTTAGTTGGAATTAAAAGACAGTAAACGCAATCTGGTCGTTTCATTGGGGGAATTAATATCGTGGGGAATGTTAAGCAGTTTGCGGTGGTCTAAACTACTGATTATTAAACCATCTAGAGACCTAACCCGGCTCAGGGCTACATGGGCTTGACCTTTCGCAAAAATGCGTGAATAACTACAGCTCGATCCAAGGTAGTGCCTTGTAACTTACGTACTGTAACACCCCAGCACAATATCAATGGCAATATTCTATTTTGCTCTGTATACGAAGTGCCGTCATTTAAAATCATCTTTCAAAATTGTAAAATGCTGGGAGTATTATTCGATTTTAAGAATTAAATTGAATTATATTATAAAATTAGGCATAATTTTTCACGATTATAGGAACTGTTATATGATTACATAACAATTTTATCACAGCTTAATTAGAAGTGTTGAAAATTCAAGTATCTAATAACATTGTGGTTGCTAACAAACTTTAAATCGCTATAAATGAATAATCATATCCTTATCCTTAATGATCATTCAAAATTATTAATGATGAAAAAAACCTAAAGATGATTTTTAAATACCTACTCAATGATACCCCATTTGTCTTACGTGGTCGACTATTTTATTTTTAATTTTCACAATATGGCGTCTGGTTTCGGCCATATTGAATTTTGATTACTGACATAATATCTTCAGTGACACTCACCAGATCAAGAAAATTCATAAGAATCATCAAAATAGGCCTACGCGTTTAGTTTTTAGAGCGCCACAAAGAAACAAACATACATATATAGGCTGTAAAACACATTACCCTTCTTTGCGTCGCGCAGTCGGATAAAAAACTAGATTATTATTAAGAGTTCCCCACTGCTGAGCCATCTTCGGCACAGCCAGCATTAATATCCTAATAAGTAAGTTAACCAAAATTGACATTGGGTGTACATTCTCATTGATTAATGGGTCTTTATGTAAAAAGGTTCGTAAATGAAGTTTTTCCAGCGCCTACTGCTACTTATTAATTTTGTATCAGCATCGCTTTTACGAAGCTTAGCAACCTTCGTTTTATTAAAAAGGCATCGACCTGCTTGGCGTCAATAATAAGTTGCTAAATTTTATATTTTAACCTTTAAACTAATGTATTATTTTTAAAATGTTAATAACTTTTTGAAACATTTATTTGAATTTAATTTCACTCTAAACGATAAAATACTTATGGTGGACTTAATGGCCAGTAGAATTCTCTAACAGTACCCTACTACACTAAGTTCACCTTTGTACATCCTTTGCAACATTGTATTTGGTATAATAAAATATTTACATACATACAAAAAACATAGATATAAATACATTTAGTCACATTCATTTACGCAGCTCATAAAGAAATAAAGCTCATAGAGATACAGTAGACATATGAACAAATATGACTGGGTATTTATCAGATTTTTATGAATAATCAAAAACTTTCGAACTACATAATAATATATTGTTTACGTTTTTATTGATATTCATTAAATCATGAGTTCATGACGATTATTGTCCAAGTTCATTCTAAAAGAATAAGATGTTTCTTATTTATTTGACGCTAGTGTTTAATTAAAAGAAGTGCTGCAAATATAGTTAATGACAATATAATAGTTATTAATTTCGGCTTTAGTAAAGTGCAGAGGGCGGCACCAGCACTATGAGTTTTCAATATTCGCCTGTTGGCCGCATCATAAATCTTCCGGGCGCTTGCAACGACAACCTGCATTCCGCCCGACCCGTCCCTAATATTTAATCAAAATTGTACAGCCCAGCTTCGCTTTTTAACCAACTGCAAACAAAAACCAGGAGGTTCTGAATTTAACGTCAAATATACGATTCGCATGGCCTTGGTTTTCTCGTAAAGTAATTTTAATGGAAACACAAGAATTATCCTAAAAGTTTTATTAAATGTTCACAGAACTTGACATAAGACCAATTCATAAATGCACGATTGTAAAAAAAATTGCTAAATTATGCTTTGGCCTTAGCATTAACTATGACATGAAGTTAAAAAAGTAGATAAGTGACAAAAGATGCTGTAACTAAAGATAATTCTCAACCTGCTGGTACGGAACCCTTAAACTTAATTAGACAAATTGCTTGCAACTTAAGTCTGTGTTTGCCCAATAAATGTATGATAATGAATAATATTTGGTTAACGAAGTGAAACGGAGACTGACAAGTCAAGTATAATGTAATCAAATATGAGATTTAATTGGCGCTTATCGTCGCGCGGCTTGTTCTTTGCCGAGCCGATATCGCTTGGCAAACGTTGTTAAGGGATATTTGACTTATGTGTACGCAACTAAAAGCTATTAGGGCTCTTGAGCAAACAACTTGTTTAAGTCGTCAATCGGATACACGATCAAGTGGTTTGCGGAGCCGCCCCGGGCTCCCCGAATTTAAACAATCTTCGCTGTACGTTCATCGTACTCGTAGTTATGTAAGTATTTAAGAAATGTACAAATCTGTGAATAGAGATTCGGTATTACTGACTTTTTCGTGTATTGTTTAATATAATGTAAAACAACGGTGAAAGGTAGTCGACCTCGCGCACCAGGGGTTTCGTTTTAAGATATAACTAGAATATAAAATCTGAGAAAATTGACATTTTTAATGAACTATTTCGTAAGGGATACATTTTGGTACTAAACATTTTTAAAAAGCTGACAATTTTGATAACTTTATTCGCATGTTTTTCGTTGAAGAAATCCTATGATATTTAAGAATGTTTTTTGATTTATTACTTGAGTACCAATAACCTTTTAATCTTGGTAAAACATTTTTTTTATTTACGTTTTGGTTTTAAAGTAAACAGTAATCAATTGAATTTGTCGCTGCAGTCGCGGCGCGCGCAAACTATCTCCGTAACACGTTCTTCGCGCCGGAGCACCCCGCATGTCAGTAACAATAACTACCTAATGATAATGTTTACATATAGCTGACGTTTACACAGAACTAATATTGCTAGGTACACATGTCATATCTCTGAACTAGTATGATCCTGTTTTTCAGGCATTGATTACATAGTAATTTTTAACACTTAACGTAAAAAAACAAAAAAAAAATATAAGATTTTATGGTAGGTAATAAAACTAATAAGTTATTTTACACCTATTAGACTTAGGATGAACCTGTTTTTCAGGCTTGCATAGTAATTTTTAAGTACTTATCTAAACGTTAAATTAACGAAATTCGTACTCGTACACAAATTGAAGGTAAGATTTAAAGGTAAATATTATTACACTCACAAAAAGTTACAAAATGAGTTATTCATTTAATATAATTATCATTAAAACCTTCATATTATGCTTTTTAGAGTGCCATCTATTTGCAGTATCTTGATACGTGCTAGTAACTTAGTATTCAAGTTACTAAAAAGTAAATATTAATCACTTAATAAGAATCACAAACATGTAGGAAAACACGGTAAACTACCTTTTTATGGCATGGAAGGTACTAAATAGACCACCTGAATTAATTATTTTCAAGATTTCAAATGTGTTACGAACAAAGACTTGAGGCCAAGATGGAAAGCTTTATCCAGCATTCAGCTTCCCATCATTTCACTGACTATCCTGCCTATCCTGCCTAACAATAATTGATAAAAAAAGACTTGCTTTAACACGGGTATAATTTACTCATTATAGGAAACACCAGCACTCAGAACACATACACATTTTGTACATAAAAACTAACGGAGTCTTTCGCCCTTCTTCTTATTTGTAGGTACTTTAAAGGTGAGCGAAGTTTAAAGGAGGAGACCGGCAGCTTCCAGGCACAAACGGTTCATAGACTTGCCTCAGGAGGAGCATGATCGTGGCGGGGATGTTAGGCCAGGAGCCGGCGGTGCGGGCTGGTAAGTGCAGTAATTGAGCGAGCAGCGGGCGTCAATGTTTAATCAGCCCCGAGCGGAGCGAGCCGTTTATCAATCGGCTGAAAAAACAACATATTTCAATATCCTCTGATTAATATCCGCTGCCAGTTCGCCGGCCGAGGCAAACATGAAATTTATGTACTGCGACCAAGCGGTTTATTTCATTTTGCTTTTTAAATTACAAATGTTTCGTGACAATTGGTTGACGCGTCGCCTCCAACTGTTGCTGGCAGATTATATTAGGTTTTGGATTAGATGTACCGTTTTGAAGACTAGAGTAAAAATAAAATTGAATGTTATGGTACGAATAGCACTTGGTTAAAATATTCTGATCTTACGAGAAGCGTTTTTAGCATTAGTTGCTGTGATTATTGTTTAATAATTTGAATGCAAAGTCTCTTTAAAAACTCAGTAAAAAAACTACAATGGGAATTATCAACTAGGCAAGTCCTATCAAGAGTATATTCACAGTGTATATTTTTGTCCTATTTCTGTGACTGTTTGAATTCAAGCGTGAGAGTAAACTTATACACACTACATACACACCAAATATTTGTAAAGATTGATTGAAATGTCTGTCAACAAGGGAAAAACCGGTTTTTAAAGGATAAAGTGAAATGTGTTCCTATTGAAATAAAATTCCATGGTAAACTTTCCATAATATTTCACAATCAAAGCCACCTCGTTTTGTATTTGCTAAGCTGTCGAATCGGAATTATATAACAATACCAGTTAATTTATTAAGATAACTGATCGTCAGTTCGCTCTTACTATTTTGTAATAGCCGTTTACCTCCAGCGCCATGATGCGAGTCCTTTGCGCCCCATTACTGTAATAATCTCCGTGCACATGTTGATATCATTGCCACAAAATTGGAGTTTGGCTCGACAAGGTCTCCGGCGCCGCAGCTATATTAGCATAAAGACATAATTGATGGCTAAACTAATTTAATGTAACACAGCAATTATGCTAAGACGCTCATGGTTTACAACGCCGTAAAATTTACTTCCGGTCCCCGAAACTGCAACGGAAGTAATAAGCAGTGCAATACTCGCGGCCATAAATTAGAATAAGCAGTTTTAAGTGAAGAGGGCGCGCAGCCTCCCGCCTGATACGTACATTTGCTACTTATACCTACTTATATTTTCCGACGTAAATATGTTTTCTTTAAAATATGAAGGTATGAGTTATAGATATGTTTATAGACTTGGGTCAGGTCACAGCAAATGCTGCTGCTTGATGAGAAAGGTATACATATGCAAGTATGAACTGTAATTGAAATTGAATTTCCATTTTCGACGCAGTAGTGCATCGAAAATGGCGATATTTGGACTGATAGTTATAGTAGTCATATGCAATATGCATACGTAATCATTATGTTCAACCAATTTATAATTTTACCGAGTATAACTAGTTCTAACTTACAGGGGTACTACCGAAAATACGTTTTTTCTTTATGCAATTTCTGAGCAGTAGCAGTACAGTCGTAAAATGGAACTCGCGAAACTTAACTCGAAACTTTTATTAAAATAACAACATTAAGCCGTTAATTTGTTAGTAAAAGTTGGACAGACGGTAAAAATTAGTTATTCACGGCGCGAGGCCGCGGCGGCGGCTCGCGTCGCGCCGCTTTTCTATAATTCACCGTTTTCTTAAAACCCGTATCGCAGGACTCCTAGAATATCTTAACGCCAAATGGATGCACCATCACCTCCCCGAGTGGAGTATCGACGGCTTCGCACCTCTGTTAAAAACGTTACGTGGAACTAAAATGTAATTCACGTATTGTGAAAAAGCGATTCCTTGATTGCACATTGATTGACAAGGTAGCCAAAAATTGCGCAGTCTGTATAGTAGGGCGGTTTTCAAAAAAACTGTAAATCGTTAAGGACAAAAATTAAGAAACTTTAACTTTTCCATTTCTTCACGACAATTAGTTTTACATTCAGATACGTTAATTTTCATGACGAAATGGAAAAGTTAAATTTTCTTAATTTTTGTCCTTAACGATGTACACTTTTGATGAATACCGCCCAGTAACATTTTTCCTGTTTTTATAAATATGTATACCACTTGTAAAATGAAAAAAGATAAAAACATATATTTTTAAAACACAATGAGACGTATCATGTCTCAGTTAATGAAGAACCATCATTTTATATTGAAGATACTTAACATCAATTCTTGTGCTAAAATCATTAAACTCCGCCCGCAGCGTAATTGAGATACTAACAGGTTTTCTATAGAAAATCCACTTTCTCGGAAGAAGGAGAGGAATGGCCGTATTCCGGTATCGATGTGCTAACAAATGAAATTAATGCATTTCTCCAGAGAAATAAAATGTCATTAGTTTCGCTCGATGAGCTCGCCCCGGCCTGAACGCAGAGCGACCTCCTTAATAAAGATCTAGTTTATTTTCCCGATCGTTTTCAGTTAATAGCTGTAATATGTAGGGGTATTGAATGGGTAATATAAAGCAGAACCAACTCGAAATTTTCAATCAAATTGATATTTTTAGCTCTTGTGATACGAATGGGGAAGTGGGGATACGAGACGTATTCAGTGTTCTTATAGCAGGCGCAAGCACTTGTAGGTATAGTTAAAGCTAACCCTCATTTCATCCAGATGAGAATAATGTTGGCCAAATTCATACATGGTGTGCAAAAATAAATTTATGTTTAAATTCAAATAAGATTTAAATTATGTAGATAATTAGGTAGGTAATTAATTAAAAAAATATTGATTGTTTTTTTTTTCAACATTACCGTTTGGGTTAATAGACAAATGACATACCAATCAAAAGTATGAAGATTACAGAATATGCAAAGGTTAGGTTGACTATTATTTCCCATCATAACGTTTTTGTGGGCAGGTATAAACAGGTAAATCGATAGAAGTAATTTGCACTGGTCTGGTTAATGAATAAATTTTATGTCAAATTAGAGATTTCATTTTTATGTACAAAACATGTACCTACATACTTTGACATATAAGTAAAATATATACATACATATATAATAATTAATTAATAAAAAAAAACTAAACTGTTTTTTTTAGTCAACCCCCTACAACTCAACTTCAACTTGCATACGAGTGGGGAAAGTTTTTTTAAATTAGTTAATTAGTTTTGTCTAAAGTACTAAAGCCATAACTACTTAGTATTATCAAACAAGTTGTGAATATGAGTTAACATAAATTGTAGTCAAAAAAACTCGTCCCGCTGAATTTTAAATTACATCGGGAGTACATAACTGATCGTCAGTTCGCTCTTACTATTTTGTAATAGCCGTTTACCTCCAGCGCCATGATGCGAGTCCTTTGCGCCCCATTACTGTAATAATCTCCGTGCACATGTTGATATCATTGCCACAAAATTACTAAAAGTAAATCGATAGAAGTAATTTGCACTGGTCTGGTTAATGAATAAATTTTATGTCAAATTAGAGATTTCATTTTTATGTACAAAACATGTACCTACATACTTTGACATATAAGTAAAATATATACATACATATATAATAATTAATTAATAAAAAAAAACTAAACTGTTTTTTTTAGTCAACCCCCTACAACTCAACTTCAACTTGCATACGAGTGGGGAAAGTTTTTTTAAATTAGTTAATTAGTTTTGTCTAAAGTACTAAAGCCATAACTACTTAGTATTATCAAACAAGTTGTGAATATGAGTTAACATAAATTGTAGTCAAAAAAACTCGTCCCGCTGAATTTTAAATTACATCGGGAGTACAATAAGTATGAAATATTAATGAAATATAGGTATGTTAGATTCAGATTCAGATTCAGATTAATTGCTCAATGTAAAATTACGGCATAAATTATTTTGTATTACGTGGCACTTTTATTAGTTCTTCCAGGGAAGCCTGCCGAACATTAGCCTTCGCGGTCGATTCTCAGGAGCGAGAAACCTAAGAAATGATGACTAACCATTTATTGAATTTTCGGGCATCATTCCAGTAGATATCATTTATGTATTTATTCCAGTACAAGTAATGTCGGGTAATCTCCCGCGCCGTATGAAAGAGCTTCTCTCTTTTTGGCACATACCCGCTGTCTATAATTTTCTCTGTCATTAAGTTTCATTGTTCTGTACCACAAAGGCTTGGATTCCCAGAAGTAAGGAAGCCAGAAACAACTAGAGTACAATAGTCCAATGATTTGGGCCGAAGAGACGCGGCTCGCGTGGCTTTGTTCAAGGTTCAACGAAATCTGCGATGGCCGATTTAATCGCAACGCGACATGAATTTGTTCAAACGAAGAATAAATATTTACTAACGGTATTAATTCAAGAAATATTGAGGATCATAAATATTTTAACATAACCGAGTATTGGCTTGTAAATGTTTTACGACGGCTCAACTACCCTTTAATCTTCGCAAACAATAGGGCGTCTCAGCCGTAATTGCTATAACACAGGAGCTTTTCAAATAAAGCTGGCCGTATTTCAAGTACACCATGTAAATTACGAGTTGACCCGGCGTAGTCCTGTTGTGAGGCCCGGTTATGCCTTATTTTATCTAAATCCTATTTTGTGTCCCGCGCATAAATCGGCCGCTAAGGCACACTGCGTGAACATTTTCTTATTTTCCGTGCAAACGTGCCAAGAACTGTAAGTACGGATGCGCACCCTTTTTGTGTTTTGTGTAAAAATATAGTCACCAGTGCGCTCTGTGAGAGTTTCAATGCGTATGTAATTTGTGGGAAATGCGGGGTTTCTATTAATGAAAAAGTTTATGTTTGGAGTTATTGAATGAACGCAGCCTGAAAACTGTTTAGCGCTGCTTAGACTTGTGCAAAAGTAATTAAATGTAATATTGATGAAATAGGATGTTAAGGTACATCATTCAACATTTCTATAATACAGCTGCAAAAGGAGGTCATTTCAATGCTGCAGTAATTTCAACAACTTCGGTGCAATACATTTTCTTAACTACTTGAAGAGAGTTGGAATACTTACGTAAAGTATAATTGTTCGGTGGTATTTCCGTCGATGTACTTTTTAGGGATGCGTTGCCGAAAGAATCATGTGCCTGAATATTAACGTACCGAGATTGATTAGTATTACATAGGTTATTTTTTTGCCTGCCTCACTATTTGGGGAATGATGGAGTCAATGTAAATGGGTGACTTATGTGGAGGAATACATACAAGTTTTGGAAGTCATTATTAAAATGTTCCCCCATGGTTCCCCCCTCTAAATATACAACGACAAGTTTAAAAAAAAATACGAATACGAGTACTTGATACATTTAACGCAACATGTTTAATAAACGTAAACCTTCCTTCAGTCATAAGAAAATAATGCAAAATATTAAATACTAGCGACCCGCCAGCGACTTCGCATGTATTTAAGTATGTATTTCTTGATATAAGTATTTTTATTCTTGCGTAGCACCCATAGAACAAACCGACGGTTTAGTTTGGGATGAGGTCAATTTGTGTGACATTGTCCCCGTTTACAATTATTAACCCAGCCTGCGCTATAAAAAAAAACCTTACCAATATTATTTATAAGATAGGTTGGTTTGTTACTTTTCCTCTGTTCTTCAGAGTAGAAAATAGCTCCGTCAACTTTTCCTTAGAACACCTGGTGGAGTTTGACAGATAGTAAAGAAATAAATAATAAAAAGTATGACGGTATTTTCATTTTACTTTTAACAGCCATCGTTATAGTGCGGTCTACGGAAATCAGCTTTAAACAATTCGATATTGTCAATATTCTAGATTTTAAACATAAGGCAAAATCATGTTTATACGAAATAAATCTTATAAAAAGACAATTATTTCTTACTGAGTATGGGTATAGCACACTAATTTCGAAGAAGTGAAATTATAGCCATTAATTTTATAGCAAATCACCTCTAACCTATTCTAGTAGGAAGAAATTGACTGAACATGCATATAACAACAAGAAAATGATTGTTATGTATGTAGTTTAAGTGCATGCGTGATAAAATTATGGAATTCGTTTTTATGCGAAACATTTAAGGCTTTTCGAACGTAGTTAAATGGAATTATGCTGGAAGTTTTTATGCAAATTAAAGGGCACCCAATGAAACTGCGTAAGTTTTTTTAAGATTTTCTGTTTTGATTGCGAAGAATTCATTTTATTTTAAATATGAGGCCTATCCTTAGGTGAAACAATTAATATATAATGGCGGAAATATAATAACCTAAATCCATTTGAATTATCAAATTTTCCGTCGTGGCCGGCTAAATCATAAATCCTCACACTTCAAGGTTTTCAGCAATTTAAAAGACACCAAACAAAAGACAAAAGCTGAGAGTACACTTACCGGAAACAGCATGGCTGGTGCTTTTTGATAAACATGTTTCGCTTGGAGTATGGAGGTAGATTGTAGAATTGGACCATTGCCATTGCAGTAAAAGTGGAAATAAATCGGCTGTGACGCATTTGCCAGCGAATGACCTAGATCAAAAAAGTAAACGGTTTAGTGTGCCTGGAGCCGGGTCCTAAATCTCGAGTGATAGAGAGCAGGAATGGAAGCTTCGATATAAATAACCTTAATTTTGGACTGTAAACGAGTAAATGCTCTTCTATCACAATAAAGCTGATAGAACTAAATCCGGAGTGCCCGAATCGGAACGATTCAATCGGCTAATCGATTTGTCTTTACAGTGTCTACAACTTTGTGGGATAACAACTAAACTAAGTCAAAACTTCAACTTATATTTTCAATATGTAACAAACTTATCAAAAATGTATTTATTTTATCCATGATAAAATTAATATAATTCCCACTTAGGGTGAAACCCTTTCAAAGCATTAAAGCTTTAACTTCCACATGTTATTAAAAACAAAATGAGAGGTATATGCAATAAAAATAAATTACGCCGTCTTCCAGAATCATCTTGTAATAATTAGCAAGGGAAACGTGAACGCCGTCTAGATAAGACTACTGAATATTTGTGTACCCAGCGCGACGACTGTTACCATATATCAACAGTATCACCACGTACAACAGACCAGATTATAGACCTCTTCATAGGCTCTAGAAATGTTCCCGTCGGTTTTACGATTTTGGAAGCAATTCTTGTAATCCATTAGGCTGTCTGACGTTCAACTTTTATGCGGTCCCTACCACCGAATGTCTCGTGAAAAGCGAGTAACATTGCTCAAATTATTTTCAGTGGAGTTTTTATGATACTCTTATCTTTTTAGACGCACATTATGTGTAGATACGTGCACATAATGTTTAGACGTATGGCACTGAGCAAAGTGTCCATAAATCGAATTCGTGCGTCGAATTGCATCGTACGAAGATCGTACGCTCCGTGAGTTAACTCCGCTCTCGAGGCATATCGTTATTAGTGCGATAGCCATTTGTTTTATTGTACTTAATTAAATCAGGCAGTGCTGGGAACCTACACAAACCTAAATAGTAAACTATACTGGGCGGGGATCCTACACGGTAATAACGATATCGTATTTGACGTGTTTCCGTATTGTCAACGTTTTCATAACTCTTATGTCATTTACAATAATGGCGACTGTGACATAAACGATTCTTAAACACGTCAAACACGATATCGTTATAACGCAGTTGAATAGAGGCCCTGACGTCTGTAGGTACTCATCGCACGAAGTTACAGGGTGTTACAATAAAGATGACTTACGTTTTACTAAATTGGTTAAATAATATTGAATGTTATTACAAATTGAATTACTTAAATATGACATGGTTGTCTAATTATAGCATTATGTCTATCATTTACATATTTTACATTGTATTATAACCTAACCTAACCTAAATAATTTTAAATAAATATTTCGAAAGTCGTTAATTATCGTTGAATGCAACTTGTCTGTCTTGGTACATTTTGTAAGTTGTGCTATGGGTACTGGTCAACGACAAACATACTTATATAGAGAAATATATACTTAAATACATAGAAAACATCCAAGACTCAGGAACAAATACTCGTGCTCATCACACAAAGATCTGCCCTTACCGGGATTTGAACCCAGGACCTCTAGCTTCGAAGGCAGGGTCACTACCAACAAGGCTAGCGTGTCGTCAACTTGTGTGTTTCTGGTACCTAACTACATAATAATCGATAACTTATTTCATTAAAATGTGCTGGTTTGCCAGTACGTATAAGTGATCCTAGATAATATCGTATTTTCAATCCACGTAGGGTTGAGCGGTTGCGTCGGTTGCGTGGAACTAAGTAATGGATTGAAAACGCTACTGATCTGAACACGATAAGATTACTCAAATCATATTGATAATTTGATACTATTAATACTTTTTTGGATAACTATACGTATATAGGATACTGACTTCTGCCCGCGACTCCACCCGCGTAGATAAATAAAATATAGCCTAGGTATGTTACTCAGTGGTGATATAGCATATTAATGAAATATTTTTTAAAATCGGTCGTGTATTTTGAGTTTTTTCGTTACAAACATACCAAAAAACAAATCTTTTTTATTTATAATATTTATGTAGATGTACATTAGCGTTAACAAGTAGGTACAGTCGTGAACGTTAATTTAGGACGCATTTCCAAGAAAAATTGCTTGATAAAAAAGATGTCGATGTAATTAAATACTAGGTTATGACACCATGAAAAAAGTAAACAGTCTTATAAAAGGTGAGGAAATTTCAATAACCAACATAAATGACAAATTGGCTTAGAGTCATTATAAATATTTAAAGAATGCCCCGTTGACCACTGTGGTCGTTGATAGAACGTTTAGCAGTTTAAAGTGGATATTTTCATCTAGACGGCAATCAGTGACTATACGTACTTATTTAATTAAATAGTGTGATAAAAATATAACAATCATGATGGTAGTTCAGTAGAAAACCATTACCAAAATAAGGTCAACTCCAAATGTAGCTTTGTTTTATTCAAATATTTTAAGCCTTAATAAAAAGCGGACGCAACATAAGCCATAACGTACAAGATGATAATTACTATATTTATTCCAAATTATTTTGAAGAGCCTTTTCAAAGATACCCCACTTGAACGAGGAAGCGAACAATAAATACTGCCCAGCGCAGTCAACAACGGTAACCCAGGTAACTCTTTAAATTCAGGGAAATTAACATGTAGATGATTAGACTGTTATTTATGAAATTATAAAATACAAAAAAGGCCATAGCATACAAACGTACAAGAATGTAAAATTGTATTTAAGGACCAACTTGACTTTGCCGTTGAAAAACTGTTGTCTCCATACATTGACATAGGTCGCGATTAGTTTACCAACAGCAAATAAGTTTGCAAATGTAATAAAATAATACTTTTTTTGATGATGGAGCAACGAAATTTGGATTTGTTACTTTACTTTTGCTGTAATAGGTACTTCCCTTCTTGCCAAATTTCTGGATTCTTGAGTGTCGCAATATACGTTGTTAGCGGCATAAACGGCCGTATCTTTTTTACCTCAACTCAAAAGTTTGTTTTTTCACAGCTTCAAGGGACTGTAGACTTGAGTATATGGTTTTAATTTCATCTTCATACCTGCACGCGTTCCCGAGATAAACGGTCTTGACAAACAGAAGGACGGACGGATCAAAAAGTGATCCCATAAGGGTTTCAGTTTTTCTTTTAGAGGCACGAAGCCCTCAAAATGGTTAGGAACCCACAAGATAACAATAGAAAGGAGTGACATCTACTGAAAAGCCCGGGTCTCTCGGTGGAACCTTATTATACAAACTACTGTAACTTTGCTGATTAAATTAACTACGAATGGCTGGCTCCTGCCTTAAATATTGAAACTATAAATCCAGTCGGTAATTCTCAAAAAGAGACGGACAGAAATCTCATTCCGTCTCAATCTCGGTTCCGTTTTTCTTATCCACTCTGACATTCGGATCCCTAAAATCCAGTTTACTGTGGCAGAAATTTCTATGCGTTTTTCACTCGTCATTTTCTTTTCGCTAATACCCACAAAAAGAGAACAGTTGAGTTAAACTACCTTTTATACACCACTACAATACAAAGTCCATTATTCCGTATGAGGCGTAATCTACAATGAAAAATTGTGTTGTATCGTATAATCGAGAACAATGAGTAGGCAAGTTGGGCAAATTACAGCGTAATCTCGGGCAGCGCCGCCGAGTCTGGCCTTCGGGACCATTGACTTCCCTTCTTGCAAATAAGGCGTAGGGCGACCACGCACCGCCGGCTAGCCCTGCGAAAATAGGCAAAGGGTGTAACCTAGTATAGGTACTAGGTACACCCTTTGCCTATTTCCGCAGGGCCGAACACGCAGAACTAAACAACGAACATACATAAATTGAACTATGCAAGTTATATAAATAAATAAACAAACAGGTAACATTATATTGAAAATAAATAAACGACTTTGTATTTTGCCGGATAGAAACTATTAATCTTGCTTATTCAGTAAACGTATCTATGGGTACTAAATCTAAATGACAAAGAAATATACAAACTTACCCGACCTAATACAATATGGTTTTATTGTTCACTACATGATATGTAGATACCTAAATATTTTAGAAATAGGTCATCCGAAAGAAATCTTGACCCACCTCAGGAATTGTGTCACAGCATGTGAGTGACGTTATAAATTAACTCGTAAGAATTTTCAAACAAAATATCATTTAAAAAAAAACTACATTGTAATTAAACAAATAGGTACAATCTAATAAATCCCTATCGTTGCTTTTCCGTGAATAAGAATAATTATATTGAGATCTATTATACCGGTAAATAAGGTTTGTGAGTCCCGTCCGTCTGTCTAGTCTTTTTGTCAGGAACACGTGGAGGTATCAAGCTGGAATTTATATCAAACACTCAAGTCTACTGTCCCTTAAAGCTGTATAAAAATCAGACTTCTAAGCTAATGCAATCAAAAGATACAGCCGTTTAAGTCGCAAATTTCCGCAAATTTTCGACACTAGCGAAAACCGTAAATCTTTAGTTACATTACAAAAAAATACATTTTGCGATTGCAAACTTTTATGCAGTTGATAAACTAATCGGGACCTATGTCAATGTATGGACAACATTTTTTCAACGGCAAAGTCAAGTTCGTCCCTCAATACAATTTTACATTCTTATAAGTTTGTACTGACTCGCACTTGACTGGCTTTTTCATCTTCGGCATTGGACTACTCTCAAAGGAACACTGACAGATAAACTCTAAGTAGACAAATTTGCCACTACCCGCTAGCACACAATATATATTTTTTCATTTGTGATTTATCCAACATTGTTTTGTAGCATGGTTTTTGTACACGGGTGACGTCATCAGACATCAGCCGCGCCCGGGTCGGCATCGATTGCCTGAGCCAGCTGACTGCGGCTCGGGCTCCATCACGTGTGGCTTCGCTCGCTGCTCCTTATCGCTCGCATCTCACAGGATTATTCCACTAAGGTCACTTTTTAATCTAAGAGAATCGGGGAGTTAGTGACTTTGTCCCTGTACTGAACTAAGCACTTTGGCCAGTGTTTTTTGTTTTATGTATTTACTCAAGTTCCAAATCCATTTTTCAACGGGGCATTTTTTTGACCCAATTACAGCTTTAACATTTATCATATTAGAAACAACACAATGATTGAGTAACTCTTTGTTTGAAGTCGTAATTGCTTTTCAAATCATTTCTCGTAGCGAGTTTGCGCTACGAGTCTGACGGTCACGCTTGCTACACTCGCATTTTGTAGCTTGACTACAAGTGTTAATATTTTTGTTAATTTAATTAAATTAAATTGTTCTTTATTTCGGATCACAAATTACATCCATATGGGTTAGTAACACTTAACAAAATACTTAAAACTTAAAAACTATGTTAGTAACATCATAAAAACAGAAATAATAATAATAATGAGAAAACAATAAATATAAAAAAATTAAAAGAAGACTTCCCTAGCGAAAAATCCGATCTAACAATGTGCAAGTTGCAGAACATGTCTAGAAGTTTGGAAATCATTTCAAGAAATATTTATTTTAAACAGTTACCGAGAATTTTTCATAACGATCTTTCATAATTTGAAAAGTTTCTCATCGGAACAATGATAATTCGAACCGATAAAAAATGCCTCTGTTTAGCGTCACCAACAAAATAAATATGCAGGTATATACGGACAAGGACTTTACATGTTATGCCACTATTGAACCGTGTGATAATGACAGCGTTAATCATTTATTTTAGCTTTCTTTCATGTGGTTTGATAATGTCATTATTGCATGGTTCCATAGTGGCATAACAATTAAAATCCTCGACCGTGCCTACGGTATTTCTATCAGTTTCGTCGTCTGAAACGGTGAAACATTTTTTTACGATGACAATAATATGGTGGCCCTTATGTCTTTCAGGACCATTAAATTTTATGTGAGCAATAAATACATGCTATTTTTATAATAATTGCTGCTTAAACAGTAATTTGAAGTAATGTCAAGATCCAAGTACACTTGACATGCAATGTATATCAAGAAATAAATATCATTAATTCATTCTAGTAAACTTTTATAGGAAGGAAAAGATTTTGTATCCGAAAGTGTGGTTGTCAGGCACTTGTGAATTGACTCTCAAAAGGTTTAACGTGACTATAGTTTAAGACAGATAAGAAGTCAATTTGATTCTGACACATTGCACAACCATAAATCTTCTGAATATTGATAATGCTGTCAGCAGCAAAAAATGCTAAACTTATTTGTTGCGTGTGAAGGAATAGTAATATTAACAGCATGGTTTTTACTGCTGACAACATTATCTTAATTCTGAAACTTCATGGTTGTGCAATGTATCAGGATTAACTTATTATTAAACGACTACTGTCTATGACTATGTAATGCATTACCAGGACCGTGTACCCAAACTATCGGATTATGCGTACTTCATCACTGACTCTTTCGTAATATAATAACTTATGACTAACGGGAAAGGCATGTTTCGAATTTTGAGCAGTCGGTCTTTTTAGACTATTTTTTATGGGAATAGTATGGCACACGAGCACTTAGGGCACCTGATGGTCAGTGAAAACAGAGACCCATAGACATTTGAATTCCCAAGACTGCAATCCCAAGACCTCAAATGCGTTGCCAACCCTGAGGACCAAGATGGAATGCCTCTATGCTAGTATTTTCACTGGTTGACTTATCCCCACACCGGAACACAGCAATGCAAATGCTGCTTGGCGGAAGGTTAATGTTTAAGATGGTGGTAACGATCCGGACGGACCCTACACAAGGTCCTACCACCACTAAAATCATTTAGCTATTTAGTCCCTCATGAAACTATAGATAAATGAAGGGTAAACAAGTATTATTTAACAAAAACTCAAGATATTTTTTGAAAGGTCGCTTTTGTAAAGCAAGCCAAAGTATTTTTGTATTTATGTGTTGTAAAGCGAGGCTGCGTTAGGCTTCTGGGGCGCATCCGGCCAATCCTAGGCTCCGCTATAAAGTCTAGTCTGCGCTTGGCTCACGTCACGCCCCATATTTTACACACTTAAAGCTGTTTGTCGTGTCATACCATTATACGCCATGTAACGCCCGAACTTATTGCCAGGATGGTGGTATAACTCAGTTTGAATTGTTTTTGGACTATGAGCCTTTATTGCGTTACATTGCTTTTCAGTGCATTTGTACGATAAATTACTTTCCCATTAGGAATTATGTGGCGTTTCTACGCATTAACCTAAGTGGTTTTTTATTTTATTGCGATTCTCTGGAAATAACTTGTAATAAATCCTTGAAGCTTATTATATTAGTAACGCAGACAGACACAGATACATTTAACTTTGTTCGTAAGTTAAAGTAAAACGGTAATGTGGATGATGGTGCTTTATAGTTTACTCCCCTATCTCAGCCTTTGCTCGTAAAGGTTTAATTTCACAAACAACCGTCTGTGAAGTTAAAATACCAATAGCGTAAGGTACAAAGACCCGTTTGTAAAAATTAAGAATAAAGAAATTGTTAGACTCGTTAGACTTCAGAGAACAAATTTTTCGCGTTAATACCACATTGCGGGCAATAACTAGCTGAAAGACCGGTCAAGCGTAAGTCAGACTCGCAGGGTTTCGTACCATTCCTGTATCGGCCCTCACACAAGAGTAGTAACTCCCTTTAGCTACCTTTATTCTTAATTTAATTTCAATTTTATTATTTGTTGTGTGCCTAGTGACCTAAAAAGCATATCAAATCCTTCTGTTTTTAAATTCCGCCTCAGGAACTATTTGCTAAAGGAATGTTTCTATGATTTAGACGACTGTGTTAATTAGTGTATAAAATTTATTATTTTTATTTGTTTATGCAACAGTTGTATAAGAGAGGTCAAAAAAGACGAGTGGTGTGGTTACGATGTGAGCCGCAGGCGAACATCGTAAAGCAAGACGCCACGAGTATTTTTTGACTTAGTTATACACCGTTGCATACAATACTTTTTCTACAACTAGGTTTCAAATAAAATGCAAAATTAAATAAACAAAATTTTATTAATATGCCTAGGTTAGAATACGAACGAACGAAGCACAGAACAACAAACGAGCGGAGAACATTCGAAAACGACAAAATATGTGTCTATGGTTAACTTTGTTTTTAAATTGATGTGCACTTGCCAGGTTTTATATTTAAAAAAAAAGTTGCACAATCGATGTAACTTGTGAAATAGGGACTAAAAAACACCTAATGATTTGAGAAATGAATTCTTTTACCTGATTGGTCGATTTTAATATAGCTACATTCTGGTTGGTTGATACCATGTTTTTTTTAAAGAGTTAAATTAGTAAAAGAGTTTACATACCAAAAAGACGTTAGGTACGTTCCGATTGACAGTCAATGTGTATTGTGATTGGTGGATTAATTTGGTAAAGTATTTTGATTGGTCAAATTAACTTAGGTGTAAGCTTTGGCAGCTAGGCATGTCGTTTTGGCTCAAAAAAGCACAAGTGCTGTTAAGGGGAATAGACTAGATAGACTTTTCTACGGAATGTTCTGCGGACATAATATCTATATTCTTATATTAGTGTTCGTGACTATATAAATGACAGATAAAAGTACAGGAGTAGGAAAATAAGTTTTATCTAATATTTACTTATTTGATTTTATTTACGTGCATGCTATACAAATGTAATTTTAATTGTATAATTTCCAACACAAAATTTATTTCTTAATGGAATAAATAAATATGAATACGTCTTTGTGGTTAATAGTACCTAGTACTCAATTTTACAAAAAAATAATTCTACCTATTACGGTTCATGGGATACAGCCCGCTGACAGACAGACGGATTGCCAGAAGACGGCTATTAAAAACCATTATGTGTATGCCATTATCAATTTTGGTGGACCGTTTAGTATATATTGAACCATTTTCGCTAGCATTACGTGTCCCCACCAACACCTACAGCCAAAACTACAAATACTAAAAATCTGGAAAACATGTTAAATAAAAGCAAAACTATCACGACTAAGTAGAGTTGTAGTTCTTGAGGTATAGGCTACTAAAGTGTTTATACCTGCCTAGGTACTAAAAAAACGGGTTAAGTGCGAGTCGGACTCGCGCATCACCTTTGCCGTTGAAAAACAGTTGTCTCCATATATCGATATAGGTCGCGATTAGTTTACCAACTGCAAATAAGTTTGTAATCGCAAGAATATTTTTTTTGTATGGAAAGTACCCTATAAATTTTGATTCCCTTGAGAGTGTCATAATCTCATAATATACGTTACTTAACCGCTTCAAAGGATTGTATATCCTGTCCTGTCCATTTTCGAGATAGTGTTTTGTGTTTGTAGTTGCCTGGTTTTTTATTGTTGATATGGCGATAATAGAAATACATATTTACTGTGAAAATTTCAACTGTCCACCTAAGTAGAATGGTTCATAAGATGAGGCCGCGACAGACAGGCTGACGGACAGCGGACAGCTTAGTAATTGGCACCCTTTGGGTACGGAACCGTGAAAAAAGATTTCAACGAATTGAGACCCTTTCATCTTTTTTGGAAAGCGGGTAAAAATTAATGTTGCCATTAAAATTGGTGATTACCTACCTTTATATTTTCACACTTTCAAATGTACCGGGAGGCCACCCGTTTATACTGGCCCGGCATGTCGCCAGTAGTGATTTTTTAATTAATTTTGTAGTTTCTCCGACTTAAGTCTGTTTTATTAAAATGTCCGTTCTATTTTTCCTATCACGTCCTCCGGTAATTGAGTACGTGAGTCGCAATTGTCAGCTATTTATGGTGGCTCTGCGAGTTTCTTTTAATGTTCCACTTTGCATTTTATGAAATTCTATCGCGGTGCACGTCAGTCCTGAATGCGTAAGTCCTTTTATAAATTCGGCTTATTAATTCCATGCTAAAGAGGCTGTCTGGGAACATTGTAACATTAAAAAGCGGCCAAGTGCGAGTCGGACTCGCCCATGAAGGGTTCCGTAGCAGCAAGTAACATAATATAAAAGTTCGTTGTAGCTTTGATCAATGTTTTTATGACGTATTAAAAAAAAACTACTTACTAGATCTCGTTCAAACCAATTTTCGGTGGAAGTTTGCATGGTAATGTACATCATATATTATTTTTACATTTATCATTCCCTTATTTTAGAAGTTACGGGGGGGGGGACACACATTTTTCCACTTTGGAAGCGTCTCTCGCGCAAACTATTCAGTTTAGAAAAAAATTATAATAGAAACCTCAATATAATTTTTGAATACCTATCCATAGATACCCCACACGTATGAGTTTGATGAAAAAAAAATTTTTGAGTTTCAGTTCTAAGTATGGGGAACCCCAAAAATTTATTGTTTTTTTTCTATTTTTGTATGAAAATCTTAATGCGGTTCACCGAATACATCTACTTACCAAGTTTCCACAGTATAGCTCTTATAGTTACGGAATAAAGTGGCTGTGACATACGGACGGACAGACGGACAGACATGACGAATCTATAAGGGTTCCGTTTTTTGCCATTTGGCTACGGAACCCTAAAAACGATTCTTGTTAGAAATGGCAAAGAAATAAAAACGTAATATATTAAAATGTAAAATGATAATACACTCGAACAATAAGAGTCAACCGAGAGAGATTTTCTCTTCATCGTCATCATTTCACTTGTATTACCTACCTATGGACGTGTGCCAGGGTATTAAAGAAACTCTACAACAAAGGCCCTAATAATTTTTTGTATAACTTACTACCGATCCTATTTTAAAACTAAATGATTTGAATAACAATGAATCAACTTCACTCCGTGGATCTCAAGATTCAGGCTCAGCCTAGTTTGATATCCACCGGATAATGCCTGTGTTTGTAACCATTGGTTTTGTTTAAATAAATGTATTCTTATTCTTATTCTAATTAACAATTGGCGAAAATACCGCGAATTATTAAAGGACCACCCTTGACATATATCTACTGCATTTTACATGACTAAGGTTACTCATGAAAAACCAATCATGAAAATCAAAGACAATTAGCGAGAAATATAAGTACACACAAAAAAAAGTCGAATTTGAGACCCTCCTTCTTTGGCGATGTCTGTTTAAAAATGCTGGGATGCATGATAATATGCAGCAATAGACCGTTAATTTTCTCCACCGAAAGTTTATTATATAATTAGTTAGTTGCTACTAAAATTGTGATATTATATAAGTAATTGGTATCATTTTAAGCTGCCATTTAAAAATATTTTTAACAATTTGTGGACACTGCCATGTCTTTTACATCAGTTGAGGGTAGGCCGGATTATGAGCCATCCGTTTAGTTAAAACGATAAGTTCGGGCCCGACGGTCTGACAACGGATGGTTTTTTAACCAAAATACTTGTTAAAGTAAAAAACAAACTAAAAGCAAATAATAATTTGCAAATATGTGCAATGTGCGTTGTGTCTAGCATTTACTTTACAAAATTATGTACTTCTAGTGTGATTTAAAGTGACAAGTTTATTTAATGAGTGCATGTCTGTTTTTCAATGTAATTGAAATATTATTGATGCATAATCTAAGTTATCTAATATCTAATTGATTTGAAACTTCGAAAAAACCACAGCTTGGTTCGATATATTTATTTGCATGATTGTAAAAAAGTGAATTATTTGTATTTTCGAACACGATCGATACTCGAAATTCACCAAGAAATCTTTGAATGGTAAGTTGACATTCTGTTTTAACAACGGTTTTAACAATTTCTATTTGAATAACTTTTTTCGCACTTGGTAATTTTTTAGGTACATACATTACATGTTTCAAGTACAGTTTTGTTTCAAAATTCAATTTACTTTTGTTCAATTCTTTGAGATATAACTATCAATCATTACAATGTGCAGAATTGCACTGTGTTTAATTACTTAACATGACTTTCGTTGTTTCACGACATCATGCAGCAAGCAAGCGACTTCTAACGCCAAATTCATTATCTAATATCATTGAAAGCAGTTCTAATCGACATTAGTACATGAATCTTTAGAACATCGTCTGAGGACGCCTTCAAGTTGTCGAACATAAATGTGAATATTTGCTCGGCCGCTACCCGGCTCAAATATTGGGCCTATTCCACGAAGTGTTTCCACACCTTTGTTCAATTACACGCGACTTTTTACACGTTCATCCGACCCGGCTTAGCGAGAGTTAAACCGGTGACGGCCGAATTATAATGTCGACACTTGAATCATAATGCTGGTTTAACTTTTTTCTTGTTATCTTTTAAATTTGGTGGGTTTATTGTGTCTTTTTAAGACTGGTATCTGTGTTTGCGATTGTTTCTTGTGTAATATTCGCATTAACATACAATATTAATGCTTAGTGACGGTAACAAGGCCCTCGGCAGTGGCGTATCATAAGAAATACCTATTGTTTAGGAAAAAGATTTTATTGTTTTTTGTTCTCCTAGTCCTAGTGCTTTGCCTAGAAAGGAAAATGGTCGAAACCATCTACCCTAAGAAGCCACAAAACTGTTGCATATTAGGGTTCCGTGCCCGAAAGGTGCCAAACATGCCCTAGTATGTCCGTCTGTCCGTCCGTTCGTCCTATCTTTAAAGAACCGCTGACCTCTTGAACCGTTACCGTTACAGATGCCCATTTTTTTGACAGAATATTGATTACTTCCAACGACGGATTTCCTAAATAATTTATAAAATGAAGTATCCAAAGTAACTACTACTAGACAAAATTTATAAAAACTTACAAATGAACATTAAAACTTAAAGTAAAACTAAGTCAACTAAACCTAAAAAGCTAAGTCTAAAAAGGGCTTTGTGGCATTTTAGTGGTGGTAGTGACTCAGTGCAGGGTCCGTCCGGATCGCTACCACCATCTTATCCATTAACCTCCTGCCAAGCAGCAATGTTCGCATTGTTGTGTTTCGGTGTGGGGATAAGACAACACGTGCAATTATTAGCATAGAGGCATTCCACCTTAGTCCTCAGGGTTGGTGACACATTTGAGGTTTTAGGATTGCAGTCTTGAGATTATAGTCTTGAGAATTCAAATGTGTAACGGTCTCAGATTCCTTACCATCAAGTGGCCTGAGTGCTCGTGTGGCTTCTTGCCTTAAAAAAAGTACCGAAGATACATTTATGTCCTAAAAATTAAGTATAATTGTTATTTTTTTAAATTATAACTTTTTTATCAGTTCTTGAAACTGTAATACATAATATATTAAAGCGTCCAATGAAGTGTAATTATAGTTCAACTCCTAAAACAACATCGGCTTCGTGTGCGTCGGGCGGTACAAAACCCTGCGTTCGCTCACTTGCCCGGTTTTTAAGGAGTTTTTTAGTTTTCTCATTGTTTGGTGGTTCTGCTTGAAAGTTATGCATCCTCGTGAGACCCGATGTGCAGTAGGATATTAAACAAGGCTATTTTAACTATGTTTCAACGGGAATAAAGTTCATTTTTCTTTGTTTCAAAATTGCAAATGATATTTTGTATTTCTATTTCCACTTTATTTCCTTGCTGGGAGATCATTATCCCTCTTACAAAAATCTCCCTGTTTCTAGTATCAAGGAGTTCATGAGAGTATGTGATCCCATCATCATCTCATCACGTCCATTGGTGGACATTATGCCTTATTTTTTCTCGTCTATGATCGGTCCACTCAGTGCAATGGTATAACTTAAATTCACAACTTAGCGTTACAGAAAAATTATTAGATATTCAGATCTGTTTAAACAGCGTATTAAGTACTACAGCAATACACTCTGTGACATTTTTAAATGTCGCTGTCAAGCTATTCCGGTTCATGAGGTACACCCCGCTTGCAGACAGGCGGACGGACAGCGGAGGCTTAGTATCTAGGTCTCGTTGCGCCCTTATATAATAAGGTCTCCAGGTCAACAATGGAAAATTGTAAAAATATCCAGTAGTTATCCGCCTTATGTGATCTATTTCAATTAAATTACACGATCATCGACTGTATTGTAACTTCTAACAAAAGGCGGAAAGACATAGTTTGCCCTAAAAGTATACTTGAGAACAAAACATGCGTTCTCTAACAGATTTTTCGTGTTTCTCGGACCTCTTCTTTACGATAGATTTAACGCAAAATTTAATGTCGATATTATGAACGTAGTGTAATGACAATTTTGAGACAATCAATGAAAAATATTGATTGTCTTATTATATCATATAGGTAGTTTCGGAAGTCTTTTTACGCCTGAAACACAGGAACTTAATAGTTCAGGCGCGTAAGTTATTTGTCTTTTGGTATGTTTAGTCTAGGGTTATATAATATATCGTAAAATAAGTCATATGATAAAGATTTATTGTATTATTATATTGAATTAAGAAAATTCTAACTTTCGTGTATGCGTCTGAGCTATGTTAAAGTGTCGCAATACGTCGGATCGTAAAAAGTCTCTTTGGTTTAATTGATTACGTCACTATTACATAAATCCAACGTGGCCTAGAAATCCATTTGGTTGACTGTTATTAAGGCCCCCACGAACCGGCCCACTTGGCTAAAAGAATAAAGTTAAGCTTGCCAGCAAAAAATGAAATCTTATGCATCATGCACTGTAAACAACGCTTTACAGTGAAAATGTAAACAAGATAATAAATTTCTAATTCTGCTGGCAAAGACGTTTTCTCGGTCCAAAAAGTTAAACGCTTTTGGATTTGTTTTTCATTTTACTTAAATAATACTCTTAATTACATGTTTTTATGTTAACATTTTTTATACAATTAGTTGATAATCTTTATCATCCGAAACATCGATTTTTTACAGGAAACGGATTCAAGAAATAAAGCGGTAAGTACAATTTGTTAAGAAAACGGAAAAAATCATGTTTTCCGTTTAATATTACTAGTAACTATTGTTTGTTTAGGTAGACGGTTATGCCTTTCTTAAGTTTACGACGTAAAAAAATATTAACGATATTTATTTTAAGATGCACTTTGTCCGCTTGGCAGTTAGAAAACAAAATTGTCTTTATCATTTTTCGTCATAGCCTTTTGTGCAACCCCGTCCGTATAGAAGTCATTAAATTGTTCGGGATATAAATCTCCGTCTCCGAGCTTTACTCGTAGGTACATAATTTAATAACACGCTTATATTACCAGTAGATTGCCATTTTTTGAGGAATTTAGTAACTAAATAATCAGCTCATTAGTTGTTTGATAAAAACTAGCGGCCTGCCAGCGCCTTCGGCCGCGCTGCAAAGTTCCGACATTCCCGACGGAATGTTTCGTTTAGTTTAGTTTCATGGATTTTAAGCATGCATTAGTTTAATTATAAACACACAGTTATTTGGTTAGATAAGAGAGTAAAATTTGCCGACAAACTGCTAAGCAGCTTCGCGAAGCTTTATTATGTGTAATGAATAGCATATTGTAATTTTATAAATAAATATTTCGATAGTAAATAACGGTATTGTACACCACTTCTTTTTTCTGTAATTTACGAGTACAAATATATATAGTCTCTGTACATGCGGTAGCTATCGTGAAATTAAGTAGGTAACTACTTAACTATTAACGCCATCTGTTGAGTGTTATATTGGAATTCCACGATGAAAATACACATACTTCTGAAGGGAGATTCTGTGGGATGTATTGTTGTACATCATAATATAAAATTTAATGTAAAATTAAAATGTCCTCCTGAAAAATTTTTTTTGAGGAGGTTTTAACCCTCTGCGACTGACGTGACGTCTATCAGACACCGCCAAAAAAAATCGCTTTATAGCGTGAAATAGGTCTGTATCGCTCAGCAACCTCTCCTAAAGACTCCGGGCATTATAAACTAACCTATGTTAAAAACTCCAGATTTTTTTACCTTGTTCATGTCATTTTTTTTATTTAGAAGCCCATATACATGCTTGTTATAAATTCCACATGAAAATTAAATAACCATGCTATACACTAAATAAACAATACTTATCATTGACCCATTAGTATTTTTTCTATATTTTATCAAAAATGACGTCTGACAGACTCCACCTCAGTAGAATGTTTCTAAAAAAGTCACCTCAGTTGCAGAGGGTTAAAATCCTTGCTTCAAGTTTAATGCAACGCTACTTATATAATATTATCCTATGCGAGTGTCACAACGGAAACAGTTTAGTAATGGAGGATTGTTATTTTTTATAGGTATGTAAGTATGATTTCACAGTTTTCCTTTGGCCATTGATAAATCATAGTCATATCACGAGAATTATATCAGGCACATTTTTTTTTAATTTTATTCACATATATATTATATATGTGATTGGAAATTAAAGTGATAGGTTATAGGAATGGAAAAAGTTGGAGCCACAGCTTAATTTTTCCTACGTTCCACCTAAACTACGAACAAATCTCTATGAAATAAAGCAGCTTATTTACCAGTAAAAAGACGTAAGTAACGTCGGCACTTAGGTCTTTACTAACATTTACGAGAGCTCCGACGCGCCATGAAGACGAACTTTACTACAACTTGGTTTTATGTTATGAACATACAAACGTGTCGGGCCGTCTTATTTACGCATAATAAAAACAGGGAAAAAGCAATGAATCTCTGGCCACTTCATGCCGTCGTTTTAATATTTTACGTGACCCCTAAAATTTGGGTACCGCGCGACGTCGGCGCACTTATCATTAAGTTCTGATTACCCGCCGAGAGTTCTCCGAGACATCATGTTACGAAGATTCAAGAGGTTTTTGGCGAAGTGCAAAAGTTTTACGATATTATGATTACTTGCATGAGAGAGCTCGGCGCGGACGTGACGACTTGCTCCCGCTCAGAGATGGTGTTGCCGTGCCCGTAGATGCGCCATTATATTGAAGGAATCTATTTTATTTTACACTACCTGTTTTCCGTGACTCCGTCCGCGTTGAACTCGTTTATTCCTCAGGAACCGTCTAATTTTTCTGGATGTAAAGTACCCCCTGTCCTTCCCGGGACTCAAAGTATAAGTAGTGTAGTGTAAGTGTAAGTAGTATCAATTATGTTGTTGGGGTATTGACCCGATTTCATCGAAATCGGTTCACCGGTTTATCCGTGAAAGCGTAACAAACAGACAGACAGACTTACTTTCACATTTATAATATTAGTATAGATATAGTAATATAGTATTAAGTACATAGTATAGAATGAGATAATTTTTGGTTCATGCAAGATTTTGTTGAAAATGCCATAAATAACTTAAATAAATTAGTAGTCGTTTGATCAGTTTCCCTGCCTGACCGTTAAATAAACCGTTACTACAAAAACATGCCTCCTGCCTATGTAATTCCCCGCACTATCAATGCCACCTAGTTGTCACTTGAACTCCGCTCGTGTCGACGTATTAACGCTGCGACCCCTCTATTGCTTCATTAGCTTTGCCGCACGAGACGGACCGCTCATAATAGAGTACGATCCTCTTTCCTTATTACGGTATAGTGCTAGGTGTTAATTACTGCGAGCGAGAAATTTTATGGGGCGCACCGATTTACTAACGCAGAGTTTTATTTCGATGCAAAGAGACTTTGTACATCAAAAGTAACAGACTTCGAAGTGTCATAAGCTTATCAAACCTTGGCAGTGAGATAAGGCGGAGCATGAGCTCTTAGTCGCTAGACTTAATCAAATAATTATGTTGCTCCCCCCCATGAAAGTTGCGCTTCATGTAGTTGTCAGATGACTGCCACAGTATATTAATTATACACATAACATTTTGCATTGACCAAGTAATCGGGCCCGAACAGTCGCGGAAAAGCATGAAAATACTTGAATCCTACTAGAAAACCAGCACAAGAAAATCGCAATGATATTTATATTTATTATAAGTATAAGTTATTAGTTTGTGTAAACATACTAAAGTAGCATCAAAGATGAAAGAAGAACGCACGGCCGTTATTATGTGTAGCACGGATCACCGTGAGCGAGTTGCGTTCAGTAACGGTTCGCTTATTTCATATTGTTACGGGACAATTCCAACAAGATATTAATATTTACCTATGCAACGTCCAAACAAAGAATGCATTCATATTCACCCCACGAAAACAAGTAGATAAAAATGCAAACACGCGCAATTGTGTCTCGAACCAACTGAGGCGGCCATAGCGTAGCGTTTTGGAGGCGAAAGTATTCCGCACACAAATGTGTTCCCGGTCGTATGAATTTAGATCGGCCGCTGTATTAAAGGGAAGTAAAAACATAGGGGACAGGTAAATTGAACTGTTGCGAGGCGAAGGTCGGCGGCCGCGCGGCTTCGGCATCATGCGCCATCCTGCGCCTGCATATTACTTAGTATCGAGGGAAGACTGGCTGCACATTGAAACTACAATATTAAGGTTAGACCCATTGTGTTTACACAATATTGTATTTTACAAACAATAGAAACAAAAGCTCCCATTAAGTAGTATTTCTTTTCCTGTTGGTCTTTGCTCCAAATTATTACAAATGTATTTTTCCTCTCAATCTTGATTTTAGATCCTGATCTTTTCATTAAGAACTAAGCGAGTTTTCCCGCTTTAAAATCTCGATATTTATCCGTACACAAGGGGTATAAATTTTCCCGGAGAGCAGCTCGCGAGTAGCCGCAAAGGCGTCTTGATGCGATTTCCGGCCCACTTTTAACGACGCTTCCTGCACGATATAAATCCGAGTTAGAGCGCGTGCTCGCGCCGCTGCAGCCGGATGCCGCGCTGGCCGCCGCGCTCACATCAAAGTATGCTCTCAACAACGCTCACCCTGTTCTCTTGATAAAATGTACTACTTACGAGTATTTTCCATATATTTGTATTTTGAAAGATTTAAGCATAAGACTCTTACATCACAAAGAAAGCCTAGGTTCATCTTGCAACCAAATACTACAGCATACATTTTGTTCTAAGATCTCGTTATCCCTAAACCGACTGCAGCCACTCACACGGGTTGATAACAAGCTGAGCATCTGTTCAAAGAGTTTTTGTAATAATTAACAAGCGTTTCATAATAGAAGTCTTTTAAACTCAGTATTTTATTTCCATGCAAAAAGCGGCAGTTTAATAAAATTGATGCGCGGAGAGTGCTCTTTTCTAGTGTAATCTGCTAAGGATGGCGCGGCTTGCTTGTTGTGGAAACATTTTTTACCATCTTGTCTGAGATTATGGAGTTGGTCGCAGTAATTTAAAGCTCCCCAGGTGCAGCGCCGGCGTGTGGCTTATTTAAGTACTACGGGATTTTAATTAAAAACGTCTATCATAATGCACGTAAACCGGCGCTTTCCATAGAAGTCTTCGAAGCGTCGGTCAGTCACATCTAATCCAGGGGTGAATTGAAAAGATTACAGATAAGTAGATCGCACCAAAAGGTCATTTATCTGTTAGGTTAGAATTATTATCATTAAAATTATTATCATTATTAAGCAGTATAGGTATACCTACTCGCCGTGTTTTAGGTTAACGACTAATAATAATCCTATCTATCTGTAGCTGCTATGAAAACTGCTTCTACACAAACAATTTAAATGTATTAACAAAGTAGCAAAACAGTCTGTTGTTTCAGCGGGATTTCTGAGCAAGAATTCGTATAATTCCACAGAAACTGTTCATAATTAAACGCGTTCACCTCGGAGGCGCGCGGCGAAAGATCGAGTTCCATCAAATATGTAACAGGGTCTGCCATCAAATCCTTTTTACGTCCGCCGCGGACAGTTTTACGCAGGTCCGGTCTAAACGGCCTGAGGCTTAACGGCCTTATAAATTAGTGAAACTCTATTAGCGAGATGTTCGGTAAAACGAATTTGCGTTATCGCCTCTGCCGGCGCCACGCGCGGCGCATACTAAGCGCCCCGCCGAACTTGCCCGAGTAATTACTTCTTTAAACGAACCTGCAGCCTCCTAGCCCCCCAGAATACGATCACTTTTTCCGAGAACCCCGTTCCGATAATCAAGTTAGTCATTAATTTTATCCTGCCAAGTATTTTTAGACAATTAAGCTCCGAGAGGATTCTAGTAATTGAAGCTCGTATTTTAAACATTTTGTCGGCGGAAGTATTTGTACTGCTAATTTATCTGAAGGACTTAAATGAACGGAATTTTACTGCGCAAAATATTTTGAACAAGTTCATGGAAGCATGTGAATAAAATATTCTTGATAGTTATTTATTATAGTGATATTATTTCCTTTGGCGGTACAATGTTTTTTCCTGTTAAGCCAAGTTTTACGTAATTTTTATGATATATTGCTATTAGCCAAGTAGATAAAAACTAAAGCAACGAAGACGTGGCGTCTATATGTACCTACAGATACGGACGTTTATATTATGAGGCATTAACAGTGGCGGACTAACTCAACACGCGGCTGTAGGTACTCCACTCGGAAGTAAGGTTATAGCAAAAAAACTAATAAGTACCTAAACAAGTGCGGGTTTTTGCAGGATGTTTATAATTTCCTTATTAATTTTGTTTTGTGTAGTTTGTACTTAGATTTTAAAAATCAACCTTATACCTACGATTAGTTAATTCTAATTAAATAACTGTATAATTTAGTAATATGTATGTATATGTATAATGTTTTCAAGGTAAAATATTCTATCAACTACTGAACGCGACCCGCTTCGTTCAATCAGGTCTTCCTTAACGTCTCAATCTTTTTAACTGAAGCTATGGGTCAGGTCACTCTCTGTGGACTGTACAACGAGTACAGTCGGCGTCGTAAAGCCAGGGAGACGGCTCGTAAACTTAAACAGGGCTTACTGCAGTTGCGGTCACCCGAGCCAATGGATTACGGCGGCGCCGTTATTCTGCGTGTAAAACACGCCACTTAATACTGAAAAGTTGCAAATTGCCGGTCTTTACCCGGACGATCTGACGAGGTGGGATATAGGAACACAACGAATTAAATAATACAGCGCCAAGCACTAAATTAGCTTACGTAGCTGGTACCTGATATACGACGTTGTCATCCTTTCGATTGCGATATATGAAAACTGACATCGATCATGGACCGTAATCAATAAAAATGTTCAGCATACTTGGATCCTTGACATTGTGGTTGTTATTGCTGCCGTTATACCAAAAAAGGCAGCTAACTGCAATGTAGTAATCGAAGCATTCTATTCTCCATTGATAATTACATAAGATTTAAAATGCTTAAATATAGTACAAGCATTGCTAATGCATTTAGTCGCCTTTTTTAGTATCACGGCAGATTGCCATGCTTGCAATTTTATGATTAGTATGAAGTTCACTATGACAAGGCACTAAAGTGATGTTCATACTTACTTTGATATCATAACTCTGTACAAGGTTTCTGTATCTCTGGCGACAAAACACATCGTGGTGATAATGGTGATACATATATGTCTTGTACCAAGTAGCTTCCGTCACCTAAAAAGTTTCTCAAAAAGTAAAAACCAATCGTACCAATAAATAAATCGAGTTAAGCCCTAAAAGAAACAGCTGGACATTAACGAAGCTTGTATTTAATGATAAGAGTGTATTAGGAAGCATAGTAACAGTGTTAAGTTATTTCCTGTGCCGAGGGGAGCCCCCGCGGCGGGCCCCTGCCGTGACTGATGGAGGCTATCCTTCTATTATACTTACCACTGCTATATTATTACAATCACTATTACTTTGCTAGGTTAAAAGCAATGCTTGAATAAAATGTAAGTTTCCGCAAGCCCTCGATAGATGGCGCCTATAGATATACTCGACCAGTCTACGCGACGATAAAATTAAATGTAAGTTGGTGCCTCAAAATATGTTGAACAGGCATCCGAAAACGATATCAACCCACCATCGTGCGGCTATAGCTAGTTGAACGAGATAGAGAAGGTTGACATCCACCTAAGGGCAGTTTCTGCCTAAAAAAAATATTAACGGAGCATCGTAATGCTCCAACCTTTGGAGAAATCTGTAGGCAAATGTTTTGACGCAGACGTACGGTAAATCAATAGAAACAAATTAAAAAAATATATTTAGTTTTGATTCCATGTGATCATGTCATTTTAATAGAAGAACATATGCACATTAGATAAATACCTACAGTATTAAACAAAACCTGAGCCTAATCTCAGTTTTTATTATTACATTCAATACAATTATTTCAGGTACTACATACTATACGAGTCAGGCACTAGACCTACTTTGTCACCCACCTTACGATTGGGTAAGTAGTTACGTAAATATTTCTAGTAAACGCTTTTTTTTAACCCAGATTAAATATCTTTGTTACATTACAAACTCGTTTAAACTCAAACTTTGTTTAATTTGTCTGTCACAATTTAAAATCCTTTACTTTTTAATCTAACCTTAAGTGACTTGAATCTGCGGCCGCAGTGCAGTGAACTATCAATTCAATTTTCTTGTACATAAATTCGTAAATAATAGATAGTGATTCAACAGCAATGACGTCATCCCCAACCGCGGGCAGATCGTTACGAATTCCGCTTCCTTGTTTTTGGTAAGGATAAAGTGAATCAGGTCGCAGACAGGAGCAGTAAAGTTCCTGAGCCCATCTCCGCGTCTCGCCGAGGAGGGAAAATATAAATATTTTGTTTTTAAGGAAAGTGCGGGCACATCATCATTACGCGGCGTAATTTTTCTGTATGTGCCATTCACGTGCCTGTACTTTTATGCTTTTCTTTCATAAAGACAAAAGGGACTTTGAAGTAAAATCACGTACATTTTTTGCAACTTACTTAGGAGAGATTCAGCCCCTTGCCTTCCATGTTAATATTTTCTGGGAAAACATTGCGGGGACAACGCATGGAAATTACATTTAGATATTTGCTCGCAGCGCGTACATCTGAGTGTGGGTAGGGATATTATATTTTACGTGCAAGGAATGTAATATAATGTTTAGGACATTCCTCGAGCGCATCGCACTCCGCGCCGCGTTAGGTTACGATAATATACCTACTCCTGTCGATTGATATGTAAATGAGAGGCTCCATTCCGATGTTTTTCTCTGTGCCCAAATCTAATTTTCTTATTTCTTTCCATGAATAAATACAGGCAATACTGTTGTGGCCATTACATTTGAATCCTTTTAAAAACATGTTTATTATTATATCTTCTTTTAGTTCTTATTACATCATGTTTTAATGGCCGCGGTCATGGAGTGATATAATAGGTGTTATAAATCTCATTAGATTGGAAATATGGCGTGGGTTGGCAATCGTAAGGTGATAAGTAATAAATAAGGTGGTCAAGCGTCGGCGAGCCGGAGTATTCCGACACCAGGCCACCGCACCGCGCCGCAGTCGCCCTAGATGATTGACGTCATTTAACAACCTACATTAGCTGCCACTCTCGGTGTTCCCTCTGTATTAGCCCATTAATGCAAAATGAATTAGATCCTGTTGATGACGGTACAGTGTTGGGATAGTCGTTCAAACATTAGACTTACTAATAAGTTCATAGGGCTGAGCATCGAACGGACATTGGTCATTTTGAACTTGCTTTAAAATGAAAAGTACCCTACACCGAAACGTGAACACTGCTGCTCGTAGCAGCGTCACACTCGTACTCGTTGGTACTCGTAGAAACAACAGTGAAAATAAGAAATACTTTATCAATATTATTCGATGGTATTTTACATCGATGATGGTATTCCCTTGGTTTTTTTAGGGTTCCGTAGTCAAACTAGGAACCCTCATAGTTTCGCCATATCCTTCTGTCCGCAGCCTAGCGCAGACTCTTAGTACTAGAAAACTGCAATTTGGCTTGAATATGCATATTAGTCACGCCAACAAAGTGGTACAATAAAATAAAAAAAAATAAAAATAATTGGGTAGCTCCCCTACACGTAACGTATACCCTACATGTTTGTTTTTTTTTCTCGTCTACCCTATTGGATAGGTCTTTCATAAATATTACGGGTTTGTTAAAACAGTTTTTCGATTAAGTATACCATGTATGAAATATTAAGCTTTAAAGCGATAATTTTTGTCAGACTCAAGTATCCCCCCCCCCCCCTATAGCCAAAACTACAAATACTAAAATGCTGAAAAAAAACTTAAATGAAAGAGCATATAACGATTTTTAAAGAAAAACTATCAGGACTAAATAGACATCATTGGTTCTTGAAAAGCAGGCGATTAAAGTGTTTACACCTACTATAATCATCTAAGGCACCAATTGACATTAAATAGAAAATTAGCTATTACTTACTTGTTGATTTTTATGTTTGTAGAGTACTTCACGGATTCGGAACCCTATACTGAGCATGGTCCGACATGCTCTCCCCCGGGTTTTTAACATTAGGGTTTAAAAAATATATATTTTTTGCTTTTCTTAATAAATATTATTTCATAATAGCTATTAACGTTCTGTGAATGCCATGCCGAACTACGTTGAGACTGAATCATTCCGACCTTTACTCGCAATCATTCGCTTGCTTATTGCCATTTATTTATGAACAATCGTGTTCAAGCGCGCGGAAGAGACCTTCGGTAAACACAATGTTTGAACTAAAAAAATAAAACAAAACGCCGTCAAAGTTCCATATGAAGATATTTTTAAACATTGCGGCAGGATATTGCGTTTTAGCGTCAATTCGCTAAGCCAATGAGTGGCCAATAACCGCTCAAACAGAGGCTGGCAGGATTTCATTTCGCCTCGAGTGCTTCTATGGCCTTTCACAAATCACTAAGCTCTTAAAATATTGCGAAAAAAAATTGGATGAACCGTGTAATGAACTGTGCTAATTGCATTCATACATAGTGACATTATTGCTATAGATCCATTAGTAAAAATAAGTATAATATGGCTTGTATATTTTTAATTTATTTATTTATTTAAGAAGCATTAACTAGCAATAATAATTTCGCTTATAATATTTTATACCCACCATAACGTATATAGTGGGTCTCGTGCAACAATGCAATGTGGTTTCGAAAGTGACACGGGTTGAAACAATGTTGGAAATGTTGGAATATACTCTTGCGCAGTCAACGGAAAAATATGAAAATTACTTTTAGCAATAAAGTTTCGAAGAAAATATTAAGTATGTTCTGGGAATTAGTTTAGGCTTGATCTAGAGGTTACTTATAAGCCTGTTTTGTTTATTATTACTTACTTAAAACGTTTTGAATTTTGACGTAGCGTACACTTTTCACGTGAATACAACTTGACTTGGCTGGTTTTTCGTAAAAATAGTAATGCTTTTAGACGGCGGCAACAGATTACTTATCGTGTAACGAGATCTCGCCTGAGTCACGGCTCTCGCGGCGCCGGCGTCGGCCCGACCATGGCCATTAGGTTCCCCAACTCTCCTTGCGTCATATTTCTACCATGAATTCGTGTTTTTTTGCATAAATTAACTAATAAAATGCCATCCAAATAGCAACCTTTTGAAAATAAGGGTTTGAATTGTTGGTTTGTTAAAAATAATAAAGCTGTCGTACTTTTTCCAGATTTTTTACTAGCTGTTTTTAGTATTCCATCTTAGTCAGGGTTGGCAACACAATTTAGGTCTTAAGATTACAGTCTTGACAATTTTAATGTATATAGGTCTCAGATTCCACTTTCCATTAGGTGGCCTGAGAGCTCGAGTGCCTTAACACTGACATAAAAAAGTTAGATTTATTAATAAAAATTTAGATAAATAAATAACTTTGTCGTTAATTCTGACCGTTTTCTTATAACCGCATACATAGTACAATGTGGGTTGTTAGCAGTTACAAGTGAAATAACAATATTTAGTCAAAATAACATGTGAACGGTGTCAGCCCTACTTGCAACAGAATAAGACGTGGTGAATATTATCACTTAAAAGGACATTAAAAGGCAGTTCAATTTTATAGCACGTTCATCCTTCCGGAGCTGGCAATAATGTTGACGGGTTTGTTCCACTACGCACTTATCCGTTTACTATGAATTTTGTAAAAGGTGCTTATTTCATATAAATACCTTTACACTGCGCAGTTCATTTAACATGGGGTAAAATTAGTTAATGAAGCAGGGATAAAACTTAGGGCTGGTCTATGTGAACTAATTAAAAGAGTAATGTTTTATAGTGCAACATAACTTAAAACTATACCTGAAGTATGTAAATTTGTAAGTTTAAGCACGTCACCATTAGGATCGAAATAACTTAGTTAGAAAGAATCTTAAAGAATGTAAGGGGTCAAGTCAAAGACGAGCCCTTTCAGAAGGTAATTAAAATTACTTTCTTAAGGAACTGTATTACCCGCCTAATAATAAGAACGCTAATCTCAAAGGTGATATTATTATTCTGTCCGAGTGTCTGCCGAGGTGACGTTTGCAGGAGAATATTTTAGTGTTTGAGGAAGTTCGGGAGTTTGTAATTAGTTTGGTGTAGCACCTAGCAGATGGCTCGCAGTCTCTGCAGTATCATCACGCGCCATAACTTTTTCATTTGACGCGTACGCGGCCAACTTTTCCATTTCTTTTTATTCACATTGGCATTGTAACGAAAATAAGAGTGGGCGCGAGTAACAGGTAACGAAGTACTGCGGTCGCCCTGCCGAACCAAGAAACGTAGCGAAGTTGACATCGAGGACGTAATTTTATTTAGTAACTTTGTTTGTGATTAACTTTGACTGGTAATTTCGTGATGGGGAATATTTTTTGTAGTATTTATACTAAAGTTTGAGCCGGCCATTATTAGCAATGGCGTCGGTTTTTAAATGTTTGTGGATATTTTTTCCACAAACTGAACAAGGACTAAATTGTTAATTTCAATCATTTTGTCATCTTAATGACCGATTCCAAAAGTGATCCGATGCGATCACCCAGAAGACAAAAGTAATAACAACAACACACACATTGTGAATAACATTATTCAAGTTTTAACTTTATACACTTTAGATTTACTGTTCTTTAATAAGTGATCGTTAATAATTTGTTGTTAAGTGACTTTTTTCGTTTCATTAAGTAGGTGCCATATGTTACTATACACATGTACCTACCAGTATACCTTAGTACACACACCACACAATTTTATGATAATATGTTTTTCTATAAAATATTGTTTAAACTGTAATTCGATTTGTTTTCTCCCGAGTTAGCCTTTCAGTATTCTAGACAAGAAAATGTGTAATAAACTAAAATTCACTCTGTTTGCCGTTCTTATAGCAAACTGTATAAAAAAACAAATGTATTTTGGAGTGTAATCACGTACCTCTGCAAAGTTACTTAGGAGAGGAAGAGCCTTTGTGTCTTTTGTATATTAATAATTTCTGTGGGCCACACACGGGCCCGCATTACATATAACTTACGTTATTTTCTCTTACAAAGCTGTCAAGATTGTAAGGAGATTTTATTTTATACGTGCAAAGAATGTAATGAGTGAGGGCATAACAGGACCCGTTATGATACTCGTACTTCGGCGTCGGCAGACAGCCGCGCTCTCCGGGGAGCTTTAATTGATATGCAAAAGACAACTGGCTCCGTATCAAAGAAGACGATCTTTTAATGGAAATTCTGTATACATTTCCAGCTTTTTTTGATATTGTGATTATAATACAATCAATATCAGAATAATGCATCTACTATTAATGTTAATTCTAGCCGTATCTAGCAGGATACGGTTTCCTTAATATATATGTAGTTTATGCAAATTAAAATTTACCATAATAAACCTATCAAACTAGAATGCAACTATAGTATATCTAAAAATTGAGCTTCTGTTTAGAAATCTCTTTGTTTAGAAGGTAATAGGATATCATAAAGATAAAGAAGAACAAGCAGTGGGGGTCGGGGAAGATAAAGGGAACTTTAAGACCTGTGTTGTCGGAGCAAAACTTAAAGCATTAAATTGTTAAATATTTGGTATTTGGATGGTGAAATATTCTGGTATGGGTATACAAGTGTTGGAATGAAGAAGTAAGTGAGTGTCGCAGTGCGCTGCACCGCCGGCGCCGCGGCGCCGCTGCACGCGACCAATTATTTAGAGCTAACTACAACTATTCAAGCATGGACCTACTTAGCTACGTTTGCTGAACGCGTGTTATGCATGTGTGCTAAATTTAGTTAATAATGTAGACATAGACGTGTGGTTATAAAGCTTTTTATTCAAGGATAGATATAAAGACGGCTTACATTTTACACGAAAAATAGACATTGATTTTTACCTTTGGAAAAATAAGTGGGAGTTTATAGAAGGAATGCCTGAATTCCGTGGTTAAACTATTCTCGGAGATACTTTTACTAATGATATTACAAAAGTGTTTAATTTTTAAGTTAGTTTTAATTAAAATGTAATTGTTTAATTTATGTTTTTAAAAATATGTATTATTACATCTTTAAAATAATTAAATTTTAATAGCATCATCGTCATCTTGATTTACTGTCATATGTACCATAAGTCACCAAATTATTTAGAATGCTTACTAAGTAAGAAAATCGGTAACTTTTATTGCTTTTTGAACCAACATGTGTTTTGAGGTTGTTTATTAAAAACTGCTACCAGATAATTTATATTATAAACGGCCACTGCCACCCAAATAAAAACTACTTTCGTTTAAAATTTCCACGAATACAAACATACATACATACTATCACGCCTTCGTTCCCACAGTGGGGTAGGCAGAGCTACAGAATACCAATAACTACAAAAAGATTTGTTGATAATTCTTCAACCACATTTTGCACAACAGGCTAAGATGTTTATTACCACGAATAGCAGAAGTTGCATAAATAATATATAAAATATCTAAACTGTTTAAAATATTATTAACGTGTTACGTCTACCTTAATTTTATTGTTACCGACTTAAGGAGTTAAATTATTAAGACTGATTTATTAATATTATGGGTAATGACCAAATACTTGTACCACAGTTAAGCGTACTTAACCATACAAACAATAAAAGAAAAAAAAAGTTCCGTTGTGACACGAAAATTATCCCTACAAATGTATGGCTAATTTTCGTGTCACAACGGAAAAGTTTCATAGAAAATTTAATTGATTGAGTAAGTGTGGCCAACTTTTTGGTCCTTACCCATAAAGTATCAAAATTAAAGCTATGGCCCTTATGGATATCCTTATAATATCTAAAATGATTTAGGTATGTTCTCAATTAATTCTTGCTTATCTTGAAAATTAAAGTTTGATTACTGTCCTTAAACTCTCTAATAATTGCCCACCGTGTTAATCAACTCAAATAGTTTTTGTAAACATTTATCCTGCATTTGTAAAACATATTGTCCGTAAACTTTCGCGAACAAGCAATATGTCGCCGGCGCAGGCGCGCAAAGGGGTCTCGAGTGTGTCTTGCATATTTGTGGAACTCCATTATCTGTGTCCGACCGTCTGTTCCTCCTTTTGTACCGTTATTGGTCAGATTAAGTTGCCACTGCATGAAATTAAGTTAAAGTTAGTGTGTTCAAACCAACGAGCGAGTTTATTGGACGGGTTTATGAACGACCTTTGTTATTTTGCGCGACAACTTCTTATGGAAATTGGAGGAAATTTATTTTTGAAGCAGCATCGTTTTTATTAACGTTTACAGAATGTTACCGTGAAGATGTTTTTTCAAGTACGGTGTAATAATTAAGATTAATCTTGTTTATAAAAACATTTCAGTATTTATAAAAAACGGTTATTTAAAAAATAGATTAAGAACGTTTCTTTTTATTATAAAATAACCGTTATAAATGAAGTGCATTTTACCAAGTAGACTGTGTAAAAAAGTATCGAAAAAAGATTACATTTAAAAAATATCACCCAAGCGATCACTTTCGCCTTCGCGCGAATGGCAATTGGCTCCATGAAATCAGGCCTCCTGGGCGCTCGGTAATCAACCCGGAGAATGTTCGAATTTAACGTAGACTCCTTTTTGTAAGGAATAAAAAGATTCGTATCATGAAGGAGACGCTGTTATAAGGGTAAGGGGGAATTCCAATTTGTGATGATTCTAGTCCGAAATTTACATACGCCTAGTTTCTTTCTGGGGGAGGAGTTGGTAATTGGATCTTCTAAACATGTTTACGATATGACCGCACTTGACGTCGACATTCTACTTCAAATCCTGCAGTAAAATTAGATTAATCTGATTTCATCAAATATGTATCGGCTACAAAGTTTAAGCGCCAGGCTGTAATTCTCGCTTGGTTACAAATTTCTTCTTCATTTTAAAAATGTCAATGTATAGGGTGTCCATTATTCTGCCTCTACGAGGCATAATATACTGTTAGCGCGTGTCAGGAGGCGAGAGGGAGCTCTAAACTCTGTCAATTTACGCGGTCTGCCCGCCATTACGATTATGGAGTTATAGCGGGCACTTGCCGAGATTCCTTCGAGTACTCGTACCGCCTCTGCTCCCAGGATTTGCCGTATTCACGTACACGCGCTGAATCACTGGCTTAAGTAATTAGTTGACTACTTCCTCTAAAAGGATACTGACGTTTGCGAAATTAGTGGCAAAGGTTTTGAAATTGTAACCACAAACAGATCAAATTTCTCGTTGCTGTTATAACTTAATGTAGAATATCAAGCTTTTCGTTTTGTTAATCTCTTTAAACTTTAGTCCCTGAAAAATTAAAAATACACTCGCACAATTTGAAAATTACATGGCATAAATTATTCATGCATAAAATCCACTTGCTACAAATAATATTTTCTACGTATCTGGCCATGTAAAATATTGTTAAAATATGAAAATGTTATCGAAATACAAGAGTTAATCCAGAGTTAAGCAGATCTTTTAAATTATAAAGCTATTTATTCATAAATAGGGGTTCTGGCGAACGGGCGTTTATTTAATTTACATACAATGCTGCCCGCGATGTGCTCCGCGAGTCGGATAATCGCGCAAATGACTTTTCGAACTCTGATGGATGGCGTCATGCTCTACGGAGACACGCGGCCGCAGATTCATTCGAAATATTGTTCAACTCGGTACTCGTCTGTGCATGTTATAAACCAAGATTGACATTGAAAGCTACCGGCGTTACTTGTACTTTTACTTACATTACATAAAAACATTAACATAAATTACGAAAAAAACATTGATAAAAAGACTGACTTGATGGAACTGAGATTGGAAACTGCTTTAATCTTTACGATGATATCGATTTTTGGCTAATTCGTTTAGTTACCAAAATTATGATATTTAACAACTCTGGCTTTACATTAAAAAAAAAAACTATAAGCCCCTTACTGAAATATTACACTTAATTGTATACTTGTACTGTAAACACTTTACTATACTAAATAATTACATTATGAAAATAGTAGTATCACAGAAATGAAAGAAATACAAAGGCGGTCTTATCCCAATAAGGGATCTCTTTCAGTTAACCTTTGGGCGAGTGAGTAAAAATAAATGTAACAGACAATAGAAAAATATTAAAGTAAACAATATGGACGGGTGTATATCATTTTATCGAAGCACGTTTCATCGAATGTATGATTTCATCGAATTTAATTTCATCGAACGCTATTTTCTGCTGAAATAATAATGTTTTCAGGTCATCATAACCATCTCACCTAAAGTAACCTACGTAATTAATGTTTAAGATACCCTGAAAACCTTATGGTTTCAGCAGAAAATAGCGTTCGATGTAATGAAATTCGATGAAGTGATACATTCAATGAAGTGAAATTCGATGAAGTGATGAGTTATCAATATGGACGAGAGGACACAACAGAAACCAAAACTTTTAATTTAAAATGTAGACACGAGGACCACCTGAAAACTAGCCGGATAATATCGGAGACGTAACGTATCTTATAATCTTTCTTTACATACATTTTTCATCGTTTATTTAAATGTGCTGCTATGGTACAGACTTTTTCTAACCGATTATGTAGTAAAATTCAATTAACATGACCTCATTCTACACTAATATTATATGAGAAAATATTTGTATTTTTGTATGATTTTTGTTTGTTTGTAACTCAAAAACCACAGGACCGATTTCAAAATTCTTTCACCAGTAGCATACTATATTATCACTGAGTAACGTAGGTAGGCTATGTTTTATTTTTCTGCGCAGACGAAGTCGCGGACAACACTTAGTTACACAACCGGCAGTATTCACACAAATTGGTTATGCATACTTCTTGCATGTGTCCGTTCGTCGGTCACGAACGGGAGCGGGGAGCATAGAACTGGTAAATGGAATGAAAACATTCGAGTTTCGTTTTCATTCATTTAATTAGTCGGAGTTTTAAGCGGCGCCTCTGTGTCGCTCCGCGATCTACTCTCATCCGTTTCGATTTTACGTTACTACAGTTTTAACGTTTTCGGAATTTAAGTAAGTGATAAAAATACTTTATGGAGCTTTATTTAAACTAATTTCATACTGGATGGCTTATGTGAAACACTGCTTACTACATTAAATGTGGAAGAGTGGGCGCCTGTAACTTCATAAATATGTATTCAATCTATCCTAATATTTCCGTTTTTTGCGCAGATTAGCATTCTTATCTCTCTGTTAGTTGAGATGGTACCACCGTCAGCTTTATAGTGTGACTAGCCCAGTTCACTAAAAGGGCAGCCGATTACGATTGTACGTCACGATAAAACGCGGGTATACCGATCCGATATAATCAGGTATATTTTTTCTTAAGGAAATTGTAGGCTTAGTCAACTCTTAAAATTGATAAATTAATGAAAAATCTAACGGTACCGATTATCAAATGAAGAAACAATGACTTCAGCAATATATTTGTTTGCATCAATAGTTCAAAGTAGTAAAATAATATTTTTTAAAGGAACATTAAATCGGTCCCTGCAGAGTATTTAATTCCAGTTGATTTGTACCGCAGGTGGGGCTAAAACCAACGTGTGACTTTCAGTTTTTAGTTCCCAGGAATTCACGAGTGGATTCCCGCGTGAACGCAGCTCGACGCAATGCAATAAAGTTATCAGAATAGGAACATTATTCACAGCGGTAACAACAACGCAAGCATTCCAATCCACATAGGATATCGTTTCGTAAGCTAGCACTTAAATAAAGGTTAGTAGATACTTAAGAAAATTGATGACAAACACAGTTTGTAATAGCTTTACACTACTGCGTTATCAGTTTTGCGAGCAGCAGAGCAACGGGACGAGTTTTCAGAACGTTATTCCACTTTATTAACCTAACGAGTAACTGCTGTAGCTTTTGTAGAACTAAATTTTACTCATACATATCTTTCCGCCACGCTGTTTGTGAGGCGTAGGGGAACTAGGTCAGGCTATTTTAATTTTATGCATTATGCAGCGTTGATAAACCTTGTGGTTGAAACCACGAGTGACTGATAGTTTACTCAATTGACTTCGGATGTAGGTACGAATAACTTGACGTCTTGTGATAAAGTAACTCAGGGCCTTTATTCTACTTTGGTTAAGCTGATCTAGCTTCGACATCTTAATCTTATTGTTAACGTTATGGTAGCTCTTAATAACTCAGTAAGAGCCGTAACAATATCAATAATATACGAATACAAATATGTTTGTTTAATGAAAACGAAACTAAAAAAAACTCAAATAGGTATTCTTGTTTACAAACTACATACATAGATGGGACTGATTTAATCTGCTACTATGATCTATAAACCAGATATACAAATTTAAATAGTCATAACCTTTTACAGGTAGGTATACTTCTACTGTTTATAATTCGTATATTAATATTATTGCTATGAAACAATCATGTGGCTCAGACTTTTCGTCAAAGTTTTATTGCTTGCGATTGAATTCTGTTCTACCTCAATCTTTATAAATTATTAGTTGCCGCTGTCAAAGCTTACCCGCAATCATGCTGAAGAAATTAAGTTTACATTTTTGATAATGTGCACAATTTGTCCTTTTGAAGTAATTGAATGTTAAAGCATTGCGGTACGTTTTATCTCAGCGGAATTCATAGTTAAAGAAAGACAAATTCGTGAAAGAGATGTAAACCAGAGAGAGAACCGTATACCTTCGACTACGAATGTGGATACGCCCACTATTACTCACTAACATCTGCCTTTACCCTGATAATTACGACAATATGTCAATTATGCTTGCAGCAAAGTATTATGTCATGTATAAACATCGTCACTTAATTCAGGTAATTAGGTAACGATATTAATTATCTGTAAGTGACGGATTCTGTGCAATGACAAACAATTAATTACCAATTCAAATGTTCAGGTAATAACGCAAGTGATGTAAGACCGACGAGCCACGGGCGGTTCAGCTTCAATTAGTGCAGGCGTCAATTCACCTTATTTATTCAGAGGGGCAGAATAAATAAAAAGAAAGAAAAAGATCTCCTTGGAGATAAACATTCATACGCTGAGGGGAGGTGGATACCTGTAGTAAAGCTTCGGTCACACTGACACCTACTCCTGTTAGGTTTGAAGAATTGAGTGATACCTTACACTGAAAAAAAGAACTTGGTTCCTTCTAACAAGATAGCGATGGGCATTTTCAAAATAAAGTGTACCCTAGTTAAGGAAAATTAGGAAACGTTAACTTTTGTCAGTTTTGTGATGAAATTAGCCTTATAAATGTATGGCAAATGTTCGTCACAAAACTGACAAAGTTAACGTTTCTTAATTTTCCTTAACTAGGGTACACTTTTATTTTAAAATGCCCCGATAGTTGTGAAGCGTCTTGATTCTATACGAGCCTACAAGACGTTTAATACACAAACTAAGATGTAAGTTGAATTACGAAATAACTTGTTTTGTTACACCATCTTCTTTAGTTGATAAACTTTACTAGTATCATAACTATTTATTTTTTGATTATTTTTTCTAGCTGTTATTTTTTTGAGTAAAGCTAAATAAAGTACCTACTTAGTAGTAAAAACATTTTTTTTTGTTTACCACTGATGGATGACTGACAGGTGGGACATTTAAAGGATGGTTTGTTAAACATATGTCTGATATGAATGCAGTTATTTTCATTATTTCACTGCAGCGATAAACCCACGTTAGGATAATTGCGAGAGGCTCAGCGGCAGATGACAGCGGCAACACCTTTCAAATACACTTCTTATGGTAGGTGTCATGTTTCACCTGGAAGATTTTTTTTTTTACCCTTTTTAACGTCTCAAAGAAGTGGGCATCGAAGGCGGGGCGAACGTTGGAGCTGAAAACTACAGAACTGAGCGCTGGAACAGGCTCCCGAAGATCTGGTAGACCTAAAGATAGATGGTCTGACGATATTGTTGCAAAAGCCGTAAGGAAGAAGGGGAGAGAGACTGCATTAGAAATCACTGAACGAAAATTGGGGAGAAATATGTCCAATACTGGAAAAATGTATGCCCGAAGTGATGACGTAGATGTGAAATGCGAATCATATAGTTAATTGACGTGACATTTAATTTCAAGTTGCACACGGCCTGCACGGTTATAAGTTTAAAATTTGGTGCAAACAAACATCCCGCAAGCCTTATTAGTAGACAGAAATGTCTGCCTATTAGATGCTAGCTACACAGAAGTACAGTCGGCCTTATAAGTAGTTGCACTCTTTTGTACTTTGTCGCTTTAACTCCTTTGATAGTTTAGTGCAGCAGTTCAAACTTGACTTCAAACTAACCAAGCTCTAAACTGTGCAGCTATTTATAAGACCGACCGTCCCATCTGCGCGTTGATGTGAAATGACCTTTTAGATATCTTCCTAAGATCCCCGTACCGAAGGAAAAACCTCAATTAAATTTAACTATTATTTCGTACATTAAACGCAAACGCGCAAATGGTGCGCCGTAGAAGAGCCCTAACAAGCGGTACATCGTAGCCAAATGGCCATTCGAGAGGCCGCGCTCCCGCACTACATACGCTTTATATTCGCTGATGCAATTTCAGATTTTTCCACAAAAGCCTTAGTGTTTTCACGAAAATACTTTAACTCTATAATCTAACCCGAGTTCTGTATGGATATAAAAACTTCCGCAGTACTTGCGGCGTAAATATTATCCTTGAAAATTTCCTCCGAGAAAAAGGTGAAGTTAACGAAAATATAAAAACCTGTAACACGGCTAGATAACGCACACAGGTATGTCGGGGCGCGGCAAAGAGTAAAAACTGGAGAAAGGCTAAGCGTAACACAACGCGGCGATGTGTGAGCGATATGAGATATGAGATGAGACTCGAGTGTGGAAGATGCTCGCTTATGTTTACGTATAGCCTAATTTAGGCTTCAGCCCAAATAAATTATTGCCGTCTAGCCCCATAAATAGACAATGAGATAGCTTTGGCCTAGCGCCGAATGAAGATATAGTACATTTCTGTGCCTAATATAGGCCGAATGACCTCGGGATATTTGCTTTTATTTATACAGATATACACATGGGTAATCAACTAACTATTGATAAAGGTTTTTTTTTAATCAACTCACGCCGTACATAATCCTAACTTTTCCTAAAAATACGGTGGCTTCTCGTACTATCCATTTTGTATTTTTAGTAACATAAATCATTTACAATGTATATTGCGGTGTTACCTTTACACGAGTTATAACAAAAAAAGAATACGGAAAGATGAACCATCACTTTTTAGGGTTCCGTAGTCAAACTAGGAACCCTTATAGTTTCGCCATGTCCGTCCGTCCGCAGCCTAGCGCAGAGACTCTTAGTACTAGAAAGCTGTAATTTGGCGTGAATATGCATATTAGTCACGCAAACAAAGTGGTACAATAAAATGTAAAAATAATATTTTTTAGAGTAGCTCCCCTATACGTAACGTGGGGATGTATTTTTTTTTCTCGTCTACCCTATAGTGTAGGGTGTCGTTGGATAGGTATTTCAAAAATATTTCATTTTTTTGATTAAGTAATCCGTTTATGAAATATTAAGCTTTAAAGCGCTAATTTTTGTTAGCATCAAGTGTCCCCACCCTACAGCCAAAACTACAAGTACTAAAAATCAGAAGAAAATCTTAAATGAAAGAGCACATAACGAATTTAATGTACGAATTGAAAGTAAAACTATCATGACTACGTAGACACCATTGGTTCTTGAGATACAGGCAATTAAAGTGTTTATACCTACTAAAATTGCATTAGCTTGCTAAGTCGTTACTTGTCAGTAACAAAGTTGCATAAAAACAAAACAATAGGTATGTGATGCTTGGTTTGTAACCATTGTGACCACACATTAATAGGGTATGTCTGTTGTGACGTTTGTTTGTGTCCGTTGTTTTATTTTTTTTCTTTTCTGACTTATGTTTTTGGGTAAGGCTAAGGGAACTTTGCCTCTTCAGCCAAAAAGTAGGGCGATCAAATGCATGCGAATTTATATTTTATGTGACTTAATTTATTTCATTCAAGTAGTTTTCTTAGCTAGGCACAATGTGTTTAAATAATCGTGTTTTGTAACCTTCCGTGGTCTCACCTGGTGGTTCCAACGGAAGATCAGCGCTGACAAATGCCAGCATTATGCTGAGTTGGAATCATTTCGTGACTACATTTTTCTGGTGCGTATTTATCTGTTATTTGTTGATGTTTGTCACGAATAAATGTATTTCTTTCTTTCTTTCTAAAATCATTTAAGATGGCACCAATTTACTTTAAAAAGAAAATTAGTTATAATTGTTGATTTTTATGTTTGTAGTACTTAACGGCTTCGGAACCCTACACTGAGCATGGTCCGACATGCTCTTGCCCGGTTTTTAATATGAGTGAGTTCTGTCTAGCTTAGCTACTAATGGTGGTTGTCGTGTTCCGGGCTCATCTTAATTTCTTGACTTCATCGGAGTGTAGAGCTCCCTGACGAGAGCGTGAGAAGGAAACTAGACCAAACGTTGATTTGTTTTTGCGCACTGCCTTAAAATATCCTTAGGTCCCCACAAATGCTACGAGCTACGTTTTTCGTAGCTTTATTTCGTAGCAATAATTAGTGCTACAAATTGTAGGACGAAGCAAAAAAAATTATGGTAACCCATCGTTTTATCGAATCACTTCATCGATTGTATCATTTGATCGAATTTCATTTCATTTAACGCTATTTTCTGCTGAAACCATGATGTTTTTAGGATATCTTAAACATTAATTACGTGGGTTAGGTTTGGTATAATATTACTCATACGCCGAGAAATGCCTTTCGATGGAATGAATATTTTGCGTAATGATACCTTCGTTAAAGGTTTTTCGATAAAGTAATAGGTACCCTAAAATTATATATATGTGTGTCCTATGAACTCGACGAGTATACGAGTATATTAGAGTGATTTTAGTATGGTTCCGCAAAGGAACTTTGCGAGGCTTTTTTCCTAGTCGCTTTTCTCGCGATCGTTCAATTACCATGAACTCACCTTGTTACTCGAAGCTAATTAAATTTCTCATTCTTCATAAATGACATAGCTTTTATTTCACGTATTTTTTTTCCGCAAACGATAAATCGTTTAGTGGCATTTTTCCCATTCCGAAACTCTGATTTATAGCTTGACAAAATCTTATTTGACAGATAATAGTTAGGTTAGGTTCGTTTCCATATCAGGACCCGAGGGCCAAAACAACCCAAACATAGGAGCTCCGCTAAGCGGGACTCCGTCAATTCTGTCGATTTACGATTTTGCGGAAAAAGTCGACACGAAAAAAAGCTATTGTCCGCCAATATCTGTCTGCTGTTGAAATTAGAGACTTTAAATTCTGCAAAACTGCCCCTTGGAATAGTTATACGTACATTTTAATTAAGGTTATCGACAAAATAGTTAAATAAATTCTTAAATTAATATTTTTTTACTATCATCCTGTTAATTAAAGGTACTTTTTAAAATTATTGTATCGAACGAGGTATCATTGGAAAAAACCTAATTATTTACTTGAGATATAGGTGACTAAAGTGTTTTTGTGTTTGTAGTGACAGCTTCGGAATCCTACACTTACGAGTAGCATGTTCAGACATGCTCCTACCCGGTTTTTTGCTATTTAGATTTTTAGTAAAATTCTTAAATATATCAAGTATTTCAATTTGTGTAATGCAATTTCTCTGTGTTATGTGTTTCTCATTAACTGGCTTGTAATTTCATGTATACATATTATCCTTACTAATATTATAAATGTGAAAACGTGGATGTTTGTTACGCTTTTACGCAAAAACTACTTGACGAATCTTTATGAAACTTTTTACTCATATTCTGGGAGGTACTAAGTAACATAGAATAATTTTTATTAAAAAAAACATCAAAAAAAAAATGGTAAAGAAAAAATGCAGCGGGCGAAACCTTTTAAAATAAGTAAATGATAAAAAATAAACCGGGACAAAAATTGCATAATTTACACTTTAAATACCACCACAGAGTTGATGATAATTTTAACTCAATTTTACATGAATAATTAAGAATAACAAAAATATGCGACTCTTTCTAAGACTGCTACTAAAGGACTGTCTGATTATAATCGAATAGAAACATTTATTCTTTGGCTCCAGGTCGCGTCGGCCGGTTCCGCAGGGGCGCACGCCAATCGTAAAGCATCGCTCGGGTGGCACTAAATGTCAATGTACAAGGGCAAAGACGAGCCTTTACCTATCGCTACACAGTATTAAGTTTTACCATACAACCTCTATATCCAAGAGAATACACTTTAAGTTTGAATAGCAACCGGGGATAAACCTTTAGAGATAGCCTTTAAGGTCCGCCGAGTGTTACAAGTATGGGCAATATTTCGGTGCTTCAATGGAAAAGGTGTAACATTATTTTTAATCGGCGAAAAGGGAGGATTCGGTCCCTCAAACACTTCTTTCTATTCGTGTATACAAGTTATTTATATTTAGTACAAATTGGGAAAAAGTTATAAGTGAACGATTTAAATAACACATAAATATTAATAAGTAGTTATCGTATTAGTACTTTTACGTGGATACATACACACATACATAACATCACGCCTCCATTCCCAGAGTGGGGTAGGCAGAGCTACAGAAATACCAACAACTCTAAAAAGACATGTTAATAATTCTGTAACCACATTTTGCACAAGTAGGCTGAGATGTTTTACGTGGATGTACAAAATAAATTGTTATTCCTAAATATATTCTACGTTTTTTAGGGTACTTTTTATCCCGAAATTGGACGGTTCCTGGGGGAATAGCGATAAACGACGTCGAGGACGGAGCCGCGGGGAAAAACTACTATGATATAAAATAAGAAATATACATTTTAAATGGAAATTTGTATTGCGTTAAAAATATTTTGTGTCGAGTATTTTTCCTAAGGTTTTTTGGTAGTTTACGCAAGAAATTCTTAAAGCATACTTAATCGTATTTAATTGCAGTGTTTAATTAGAACAATAACTAAGAGAATAGTGTTAATGAATGAGTAAGTGTGTTTGTTTCCTTTGTACATTTGAACGCATCAACCAGAGTGCCGAGATGGACTTAGGGACCACCATCAACAGTTCAGGAGGGAATAGCGATAATTGACTTCTACGCAGACGGAGTCACGGATAAATCTGATATCATATATAATGTTCCTCCCATTCCTCTTGACTTCCTTTAAGATACGACGGCGCTGGACCTCGCCTTTCAAGTCTCGTTACGAATAATTTTACTACTTATTCTCCATTCCAAATTATCGAATCAGACTAAAGCTATAATCCCAGCGTCGATGATCGCAACAATCTACGGCCGCGTGTAATCCATTGTTTCCCGTTAACGTATGATCAAGTAAACCCGTTGTTTTCCTGAGGACGCGAGCTAAGCCCAGATATTACAGTATCAATTATTTGCGCTCGGCAAACCTAACAAGAACTCAATGTACTAAGCTCTGGAAATGGTTATGTTTTATGTTTTTCATTTGAGTAATGTTTTTGAGAACATAACTATATACTGAAATTGAGTAAATTGCATTTATTTAATGAAATAGATTTTGTTTTGTTTATTAATCACCTTGAAAAATGGACAAATGGACGTCATATTTTCATTTTATTTCCAGTTTCCTTTGTCTGTTTTTCAATGAGATTAATAAACAAAGCAAAATCCATTGGACGCCTTTTTTACATTTTTGCTATTTAAATTCTATTTTTGATTTTGTACAGTCTGTTTGTTATTAATGTAAGTGGTATTAAATATATCTCTCCATATAATTTTTTTCATACACTGACTGACGATAGACACTGATACACAACGAACAGCAAAATGGCAAAATACAGATATTTTTTTCTAATATGAAGAAATACGGGACAAACAAGAAAGAAGTCTCATGCTAGCAAAGTGGCGTATAGTTTCTTAACCAGGCATAAGGCAGGCAGTGTACTGTATTCTTTATTTCACCACCAAATAAGGTAGAATTAAGATCAATTTCAAAAACCTCGTCGATCATCGCATAAATCTGAGTTTGTAACAGACGAAAGCGGGAAAATGATTCTGGCATAGGGCTTGAATGTCAGCAAAAATGGTGTTTTAATCCGTCCATCGATACCTGCCGGCGACAGGTGGATTACCCTCGTTTCTCACTGCACACAGACTCCATGTTTTTCTTATTCATATTTTGCCTGCATTTATTCACGGCAGCTGTGCAATATTTTATCATTAAAGTCGGTGGTTTATTTTATTTGCTGACACGCTAATTGATGTTTATTACGTATGTATTTTCGGTATTCCAGGTAAACGGGAAGAGTGCGAACAACCTGTAGAAGTTTGAAACTGCTAAACTTGAGCGAGGTAAGTGTTTAGACTCAAATAAGTTAAATTAACACGGTCTCTACTCGTCACTAGCCTAGATATAGGCGGTTGCCTATGTCTCATGCATGCATGGCCATTGCCCGGTTGGGCAAGAGTATGTCGGACCATGCTCAGTTCCGAAGCCGTTAAGTAAAAAAATATTTTTTACATTTTATTGTACCACTTTGTTGGCTTGACTAATATGTATATTCACACCAAATTACAGCTTTCTAGTACTGAGAGTCTCTGCGCTAGGCTGCGGACGGACGGACATGGCGAAACTATAAGGGTTCCTAATTTGACTACGGAACCCTAAAAAATCACAATAAAGAAAAGTCCTACTACATTCCTAACTTAAACTGTAAAAATCAAGACCAATCAGTCAAATAGAAGTAGCAAGACTCACTTTTAGGGGAAAATGCTAAACATTATTACAAGTTTCAAAGAACTCCTGGTTGTCTCCATGTATCTTTTCCGTGTTCTGTCACGCGTTCCCCCTTTATTTAATTTATTTGAGCTGTGTTCGGTAAATAAGTGGAGCGAAAGGTAACGGCATTCCTCAGGCCGGCGGGACTCCCCGAGGTGGCCGCGCGAAATGCTAAGCCGATCGCGTTATTGTCGGAGCCGTTTTGTGAACTCATACGGGAATGCTGAATGCTATTGAGATACATTATTTATGGGTCGCACAATTGTTATGACAATATCATAAGTATGAACGCGCGAGGTATTATTTTTATATCGGATTGTGTAATCAGAGACATTTTAGAGATCAAATCGCTATTTTCTCAAACTTGTAAATGAAAAATAGTCACTAAGGAACGACTTAATCGTCTTAATGACTGACTCTCTAAGTTCGGCCGTACGACACCTACATACAAATATCTAAGAAAATATAACCCGGTACCTTCCTAATAGCAGGACTAGAAAATGTAGACCGAGTTAATCAATAAGTTGCCAGAAATAGTTTGCGATCTTATTATCGATGCCACGAAGATGTCATGCATTCAATTTTACGATCTTGTTCGTATTTAATAAATATGTCGGTCTTTTCCGACCCCAAATTTTACGACTCCACAATAAAACATGTCTCGGCATCCAAATTTATATGCGTACATAAAGTTTTATATCCGCGCGACTTGCACCGGCGGAGGTTTCCTAATTGTTACCGGTCATGAACCGCCGGGCGGCCGCCTCACAACCGGCGGCAACTTTCACTAACAACCAACATCTGCTTTTCGATCTGATATTGCCTTATTATTATTGTACGAAAAATCAGAGCAATGTCGAAATCCCAGCAAAACAAAGAAAGAACTTAAAAAGCAATGCAATCCAGTCGACTAATAAAAAGATTTGCTGGAAATAGTCGTCCGTACAAAAATGACCTTTCTAATGATGTAATTTGTACCCGTATAATTCCGTCGTTACGGGCCGGTGTCGACATGAACCCCGTCTTAAGACCTGTTTATTCTGTATCAGTTCTGGCCGTACCTCGCTGATTCGGCAAACACACGTCGAGATCATAAACTGTGGAGAATATGCTTTATTTATTCCCGAGATGATTGCGCCGAGTGAGTCGCTTATTGACTTTTTGTCGTTCCGATTAATCATGGGCGCGGAGTTGTTTCGGGCGCGCGTGAAATAATAAATAGTGGGGAATTTCATTTCGGTAATGCTATTTCCCTAATTGCGTATGCAGCAATTATCTGGCGGACGTGTCGGGCGAGCAGCGAGCAGCGAGCGGTTATCGGCGGTAATGAGAGGCCGGGGTCTCAGGTGGCCGGGCGGCGCTATAAGATTATCTGCGAGGAATCTGCATTTCCTTGTTGTTGTGCGACTCGACTGCTGCTTTTATTGTTATTAAATACGCCACGCGCAATTCTTTTGTTTTGTTATGTTTAATTATTAATCAGTAATCTACTTTACCCACTTGTATATGGATTTAGCAAAACCTGTCAAAGGATTAATACAGGTCGAAGTGCACATGAGCATCAGGTTATTGTTGTATGACGAGTATGAGTACGTGGAAAAGGAGAAGAGGAAAGTGCAATTTTAATTCTTTAATGTATAATCAAATCAGTTGTTATAAAACCTGTTTTGTAAACAAACAATTTGAACAGCAAAATACTATCGTAAATCTAGCATTTTGTAAAGTCTGCCCGCCATTTTTAATGTGTAGGTATTAAATATTTATTCTTATGTTTTTTTTATGGCATGGAGAAATTGGAGAAGGCAAACGAGGTCCCATGCAATACAAAAGACGTTTGCAATAGTTCTCATTAAAACTGAAGTGCCTACAAGTATAAGATTTCATAAATGAAAGAAACAAGACATAAATTAAATAACTTTTTAAATATCGTTCGTTTTCAATTAGCATTTACTTAAATTAAGGGTGTGAGAGGTGAAACATAATACAAAAACGAGCTAAGTAGTTCATAAAGTTTCTGAATGAAGATCGGCTAAAATTCGCTCACGCTAGCTTAGCTTAAAACGTATAAATTAATTACATTTTGTGATTATCTAACAAAACTTTGATTAAACCCGCAACTGTTGTCTTGTGTAATTAAAAGGAAAACCATTCTGCTATCGTTGTCGTTTCGAACCAACACAGCAATACCAGCTTTTTATAAAACGGAGCGGCACAATAGAAGCCACGTGCTCGGCGAGTGTACTACTAATCCCTTGATTAGGAACAATGAGGGTACTTCTGAATTACTGTGCATTGTGTTCAATGGTATACCTACGTTTTTTGCACATTTAAAAAAGGTTTGGTTTGTGAATGATTAACACCGTTTGAAGTTTGAACTATGGAGGATTTGGGTATGAGTAAACTTTAGAGATCATTTCGCTGTTTTTTTACGTGTTTTCAAAATTGAAGTGAAAACGTGGACCTAGTGTTTTAAGTAGAGTGAAGTCGGTATTGATAAGCAAGGTACGAGGAAGACATTTAAGCGGTATAAAAAAAAACAATAAAAATATTGGAAAAAAAACAAGTATGAAAATTAAATTAATTTAATTATGTATTACTAAGTTAAACGAAATAACAAACAACTTATTACAGTAACGCACTTTAAGTATCACCAGTACAAATGATGTGCTGTTTACCAAAAGCGGACAAAGTTATATAAATTTATTATTTGATTCCGTTCTAGCATTTAACATTTAAAAAAAAAAAAAAGTTGCTTGAAAAATTAGAAAATAGTTAATAATGCATCTATTTTAAACAATATTTGACGAGAGTTATGTTTTCGGAATATTTAGTTTCTTATTAATTACGAGTCAATTTGAATTCAATGTCATAGTTAAGACAGGACAACGCCTGTCGAGTCAGCTTGTCAAATATAAATATATCTAAACTTGGCCGGATTTTGATGTATGTTTCAAGGGCTTTAACCGCCATCATTGTTGTATTTACATATTATTCCAGATCAAATTTACAACTAACTTCTTCGCAGCGTGCTTGCCGCGAGCCGACATTAAAATGGCGTCGGACACGATGACAGCCGCGGCTGCGTTTATCATACTTCACCGAATTATTAACAAAAAGAAGAAAAAATTGCCTCGGTGGTGAAACGGCTCAGCAACTTTATCAAATTTGTAAGTGCCTCGCCCACAGACAAGTTAGAACTTGTCATTCTGCCCGCGGCACACTCGGATACACGTCCAAGTTACGCACACCGAGGCGCCTTTGAGCACCGTCAAAAGGCTGACTCTCGACGGCTCGCCGCGCGCCGCTCGCCAGCTGCTCGCACACAGTGCGTGAGCGCGTACGAAATTGAGCAAAATAGGTGAGCTGTGCGTACCTCAACCCGAGGCTGCTCTAATTCGTACCCACCTTTAGGCATACATGCAAATAGACGTAAACAGTTATGTTAAAGTAGTAAATCGAATACTCTTAACAGCGCCTCTATTCTAATGAATTTAAACGATATTGCCTTTGACTTGGTTCCATATTGTTTTGATAACTCTTATTTACTTGACAGTAATGGCAGCTGATTAAACCAATACACTTCAAAGGCAATATCGTTTTAACCTAGTAGAATAGAAGCCCTGGTTACATGATGTAGTGTAAAAAACACATAGCACATGTTTCAGGTTATATAGTATGTAAATGGAATACGAGTAAACATTTTAACCAGACGTAGGTTATAACTTATAGCTCTACAAGTCATGTAGATGTAAAATTTAGTTAATAACTCTAATACATAGAGTGCAATTAATTTTTAAAGGTCCCATCGAGCAGTAATGTATAATGCACAATTTATTCAGACCATAATTGTGCCATTTATCTTAAAAAAATAACGCTGATCTCTAAAAAATAACTTTTATTTAGTATTATTATTGATTTTAACGTGTAACAATCATAATAATAATGCACTGATGCACGTAAATACTACTTACTGATCTTTATTAGGTACCTATCTAGTTCGTCATCTCACTGCACATCACACACATACATTATTACATAGTCTTTTTACGGGCTTGGTGTTATTATTGGATAATTTGCATTTACACATAACGTATTAATTTTGCGGATTTTATGTGATATTTATCAACAAGAACTGCAACTGTCAAATGATTAATTATGTCAATTTCATAATCAATCGAGATACAGATGACCATAGATGAAGAAGTTGTATTGTACTCGTACCTATGCACTTATTTATTATCAAAACAGTTTAGATATGAGGACTAACACTATACAGAGAACCCATCATGTAGAAAAATGAATAAGTAGGTACCTACTGTGTACGTCATATGACATAGCGCTGGAAGCTAGTTACAAAAATCTAAAACGCCGCGATCATGAAATTTTAGTGTCCAGTACGCCATTTACCGATTGAAGATCTCAATTGAGCTCCCTCAGGAAGAACACCCATTTTTGCAGCGATAAAATCCCCATATTCGCCGTACAGTCGCAAAACGGCCGCGATACAGTTGCGATGCTGTCACTGGTCGTAACTTTTACACTCGTAATTACCGCTTGTGTATCGCTAATAACGCAATACAGCGTCGTCGCGATTTATTTATTCACCGCGAAAAAGTTGCCATAGACGATTTTTTTAGTATTTTAGCAATGTAAAATCCTTAGCTTTATAACTTCTTTCATTTTATTTAATCTAATCTTTACACAAGTTAGAGACTTATTTCAAAGTTTTGCATGCTACAATAATAAAATATTACTGAATCCACCTAAAAGTGAAAATTTCTGTGGATTTTTGTTTTTAATCACGCAAAAACGGTTGAACGGATTTGTATGATATTTGTCACCCAGATATTCCTTATCGGATCAACTTATGACTTATGACACATAGGACAGTTTTTATCCCGATATAAGCGATAAACGACTTCTACGCGGACAGAGTCGCGGGCAAAAGCTAGTAAATATACTGCATGAAACGAAAATAATTTTCATACTCCAGATAAGGTAGAAAACTCTTTTCTTTGGGTAGGTGGGTATACCTAATGTTGACTTAATGTCATTACGAGTGGCCGTCAGTCACAGAACCGATGTTATTTGTTGATAGATTTTAGATCTGAATAATATATAAAATGGTCTACCGGTAACCTTCGGGGAGGGAAGATGGCCGATTGAAAAATGCCCGGCTTTTACTTTTGATTTATTCTGTTTACTGATTTACTCTATTCACTTGACATTAGCGAAATCACTGTGTGGACGGCCATTCATTAAAAAAGAAGAAGAATATATAAAATATATTTTGCATTATTATGAAGAACAAGTGCCTGCATTGTCTTGTTATTTGATAATGGTTTCCTCTGATTTACATTGCTGAGTTTGGAACATCGTGGATCAACCAAAGATCAAACGAAGATGTTTTATAATCTTCTGGGAATAAATATGTGCGTGACTTAAGTGTTTTTATTAAATTAACAACAAAATAAAAAGACTTCCCACTGCGTTTAATTCTAAAAATGTTTTAAATACACCCGAGCCGACCCGAGACTTTTCCCGAACCACTAGAAAACTTGTCAGTTACGATCCACTACAAATATTTCGTCGTATTGGATTTACACACTGTATATTTCTATTAATATTCTTTATCATATATGACACACATACATCTTAATGTTCGAATCTTGCTTATAAGATTAATACAAGGCATTACAAAAAAAAAAAGTCATTCTTTAAATTACCATAACATTAATAAAGAGTTCGATAGAAGTATTCCTAAAACAAAACTTACTAAAGAATCAGATAAATCTGAGTGCAAGTTCGGTTATTGTTTACTCAAGAACTCCTCCGACTCCTTTCCTAAGCCGCCAAGATTTTAGTTTTAATGAAAAACCCAAATGAGTCGTACAGTTTATTTTGTGATAGTGGAATCATGTTATACTTATTTAGGGCCCACGGTGTGCGTGGTATTTCATGTTTTTATAAACAGTACCTAACAGGAGAGAGACGTTTAAAAAAACTAACCCATTACGGAACTGATTACTCCAACCGAAAATAAGAAACGCATTTTTCTCATGTAAAAACATTTTTCAATTGTACACAATTGACACTGTATAAATCACTTGGTTCACGGGCGAAACGAATAAATTAAAATGATGTAACTTTTATAACACGAAAAGTTATTTTTCATTGTAAATTAAATCATTTATTTACAAATAGTCACATTTTTCACTAAATCAATGGCAAATATTAACAGCAAATTAAAATGAAAATATCATTTACCCATAACTGATATTCTGAGCTATATTTTGGTTTGAAGGGCTTTTAGATTGAGTTTAGTAAATTACCCGCACATCGATTTGATCTAACTAAAAAGTAATGTTGAATTTACAAAATTTATTTCTGAAAATGTAAAACCCTTTATAAGTAAATAATAATTCAGGGTTTTTATCTGACGGGTTATCTTTAAACATTTTATACGTACAAACGTGCATCATCTGTTTTGCCTATTTTGTACTTGATATAAAAAGAAACTAGTATGCTTTAATTATGAGATTTGACGTAAAAAACTAGGCTCCGTGAAAAAAATAGCAAACCTGTAAGTTGCAAACATTACAGTCAAGTCGTCTATTTCTTTTATAAAACACATATTATAGACGAAAGGTTTAAACTGCGTCGTCACAACATACCAAAAGTTATTTAATTTCGCATTGAAAACAATAAAAAAGTTTTGAATAAATCAAAAGTTTCTGGAATAAAATCATAAACACTGTAATTTAAATCAACGAATCAAATAAATCCAGGAGTTAAAGTGAAATCATAAATAACAGGAGTCATTGTCCAATAATTGGCAGTTAGGTTCTACTATAGGGTAAAAAGCATTTTCCAGGAATCGTACCCACTGTCGCCGGCGCCAGCCAGACTGAGTCACACCGTTTAAGGGCGACGTTCAAAGTTCTACGTATTCGATTTAAACTTTAAGTGTACCTTAATGACGTTAGTCTATAAAACTAGGACTTTACGTGTTTGAATAATATTGCAACGCATATTATGAATCAATCAGAGAATTTATTAATAGTTTGTTGTAATAAATAAATAAAAAACTACCGATTTGTATAAAAATGCGTCTACGCCGCCACCGTAGCAACTTAACGGTTAAATGTGTTAAGTTTACGTAGCCCGTAGCACACGCCAGTGCAGCGATTAGAGCTACGATATTGCTACGCCTCGGTATATTAACGTACTTTGACTTCTTGCGAAATATGAAGACTATTCTACTCGGTAAAAACATATTGCTTTTGACATGTCATCGTATTGTCAACGTTACGATATTGTCAGTAATGGCGGCCGGGTTCAAAGGTTTTACTCATACTACAAAACGGAACTCATCATGGCATAAATGTGAAGATATTTTTTTTCACTTGAGAACTTAATCGTAAGTACCGAATCTAAGGGCTTATCATGTTTGTTTAGCATTTCCCATCAGCAGGGCTGGCGAGGATTTTTCGCGGTTTTCATTTGGTGTTAATGCCGGTGGCCGGCGCAGCCGCGTACGAATGGCCGCGTTTACCGTCGCCGGCCCTAAATCACCCATTCGGAATGAGCCAATGCATCTTAAGCGGGAATGCGGCTTTAAATTTGTTGTGATGAAACTGGGGTGCGGTCCCTGAAGAAATACGAATCCTAGCATTCTTGACTAAAGCATTTGTAAATGAGCTGCGGTTGCTGTTTTTTCTACTGTGCGTCCTAGGCTAATAACAAATGATTCTTACGTATAAACTGTACCAGTTCCATTGGCCTGCTACATTTATAGGTGCTTAGCAAATCATATGTTGAATTTCCAAGCCTTATTTACAATTCCAATATTTATGCAGAGAGGATCGAGGTGGAACAAAATATGCATATGAAGGTTCCGAAACTACCAAATAAATCTTCTACTTTGTGAACATCCGGAATTTGATTATTACTTTACAGTACTCATTTGTTCAGAGTTCACTTTTCCGAAAGCTATATTATGCCGGAATCTTATGTTAAATTCATAAATACATTGATAAACTGTACATTAGCCTTTAGAACTATAAACAACACCCAAATTAAAAAAATCTCGATCAAAAATATCCGTTCTAAGTTATAAATATTAGGCATTTTTTTATGTAGCCTTTACCTTCAGTGTTACGAAGTTCATAATAAGGTACGTACATAAATAGCTATGTATCCTTATGTCCTGTACAATACTTACAGGACTTAACTCATCCCAACCCTGTCGAGGACCGTTAACCGTTTTAAGGAGACAAATAGCAACTGTCTCATTAGAACGTCTGCAATCGAGTATGCGAGCGCTCATTAGCGCCGAGTGACCCGCACTTCTGAATTCACCGGCGGTGCCGAATCGACGGACTGCTGACTGTCTCTGTATATAGACGACGCGCTTACTAGTCTATTACGAGCTTTGTACTCACTGGAATGGTGTTGACTTTCTCTGTATTTTCTTGCCAGATAAAAACCACACAAAGCTAGAGATGAGACCATTTTTCAATCTAGAAATTTATACCACCCACCCACGTTGGTCATTTTTTTTGTGAAATTTATTGAATATTTTACTAGAAATCTACACACATTATAAAAAAAAACACTCTTTTTCCTTCACCATTTTGTAATTATCTACCTACATGGCACTTTTTTAAATATTCGAAGTACATACTTTAACTAATAAACTATTGTACCAAAGGCCATAAAAGACATTTCCAATACACTCGTAAGTATAGAATGCAAAACTGCAACATCAATAAAACCATTTTATACTGCCGTTCAAACAGCAACAGGAAGATGTAATCCAGATTTGATGCACCACAAACCGAGGCATGCGCGCAGTCTATAAACAGCAATTTTCTTATTATCTTCATCTAAAATAGTTTGTCACAGCTTTTAAATAAAATATAGAGCTACAAAGCGAGTGCAGTGCATTTTACGGTCGCCAGTTTATAGCGGTACATGCGAGTTTTATTCGCTTATATAGGCTTTTAATGGCTTGTTCGTATCAGATACAATGCTGGTAAATGTTGCACCGTAACTCCGAGAATATTAACTATATATTTATGCCGCCAGTAAACAGGACAATAAGTGCTCGCTGTATATATCAAGAGGCTGTTATAATAATTTAACATATCGATGTAAATGTTGTAGTTGTATATATTTCAGAGTTAAAACAATGAACAAGGCAATTAATTACTTTAATGCTTATATTGTTTAATTTTCAATATATTATACTGCATAGATTAAAATAAAATAATAAAGTTTTTGATATGTATTACCTATATCAGGTATGTAGTGTGAAATACCGTGTTAAATACAAATACGTAGGTATTTGTTAGATATGCTATAAGAATAGATTTTTCGACACAAATGCAATATTCATTATTATCAATAATGAAATAAAGTTATTTTTGAATAAAACTTACTATCTCGAGTACTGAAATAGTTTTCCTCCATTTGGCGAACATAGTAAAAATGAAAGATTCACTTTGTATTTGGGCGTTTTCCAAAAAAAGTGTACTTACATCGTTAAAGACCAAATTAAAAAAAAAACTTTTTCCATTTCGTCACGAAAATTAACGTATCGAAATGTATGGCTAATTTTCGTGACGAAATGGAAAAAGTTATTTTTTTTAATTTTGTCCTTAATGATGTACACTTTTTTTGGAAAAAGCCCATTTACGTATGTATGCAGGCACCTCAGCTTTGAAAATTTATACGTTTCAAAAACATTAATCAAAACTGTCAGCAGAGGTCAGCATTGACCTCTTAGAAAGTACCTCTAATATATATTGCTATTAGTATCAAACATGAATCATATAGATCTACAAAATTGCTGACTGTGCGTGCATTTGGCTGTGTAAACATTTAACCAACAAAAGCCATTCCAACATCGCGCCACGCCACCGGCGGCTGGCGAATTATTCGTTCAGCAGTCAAATTAGCCGGTTTCTTTCCTTGCACCGAAATGAACCTTTGTTGTAAGCTAGGTGCGGTGTTTATCCTGCAATTAGGGCGGATGCAGTGCGCGGGCGGCGCCTAACGGCCCATAATTGCGGTGCAACCACGTGTTATCACGAACCGCCCCGTTATTACCCGCGATAACCGTTTACCTGTCGACCAATTCAATTCGGCAAACTTACTTGTATGATGTCACAATTGGATTTTCCCAATAAAAATTGCCTCACGTAACTAGGAAAACTTTTATGTGCTTTTTTTTATCGGCGTATTGTCGTTTCTGCTCCGAGTTTTCGTAATGCGTCCGCGACGGCCCTGGTTATTGTTTATCGATAATTTCTTAGGAACAAATTGCAGTCATTTGTTTTTATTAGTTCTATACCTACGTAACTTTGGTTTCGAGACACGTCCTGAGCATTAGAGTAAATGTTACAAGTTCACAAAATTACAAAAATATGAATTAAAAGAAACGAAATCATAATAAACAAAAAAATTACGCTACTACGCTACGCTACGCTTTTATGACTTAACACACATTTATTTTAATTTTGTAAGTCAATTAGTGGTAATACGCGAGATTGTCAAGGAAAAATATACAAAAACCCTCAATATTCCAATTTTGGTGTCTCTGACAATCCTAACAATAATATAACGCTGTACAAAGTTAAATGTGTAGCAAAATAACAAGCGTATAAGTGGACGCCACGCTGGGGCCCACTTACGGCCGCTGCACGCCACCGCGGGCCGTTCTCGGAACCGGAGTCGACGAACTGCACTCATTCAGTCGATACTACAGCGGTATCGATTGTGAGACGCTCGCTGAATTGACATGTCACAATGAAGTGAACCGATCGGTTCACCTGCAACGCTCTTAGGATTAAAATAATTATTCTATTTTGGTTAGCAAATTACTTGGCCAATATTTAATATACAACAATATACCTAGATACACACATCATGTACAAAAACAGTGAAACAACGTCCATGCGAAAGACGAGGAATAAGTATCAGTGTGCAAATGTTTTGCTTAGGTACTTTTTTCCTTATTTACTTGTCTCACTATATCGTTTATTAAGAATTTGCTTCACACTTTTTCGTTGGCAATTTTACAGTTTTAACAAGAAAATTGGACTACAAATAACACCCTTAATTTACTACAACGCCGTTCCTCATTTATAACATTAAGATTCATTAAACAACACCGAGCACTTATGGAAGTGAAAATAGACAACGCACATAATAAACAACGTAGGTGAACGACATTGGAAAGTAATACAACGTCTAAGCAAGAAAAGCTGAGCATTACGTAAAGACAAATGTATGTGAGACAGCATTAACATAATCCGGGGACAAAGGAAGTGACGTGACGAGGAAGCGCTTCCGGGGCGGACGCAGTTCCACCGAAGTGTCCATCGGATGCTGGGATTTGATTATATCCAAGTAAGGTTTGCGCGCCGAATCGGTTTGCACTACCCACGACTACCACAAAATATTTATGAATTTTAGATCCCAGATTTTGCTACAGACGCAGGGATGGTAAGATTATTCGTGCGCTTGCCGATATTGAGCGCTATTTTTTGGATCTTGGGGTGTGTCGTTAGATCTAAAAAGATGAGTTAAAAAAGCAATTTGGCTCAGAGTATATCAACAAAGACAATAGAAAGTAAGTTAAAAATAGCGAAAAACTTTATACGGTTAATACGGTTTTTATACGGTTCCGGTGTGCTATTTTTACCATGCAAGGAAACTTGATCAACGAAAATCATACGAACGAAATTATTTTACAAAATGTCATCAAGTGCCAACAATACCAGCTCTGGACTAACATAATAGTCCTGGTTGTTTTGGGCTGGTCACGTCTGCTACATTTATTTATTTATTTATACATGCCGAGTGAGCTGTGGCCCAAAGTCGCCCCAAAGTGGAAGCCCAACAACTCAAGTCGGAAACGCGGCAGAGCTCGTCGCCGATGGGGGATTAGTTGGATTCCCATTTGAACGACTGGCCAGAGACTGTCAGAAACAGTGAGGTCTCTGTTCGGGGCGAACTACTAAATGACCCAATGAAATGAGGTCATGTATATTCAACTGTCACTTGATCATTATTGATCGAATCTTGCTCAAATGACCAAAAATTACATAGGGATATTTTTGATCCTTGGAGATTTTTGATGTGAGTTGTTGAGGCAATTTCTATTAGGTTTCCTGCTTGGTATTAGTCAGGGGACTACGGACTCCTTAGTTACGACCTCACTCCGTCTTAATCGTGATATCCAAATCAGGGCAAATCAACAGTCCATAAATGATTCAGTACCATACACTTATATAATCCTATAAAGTCGCATATTCTAATTCAAACCATTTATTTCAAATAATGGTGATTTATTTGGTGGTTTTGGTTTGGTTTGGGTTTTGGTTTGGTTTGGGTTTTGGTTTTGGCTACTTATACTAGGGGTAACCTCAACATACTCGTATGCAATTCTTTGACAATCTTCGTCGATTTGCCAATAATGAGGCAGTTACCAGCTCAAACAGTGATCATGACGATGTGTTTATTGTTTTTACACCTGTTTAAATCACTAGATATTACGCGCCCGTATTCAATATAGCGTGTATCGGATGGCAGCGGCGGCGGCGCATCAATCTTGATCTCCGGGCGACTCGCGTCCCTGTCCGCCGCGTGTGTCCGAGCGGGACGTGACGCGGACTGGCTCCCTTAACTAGCCATTTTGGGAAAACATGTCCACGTTAAATGTAAAGCCTAGGTAGTGAGGTCTGAATTTGAAGATACACCCCTAAACAAGAACACAAAAAACACCTAAAATATAGTGTTGTTAACGGTTGCACACCCTATAGAACTATTTGAACCAAATTGAAGAGTAAAAACAAGTAATTTGAAAAAGAATAAACAACGAACAATAATACAATGCGCATAAGTCGTACCTAACTTGATAAAACTGACTATCCTCTGAGGGCTAGTTTATGGATCAAGTCTTCGATTAATAAAAAAGTGGTAGATTTTTTATGGATGTTTGGATAGAAATAGAAATGTAAAATGCGTAATCGCCTTCCACATGACTGGAGCGACGGGAAAAAACTAATTACACATAAATAGTTTCCAATTTGCGATAAGCAATAGAGGTTAGAAACGCAATTAGTCATTACAATGTGTGCAATTAGTGGGTGTACAATAAACATTTACCTACGAATCTAATGCAGCGCGTCGACAGCGGATGCGATTGGTTCGCAACTAAATGACACAGAGCTGCTGAACCGACGCGCTAAAAGTTTACGCACTGCTTGCGATACAATAATGTTTAGGCAACCATTTAACGGAACAGAGATAAAATGATATATGCATGTGATATAAAATCCGTTTTTGGTGTCTGTTTTCGGGTAGTTAAAGGGGACCGATTTTCGAGTGTCATCCGGTGACTAAAAACGGCCGATTGTCCCGGCGGCTGTGAAATACCGTTTTTTGAATCTAAACAGTCACTAATTATTCTTACCTCTATGATTTCTAATTCGAATGCCTCCACCCATTTGTAAACGAAATTACAGCGTGACTGTTTGAAATTTGAATGGACGTTGACCTGAAATTGACAGCTACGTTAGATTGTGTTCAAGTCAAACCACATTTTGTGTTTCATCGCGATGTCGTTGTGTTAAAGTGTCAAGTAATGTTATAAAATGAATAATCCCCATAACATGAAATTGATAGATACGTTTCTTTATACGGTCGGCTCCAGTGACTACTAATAACCAAGGATTGCTTATAACAAAAAGAAACCGGTAATTTGGAAAAAGCTGCGTAAGACGGGACCCAAGTAAACTCTTGTCTATAACATAAACGGTATTTTAGCTGCATGTTTGTAGACATGGTATGACATTCAAAAATACGTCTTTTGGTATTATCGTGATACGTATTATATCATAAGTGATTATCCTAGTCATGAGTATTCAGAAGCTCATCAGTGACATTAAATATATATATCATTCATAAATATTTATGACATGAATGATTGGATGACAAATATATAGGTTGTAGAGATCGACTAATTTAATAATGAACGCCCCTCCACTAATCGAACTATGACACATGCGTCCACATGTGGGCTCCGAGCGCTAACACGTTGAGGCGTTCAACTTGAGAATAGACAATCTTTTATATAGCATGGAAAAGACTAACGAGCACACAGGCCACCTGATACTAAGTTGAAGCCGTGACTCTTCTCATCCCGCTGGTTGTGTTATCCGGATTATCCCCACATCGGAACACAACAATGTGAATACTGCTGCATGGCGGTTGGTTAAACGATAAAAATCTACGTATTTATTAGGCGAAGCAACAAATTCAACGTTATTAAACTTCGCGTTTACATAGGTAATTTTATTCAGTATATTCATATTCAACAAGTAGTCACTTGGAAATTTTAATATACCCAGGAGCTACGTACAAAGTAATGAAGTAGGAATCTCCTACAAAAAATGAGATTACTTTTTGCATCGGGGCGTCAAAGAGTGGCGATCTACCGCTGAAGATTTTCTTTCCGCCCGTGGTCTGTGAATACCGCACCACAATGCGCGGTTCAAAAGAGCTTGATGAATCCCAGCTCTTTGTTTCCGCTCGCTCTGTCTCAACAAGGCATTGCTTTTTAATTTAGACCATTTCGCCTTTTACTTTTATTTCAGTAATAAATCTGGGCATCCCGCGCTTTATCATTGATTAATAGTTGACACAACGAAGACGGAGGGAAGTTGCGGGATGAGCGAAGCGGCGTGGCGAAAATAAATGAAAGTTAAATCAGGAATGGTTAGAAAATTGAATAAAAAAGCGAAAGGAAGTTAATTTGTGAAGTTTTAAATAGGGGTAGTAAACTTGTCAAATAGCTTAGAGAAGGCAAATGAGAACACAGGCTAGTGACGGCAAGTGGGATCTGAGACCCCTTGAAAAGGTTTTTTAAGACTACTATATTAAAACTCCAATTCTAAGACTGTAAATGCGTTGCCAACCCGGAGGACTAAGATGGAATGTCTCTGTGCCAATGGTAGTCTTATCTCCATATCAATTCACAACAATGCGACCACTGCTGCTTCGCGGTAGCTTAAAGCATAGCGTAGCGTAGCGGTCCAGACGGATCCAGCAGAGGGTCCTACCACCACTCAGATGGAAAGTTGTCATTACTGCAGACTTGCAGGTATTTTCGTTGAAAAATAAAGTTTAAAGATCGCACTTAAAAGGGATGGTATTTCTTTTTTATTCTCAGTCCTCAAGGTGTTTGAGCACTATGCACGTCCATTTGCTTTTTCTTGTCCACAGTAAGTATTTTCCGTTTATTTATTCTGTAACGCGAACGGTGCAGCGAGGACATTACCCGGTAAATGCAAACGTGAGAGAATGGCAACAGGAGCGACATTCAGATGAACTGTCGCGCGTGTCGGCGAGTCCATCAATCTTGTTCACCGACCACATGGGACTGTACGATCGAAACGAACATGCTGCATTAGGGTTAACGAGAAAATTACCTAGTTCCAGTCAATATGTGGAAAACTTGTGCAGCCTTTAATTTTCTTTAAATTATTTCCAGCGTTAAATTTGATATTCAAATGTTTTAATAAATTGGAATCGTGAGCATGACAGCCCTACGTGCATCGCGAACTGAACGGGGAGGTACGTTAACGTACGTAACGGTAACGTACGCGCTGCGTCAGTGCGCTCATGAAGTCATACATCATTACCCTTCCGCCGCTCTGGCTGTAGTTGTCACTTACCAACGTTGTGAGCTAGTTCCCAACAAATATAACTACACTAGCTAACTAATAACATTCTTACCTAGTATCTTAACTAGTAACTTGATCTAATAAAATTCTTAAAATAAAGCATAGGAAAACGCAGGTATTTTATTATGGCACTCCTCCAAATTTTAAATCAATTCATAACTTCCTAATTGCGAAGGCTAATTTTACGACTCGCAGTTGAAAGTTCAATTTTATTTGAGCTCAATTCAGAACCAATCCAACAACAACGGCAGAGTAAACGGGATATCTATTAAAGTGGAAGCATTAAAATGGTTTCCATAAATAGAATTGCAAGAAAATAATGTAATTCCCAGAGTAAGAAAAGTGGAATAATAAGTTTTTTCGAAGAGAAGAGCAAATAAAAGCGTTAATGCGGCTGCATCGAGATTTTCCAACTGGGAAAAATTGCTCTTTTATGTGAGGGCGCTGTTAAGAAGGCTTTAATGAAAATTCTACGCCGTCCCGGATAGACAAAAGTTCTACCCACTGTTACAACAAAGTAAGCCTTTGTTTCCGAATTACATAGTGCAATTTATCAATTGTTGGCTTCAACCTGGTTTCGAATAGCTCCGACACAGTTGTACTCTCAATTAAAACTGTAAAACAGACAGAACACGTAATTTGTTACTCAATCTAGCATACGTATGAGAAATATAAATATAACATGCGTCACAAATAAGTGTTAGATGTAGGTATGAAAATGAGTCGGCCAGAACATAGCCGTACATTTGAAATCGCCAATTTTAGTCAAGCCTTCGAACCGGGGCTAAAACGAGTGCTTTTGATAAACGTACAATAATCGGGGCGGCGACCTGCAGTTCAATATGAAACTCGCAGATAATGCGCAATGACAGTGACAAGGGTTGGCGCGCGATCAACTATAAAAATATCTGAATACCATTCTCTGCACCTCAGTTTATCAGTTATTTAGCAGCGCCGGGGAAATCTGGCGGCACGTTTATTTTTAGTTTAGTTGACCTGCATTAAGAATATTATACAGTGGATTGGATACATGGAACGACGGCATGTTTCGTATATTTTGTTATGTCGATGTTTAACGACAATGTATGAAAAGCTGAAAATCTTTCTATTTAAAATACATCTTGTAGCTGAAATGCATTTATGACAATTACCTACGTGTATTGACTTTTAATCGTGCGCTATTTTAAACGAGTATAAACCAAACGAGAAAGCAGTCATAATAATGTGGTTGCAAACCCTTCGTCAATATTTAATTCCGGCAATAGTGTGAGGAAAGGTTTAGTTTTTTACCTGAACGGCGTCATGTCGAACACGGCTCGCGGCGGCATTTGTTGCATATTGGTGGGTGAGACCCTCGTCAACGTCGCGGCTCATTGACCCGCCGAGCATCAACTCCAGCCCGATTTATTTAATATGAATCTTAGTGCCTTCACTTGGTGCTGTCAAGAACTGAGCTATGGTTAATGGTGATGCCGCGTTAATTGCGGCCGTTTCACACCTTGGCGGCTGGGTGAGGTAGCTGAATGGGTGTAGATTTTCGCTTAGCAACAACTGAACAGGCTGACTATGTGCTGTGAATTACATTGTAATTATCAACAACTCTTTAGTACTCAGGTAGGCCAATTCCATGGCCCGAGGGCCACGGACATATTGGGTTTATTAAAGATTGCAATCGCGTTGCTCACCATGACCATACATAAGGGTACAAAATGTCTCTACGCCCGTAGTTTTACCGACCTTCTCACATTGAAACTCAACTGTATGAACACTAATGTTAAATATACAAAAAGGTTCAAGATAGGTAATGTGCCTGCTGCATCGGCCCAAATAGCCACCGTTGGTGTACGTTCTAACCCTATACATCTAAAACCAAAAAAAAAACCCGCATCTAAACTCGTATAAGTAAGTACGTAGTACTATGAACACCGACGCTTGGTGGCAAGGGTATGTTGGTGGTAGAGGTTCGGGTGGACCCTACCTACACTGCACTGCAGATTTATTAAACTTTACTAGACGAAATACAAATACAAATAAAACAAATGCAATAAAACATTATTAAGTCAAACTCATTGACTTCAATAACAAGTGTAACAAAATGCAAGTTTTAAAAACCCGACTGTATGTTTTGATTTAGTCGTCTACGTGCATATGTTGATAACCTACCATTAATATCCTTTATTATGTCTCCTAATCGTAGCCATTTTTTAATTAATATATTGTTTTTTTTTTTAACGCCATCGCCATACTCTCCTGGCCTCACTGGAAATCAGCGTCACTGAATGTAACAACATTCAGAGGCATAAAGCTGAGCGGAGACCATTTTGGCCATAATTAAAAAATGTATTTAGGTTAAGAAAAAAATATGTGATTTGTTAACTGTTTTTTTTTTGTGTCAAATAAATTATTTTTCATTTTTCATTTCATTTTCTGTATAATTTTTATTCCGCTATTTTGTTTTAGTGTTAGTTTGACGACACGTTCGCTGACCTAGTTGGTAGTGACCCCGCCTTAGAAGCTAGCGGTCCCGGGTTCAAGTCCCGGCAAGGGCAGATATTTGTGTGATGAGCACGAGTATTTGTTCCTGTGGGTGTTGGATGTTTTCTATGTACGTATTTCTTTATATAATTAAGTTTATCGTTGCCTAGTATCCTGTACTACAAGCCTAGAGCTTAGTTTGGGACTAGGTCAATTTGTTCGACATTGTCCTGTGACATTTATTTATTTAATTTAAGTACCAAGTGATGCGACGTTAAGACGAATCTAACGACACCTCTCTCGTTGAAAACGGCCCATCCATCCAAGCCTTTATGAAAAAAGTCCCATACATACATACAGGACAAACATTACCCTCCTCCTTCGGAAGTCAGGTAAAAACGTGTGTCGTAAATCTAAATTGAGGCATATAATGTTCGTTTGGGGAAAGACTCGTAATTTACGTTGGAATTGTCATTCTAGTGGTCATAATTTAATGAATTATTGCATTATTACACTCTAAACTTAGTAATTTTTTTTTTTATTACGGTGTCACGTAATAAAATCATGGCTATTGCCGTTATCGTGGACCGGCGGAAGATTGTTTCACTTGGCTCGGTGCCATAACGATTTAAGGAAGTACAAAGTATAAATACATTTTGCATGCCACTTAACAGTCCGTACAATATATCACGGACCGAGACAGTTTAAACTTATATCACTATAACAATTCCTTGCAAGCCAAATGCAGAAAAGGGTTTCAGTACACAAAATTGTAGGAGGTGGTGAAAGAGCACAACACACACAAAATGTTGTCGAAGCCGGTTGATTGATGCGCCCGTGTAACAATACCTATAGAAGAACACAAATACTAGCCTACGCCCTCTGGCCATCATGATATTTTTCTTCAAATCATTGGTATATTTATTTATTTACTAGCGGCCTCCCAGCGCCTTCGGCCCGGCTTCAAATTTCCGACTTTCCCGATGGTTTTTTTGATTATTTTCTTGCAGATAAACTTCGTCATTGCAATAACGATCACAACAAAAATATATCAAATTTGGTGAAGTCGTTCGGAAGTTATCCGCGTACATTTCGGTTATTTATTTTTACAGGTTAACTACAGATTACCAACAGAGTACGATGGTATTGTAACTTACTATTAAATGGAATTGTTTTGATCTTATAACAATTTACTTAAAACCAAAACGTAACATTAATATTAAAATGGATGTAAAAAGGCGAATTTATCCCTTAAAAGGATCTCATCCAGCTAACCCTTGAGAGATTGAGGAAAGTGAAATAAAATAACAAATACTAACCAATAAAATCTAAATAATACTGACATATTTTATATTATCCATCCTAATAATATTAAAAATGTGTAAGTAACTCTGTCTGTCTGTCTGTCTGTTTGTTACGTTTTCACGGATAAATCGCTGAACCGATTTAGATGAAATTTGGTGTGGAGATAGTTCGAGTCTCGGGTTCGGGTAGGGTGCCTTTTATCCCGAAAATGTTTACGGTTCCTTAGGGAATAGCGATAGTAGCCGCGGGAAACAGCTATTATTTTATAGTTTTTGTACGTGATTTGTTCCGAAGTATCACATTTTTAAAATTCCAAAATCATTTTCTTTTCGGTTCTGGTTTTATCTTAAGGTGACCCGTATACTGTTGAAAGCAAAAAGGCAGTATGCACATGTGGACTTCATACTTTTTAAGGTACCGTACCCAAAGGGTAAAAACGGGACCCTATTACTAAGACTCCGCTGTCCGTCTGTCTGTCACCAGGCTGTATCTCATAAATCGATAGATAGACAGTTGAAATTTTCTGTTGCTGCTTTAACAAAAAAAGCGGCCAAGTGCGAGTCGGACTCGCCCATGAAGGGTTCCGTAGCAGCAAGTAACATAATATAAAAGTTCGTTGTAGCTTTGATCAATGTTTTTATGACGTATTAAAAAAAAACTACTTACTAGATCTCGTTCAAACCAATTTTCGCTGGAAGTTTGCATGGTAATGTACATCATATATTTTTTTTAGTTCTATCATCCTAATTTCCTATCCAGCACTGTTATTTTTATTTTATTTTTTCCTTTTTCTTTTATTAAAATTGTAGTTCTATCTTAAATTGTCAATGCTGTATACTAGCTAAGTAAGCACCTTCTATGTAAAATTATGTTTATGTAAGGTTTTTATTTTACTGTCTCAATATAAGGTCTGATTATAAGTAATTGTTTAATAGTAAGTAATTAATTACAATTTCATTTATTTATTAGTTTGTGCAACGTTCCGTTCGTCTGTCGCATTCGGTGCTGGCTGAAAATCAGCGCTGCAGGTGCCTAGCACCTCAGCATCATGCTGAGCCAGTATCCGATTCACTGCCACGAAGACACACCTAACTACCACTTTGTCTTTTACTTTACTGTTTTATTTTTTTGTGTGTCTTGTTGTGTTTAGTGAATAAATGTATTTTTCTTTTCTTTCTTTCTTTCTATCATTCTCTTATTTTAGAAGTTACAGGGGGGAGGGACACACATTTCAACATTTTGGAAGTGTCTCTCGCGCAAACTGTTCAGTTTAGAGAAAAATGATGTTAGTAACCTCAATATCATTTTTGAAGACCTATCCATAGATACCCCACACGTATGGGTTTAATGAAAAAAAAAAGAGTTTTAATTCTAAGTATGGGGAACCCCCAAAATTCATGTTTTTTTTTCTATTTTTGTGTGAAAATCTTAATGCGGTTCACAGAATACATCTACTTACCAAGTTTCAACAGTGTAGTTCTTATAGTTTCGGAAAAAAGTGGCTGTGACATACGGACGGACAGACAGACAGACATGACGAATCTATAAGAGTTCCGTTTTTTGCCATCTGGCTACGGAACCCTAAAAATACTTAAAACATGATAAAATATTTATTTAAGTGGGGCTCCCATTCAACAATCGTAATTTATTTGCCGTTTTTTGAAGGTTATAATGTACCTAGTGTCTAATTTTGTATAGATAATGGTACGGAACCCTTCGTGCGAGAGTCCGACTCGCACTTGGCCGGTTTTTTATGTTTTATACGACAGCATAACACTTGCACCACAACTAACAGCGGTAAAGTGTCATGGCCGCGTAGTGCAGATCGTCGCCGTCGCACGGGCCATCAACTGTGTCGGCCCGTTCCTTAAACAAGCAGTCCTTGCTCAACGCTGCTTGTAACGAGCCTCGGAAGCCGCGGGAGCTAGATGAACTTCCTTATTTCGTTACGGTGCAAGTGGGCGAGACAACAACGCTTTTGCTTCAGTTTCATAAAGAACTAAATTTGAAATCGTTGGCACTTCTTATATCTGGGGGGTTATCATGACATAACAATGCAGTTCTGTTTACGCTCAGAGAAAAGGACAGAGCTATATAACTATCATAGCTCTGTCCTTTTCTCTGAGCGTAAATAGAACTGAATAGTTAGGTCATGATAACCCCCCTGATGTTTTATTGTCATGGTTAGTTTGTATTACTAACTTTACTAGCATGGATAAAATCACGCCACTTTCCCAGAGGGTACGCGGAGAGCACTTCTTTCCACCTGCTACGGTCCTGATAAATCTTTTTCGCTTCTTCCACGTTCATACATCGAGTCATGCATGCACGTCGGTTTCGGGTACTTAAGATTCGTCCCTTTTCTTTAATAATTTGATGATGACAGGGTACTATTACTTTATGTCACTTTGTCTTTTAACTGTATCGTTTAATTTACATATATTATACTATAAAATAATATTTTATATTTTTTCTTAATTTTATAAGCGCAAAGTTATTATATTATTAAATTAGGGTGAAATAGAAATGTCACTTCCATTCACATTCCATTATTTGTAAGAATAAAGCTTACATATTAGATATAAGAATATCTTAGACTGTTTTGACAAGTTAGCAAAACATTTACTAGATGTTTTTTTATTGTAAAACAAATGAAAAGCGGTTCATTGTAATAGTCTATTTTATATTTTTCAATAAAGAATGGGGTTTATTTTTAGAAAAGTTGGTGAACTTGTTATTGAGGGCTATTAGTTTTTGCACTCTAGTCTCTTAAGTCATTCAACATTACATTAAAGTACATAAATACGTTTAAGTAGTAAAGTTGTGCGGCTTTTGGCTTTCTAAGCCTATATAGGTGCCGGCAACTTAACACTTTCTTCATTATTAAAATATCATTATACGCATTCGTAAATATTTGCCTTGAGTGCAAACAAAAAACGTAGGTATTTTAAATGGCAAATGTGTAACAAATGTATTAAAAACATTAACAACTTGCAACTTGTAAAACTTTATCAAACGTTCAACTTTTCAACGTTGAAAGAGCAATATAAAGATATTTCGATATAAATCCGCTACTTAGCTCACCTTAAAATAATTTAAAAATATAAACATGAGACAGCTCCGTCTTAGCTACGACATTTCTCACAGAAAACTGATAACAATATATTGGTTTGATGTTAGCTGACGATCCATTCAAATTATGTCAATTATAAACATTTGTTCAGCTTTTGGAAATCGCTAACGAAAGCGTTATAGCCGTTAGAGCCTCCGCTGTCCGTCCGTCTGTCTGTCAGCGAGCTGTATCTCATGCACCGTAATAGGTAGACAGTTGAAAACTATGGTGGTAAAATTAAAATTAAAATGAAAGTACCAACGGATGTAGTTTGTAGTTTTGACTACAAAAATAAATAATTATATTAAAATAAAATAATTAAGGACGGGCTCCCATACAACAAACGTGATTTATTTGCCGTTTTTTTAAGATTATAATATTTACATACCACACGCTTTTATTCCTAGAGTAGGGTAGGAAGAACTACAGAAATACAAACAACTCCAAAAAGACTGGTTGGTAAACCACATTTTGTACAAACAGGCTAAGATGTTTACTAGTGAATTAGTGACAGGTTGCAAGCCCGTCGCCTAACAGTACTACAAGCCTTTATTCCCTTAGTCGCCTCTCACGACATCCACGGGAAGACATGGAATGGCACTATTCTAACCCGGTAACCACAGGGCAAACGATAAGATAAGATATAATATAGTTTCTAATTTTGTATTGATAATGGGTACGGAACCCTTCGTTTGCAAGTCCAACTCGCACTTGGCCGGTTTTTCGTACCTAATTCGTCAACTCCATTTCTACTTTGTTTTATTTCCTGGTAAGGGCAGATATTTGTGTGATGAGCACGAGTATTTGTGCCTGAGCCTAGGATGTTTTCTATGTATTTAAATATTTATTTCTCGTTTAAGTATGTTTATCGTTGTCTAGTACCCATAGTGCAAGCCTAGAGCTTTATTTGGAACTAGGTCAGTTTGTGTGATATTGTCCCGTGATATTTATTCATTTATTTATCTTAGAACAATGCACGCTTCGCCATTTCACATGCAACAATTAATATAATAACAATACGAATTGCCAGAATAACAGACAATCGCTGAAGCTCGAGTTTGTAGCAACTTTGCCGAAACAGTCTGGCAACCTAAAACAGTCGATTATTTAAGTTAACACACGCCGATAATTCGGCTTCGCAAGTTCTGCTTACTCTGCCGCACGTGACTGACGTGCACAACTGCAACAGCCGATTTACCTTGCATCTCTGTCGCTCAACAGAGCTTAGAGAGAGAGCAACGACGAAGAACTGCAAGTGTGCTAGGACTGCAATCATTCGTCCTCGCTGTCTGTCCCCGAACCTCTATTAATAGGTCTTTGTGCATTGTGAGGCTGTGCCAATGGAATTTTAAGCCGGCTGGATTTTTAAGCCTTTACGTGCCCTAAAGGTGTACATATATGGCAGATATAATGCCAGCGGATTTTGATTCGTGGAAGCTTTTAGGTGCTATGTTTGTTGAATTTACTGTTTCGTGCAATGGTTTTTGCATTTTATATGAGTTGCCCTAAGTAAGGTTTATTTAAAAAGAGTTCTATTGCTTTATAGGGTTGTGTACCCAAAGGATGTCAATCCTGTTACTAAACTGTAAGAGGTAACCGGATAAAACTACCACAAAACTTATTAAAAGCTGACAAAGCTAAGAGGCTCCTCATAAAATACACTAAATATATATGTTTTTTTGTGCATGCTATATAAAAAAAAAGCCTATACGATAATACTAAAAACCCAACCATCACTACATACTTACTATAAAACAAAGTCGCTTCGCGCTGTCTGTCCCTATGTATGCTTAGATCTTTAAAACTACGCAACGGATTTGATGCAATGATTTTGATTATTTAATAGATTAAGTAATTAAAGAGAAAGGATTATATGTATAATACTTTAACCCGGAGCGAAGAGAAGGCGGGTCTCTAGTAATACATTATTTAAGCATTCAAACATCCATATTTTAAACATCCAAGCATCATACCCAAAATGGTGCTTTATTAAGGTTTAACAATTCGTTTACTTTAATTTTAGCGACTCGCCCTGGCTTAGACGGGTGAGTAACAAAAACCTAAAAAAATATGTGTTGATCTGATTGCTACGAAATTTTATAGGATAATGTAAAAAAGTCCTGACATTAAAATCACGTCAGCCCTTTTTGATCATAGGAAACATACGCACAATAATGCATATAAATATAAATTTATCAAAAGATTATTAATTCCATGTTTGTAGCGGCCTCCCTCCCTGTTGTAGGCTGGTCTTGTGATTGCATAACTTTCATGATTAAACCTTATTCACATGTCACGTAATTTCTTTGGTATTATTGTACCATTTTATTACCGTTCATACTGTGTTGTATTATGGTACAGAGTCCTCCGTGGGAGATCTGACTCGTACTTGAGTGTACGGCTGGTTTTCCTGACAAGTAATTAAGAGGAAACCATATAATAACGATACCTATGGTAGATCTCTATTAAATCGTAGGAGTTTTAGAGACTGCTATTCAATAGGAAAACAAGTTTTCCATATAAATTTAAATTTAAACTCATCCATAATTTTGCTTTACATTAAGTCAAAATTCAAATTACTTATACAGTAAATTGGTCACAAGAAAGGGTCTTTTACACGTCGGTAACATGAAGTGAAACTACTACCGCTTCAGATAAGACCATCATTGCGGAGAAGAAGCGCCGCAAGAAACTCCAACAGAAGGTCATTTTGCAAGCATAAAACACAATAATACTTAAAAGTAAGTTTCATTACAAGATAATAAAGTATGTATGTATGTAAACTCTTTATTGCACAAAAATATAAATATTACAATTATAATACTAAATTAATGTACAAAGGCGAACTTATCCCTAAATGGGATCTCTTCCAGCTAACCCTGAAGCAAATGAGTAAGGACAGGTAATGAGTAAGTAATAAATATTATAATTAAAACTAGCACAAATCAAATTATTACAAATGTAAGGTTAATATGATTAATTTACAAATAATAACTATAGGAGAACAACACGACGAGGTACTTATTATATTATATAGGTAGGTAATAAGTGCCTCTATAAATTGGGAAACAGCATATCTTATGATATATGGTAAATTTGAGACCTTATCAATAAATAAATAAGGTAAACCTTTGGAATGCAAGACCAATTGTAAGTCTTATTCTATTTATTCATTCATCCATTAATAATTATTAACAAATAAATCCAGTTTAAAAACCTTTACAAGGAATAAACCTACTTAGCTATTTTTGCTTACTTCTGTTTGAATTCCTTAGTTAGAAGTCGAAAGTCTAATATAGTATGGTTATAATTTCAAAGTGGAACCTTTTTTCTTGTACAAATCAAAATGTATTTTTAGATACGTATATTTCACTTAAAATCACACTTGCGAAAGGCGGCGGTTAAAAGCAGTTTGAATGATTGAGTCTTACTTAGTAACCACGTGGGTGGCTAATGACGTCATATACGACCACGCGTAGATTTTAAGCATTACCGAAAGTAATATAAAGATTCATAAAACGTATTACAAAATATGTTCAAGGGTTATTAAAATTAACTGGGTGGAAGAGGCCGAGGGCCATTTCCAAAAACGATACAAATATTATATCACCGATTTGTAACCCCACACCTACACACCAATTAAATGATAAATTATGACTTGACTCGCCTAAAAATCTTCAGTAAGCATGTAATATTCGGAAATTATTGAAAGATAATCAAAAGTGTAAAAAAATACAACAGTAATGACAACCCTAACGCATAAGGATTGATTTTTAGTAAGGTTAAGGTTAAGTTAGATTAGGGTTGATACGATAAGTTTTTTGCATTAAACTTTAACAGCTTTTTACTCGAAAACGGTTACAAATACTAACATAGTGTCTCGGAGAATAATAAAGTACCTACTAAAGATACATAATCTGTAATTTTCGGGTAGGGCCGTAGTTTCCAGCTTGTATGTTATGTACATGATAATTAACACGCTAGTTCTCTGTTTGTAGGCAGTTTTCGCTACAAATCGGAAAAACGCTGGAATCGGCTACGAGCGTAGCGCTACGCGGTCCGTGGCTGCGAATGTGTTAAGAGGACTGTGAAGCAAAAGTTTTCATACACAACGTTTTTCTCCTTTTATACGTTGTCTTTTTCTTCCGATTTTTGAATATATTGTAGATATTATGAAAAACTATGTGTGGATGTTACCCTTTCCAAGAAAATATTTATTAAAAGAAACCGGGCAAGAAAACATAAAAATCAACAAGTAATAACTAATTTTCTATTTAAAGTCAATTGGTGCCGTCATAGATGATTTTAGTAGGTATAAACACTTTATTGCCTGTATCTCAAGAACCAATGATGTCTACTAAGTCATTATAGTTTTTTTTTTAATTCGTTATATGCTATATTTTTTTCAGATTTTTATATTTGTAGTTTTTTATTAGTAGTAGTAGTAGCTTATTATTTCATAAACGGATCACTTAATCGAAAAAATGTTTTCCCAAACCCGTAATAATTTAAGACATATTATTAAAGAATTATCCAACGAAACCCAACACTATGGGGTAGACGAGAAAAAAAATCATCCACACGTTTTTTTTTTTTAAATTTTTTTTTTTATTACTTTGTTGGCCTGACTGTATATTCATGCCAAATGACAGCTTTCTAGTATTAAGAGCCTCTGAGCTAGGCTACGGACGGACATGGCGAAACTATAAAGCTTCCTAGTTTGACTACGGAACCCTAAAAACGGAAACGTACAAACCTAGTTTTTCATGAAAACTACAAAATACTTAAAAATCGTGTAAATCGGATTAGATTTAGGGGGTGAGAAACGCTATCGCCCGGAGCCAAACTTTTATAGATTCTTTTTGACAGCTTTGCAATTTAAGCGTCGCTCCACAATTCTCTTAACATAGGTGCGTATACTGAAACGTCAGGAAGACGCTGTAGCGGCGCGGCGCCCGTGACGCGGCCGGTTCTCGCAACTTTCTCCGCGCGCAGCTCCGCCCGCACTAAACTTGCATTTTCATGCAGATTATTTTATTGCATTTATCGTGACATTGATGGAACTTTATTCCAGGAACTTTCGAAGATTTTCTCCTCTTATTCTTTTCGAGAGGATAAGTTGGATGCACTAGATTATTGCTTAAAAGTTTGCATGGAAAGTTTTGAGTTTGCGTAGATCTAGTTGAGAAAAGTAGGGGCGTTAAGCTCGTATCGTTCTATCGGTATCCTATGTGTACGCTCTATATTTGCGCTTATATGGAAACTCAGGTCGTGAGCATTGAAAAGTTGGTCGAACTATCTATTATTAGTTTGCTTGTGCGTGTTTATGTTATGGAAATACCCGTGACTCACCTTTGGACTACTAAATACCTCGAAAGTTTGTTTGCCTTACGAATCCTCCTTGAATTAGTTTTATAGATGATGCTAACAGTTAGACAGCGGTGGGTATTGATAAGTGATTTGTTTATGATTCAGAGTCAGTGTTCAAAACGTCATGTTGCAAATAAAGACCGGATATTAAAATAATATCCAAGTATGCACCAGGATGCTGGGTAATTAGTGAAATGTAGTTATTTAAAAGGGCGAATGTAAAGTATAAAGTTAACATAGTTGTTAGCAGTTGAAGAGTTGGTTGGAAGTGGTGTTTGGCGGCGACGGCGCGGCGGCGTCGCCGGAGGCGTGCCCCGGCGGGCCAATGGCGCGGCACCCGCCCTCGCCCCGCGCCCGGCCGACGCCCGGCGTGCCAGTAGGTTTGTGTCCTTTTGGCTGACCGCATGACTCCGTATCTCGCTTCGACGCTGTACTCGTTGTAAAACAGCTCGCGCTTCAGAACGCTTCCGCTTCAAACTAACGCCGGGGTTTGTGAACGGTTGGACGGTGTGACGCTCGGCGCGGCAGCAGCCAGCTCGACGACAGGTAACGCGCCCGCGCCCGCGTCGCCGCCTCTCGCAGGCCGCCACGCGGGCCCTTATCAATGATTCATCTCCTATGCTCAATTTGCTCTTGATTACGGTGCGTTCGCACCGGCGCACGGGACCCGACAATTGAATTAAATATAATTTATTTAGGTTCCTCAGGTATGACAATGTGTAATAAAATATGTACGAGTAAAATGAGGGTAAGGTTCTATCTGCGGCTGTTTTTTTAGCGAGACGCTGCCAGCGCCGTTGATCTCCCACGCAGAGTCCATTAAAATGCTTCGAGTACGGTTTTTTTATCCTCTTAAAGATAAAAACCAAACTAGAAAGTTAGAGCGCCAAGTTCAGAAGTCATAAGAACGTCGATTAACATCATCCATCTTGAACTTGAACTTGTCAATATTCAAAGAGTAAGTCAAGGGTGTCGAGCACGGAGCCTCGACTTAACTGAACTATACATATTCAACGGCGCCGCAGCTACGAAGGCGCGGAGGGTACAAACCCCCAGTTGTCTTAAAGCGGGGTAGTAAAAGGTTGGGAAAACAAGTTTGGTGGAATAAACATAACAATTTCCGCATCATCGCCTCGGAGGGTGGTTAGACAAATTAAAGAACATTTTTCTAGGAGAGTTTTCGCGCAGAGCTTCATAAAACTTAAGCACGCGCCGTCACCGCGACTAATTATGGGGGTGGGTTTACATAACGTATTTATGAGTTTGAGATTTAACGACTGTGGTCTCGGGCGGTCTGTTATCGTGCCATTAAAAAGTTGTCCTCTGCGGGCCGGTAAATAACGCGGCGTGGGCGGGCGCCGCCCGGCCGCGGCCCGAAGCGCGACGGACTAGCGCCGCCACTACCCAGCCTCTAGCCGTTAGCGGCTGCGAGCCGCGACGTCGTTGCTACTATTGTAAACACGCAATTTATAAAACATTTGTTACCTTTTATGTATTATTTGTTTTTTCCTAAATTAGAATAAAATTGCATCACAAATCCATTTGATTTATATTCTAATTTAATTTGGCACATCGAAGTCACATTCCCATCAAACTTATAATTTTAATTAAATGTTTAAGTTAATTGTGTTATCCTTATCTACCGCATGCCGCCGGCTCGCTTCGCAGGTCCCGGCGCGAAGCTATAATGGTCTCCATGGCAACGCCGCCTAATGCGGAAGCAATCAAGTACCGCGGATTGGTTCTCCTTTTCATTTAACACCTGGCTCGCATTGTTGCTATGGCAACGTGTTAAGTGCAATAGATTTTGATGTGATATTAAAACGGTATTTTGTTTCAAATACACTTGATGATGACAAAAAGAGTCGTTTTAAATAATTTGGCTAGTTTCAATGTTTTAGCAATGTTAGAATAGTTTAACGTGGAATAACTCAAATCTGCGGGTAGGCGGATTTCTTTCAAATGTCTTAAATCTGTGTATTTTAAGAACCCGTTCACTGCCACGTAGCGCTGTGCTCGTAGCCGATTTCAGGTTTTGCCACTTAGTAAAGAAAACTGCCTCCAAACAGCGGCCCCACCAGGCGGTTTGTTGGTACTAAAAATGATAATTTCCTTATCCGATGGTATAATAACTAAAACCCATCTGGTGACTAGAATGACGCACTCTTATAATTTTAACGTACCCTATGACACGATTGACACGACATCATATTACACTCCATTTATTAAAAACTTGCCCGTGTGGTTGCTGGGTTAGAATAGTGCCACTCCATGTCTTCCCGTGGATGTCGTAAGAGGCGACTAAGGAAATAAAGGCTTGTAGTACTGTTAGGCGATGGGCTTGCACTGGTAAACATCTTAGCCTGATTTTGCAAAATGTGTTTACACAATTACCAACAAATCTTTTTTGAGATTTTAGTATTTCTGAAATGAATGTATGTGTATGTATGCTATTAAAAAAATTCCAATCGTTAAGGAACATCATACATAGACAGTCAACTCATTACCCTTCTTTTGGTATTGCGCAGTCATTATGTAATTCCACATTAATTCTAAAGCAAAACCCTTAACCAAAACAAGTGAGTAATCAAATTATTCTAAGAAAACTAACCAAGAAAACTAAAAGTAACAAACTCGTACAGGACGAAACTTGTCGCACGAGATTGCGTCGCCACTCGGGAACTTTGATGTTTGCCGCTATGATACTGCTTCTTCGCTAATTTCCGTATTAACGACTGCTCCTTCATACTTCGTTGGAATAACTTGCTATCTCATTTTATTACTACGGAGTTGAAGGTAATGGTACATTTATGCACGTGTGAAGAGACAATTTTCATTATAAATTCAGGAAGTTTTGGCTTTTTATCATAATTCACTAACCTGGTAGCAACGTAAGATTATGACAACAATGGCAATTTCGAAATTTTTCAGTTAATAATTTCTAAACGACATCGTGCTCTTTATACATATGGGATCATTAAATCCACAGTTTTACTTTGTCTTATTACGCGACAATACAGTAAGAAATTAAATAAAAATCCGATCAAGTGCGAGTCGGATTCGTACACCGAGGGTTCCGTACTAACCTATAAGAATGTGAAATTGTATACTCGTAAATGGAGCAACTTGACTTTGCCGTTGAAAACCTATTGTCTCCATGCATTGACATAGGTCACGATAAACGATTTTTGGATGTGCTGTAAAACCTTAATTGTTGCCAAATTTCAGGATTCTAGGTCTGTGGGAAGTTCCCTATAAATTTTGATTCCCTTAAAGGTGTCGAGCATAAACGGTATTATCTTTTTTTTCGTTACCTTCGTAGTTTGATTGATTCACAGCTTCAAGGGACTAAGTTCTAGACCTGAGTATATGATTTTAATTTCAACTCGATACCTCTACGCGTTCTAGGGATAAAGGGTCTTGATAGACAGACGCACGGACGGACGGACGGACTACAAAGTGATCCCATAAGGTTTCCGTTTTTTTCCTTTTAAGGTACGGAACCCTAAAAATATTACGGACAGTCAAATAAATATCTACATTAATTTAAGACTAATACTCAGGAACAAATATTTGCGGTTATCAAAAAAATACTTTACCTGGGCTCGAACCCGAGACTACAAGCACTGGTAGATTAGGCAACAGGCAGGGTAGCTACCAATTAAGCAACCGTGTGTAGTCCTACGTTCATTAAATTTAATTATTAAATATGCCTTTTTATACTTGAGGTGTCTTGGTCCCGCTTAGTGGGACCCGCGGATGCCGCGCTGCCGAGCGAAAATATGCTACGTCGTAGCGCGTAGCAAAACTTGGCGGCAATTAATGGTGTTCCATTAGAGATTAAAGTAAATCAAGAATAAAGATTTAATTCTTACTTATAAGTTAAAGTTAATTAAACAGTCCCTACTAAAAATTATCGATTAGGCATTTAATAAATATATATATATATATATATACTTATTCAATATGTGATTGAGATTCTACGGCAGGGTTTATACGTAAAATTTATGTTTTTATAAAATTGTTAAAAATATCTAATGATGAGGACTACTACTGTCTCGGTAAATATCTAAAAAACCTCAACCCGTAAAACATTATACTTATAAAGAAAAAAATACATTTGATTTCTGTTTTTAAATGACATCTCGTTTTATTCAATAAGAAAAAAGACAAAACAAACACCTAAGTAAACTGTTGTGGAATTTAGTTATTTTAGGGTCCGTACCCAAGGGTGCTAAATGGGACCTATTACTAAATCTTCGTTGTCTGTATTGATATATAGATAGCTGGTGGATGTTTTTACAGTGTAACAATGGTGATTTCATAAAAAAAAATATGTCAAAAAATAAAGTAATAAGGAGGACCCCAAAAACATTTTTCGTATTTTGTTATTTTCTATCACGTATAAGCACCAATGTGATCAAGTGCTGGTTTCCTAACTAATTAGTAATTGTTAGCAACTTACAACCCATCGCTTGTTGCCAATATTAAAAAAAAAACCGGGCAAGAGCATGTCGGACCATGCTCAGTGTAGGGTTCCGAAGCTGTTAAGTACTACAAACATAAAAATCAACAAGTAATAACTAATTTTCTATTTAAAGACAATTGGTGCTGTATTAGATGATTTTAGTAGGTATAAACACTTTAATTGCCTGTATCTCAAGAACCAATGATGTCTACTTAGTTGTGATAGTTTTCCTTTAAAGTTCGTTAAATGCTCTTTCATTTAAGATTTTTTTACATTTTATTGTACCACTTTGTTGGCGTGACTAATATGCATATTCATGCTAAATAGCAGCTTTCTAGTACTAAGAGTCTCTGCGCTAGGTTGCGGACGGATGGACGGGCGGACGGACATGTTGAAACTATAAGGGTTCCTAGTTTGACTGCGGAACCCTAAAAACGCGTTAGTTTGATACAAACTTAAAAAGGATTGATAATTCAATTTGTAAATTTATACTATTAAGAATGGACGGTTTGGTTTTTTTCGTTACATACATGTTCGTTAAATGTCGACAAAAAAACTGCACGTTGGTTGGGTACCATCATTCTGGAAGATATAAAGAAAAAAGCCTCAGTACGTCTTTAGGTATTTAAAAGTAGTTCCTCGTTGTCCTTTTTTGGCCCACTTAATTTTTCAGTAAAAATTGATAATTCCATACCTATTTCTGGGGAAGAAACAAATCCATATTTTTTTTAACACTTGAACTTCATATCTAAAGAAATATATTCAAACTATCTAAAACTAAACTAAACTTCGGTATATAATTGAATGAAACTTGATATTTCAGAAACATTATCCACAAGCCGGTTCGTATAAAACGATTGCTAATAAAGCATTGTTTCAAAGCAGATTTATGAATATGAGTTTTAATACCTCTTGTTTTATTTGTTTACTATCTGAGCATTAACAATGGTGCGGATCTATTGTTCTATCGCTAGGACACGTGTCTGTATACTGCGGCCGCTGACGACTCTCTTCATAGTTAGAACTCACCATCTGCATTCGTATCGCAACCAGAGCCTGTAACAAAGTCAAGGAAAAAGGTATAAACTAGAACCCGCCTGGGAAATAGTGTTACGTACAATTATATTAGCGTTCCCTACCCAAAGGGTGCTAACGGGAACCTATTACTAAGCCTCCGCTGTCAGTCCGTCTGTCTATCTGATGAACTGAAGCAGGTAGACAATTGAAGTTTTCCCAGAGTGTGTATATCCTCCCATAGGATCAAACAGGACACAGGAAACAGCCGTATAGGATCAAAAAGGTCGCCGTTTGGTTAATCATTTCTTACTGTCGAACTTAAATTCAGGGTTTTTATCAATTCAAACTCAAATGCATGAAACCGGACTGTTTATCATAGCAACATAAAATAATGTAAAAAAAATAACTGACTACTAACGCCATGTAACAATAAATAATTCAAAGTCGCTTTTAGAAACTAAAATCTAAATCTACAGTAATACAATATTTGTAGCCGTAATGTATTTTATAAATCATGATGTTTTCATAGAAACATGAATACCAATAATTTATAACTCATCACTACATAGTATAAAACAAAGTCGCTTGCCGCTGTCTGTCTCTATGTATGCTTAGATTTTTAAAACTACGCAACGGATTTTGATGCGGTTTTTTTTAATAGATAGTGTGATTCAAGAGGAAGGTTTATATGCATAATACTTTAACCTGAGGCGAAGCGAGGGCGGGTCGTTAGTTGAGTAATATAATGTGAAATCAAAGTGAAGGTGACGTCCCTATAGGTGACGCTTTAGTGATCAACTGATCACGCTCAATCCTACATCGCACTGTTAAGATTTTGTTCCGAATCGATAAGGTCGTGAAGCAAAAGTGGAAAGTGTCCGTCTGCCCATCTGTTACCTCTTTACGCTTAAACTGCTGGACCAATTGAGATGAAATTCGGTATGGAGATAGTTTTATCCCGGAAATTGTACTGGGATGGCTGAGATTCTACAGGTAAAAACGATATTGCGTTTGACGGGTTTCCGTATTGTCAAGCTTTCGATAACTCCTATTTTCTTGACGGTAATGGCGGCCGAGTTAAAAGCGATACTAAAACACGTCAAACGCAATATCGTTTTAACGCAGGAGAATATAGGCTCAGTTTCCGAGGGAACAGCAATAACAATAACCGACTTCTATACTGACGGAGTTACGTGCAAAACCTAGTTATTTAATAAAACGTAAAAAATAAGTTATTTAAAAACCTGGTTTACCATAATAATTGTTTTACTACTTTAGTAGGTACGATGGATGTTTTAAATTGTTGAGTGATCTTTAATATAACACATAGCTTAATTAGTCTCTCTTAATATTAGCGTGTTCAACAGATTTGACATAATAAATACAACCGCATTGATTCGAATCGGTGACCGAACAGCGCGAGGTAAACCAAAACACATACGAAATTTACCAAATAATTAGTACGTGATTTGATATCACTAGCACAATAATGATCATTATTAATTCCTATACAACGAATTTAACGCTACGTGATGCCCGTATGGCAGCCGTAAAAAAATATTGTTTAGTAATTTATAAATTCAACACAAATTTAAGTTAAGATTAGCCCTTTACTGCTCATATATGCAACAAATAAAAATAATATTGGTGCTCTTCGAAAAGTACAAATGATATTTCTATTAACGATTCTCCTGAAACGCGATCCTAAATCTATTCCGAGTACAAAAACGGAAAAATACAATTCATTGAGGATGAATAGATGGAATCGTCCTGAATTCCTAGATTATCCCGCAACTAGGCCGCCGCCGCTCTGTCTAACTGATATACATATCGCAGAATGAGCTAATCTCTGTGAAGTATTGAGCCAATCTCGCCGCGTTGAAGTTTAAGATTGAGTTTTGTTTCGTACTTTTTTTAATGGCTATTTGTTTATGGGTTTTTAAGGATGCTTGTTCGATTCAAAATCGTATAATACTAAACTCGTTCATCATTTACTTTTTTTTAATATAATTTTTATAACAGATAGAATTTAATATGGAACCAGATTCTAGTATTTTGTTATATCCGTGCGGTGTACCTACTCTTACAAGTTTATTAAGTAGTCCGTAACCTCCGACAATAGTCAATAAAACTATGATTTATTCCGCCGGCTTTCAAACGGTTCAGTGAAAAAATACGCGTCAACTGACACAAAAAGCCATTATATTCATGTTCTATTTCAATCTTTCTGCTTTAATAGAATTTTAATTTCAATTTCACACATAGCGGCACACGTGGATCACCGCAGCGCTTGGGAGTCGAGTCGAGTGTTTTTCCGATCGAGTCGACAACTCCAGCGGGGAGATTTGATGCGTCGTTATTACACAGTCCGTTTGGATCGTATTGTGCGCGAGTGTTTCAAAACAAAATGGGAAAAATTTGTATGAATTATTGCTCCCCGAGCTGACGTGCAGTTTAGCATTTTCGGTTCGCATTCGCAGCATGAAGCTTTAGCAAATTTTGCATACCATGTTACGTACATGCTGTAAAAAGGTTAATTTTAATATCGCGTCAGGTTCTCAAGTGTAGCTAGGAAATTCAACTGAGCTATTTTGGTATATTGTTGATGTCGGCGTCACGTCGGCAACCGGCCCGTCAGCTGTCAGCGGCTCCGACGCGACCGCCGATGGAAGCCGCCGATAACGAGACGCCACGTGTCACGCCTCGTACGCCGAGCCTCCGGATAATAGGCCCGCACTCACCTGTAAGCGCCTGTTCATATTTCATAGCCCGCGTGGCCAGTGCATCCAATTAACTTCAGTTGTCCGCCGCGCCGCTCGTAATGCACGGAATATCGAGCCGGCGAGTGCCGTGCAGCCTGTCTTTATGACCTACATGCTTAACGCGCGCTTGAAATCACCGAGTAATGCACGGGCATGAGAAGTCGTAATTAAAATTGTGCAATTAATTGCAACGGCAAATATTGTCGTGTTTGCATTTTAATGGATCGTTTATTTCTGAGTACGTATTACAAAGCACCTTCATTGTGTCGTGACAGAGCGATTATTTCTAGCTACTTTATAAAACAAAATGCTTTATTTCTCGTTTATTTTTTTCTCAGAAAAAGCGCTCCGAGTCATCTTTGTAAATTGCAGCGCAACAATTTTTAAACAGATGCTTTTAATTTAAACTAAGTACCGTTGATCTGCAAGCAGAGCCGTTATGCTTCGCAATTGCAAGGATATCTCTCGTCGAGAGCGGTTCCAGAGCGCGGGGCGAGTATCGAGTTGCGTCGCTATCAATCCGTAAGTGAATCTCGGCGACACGTCGCAGCTGCAGCGGATATCACCTGACGACGTCGTTTGTCCCCGTCCGGCGGGATAATGGTGTAGGGTGCAGCCGGATTTCAGCTACTGCCCAGCTACTAAATGGAACTGGCTTTAAGCTGCATAGTTGTTTTAAGGACGTCTCTTTTAAATAAATTAACTTCAAGTGATACGTGTTTATTTACGGCGAATAAATTTGTTCAAAATATTACTCAGCTAAGAAATATTACGCGGACTCTCCAGATACCTCTACTAAAATAATATCAACATCTTGGTTTGCGTTGACTTTAAAAATGACGTAGTTATTATTTTAATTCTGATGTTTACGTCACCACTCTGGCTATTGCGATCACCGATCACTATTCCTCTAGTCGACCGCGCTATTGATGCGAAGGTACTAAACGACTGAAGTAGTAGCCACTCATTTAGATTGATGTATACAATATTCGATCATTAATGAAGAGAGGGCGATGATATTTAATATTGGAGTAGGTAAGCATGTTTCTACAACCATGTGTGTATTTTAAGCTTATGCGAAAGCATAGACTTTTTAAAAATGAACGTTAATTTGTGCACCTCGGCTTAAATTTCGAATGTCTTTCACCTTTCAATTTGTTAGCCATTGCGCTTACCGTATGGAAATGGGGAGCAAAAAAAAAGTCTAGCTCCCAAAAGCTTACAAAAACTACTTTTCCAAGATCGACTACTTTTTCATCACCTTAAAATACACATCTGCAGAAATAGCAAGATCCTAGTGTTTACGTATTCAAAGATCCCCGCGCCGGCGCCGATGACCTGGCTCGAGCCAAGTTTCCTTTGTCTCGTCCAAAGCGGATTGGAATCGTATGGCATATGGCTCTCTATCAGACGTGGAGTGCTTTATTGGAGTGCTCGACCAAATTTACGTTCAATCCTTAGATCAAAGGGTTATTTACTAGTTAACGGCAATAAGGTGCTCGTATTACGTAGTTTTACGTTATGTTTGTTCAGTTACTTACAAAAAGCCTAATGAAGTTACTTGTGAATTTGTTCCGTTTTTTTATTAAAAGCATTGTTATTGTAAATTTACGAATATTAGCTAAAATAATGCATAACAGCAAAATGCCAAGAGTATTTGGTATGAAAAGTACACATTAAAACATTTTCACGAATTGAAAAACTGGTTTTTATAAGCTTGCTTGAAAGCAAAGTAGCTAATGCTTAAATGAGTTAAAGCCTTCAAAGTTTATTTTTCAAGGTGTAATGTAAATCAATGTCTGGCCCGACATGCAACGCAAATAAACAAGCTCCGTCTTGAGCTGCTTTGAGAACTAATAGCAAAGTTAACGAGCTAGCGTATCAGGAGGCCAATATATTTTGTGTGCATAAAGGCAGGCGACCACTAACGCAGCCCGCGGCGGGAGCATTTTTCATAAAGCCGGTACACATACTTGATGCGTAATTTATAACAGCAGCCGAGGAAACCTGCCCTGAATGTTAATTAGAAAATAAAGAAGTTAAAAAGCCATATGTTTTTTGAAAAGTTTACGCAACGAGAATGTTGTCAGAGAGTTGCGGTTCTTTTATCATGTACGGGATAACTTGATGGGTGTGTCAAAACGTCTACTGAGTTACCAGAAACTTTAAGTCGCAGAACTTCACTGTAAGAAATCTCTGTTAGCTTAAGAAAAACTAACATAGTATATTCCCATTTTTTACTTTTTTTTCCCAAAAGGTCTACGGTTTAGGTAATGGCGGGTAACTTAAAAATATGTAATGTAATGCCATGTAGCAGGGTCAGTCAGACTTGTTTCTCAAAATAAGAAATGGTGTTTAGATTATTTTAACGTAATTTATACAAAGTAAATGAAATCGCAAGGGTTTTGGGTGATTTTAACTCAATAGAAATTACTTACGAGTCGTTTTCATTAACTATACATCCCATTTCCGAGCGACACCTGTACGCGGCTATAGATTCTAATGCGCATAGGTATGTAGGTACTCAATCCAGTATTACGCTTCATAACCATAACCGAATGGTAAATCCATTAGCAAATACACATGTTATATCTTATACGCATCAGTTCACTTGAAGGCGTGAGTGGAGATTAGCCATGTGTACCCGAATTACTAGCGCGAGCCAGCAAGGCATGCATTGACGCCTGTTTAAACCTTGTAATCAGCTGCCAGCCGTATAGCCATGTGCAGGGTGATTACCGGTGTTATGTATCTGGAATGATTCCATTTATAATCAAGTACGCGTCTAAACTTCGTACGACATACATTACTAAAACTGCAAACTTGATTTTATCACTTTGCGATCTCCTGGTGCTAGTTCGAGTTCTAGTAAGTTCAGGATTTTTATACGAATTTATTCAATTTAACCCTTGGACTTTAAAAGAACTTATAGACAACTTACAAAATAAGTATGAAGTAGTTGCGGTAATTGAGTTCAATACAGGCAACGCTTCGCTGTAGATCTGTCAAAAGTATTCTAAAACGTTCATCTATGTTAGTCTGTAAGGTATTTTACCTTGGGTCTCGTATGAAATAAAGTTTTCTTATTCTTTTAACATCAATATGATCACTCAATTTCCAAGTAAGAACTTCTGATACATTTAAATCCAATAAAAGAGGGGTATGGTTATGATACATGTTGCAACTTTATATTGAATACAAATTAGTTTACAATATTCAAAACTTTATAAAAGTTAGCTGAATAATTTAAAACTTGGTACGAGACACATCATGCTGTTTTATTCTTCATACTATTGCTTCAGTGACCAAAAAAACCGCACTCAGGGAACTATATCGCTGATGAATACATCCAATTAAGGCGACGCGCAATGACGCACTCCACAAAAATTAGCTCTCGGACGCGATCCGCGTTTCAACCAGCGCAAACATAATTAAACAGAGCTATTTGCTAAAAGGCTTGTTTTGGCTTCGTGACGTTGAAGTCGGAAGAATTAAAAACATAACGAGGGCGTTAGAGTTCTAAAGTTATAGATCGTTTTACTGGAACAGAGAATAGAGACCAGTAAAACGATCTATAATTTTAATAAAACGACAATAATTTAAAGTTTGATCAATCAAGACCGACCCAAATTTTGAGACAAGAAAATTCACGCGAGACATCATCGGTTGCTAAATGGATGGACTTAGTCCTCGTCTAGACCTAATTGCTTTTTATTAAATAGTATGAATCTAAAACGTAGGGATTATTTAAGAAATTGTTTCTAAACCTACTAATATTAACTTTTTAGCAAACGAGTCATTTGCATATTGTTTATTTTGGTAAACAGATTGTACTACACAATAAATTACAACTGGCAAACTTAATTCCTAATGGCATTCTATATTGGTCAAATAGTCGGCAAAACTGAAAATAACCTATTAAATTATTAGTCATTTGAAACCACACGCCAATATCACTATCGTTAACCGTTCAAATAAGTGCTGAACTTTTATATACCCTACGAAGAAGGAATAACTCTATATATTGGTTTGAATATAGGAATCGCGACAAATGAGCCTCGTCTGCGCCGGTTTATTCCGAACCATTACAAAAAGTCTAATCCAAATAAACGTTTTCAATCTTGTAGTCGTACAAAGCCGGCCGGATCAAGGTGAAAAGAATCAAAAGGCGCATTGTGATCTCAGAAGGGACTTTTTAAACAAGTATTTGTGAGTCCGCCTTAACCTTATTCAGCCGATGATGTCGTCTCGAGTAATGTTAATTAGATCATTTTGTTCAGACTTTCTAATTGAAGTGGGAATTTCTTTTAGGTGAAATATTATTAGCTTCCGGAAAATATGACAGCCGTGTAGATCATTCTAAATAATTTGATCCTCGTTACTTCCTCAATAAGATGTGTATTTTTCTTCTCTTAGTAAATTTCTCCTCGAACATTTAAATAATGAAAATTAATTGCTGCTAAGCAAATAAGTTACTATAAAGGAAAAAATATCCAATAAATAGTCCATAAAAATGATAATCAGGGGACAATCTTCAACAAATTAAGTAATATTGATGACTAATCTCGAAGAAAATTTCCATGACTGTCGAAGATATAAATCAGATTTTGTTGGTAGGTATGTACTTTTTTTTCTACCGTCTCGGTGGCAAAGATTTTTAAAATATAAACCATTTAATTATTTAAGTAGTATTCAAAATTAATTCGCAATTTGTTTTGCATTACTTTATTTAGTTACAATACATTAGGATTAATATTTTTTGTAACCGGAACTGCTAAAGATCGCATGAATTCAAGCAGAATCTTAATTTCACCTAAATCTTGAAGAAAGCATATATTCAATAGAGTACATCTTCCGTCTGACGTATTGGTATGGGGAGCGAATTTACTCACATAACGTTTTTAGTCCTATTATCCGAAAATATTTCTCATAACATTTTACATCGTAATAATTACTTTAATACTTAAAATAAATTACTTGTCATAAACAAATATATATATATATATTTTTTCCTCATAATCAATATTAATCATACACCTGTTTATTTTCAGTATTTAGAAAAATATCCAACTGGTAAATAACGTTAGGTTAGGTTAGGTTTTTTTATAGATATCCTAAAAACAGAACAGTTTCAGTAAAATTCACTTTATGAGTTACGATGATTATGAATAACAAATTATGGGCAAAAAAGTATGTTGTAAAACAAATAATAGTAGTAAAAATTGTATGTGAGCCAATATGGACCCGATGGTATGATAATAGATTTTGTCCTTGTTATTTATAATGAGTAAGAGTACATTTTAGTACCGTAATCCGTTGATTCAGTCGCGCCGGCAGCGAGCGGCATTTTGGTGAGTTTAATTGTACGGGGAACAAGTCGCGGTCGCCGACCGAACCAACATAGTTCTAACACAGGTAGCGCGACTCACCGCCCGCCTGACCCGAAAGCGAAACGATATTTACAGATAACAATAAAAGCAACAAATCAGTGGCCCTAGACAAGATGCATTGCGAGAACGTTATCTTTATCGAAAACGTACAGTGCCTCTATTCTACTGCGTTACGAAGGCTTAAGTTTTCACAGCGTGGCGTGAGGTCAGCGACACGTCTTTTATGGTGTCCCCTTGTTTTACAGACAGAAAATTTACAGAATTTTGTTTCACAGAAAATGTTTCATATACTATTCGGTTCTTGTATTTTTGTTTCGAATATATACTTTTTTAAACTATTTATTTGAAAGAAACAAATTCTACAGAAAATCAATTTAATGAATTTTATAATTTTATTTTTTCATTAAACAAACCTCAAACAGTATAATTATTTTTTAACGACCCCTGGTTAACTGGACTTAAATCATTACAAATGAGCTGTAGAATAACCCCTTTCAAAGAATACGGCGAATTTCCTGTCACCCTGTATGATAAATACCATATTATGATATAAATATGAGTGTGCGAGCGAGCGATGCGAGCGACCAAGACCTCTCTGGGCAGAACCGACTTGAATAGGTTAGGTTAGAAGGCTATGGCGGGAGCGAAGCGAAGCAAGCTCCCGCCTTAGCCTTCGAGGTTATTTTTTTTTATATCCCTTGAATAAGCTATGCGATACAATTTGATTGTAAATTAAAATCGTTGTATGCGTTTATATTATACGTAAGATGAACTTGCTGTCTGCAAAATAAGGGTACACCAATAAAATTGCTACAGTGCATTTGAGTTTCATATGCATATATTTCAAATAGTACATAAAACGTAACTATACGTAAATAAAGTAAACTTGTAAGTTGATTTTATTGTTATTAAATTATATTTTAAATAAATAATATGAGAACAAAGAATATTTAATTTGCTATTCTATGATATGAAAAAAGAAACATTGATTTTTATTTGAAATAAAAAACGATGATTTAAATGTCTTCAAAGTATACTACATAATGAAATTCTAAACAACTTCTGTCTGTAAAATAACGTACACCCGTCCTTCATGTCGTCGGCGCCGCGCGCGCGCATCGCCGCGAGCCGCCGGACGCGTCGAGCTCCTCTCAATTCCATACATTAGGTCAGTTTTCCAAAATCGTTTACGTTAATGTTCAATTGTATTTTCTCGCTTGTTGCTCAGCGTGTATTTTTCGTTATACACTTGATAGAAAGGAAATATCACCCAAGAGATACTTAAACAAGTGGCGGACAGTTTTAGATCAAAATTATTAACTACTAGCTGTTGCCCGCGACTCAATGCGCGTAGAAAAATAAAACATAGCCTATTTAATCTGAAATAATGAAGTATTCAAATGGTGAAAAAGTTTTTGAAATCGGCCCAGTTGTTTTTGAGTTTATTGGTTACATACACACATATATTTCCTCTTTATAATATTAGTAAAGACTAAGTTTTTGTCTGCGACGATGTCCTCAAGTCGCTGATTTATTTGAAACGTGTAATTCGTTTAGTAAACAGCAGTCTATAGCGGGGACAGAGTATCTAGTACGGTAAGTAGTAACGGGAATATTAAGTAATTTAATATACAGGGTGTCTCATTTAAATCGGTCGGTATGGGAAATTCTGAAACTATAAGACATACTAAGATCTGTTCTTAGGAACCATATCATCGATTTTAATAAGAAGAAAACCTGCAAACATTAAAAAAAACCTGTACTCAGCTCGGGAAACAAACCCGGTTGTTTTGAAAAAAAATAAACACACTAAATATTTCTATTTAGAAATCGATTGTGTAGGTCTTAAGCAGTAAATGGCTCTATGAAACATGATGTCTAAAATTAATAAAATGCAATGTTTTCACATACATTAATTTAATTTATTTTAGTAGGTGTTTATTTTAGGGGAGACAATTTTACCTGCCTGAACATGTTGAATATTGTAACGGTGGTCACTTCGAACACCTCCTAAAATAAATTAAAGTATGTGAAAACAATGCATTTTATTCATTTTAGAGCCACATACTGCTTAAGACCTACACAATCGATATCTACATGAAAATTGTGTAAGTTTTTTTTTTCAAAACAACCGGGTTCGATTCCCCAGCTGAGTACAGGTTTTTTAAATATATAAATGCAGTTTTTCTTCTTATCTTCGTATGTCTTATAGTTTCAGAATTTCCCATACTGAGCGATTTAAATGAGACACCTTGTATACAGATTCCCGGGGGCTTTTCTCACATCAATATTATGACCCAATAGAACAAAATAATGAAGCGTCTAACCATTAACATTTAGTAATCATTTTTTTTTTTCAACAACGACTGCACTCGGTCGTATTATGATCTTAAGATACGTCTGTCACAAGATACGTCTAGATAGAAATCTTTCATTTATGACACGAGTATTATAATTGAGATCAGTTTATTAATCCTTCCCATAGTCAATGAATAACGATTAGGTTACATAGTTTAGTGACAACTTTTCATACACGAATTTGAAAAAGGAACGAGTTGATTGTGTGTAGAATGTCTCTGAGTACTAACCAACACTTAGTCCGAGGACCTTAGAGACTGTGTGTCTCAGGCGTAATGTCGGGGTGGAATCTCGCAAATATCTATTCTGCGCATTCCGTAGTATAGGTTAGAGTTATTCACAACATTGAATTAAACTTCAGGATTTAGCATATTGCGCATCCAACCGGGTAATCTCGTTTTATGCGACCATTACGCGTTGCCGTTGTTTCTGGGAAAATTGTGTTTTATTCCAACTTATTTTATTCTGCTAAGTACTTTCTAATTCTAGAGTTTTTCTAGAGTTAGTTGGCCGTTTGACAGGAGGCTATTTTATAAAGTTAGTGTTCATTATGAAGTCTAGTTAAAATTTAACTTAATTAACTTCAGGCGGAAAAAAGTACAAATTAAAAGTTAAATGAGTTCATTTGCCGCCTGTATTCCACGTTTTCTTGAACCATACTATTTTTAAGGTAAACTAACTGTTAATTTAATAGATATGAGCTACCATATCCTTGCAAATAACTGTTTGTTAATAATTATCAGCAGGGCTCGGATTTTTCATCGCACGGTAAGATGGAGTTGATATTACAATTTAAACTTTAGTCATATTCATACTCATACTTACTCATATTTTTACAATACAATACAATACAATACAATACAAAACAATTTATTGTCCACCAAACAAAAACATTACACAGAATTTTCACAATTTAGAAGACCCAGGTAAACAACAGGCGGTCTTATCGCTGATTAGCGATCTCTTCTAGACAACCTTAGAAGGGAAGGTAAGGGGGGGGGGTTAGTGCCGTCTTTTTATATATATTAATCATGCTGTAACTATTTCAACTTAATTACGTACCTAGTTTTACAGAGTATGTTGTCGCGATAGACTTTTATCAAACTGGCCGCTTTAACAAGATTAATTTATTTACCTGGTCAAGATTTTGAAACTCTAATTCCTGTAGCTACATGCTCAATGGATGTTAATGTTAATGGAGGTTACTTAATGTTCATATTATTTATATCATGTGGCCCATAATGTAATAAACACGGCGTGGCATTTCATATTTTTATTTATAATGTTAATCTTTTAGTGTTATTTAAATGAATGAGTATGAATATGACTAAAGTTTTTTTTTAATATCGACTCCATAATTTTCTTTCATCTTACCGTGCGATGAAAAATCCGAGCCTTGTCAGTTATACAGGGTGTCTTGACGTGTCCCGAAACAAAAGTATTGGTATTTGGGAATTATGGTGTAATTCAACATGTTTTAGTCATTAAGGATCGAATATCAAGTTTTAGAATGAAACTAAGCTAATTTAGCTAAGGGAGCCAAAGGTATAAGGTGAGTATCTTGAAAACCTTATTAACTTCTAAACTGATGAACATATTGGAAATATAAGTTATATTCTAAATCAATGTATAAGAAGATTTCTAATGACTTAATATTACGTCGTATTCTGTAATATCCTGTATGTAAGCTAGGGCCTGTAATCTACTAAACAAAACCTTTTGATATGATATTTAATTTTATCGTATTGTTTCTAGCTCGGCCTCCATTACTGTCAAGTAAATAAGAGCCATCGTAACGTTGACAATGCGATAATACGTCAAAGACAATTATACAGTTTAACCCCGCAGAATAAGGGCCCTGAGTGTCATTGCCTACCATGTGACAGTGATAGAAGGGATGACAAGTACAATATTATAATCTTTTCATTTCGCGAAGTCGCGCCCTGTTACTTAATTTTACGTATATCGAGGCAACCTTGCAACGTCAAGAGGGGCAGGGCGCGCTTTTGTGGTTTAAAAACAATAAACAGCGGCTATTGGCTTTTTTAAAGCTAAAGCCCCGCAGGAATTATAGTTCAAGTTTACTGTATTCATATATTCATCCAAGTAACAAAAAATTCATAAAGCCCTTAATCTTTATATGAAGCGTCTTACTTAACCTTTTTCCAAAACTTCATGCATGATCTCAATTTTTATTTAAATGTAGACGAGGAGGCGTAGGCATGCAACAGTGCAGTTACATAGGTATGTGGCGAGTTATGCGTAGCTTCGTAGCTGTTGGCGTAGAGCTACGCTCGCACGCTACGCGCTCTCTTTAAGCAAAGGCCTCTATTTCTACTCGGTAAAACGATATTGCTTTTGGTACGTTATCGCTTTGTTTAAAGCTCGCTCGCCACTACTGTCAAGTAAATAAGAGCTATCGTAACTTTGATAATACGATAACAATGTCAAAAGCAATATACGAGTAAATTTTGTCGTTTCAAATAGAGCGTTTAAACATTTAGTACCTGGGCGACCGAGCTTTGCTCGGTTATAACTTATCAATCTCATTCACGTAATCAGTATAGGTAAATGTTAGAAATATTTATGAAAAATATATATTGTTATCTCAAACATTAACTGGGTGGGATTCGAACCCGCAACACTCATTTCTTGCCGTCCTCGTCTTAACCCGCTGGACCAGACGGACAGTGGCCGGCGACACGAAATTAGCTATCATATTCTGCGTGTAAAGAAACACGCCTGAAAACTCGAAAACACGCGTTTTCCTAAACATTAATCGATTGTTTACCCCCAAAAAGCCGTTTCCGAGATCACAGAAATAAATTTATATACATACAAGAATTGCTTGTAGGTATTAGATTAGATAGATTGCGGCACTCGATCGTCATCAATGTATGTATATATGTTTAACTAAAAGTTTTTATCGTGTTTAGTTTAATATAGAAATATTAGTACTGGTCTGTCTATTGCTGCCACACTCTCTCTGGCATCTGTCAGTTTAGTGTTTTGCCAGAGCACTCTTTTTGAAAGCGATAACCAGCCAAGTACTATTAAAATTCTGCTAACACTATACTGATATCTTTGAAATCTTTAAAAGCCTAACTTATCTGTTTTTTACGTAGCCGCTCTAACTTGACGGATAACCTCATAGTCAGCGCCACTAAATCTTCCCCGAAGTGAAGCAATAATGGAGAAGCTGGTACGCTGGCGACGGGGTGCGCATGAAAAGCTGGCTACACTAATTAACAAGGAGATTAATTATTATTGCAAGCAAGCCTGAGCCTTAACACGCCCTCTTTAATCTTCTCTTTTCGTCATAAGTTTACTCCGAATTAGCGACGTTTGACGGAGTAAACAAAATGACGAACTTTTAGCGCCGACGCCGATTCAATAGAAACGAAACCAAAACTCAGTTGTAATCTTTGGTTTAATTGTCTGAAGTTTTGAACAGTTTGTGTTTTGTATTTATATTTTCATTAACTTTTGGCTGTGTAGCAATAAACGTGGTCACAGACCGTAATCAATTTCAACCAAATTTTCACGATTTCTGACCAAAAAACCAGTAAAGTTTTATAGAGAACTTACTTTGTTTCTTTGGTGGAAATAATGAAATTAAATCAAATCAGTTGGTAGGACTTTTCTTAAACATAAAGAGATGTTTTGATTAAGAACCACGAACACATTTAACCTTTTACACTATCTTCATCTTGCGAAGTTAAATACAGAGATCAATCGTGTTTTTTAAATTCTAAAGTACGCACCTCATTTTTTTAAATTTAGCAACTTTAGTTTAATATCGAATTGAATATCTCACTCAGCCGATAGTCTCATCTCAACTTTAGACATCCCACTAATGTAGCATGATTAACCTAGTCGACCCCCGAGTGGAAACAATCAGGCCTGAAACTAATATTTGACCAGTTCTGCTGTGAATTGGACGTTAACCACTAATTATGTTAGTGATTGTTATTGCGAAAGTCACCTGGTACAGGTTAGTTCATGTTAATTTACTTATTTACATAAAAAAGGTAATTAAGGTAGCACACACACAGTTTTAACTTTAAAAAGGGTTTTATTCAACCTGGGTTTTCTCCCTTTACAGTCAAAACCGAGTACCTACCTAATGTCGAATTTCACAACGAGTAACAAACTACCAAAATTAGCGCTAGTAGAACAAAGTATCTTCTAGGGTTAATATTGTAGACAATGGGTACATTATAGGGATATGTACGGCATAGACAGCTGGTTGATTTTATGAATCCTCATTGCCTTTTCTCAGCTGTAATTAACCCCACATGGTGGTGGGGTCAGCTTTCCCTATGTGAAGAGATATCTTCACGTCGGGCACAGTCTTGTTTTGGGTCTTCTTCTAGATCTACGATTATCGATGGAAAGATGCAGTACCAAGTATGTTAGTTACGAGGTCTCCTTTACTGGATTTAAAACCTAAAGTAAGAATAATACCAGTCATCCATCAAATTGAATACGCTGCTTGAAAATATCGTATTATATTTTTGCATAATAATATGCTTTTATCGGGGACTTTCTCCCTGTTTAACGTCACTAAATGGAGTCAGTAATTTAAATTGATATACTCGCAAACAATGAGCTGAATGGAGAGTTGAGCCTTTTTTATTAGGGTTCCGTAGTCAACAAGGAAGCCTTATAGTTTCGCCATGATCTTCAGGCCCGTCTGTCCTCGATTTAACTCGGAGTCTCTTGGTACTTACTAAAAAGCTTTAATTTTTTGTACGATCTATGTATAGTTAAGTTCAACCCTAGTCAGCCATTTGTTTGTGTTTTTTTTTAATTTTACAACAAGCACACTTAAATCGACTTTTAAACGTATAGCTAATCAGTAAATTTCAACGCAATGAACCTGAAGTTTATCGTTAAAACGATTCATAACACGGCACGCCAGATAATAGGGCGGCTGCTCACCTGGAAATATACCAATATATTCTGCGGGACGTTAATATTTCCATCCCTGCATCGCGGTCAGTGCATCCAATTAATGTCGGCGGGAACGGGGCGCTTGTAAAAATACTCGCTCGGACGAGTGACGACGATTGCTCGCTAAATGGTTTTAGTAATACTGAAGCGGGTATAGGTAGTTCCACGAGAGTTGAGGTCATACAGCAACGCTGACATGTAATGACAGCAGGATTTTGAAATTGCTTTTATCATATCAGTACTTTATATAGCTGTGTGTGTAATCAATCACCTCAACTCTCGTGGAACTACCTTTACGAGAAATAGTGCGACAGTTTACAATCTTAACATTTCTTCTGAATAACGCATCAAAGAATACTGAAAAAACGTTTTATTTTAAATTAATATTATTCTCTGTTTTGTCAAAAGTTGTTAAACCTAAGAAGCTTTTTTTTTAAAATACCTGTTTATTTTTAGGTAACTTAGAAATATTTCCATCTATATTGATGCAAATATGTCTTGTACCTAATTGTTTGTGTGCAATAAAGAGTTTACATACATACATGCATACATACATTATGTCTAGGCAAAAAAATATCCTAAGTATACCAAATTCGATAAGCCATACACGTAATAAACGATTTAAATAATTAATTTTTCAAAATTTTCATAATATTGAGCCAATCACATGAAATGGTGACTATTAAAATATATTTAATTACTGCATTTTATTAGCATTTTCTTCAAAGTTTTTAGATCGGCTGGATGGTGCGATAATATTAGTTAATCTTTGGCGTGTTTGCGCAGGCTGTTTGCGGGCGACGCCGGCGCCGCTCACCGCTTATCATTTAATGGATTACTTATTTGTGACAAGTATTCCTAAAACCCCGACCGAACTGCCTCCGCGAAGTGGATGCAATGTCCTACTTCAACATTGTTTAATAGCATTCAGATAGTTTCTTCGTTTTTTTTCAAACCTCATGTAATGAGAATTAAGGTTCGGACTTCTTCTTGAATAAAACTGAGAAAGTCTACTTACATTGTTTTATTAAAATAACAAGCGACTGCACAGCAAGAACACAAATCATAGAGAGAGAGAGAGAGAGAGAGAGAGAGAGACAGTGCTGCCATCTACTCACAAATATGCAAAACAAAGGGCAACAACTGCGTGGCTATTCAACCAAGATCAATTTTTTTACTTAAGTTAACAATGAGTTTATTTTATAACCTTAGATACCGAAAGGATTTAAACTAAATTGACTATTAAGCTAAAGTAAATAAAAAAGCAATAGCTTATAAAATATGTTATCTCCACTTACCGAAATGGTATGAATTGATCCGAAAATATGTCCTAAATTCTAAAATTAGTAAGACGTGGGCGGCGCACTGTGGGAAGCTCGTGGGCGTCCCCAGCGCGGCGTTCAGCCGTCAGTGCAGCGCCAGGTGACGCAACGCGATTAACTATTTCCATCCCATTCAATACACACATAGCGCCAGTATTGAGGCTAGCCTGTTTTAAAAATAGAATGTAAAAAACGCAACCTCCCGACTCAAACAGGAACGATTAAAAACACCCACGTTCATTTTTCAAGCAAACCCATTCCATAACTCATGTAAATTCGTAATTGTCTCGACAATACTCGGCAATTTACGTTCGATTTGCGAGTATGGTGACGTCACGCGCGGTTCGCGCTTGTCATGCGTCACGTGAGTGATAGCTTTAATATAGTCCCGTTGATTATCCGGCCGGGCGGAAACGCCAAACGGTAATCTAGATTTAATGCCCTGGATCATCGCGGCGGCACTGCCTCGCCACTCACAAGGACAATGGACTATTGTCTGGCTCAGTGCAATCAGTGCACTAACTATTGACGAATTAGCTTGCGAAAATAAACGTCTACTTACACAAAGGAAGGAGTTGTTTGAATTAGTAATTTGATTGGAAAACATAAAATCTAATTTGTGTTATTGTACTTCCATGTTTGAGTCTGAAATTACGTAGCGTATAATAAAATGCATATATTTCAATACGACACTTCTTTCTTAATGTAATACGAGCTAATTGATATTCTTGGCTGGTTATAAAACTAAATAAAGTAAGCGTACATTTCATATTCAACGCTACCTCGCAGTTGGTGGTCAATTATTTTCCCATCTGCTTTAGTGTGCGGTCGCCCTAACACCCAACGTGGACCGCTGAAATTTTACCATATGAATCACATTTAAAAAGTAATTTAAAACCATTTTTGGCCGGCAGAAACATTATGTCGGACATAATAAAGCTAGGAATTGCATTCTAATGAATGATTCAAGTCCTCCTGTGGGATTACAAGTTAATCCTCTTGAAAAAGGGCCAGTGAGGCGGGGGGCAGGGCCTTTACAGTAATGAAATTCTTACGTCATCATTGGACGAAAGAGATAGCCCCGAGGTATTACCGACTATTTACTTTTTAAATTGACATTATTTTTACGGAATTAACCAACGTTCATATTATATAAATTATTTCTCGGTTGCGATCCGACCTGAACTATATTTATAAAACTGTTCTGTAACTGACCTCATGGGACTCGTAGCCTTATCTACTGAATGCAGAAATGTGAAATTATATAGTAGCTAGTGCACTTAGAAAGGAATTCTACGCCGAAAAATTCGGAAATCCTTTACATTTTGAAAAGGTTGTAACGTTGTTCCAAGCTGAAGTTACTTTAATAGTTATGTGTATTCATATAGTCCTCCAATTTTCAATAACAGCAACGGACGTAAGCGACCGTGTTACATAATAGAGCGTGGAGTCTTTGAGCGTTGCCGGCCCTTTGTTGCTCCACACACACAATGACATTACTTCAAACCATAAAAGGAGGCGTTGTAGCCACTACAGTAAAAGCTTTGAGGTCGAATAATAAAAAGAAAACAATATTACTGTTGCGGCCGGGGACGCACATTAATATACATTTGGCTACTTCAAGGGAGGGAGAGAGGTGATTTCATAGTGAGGCGATTCCGTAGTAAATCAAGCCAACAAATATATTTTTGACTTGCCACCCGACCATGCTTACAATACAGTTAGGTACCTACATAAATTGTATTTAACGACCCATGATGGACATATAGCAGTCGCGTCGCCGGATACGGCTTGGATGACATGACGATGATGATGATGAAATTGTATCACAAGTTGAATACTAGTTTTTTTACTCGACGTAAAGTAAAGTTTATTTCAATTAGGTAGTATTAAATATTTATTCAAAGGCATGAAAATTCCAAATAGTAATAAAAACTTGAAGTACCTAAGTACATAATTTAAATTACCACTTGTCAGCAGGTTCCATTAATTACCGACATAAATGATAGCTTTTCACCTCGACTCATTCAATACAATATTCTAAGCAAGTTTCGTTGTACTGTTCTGTAGGAGCTCCGAAGTGGAAGTTAAAACCTTTTGTTATTCTCCCTCCTATCACATCACAATACCCGGTTAATTAGTCTAAATAACAGTATTTGCCAGACGCGAAAACAGAGCCCGTTAATTGTAATGAAGGCAACCAATTCTCCCGCGTGAACTTAGCGCTCTCCGCGCGGCCTGGAGGCGGCCCTCGCAATACGCCACCAACTTGCCAAAAACAAGCTCATATAACGGTCTGGCAAACAGTGCAAATGATGCGTTAGTGACAAACCGGCGTTCAGCTCTGCTCCGTCTCGCTCTGCCGCCCACCCGGCGACAGGGACGGCCTCCCCTTGACGAACGGCGCGAAACAAGACAGGTTATTATCTCACAACAAGCGAAACACGTCAAGAGACCTCAGATATTTTCCACACGTTCGCGAGTATTCACAGGAGACTTGGAAACGAAAATTAGTTAGTTTTTTATTTCTGTCCGAATGCGTCCCGTGATTTTCTTTGTTAGGGAATAACAAACGCCACCTTGTGAAATTGAAGTACGCCAGCTGAATAGTAAAGTAGCCACACACTCAATTCGCGCCTGTAGTGCTGACACCCGGCCATTTAGCTGCTGGGTATCCCGAGCGCGCGTACTACGTTTTCGAACCGGGTTGCTGCTGAGACGAAGGCTTAATTACATCGTTATACGCGATGCCCATTGCATATTAAGAGCTAGTACAACATAATTAAAAAATGTGCATGTCAATGGCGCTTCTGCTGGCCGCCACATGCACTTCTCCACATATGTATTTCGGAGCGGCGGCGTTCTCGCGGCACTCTGTGTCCTTTTAGTTCATTTTTCGCTGGATTAATTTGTCTGCGTATTCAAATTGCAAATTGCCAGATAAAAGGCTGACCTTTTTTCTTTTTTACCACACATCTTGAACATTCTACCTTCATGAAATGTTCACATTCAACTTTAACGGAAAATTTGATGTTTTAAGCTGAATAAATTCAGATTTGTTTTTACTTCATAAAAATAGGTACCTTTGTATAAATATATACAAGTATGATAAATATTTGGTATGTGGTCTTTCTAAATATTATGTGTTGTATTGTATTATAATATATCTAAGGGCAACAATATAAAAATATTTAGGTACTGATAATTATTACCTACTGAATTTAATGTGTGACTGGAGCAGAATCAGAGCTTTTATTTATTACGCCACGCATTACAATGTTACCTCCTCAGCACACTTTCCAGGGCACATAATTGTTCAAACTGTAGTCTCTTTATTTTTTGCTACCATTTAAAGGTCAAATCGTAAATATTTTGAGAGGCTTTAAACATTACATTTTCCTCAAATAGGTCTAGTAAGGCCGGTGCTTCACTTAGACTCCTCCAGAGGTTCTAAGTCGACAAAGCGATGTGCGTACGACGCATTAACATACATTGTTGATGATAAGCTAGGTGCCATTCCAAAGCCAAATTCAGCCACAATCCATAAACTGATATTAAGCATACTCGTACCCATAGCTACTCACATAAGTTTGAACTGGGCTGAGATTCTACACGGTAAAACCTTATTGCTTTTGACATGTTTCCGTATTGTCAACGTTTTGATAGCTCTTATTTACTTGACAGTAATGGCGGCCGAGTTGAAAACAATATGATAACTTGTCAAGGGCAATATGTTTTTACCCAGTAGAATAGAGGCCCTGGTGGATTTTTAATCAACGCATTTAATTTAAATCATACTCGAGCTGAAAGAGTGAACCATTCTATGGAAGGGTAAACATGGGCGGTAAATATTTGGTTTGCTCGCATTGTAATATTTTAAAATTCAAGCGTAGCTGCAGGGCTCTCTTGTACATTTTTTCCTCTCTATGAAGAAGTCATAAATCACGGGGATGTAAATCTGTAGCATCCAGTCCGGATGAGTGACGCGCCATTATCGCCCACCGTGCGGGCCGAACTTACTCGCCGAAACTTCAGCGCTCCTGCATACTCGAACAAGTGCGGCATACGGACTCTTTACTAAGTGATGCACATATTTCTACTCTATAAAGTGTGAATCACAAAGGATTCCTTCTTAGAGGCCTCTTACAGACGCAGTCTGGCAATGCTTAATTTATACTTTTTCTTGAATTACTAAAAAAAACTTGAGTAAAATTCTCGAATGTTATATATAAAAAAAAGAATAAAGATTAAATTATAAAATGTTGTCTATAGAAAAAAGTCTTTTCGCATTTATTATGTATAAACTTGTAACAAAATCTCTTTTGCTGTACTATTTGTATCCGGCCGGTTTTAATGACATTAAAAAGGTTACATTTTAAAAAAGAAACAAATTAGTAAAATGTTGTTTCCCGCTATTTTTCATTTATTTTTCTTTCTGTCGAAATGAGTGAATCTATTGAAGAAATTCGATACAGTTTAAAATTGTATTACAAAAAAAAAATGTGAAGAATTTTTGTGAAGTTTATGAACCTAATAAAGTGTCAATGAGAGTAGCACAAAGTTGGTTTAAGCGTTTTCAATCTGGGAATTCTGATGTCAAAGGTGTCGCTCTAGGCGCCCTGTTAAGTTTTCTTATAAAATGCGAAGATTTTTTTTTCCCGACCTAATATATGCTTGTTGTGGGACTTATAATTGTTTTTTTTAAACTAGAAGACGCCCGCGACTTCGTAAGCGTACAATTAGTTTTCCGCTGCTCCCCCTATGTGTATGTTGACGACACTATTACATCACAATTCGATAGTGTCGTCTATATAATGTCAAATACCTCGTTTATCGCTATTGTCTCGGAAACTGTTCAATTTTTCCGGGGTAAAAGTATTATTTGTCCTTCCCCGGGACCTTAGTTATCTCCATACCAAAATTCATATAAATCGGTTCCGTAGTTCCTGAGATTAGCACGTTCAAGCAAACAAACTAACACACAATTCTGGTTTATACAGGGTGTTTTTTTGGCCAGCTGCTTCCACAATAGGGATGTAACTATATTAATGATTCTGAGCTCTAAAAAAATTGTAATTATTTTTTATTTTTTCATGAAAAGTCGAAAGAATATCCTCGCTATTTTATAAATCATAGTGTCTTGATTCTGTAGCTACGAAGAGAGTAGGCTGCTTATTGTCACGATCAGTCTATGTTATTGTTTGATACTACCCTCACAATGCGCAAGCGACGTCAGTTCCGTGTTTGTTTCGAAGCGAGTGCTTGTTAATTGGTAAAAATAATGGCTTGGCATGAAAATTTACTTCTGGACAATCGGGAAATGTTTGATGTTGTAAACATTTACTTTGTGAGTGGTCAAAACATTTGCTGACACCGTTAGAAAAGGTGAAAGATGAATCATAACATTATGCACGGTGATTACGTCATCTTCGGTAAACACGGCGCATGGTAACCACAATTATGTGAAATAATGGGATTTTTTTTAAATGCTATTTCTCTGACCTTGTAAGGTTTTTTAAGTTTTAAATGTGATATTCGGATTCAGCATTAAATATAAAGCGTGTCAGTTTGAGTATCTCTCCGGTTTTGGAAGTTGTCGACCAAAAAAACACCCTGTATATTAGTATAGATATATAGAAAGGAAACTTTGATCACGATTAAATATCGCATTACACGTCATGTTTAAATTCTCATCGAATTAAGAAAAACTTAAATATGCAAAATGCCAGATTTGATCTCATAAAAAAAAAACCCACAAGGCAAGATATAATGATAAATCCCAACTAAAACTGCATTATTCAATTCTTAGTCAATGTCGAGTAAAGGCCTTGGCCTGCTCCTTGCATATGTTATGCGCTCTGTAGCCTTGATTTATAAATTTACTACTTAGGTACTTTTATAACGTAAAGTTCCAAGGCTCATTTCGACCAAATCATATAACGCGACGTTTGTTGGAGTAGTCTAACAACTTTTGATTTTGGGAAGGATGAGAAACTTTTATAAACTTACTAAAGTTCGCATACAAGTTTAATGGACTTCAAGGAAGTTTGTGTTACTCAGCACGGTTACCGCTTTGCGTACCTCGTATTTCAACCAGTCTCCGGTTTTTGCGGAAAACAGTACACTGCGCTGTTGTCTCTTTCATGAGTCTAACACCCGCATCATGCAGTGTCAGACTTCTTTAAAGTCGCAATTTTTTCAGCAGCTGACAGAATCTACGTTGCTCTTTGGTACGCCAGCTAAATTCTGCAAGATCTTGTTTGTGCCGTGTGCCTGTTATACCGTTCTTAATGGGAAATAAATGAATTATAACAAAAACAAAATGTCGTCGGTGTGGTCTGGAGCTGAAGTGAGATATATTGAGATCTACAATGCTCTATTGAATGATGCTGTGGGCTTAGTAACAATAATATAGACTGTATATCCTCAGCCAACATAACCCCACGGCCAATATTTGCCTTATTGCTAAACAAACTTTTACTCAAACATATATTCACATCCTCACGCCCGCATCAGTTATTACAACCGCAAATCAATCAATGTCACCACAGAGTAAGTAATTCTAACGACACGATATTACAATCTACAAGCCCGCGAATGGAAATAATGAAAAAGAATGATAGGTGCGTTCTGTGAATCCGAAATGGCGTATCAAGTTTTATTCCTGAAATAATGGGGCGTCCGACTGCGTTGTTCCTTTTCCTTATTCGGGAAAGTAACAGATCGTAATAAAATAAGCTAACAAGTCGTGTGTTCTCGCATCCATCATGGTACTGCGGAATAGCGTGACTACAGTCATTTGTCACGTCGGTGCATCGCGGGCGATTTTATTGACCTGGTTATTTTTTGTAGCGGTGCGAGGCTCCATCAGTACTATAGACAAAATGGTTTTCACCTCACCTCTTCGGAAAGGGGACTTTTCTTCCCTGCTAGGAGGGATCAAAGTGGCACTTTTCCGTTCAAGGACATTTTATTGCCTGTTAAATTTGATAATTTCAGCACTTTTAGAGAGGGTAAATAATTAAATTTGTTTAATCACTAAGATCTTTTATTTTCCTCATAGGTGATGTGAAAAGCAGTATGTGTCATACGGTAGCAAAATGGTTTCCACCTTAGGCGTTAACATTTGAATGCCCCACTACGCTTAGGATTCAATGTACGCCCTCGCCGTAAATATGTAATTTTGCTCCCTTGTGATTCAAATAACTATTCTTGTCGTGGAAAGGACTATTGCAATCTAAAGTGAACTTTACATAGCGACATATTCTTTGATTGTATAAAAAATATTTCAAGAAGAAACAGGTAACTCGACTAATGCCAATGGGTGTGGTAGGACCATGTGCAAGGTCTACCACCACCTTATCCTTTTACCTACCTACCGCCAAGCAGCAGTATTCGCTTTGCTGTATTCCGGTGAGAGGAAAAGACAACAAGTGAAGTTACTAGCATAGAGGCATTCCATCGTAATCAGGGTTGCCAACGCATTTGCGGTCTTAGGATTGCAGTCTTAAGATTGGCTGGATTGCTTGCTACGTACCATAATAAGTAGGAAAAAGAATATTCGAGTATGAAATTTTTGATATGAATAACCTTCCTTTTTGTTTCAGGTATTTAACAATCAATGAGTCTTCTAATCCGAGTCAGTGTGTGGATAAGCTCATAAGTTCTGATGAAAGGTAAACTGTTAAATTATCATCTGGCTTCTTAAATAAATTATAGCTACAACAAGACAAGAGATAAGTTAAAAAATATTTTTACCTATGTATTGTACCTACTTATACTCTCATTGTTCGCAAAACTCTGGAGTTCTCAGTAAAATTTGTCCGCCTCGATGCAGCGACTTTAACTCATTTATATCCCAGCCGTTAAAATTGTAAATTCACAAGTAAAGGCCAAAAGTTATCAGGAACTTAATAAGATTGCCGTGGTCGCGGCTAAACCTATTTTGCTAACTCACTTAACTGCTGAACTTAGTTCCGGCGAAACTACCACCACTTAAGAATGGCCACGTATTTTTATTCATAGGTTCATTTGAATAACGAAACCGCTTTGTCCTAAGAGACAGTCCGCTTTAATTTCATTGAGTTTGAAGAACAAGATAGTCGCATTCAATTGGAATAATGTAAGAAACTAGCTGCAGAAACAGCGTTTAAACGTGGAATAAAATTCATAACGCCAATTGTATTGTCTTTATGAACTCCTAGCTCACGTAAACTTTAATCATTGGAGTTTTTTGTTCAGCTGATTTTATTCCGCATGTTCGTTTGTTTTCGAACGCCTAATTTCTTACGTATTGTTTAAACCGAATTATTGATCAAAATTTAAATCCAGTTTTGTTAAGTTAAGAAGGAAGACATATTTTTTTTATTACACTCGATATAAAAGTGCGGGTTCTGAAATTATTATAAAAAAAAAACAAACTTATAATAGTAATATAAGGTTCACTTTGTTGACAATCGTAGTTTCAACATTGATTATAAACTCGCTATGGAAAGGCAAATGAAACGAGTCCAATCTCGAAACGTTTTCTATTCGCCATTAAGGAGTCACGATCATGGCCACCTTCCGTATTCATCATCATACCAGCTGGTAGCATAATATTGGACTGTCATCAATATCACACAAACGTGAAGTCAATCTAATGAAGAAATAGCTTTAAATCTACTTCCTAAGTTGGTTTACAGACATTGATTGTTAATTATAGTTATTTGCAAGGTTAAGCCAATACATATAAAAGTGTTCAAAATTAAAAAATAAACATTTATTATAATTCTTTAAATGCAAAGGACATTCCAAATGTGGTTAGGTAGCAAAACACCTACGGATTTGTATTATTCCGAAGGGCAACTCCTTAACTCTTATAACCCTGGAACGCCGCAATGTGCTTGGCTGGCGACTCCGGCGGCTCGCATGTCGCGAGATGGCGTTTGAGAATACTTCGAGCTAAATAGTGCTGTGCAAGCAGCTTCGCGGCACGGAATGGACTGAGATTTGCATGCTAACTCAGTTTTCATAAGTAATAGTTTCGTTTAGCTGCAATAACCCGGCCAACTTCGTTTCAAACGAGCCAACTTGCTAAATATTTAGAATTTTCAAAGAAAAGTTATCTGAGTTGTATATTAGTTCACGAACACACACATCAAAAGTGTGGTTCTACTACTGTTTATTTATTTTTATGTTTCAAATTAGGAACTCGTATTAAAATAAACTATTTTGAAATCTTACATCACAGAGCTGATTTATTGAATTGGTGTACAGTTTGTCTGTGTCGTATAAACCTAAAAAGTCGAAGAATGAGGGATTTTCTGGAATTCGTTAAAAAGCTATGCAATGCCGAGCTCTGCCAGTCCGCTGCGCGACCCAGCTTCTCGCCTTATTCAGGACGGCGCTATTAAAGTTGGCAATCTTGCTCTAATTTATGAAACAAAGAGGATGCAATTTATCACAAACAGCCGGTAAACTGGCCCAAAGCGGTAAAATTTAAAAGGGTTAATGATATTTCTTGGAAGCAATAAATAACTTACAAATTGTTAAACGTGTCTTGGGGCACGGACGGCTCTCTGATGCGGGATTTTCCCGGATAAGTTTTTCCACTCAAACTTTATTCTCACCTCAAGTTGAGCCATCTGTCTGTTACTTATTCTTGCTTCAAATGATTTAGTTTGCAGCAGTCGGCAAGAAAATATTTTCTTTTCAACTAGATCAGACGTATGAATGCACAATGCCGCCTCGAGTCGGCGACGAAGCGATTTTACTGACAATAAGTTTGCAACAATTGCTTTGAATTTGTTATAAGTACCCAAGTAAGGAAGTAACTTGAAATAAGAACAATTTGTTATTATTATCTAGTCTGTCTACCATTGTAGCAAAAATCAGATCAATCGAAACATTTTTCAGCAGCATACAGAATTTAGTGTATCTTGAACATAACCTCTGAAATCAGTGGTCGTCTGATTATTCCTTCCCTAACTATCACAGCTACAACGCAGGCGAGGAAACTGACCTTCCACTATAATGTGAAAACGTAATATACAATGTTTTCAAATCCAACTTTTTTAATCCCGGTGAATTTTGCCGACTCACCTAATTTTATCTTTTGATGTTACTAAACAAACTTTCGGGTTTTCCTCTTTTTCCTGGAAGTCGTGTTTTAGCGTCTCCTTGTATTTTTTGGTAAAATTTAGTAAAGATAACATTTTATATCAATTCAGTCATCCTTGTAAAGTACGAAGGAGTATTTTTATAAAAAATCTGTACAAACACATTTCTAACAGTCGAATTACGATGTTATTTTATACTTAGAAATAGCGTTTTTTTTGGGTTAAACTAGCTGTTATAATATTAAAGCGACATTAAGTTAGATTACGGGTATTGTGAAGCATTAATTAGTAAAATGGTTAACTGAATAATCCCGTGGACAATTACAGATAATAACAACAATAAATTGGTTGAACGAGTAAATACGTTATTCAATCACGTTGCAGTTGTTTGGTCTGTTAGGTAAATTGATATTCAATTGTATCATTTATATCTTGCAATGAAGAGGTTACATACAGTTTGCCAAATCAGCTTCCTATATCTAGAGCTTCGTATACTATTTGTGATAACCGTGAACCTTTGTTTTCTTTTTTAATCGGCTTCAACCACCAAGTTGGTTTCGTAATGCTGAACTTTTAAACTAATATCCTTAGTGACTTATTATTTACGGTAACTAAATGTGTGCTATCGAAGTTCTTCAATTCAAAGGTCTATCCATAATATGTCCCGCGTAAATCCCAAGTGATCCCGATAGAAATTGTACATTGAATCGGTCGGACTTATTTGTGTGCGTAACTTATTCGTCATGATTGATGCCCGCAGCCGCTAGAGCTTACTATGAGAATGAGCTTAACCTTCGCTGCCACATCGTAACACTGGAGAAAATATACATACCCATATCATACTGAAACAGCATGAAGGTTTTCGTTATTTTCCAGTTGCTTAAAATTAAACAATTAGAATGATCTTTGGACGAGTTGTAGGTACTGTAACTAGTTTTCTAGTCAGTCATTCATGTTAGTATATTACTATTGTATTACATTAAACAATTCATATTAACAAAGTAACTTGTGAACAAATAAACCCGTCGGTTGAAGTGCAGTTGCGTTAAGGTTTTTTTTTTAGTTATGTAAGCTAGCAAAGGACAGACAGAATAACACATGTTGTCAAGTCTTGCTTAATTTCAGTAAAAAAAAAAATGTCCGTTGAGGTTTCCATAGTTTGAACACATCTCCACCAGCAGAATTAAGACAGAAACATATCGCTAAGCGACACGTAACGTTCCATAAGATAAGACTCAATAAAGTTGCCGGTGGCTCAAGTCTGTCATAATTTTGAGCACGTTCATAAATCCATCAATATTTAAGCTCTCCGGCCACAATATTCTTCTTGCGGCCCGGCCGGGAGGTGCGTCACACGTGGCTCATAAATTCCGATAATCCATGGCCTGTGCAGTGTCGGTGTATTCGGGGCATTGTATTATGAGCATTACGTGTATGCTAAGAGTTCATGATTCAATACGACACCTAGGAGTGGGTATGCCCGGCATTTACTACGGGCAATTATAGCCCCGACTTGGTACACGGAGTTAACGTGAGTTCACGCCCTGTAACGGTGCAACTGTAAGTAGAATAGGAATAATCTTGAGTTACCAATGCGCAATGCCATTGTTCCTGAAACCTAAGATAAAGTTTCCTTTATACCAAATTTTATATTTTTACTAGCTTCTACCCGGGACTTTGTCCACGTAGATTTCGATTATCGTTATTCCCTCGGGAACTTTTCCATTTCCAGGAATAAAAAGTAGACTATGTGTTCCAGCTATCTCCATTCCAAATTCCAGTCGTTGCAGCGTAAAAGAGTAACATCCATCCATACATTCTTACATACAAACTTTCGCATTTTAAATATTAAGGATTAGGAGTTAGGACAGTGTTCGCATTGTTGTGTTCCGGTGTGGGGATAAGACAACCGGTGAAATTACTAGCATAGAGGCATTCCATCTTAGTCCTCAGGGTTGGCAACGGATTTGAGGTCTTAGGATTATAGTCTTGAGAGTTCAAATGTCTATGGGTCTCAGATTCCACTTATCATCAGGTGGCCTGAGTGCTCGGGCCTTAATATAAAAAAAAAAAGGAGGTTCAGCTGTGTGGTTGCCGGCTTAGAATAGTACCACTTCATGTCTTCCCGTAGACGTCGTAAGAGGCGACTAGTGGAGTAAAGGCTTGTAGTACTGTTAGGCGATGGGCTTGCAACCTGTCGCTAATACACTGATAAACATCTTCTATCTGTGCAAAATGTGGTTACAGAATTATCAACAAGTTTTTTGAGCTGTTGGTAATTCTGTAAGGATTAATCTAACACTTGCTCTAGTATACGCTAAATGAAGACTGGTTAGCTTAAAGGGAAGCAAAGAAAAAAAATATTACAAAAAAAAATGTGGCTCTATACAAACTGTCTTTTTAATTTTCGCTATTTGTTAAATGCTAAATTAGAAAGTTGATAACAAGAGTTAATTAGAACTCCTACTCCGTGCTCCAAACTACCGCGTTAATACAATCTAAATTCTTGCTAAGCTAACAGTTAGGTTGTGCGTAAATATGAAGAAGAACTGTTGTGTCATGGGGTATAAAGGACGCGTTTGCATTCGGAGCGAGTCTCGTGTCTCCAACAAATTGTATTACGGGAAGGAAAATACGTGTCACGTGTAAACGACAGCTTACTTTTTTAAATAGGAAATTTGTGCCCATGAGCTTATTGTATAAGCAATACAAAAACGTTTTTGAAATCATTTTTACGTTAAAACACGTCTTTTTGCGTGCGCAGTTTTGTGTAGATTCGATCGAAAACTTAATCGCTTGGCTTAAATAATCAAAGAAACATTACACCACAATCGTGGTAAAAATTGCTAAAAAGTTGAAGAAAGATTTTCATCCAAAAGCTTTCAAGGGAAAACTTCCGTTGTACCATAAAATTCGAGCTAGGATCGGTTTCATGCATGAAATCAGCGTCGTTGTTAAAATTTTGCCTTCCGACTAGTAATAATGGAGTAACTTTTATTAATTGCGCGGTTTAGAACACGATCCGTTAGCCTATAGACCGCAGCGCTGTAGTTCTAAAAAATATTTAGCCGGCTATAATCTGACCTAGTTAGGCCACGTATAGCGAAGTATAGCGTGCAAACTGGCGTTGGAAGAATATTTATCGTTCAGGCCCACCGTTATTGGGCTTGTCTTCTGGGCGTTTAAGGCGAGCGCTGATGTGTTTATTCAATTTGCTTTCGTGGGAAATATTGTTACCTCGTTCGGCGCTGTTCGTTTATTGCACGACGACACTTGACTTGTCGCTACATTGAAACTTTCACACACTCCACTGTTTTCTCCTGAATCGCGATCTATGGAAATTGAATTGAAATAGATCCTTTGGTTCTCGTTTTACCTGCTTAAAAAAAAAGTGGATTGTCAAAATCTTTGTTCTTTCATTTTTCTAATCGGGTAAAGGACATTATTGTATATGATCCTGAGAGTAAACGAAAAAGATAAAGACGATATTTTGGTACTCGGCTCACGTAGGTAAAGATAAAGTTGTCACGCTAATGGGGTTCCCGTTTTTGATGGGATCATAAAAATACAGAATTAAATATTGTGTCTGTAGGCTATTCGACAGAATAAACACTTTGTGATGAATACTCATTCATTTGTCAACAGTTAAATGTTTGTAAATCATCGGTCGGTATGAAATACATGTGATTGAAAAAAGTAAAGAAGAAAAATACAGATAGGTTAAAATTTTAATATTTTTTATTTAAAATTACGATTGTTTTTAGACTGCAACTTATCCATGTTTTTTCTATTATATATATTTTTTTGTTATATATTTCGATTGATTTAGAGCTTAAGGTATTTGTAACGCAAAACGCCTTAAGTGTTACGAGTAGCGTGGTTACAGACTTGATTTAGGTAGGTATATTATGTATCCTTTCTTAAATTTTCTTCAGGGAAAGGGACACAATAAATCAACTGACAATATACTAGACTATAGACATTTTTTAAGTATAATATATTTGAGAGCAAAGTAATCGAGCCACTTTCTATGAAAATTCAGTACTAAGTGGTTCGATTTCTTTGCTCCCAACTGTATATAATAACCACTTCATCCGGGGAAAAGCACGAGAAAATGTTTGAATGAATGAATGAATGAATGAATGAATGAATGAATGGATGAATTTTATTTGTCAAAAATGGGTGTACAACATGGTGTTAAGGTATAACATAGTCTCTCCACAATTTGCCAATAGACTGGCGTACAAATAAATTTTCATCATGTAAATTACATTATTTAGAATAATTTAGTATACATTTCATAGGAAACACACATTTAAATTTGCTCATTTAGGAACTCATTAATGCTATAAAAAGATTTCTTAGTCAGCCATGCCATCGTCATTTTCTTAAATATCATTAGATTCTTACTTTTAAAAATATCAGGTAGCTTATTATATACTGTAACGCACATCGAATAGGTATTTTTGGAAGTCAATGCTAGTTTTGCAGCTGGCTTATGTAGTTTATACTTATATTGTAGCCTAACTTTTCGAGGACGCAGTTGTTGTGTCTCGATAAACTGATTTTTATATTTATGTACAAATGTGCATACCTCGAATATGTATAGGCAAGGAGCTGTGAGGATATTACATCGAATGAAGTAGGGCCGGCATGACTCTGTTCGACCAATTCCGAAGATTGCTCTGATGCAGCGTTTCTGAGCAATAAATACTTGACCCAATATGGTACAGTTTCCCCATATTACTATCCCATATCTAAGCGTAGAATTAACGTAACCGTGATAAGCTATTAAAGCAGCTTGTGTAGAGACGGTCCGACTAATTCGCCTCAAAGCAAATACGAAACTGTTCACCCTGGTACAGACTTTATCTATATGAGCCCTCCATTTGCAGTGACAATCAATTATCATTCCTAGAAACTTCGTATGTCGTACTTCTTCAATCGGATCATTATTATAGTAAATATTTAAATTTTGTGATGTATTTCGGTCTGTATAAAATTGAATATAATTAGTTTTATTGATGTTTACCTTTAAATTATTATTTGCTAGCCAATTAATTTCGCATTAGTTACGTTTAATATATTTTGATTGTCCTCTATTGTGTACACAGTAAGCGGCCATGTTCACGCCCAAGGCTCGTCTTTAATATTATATCAATTCCGGTTTGCATATAGGAAATGCCCGTTTCAGTTCAACTGAGCGAATGTCACGTGTTTGCGGACAAACATCAATAAATGATACGAAAATATAAATACTCGCTTTTGTCTAAAATGGCAGTAATTTGGCATCGTGCATCGAATTCATCACTATATTGAATTTAAAAAAGGTTTGTTGGAATGTTTTTTTATGAAGTACCTACTTACTTGTGAAATCATCGTTATGTTTTCGATTGTTACGTACATTCAATTTTAAGTTTGAGTTATTTATTAGAATGTAGTAGAAATGTAGAATTCCAGCCCTATTGTTTGTATAGTAACACATCTGGGCTGGAATTCTACAAGGTAATAACGATATCGTTTTTGACCTGTTTCTGTATTGTCAACGTTTTGATAACTCTTATGTCATTTACAATAATGGCGACTGTGACATAAACGATTCTTAAACGTGTCAAACACGATATCGTTTTAACGCACCTGAACAGAGGCCCTGTATAGACCGTTGGTCATTCTATATTTGAAATTTGACGTAAGCTCCATATTACTTTTGTACACAACTAACAACAGGTCCTTCACCTAAGTTTTCACCTATAATGTACAATCCTTATGATATTTACTGTGGGAAGATACATACACTGTGTGCCCTACGAGGATATAAAATAAATAGTCGACATACTGAGCTCCTTAATTCATTCATAACGTGGTAAGCATTGTTAAGGTGTTTGTTTGTAGTAACATAATGTAAATGTAGACATATCCCAACTCAACTGTAAACATTAGTTCTCACATTGCATATGTTTGGTTTTTAAGGGGAATGGTAATAAAATAAACAGTCGTCATCTTGAGGTCCTTGATTACAATATTAATACGTGGGAATGAATAACAAAGACTGCTGACACTTAAAAAAACATATAAAGCTTTGAAAAATTAAGCTTCCCGGTGACCAAGAATCATGAGGTTTGGCAAGTAGCAAGATCCGCACGCACTAGTTAGGTAAAGAAAAAACCAAAACCGATAAATTGTTGTTATTTTACTTAGTATTTATAAATGCGAAAGTTTGGATGGGTGGGTGGATGCTTAGATGTTTGTAACTCAATCAAGCCAGAACGGCTGACCGGGTCTAGATAAAGTTTGGATGGGTGGGTGGATGCTTAGATGTTTGTAACTCAATCAAGCCAGAACGGCTGACCGGGTCTAGATAAAGTTTGGATGGGTGGATGGATGCTTAGATGTTTGTAACTCAATCAAGCCAGAACGGCTGACCGGGTCTAGATAAAGTTTGGATGGGTGGGTGGATGCTTAGATGTTTGTAACTCAATCAAGCCAGAACGGCTGACCGGGTCTAGATAAAGTTTGGATGGGTGGGTGGATGCTTAGATGTTTGTAACTCAATCAAGCCAGAACGGCTGACCGGGTCTAGATAAAGTTTGGATGGGTGGGTGGATGCTTAGATGTTTGTAACTCAATCAAGCCAGAACGGCTGACCGGGTCTAGATAAAGTTTGGATGGGTGGATGGATGCTTAGATGTTTGTAACTCAATCAAGCCAGAACGGCTGACCGGGTCTAGATAAAGTTTGGATGGGTGGGTGGATGCTTAGATGTTTGTAACTCAATCAAGCCAGAACGGCTGACCGGGTCTAGATAAAGTTTGGATGGGTGGGTGGATGCTTAGATGTTTGTAACTCAATCAAGCCAGAACGGCTGACCGGGTCTAGATAAAGTTTGGATGGGTGGATGGATGCTTAGATGTTTGTAACTCAATCAAGCCAGAACGGCTGACCGGGTCTAGATAAAGTTTGGATGGGTGGGTGGATGCTTAGATGTTTGTAACTCAATCAAGCCAGAACGGCTGACCGGGTCTAGATAAAGTTTGGATGGGTGGATGGATGCTTAGATGTTTGTAACTCAATCAAGCCAGAACGGCTGACCGGGTCTAGATAAAGTTTGGATGGGTGGGTGGATGCTTAGATGTTTGTAACTCAATCAAGCCAGAACGGCTGACCGGGTCTAGATAAAGTTTGGATGGGTGGATGGATGCTTAGATGTTTGTAACTCAATCAAGCCAGAACGGCTGACCGGGTCTAGATAAAGTTTGGATGGGTGGGTGGATGCTTAGATGTTTGTAACTCAATCAAGCCAGAACGGCTGACCGGGTCTAGATAAAGTTTGGATGGGTGGATGGATGCTTAGATGTTTGTAACTCAATCAAGCCAGAACGGCTGACCGGGTCTAGATAAAGTTTGGATGGGTGGGTGGATGCTTAGATGTTTGTAACTCAATCAAGCCAGAACGGCTGACCGGGTCTAGATAAAGTTTGGATGGGTGGGTGGATGCTTAGATGTTTGTAACTCAATCAAGCCAGAACGGCTGACCGGGTCTAGATAAAGTTTGGATGGGTGGGTGGATGCTTAGATGTTTGTAACTCAATCAAGCCAGAACGGCTGACCGGGTCTAGATAAAGTTTGGATGGGTGGGTGGATGCTTAGATGTTTGTAACTCAATCAAGCCAGAACGGCTGACCGGGTCTAGATAAAGTTTGGATGGGTGGATGGATGCTTAGATGTTTGTAACTCAATCAAGCCAGAACGGCTGACCGGGTCTAGATAAAGTTTGGCACACATATGGATTATAGTCGGGAATAGGACGGAAATAGGAGCAAATAAATAAATAAACATCAGGGGACGCTCTCACACAAATTGACCTAGTCCCAAACTAAGCTCTAGGCTTGTAATATGGGAACTAGACAACGATAAACATACTTAACTAGAGAAATACATAGAAAACATCCAAGAGATCTTTCGTGCAAGTTTAGTTAATCTCTAATATTGATATATTTCTTTGAAGTCTTCTTAATTTCTTTGGCTATGGTTTACCGAAAATGCTAAAAATTTAGTTAATAGCATAGATTTAATTTAGTAGGCATAATGTTTATTAGTATACATACGCCTGTAAATTAGATTATTCCTACCCATAATTTGATATTGACCCATTATGGTTTGGAAAAGGCATGAATCATTATGGCATTTAATAAAGCCTCTAACAATAACCTTCGTTTTTTTAAGATAACAATAAATGACCGTTATTTTATTTTTGCCTTTAAAGAACTAGAAATTTAAAACAATTGTATAGGTAATTATAACAAGAATTAGAATGTTCACACAAATATTTTTCAGTATTATTTACGTTATACAAAGGAACGAGTGTGAATTTGACCGTTATTATTCTAATGCAACAAACGAAGTATTGATTAAATCATAGTAATACATATTTATATTAGTAATTAAACTTTTTAAGGTAAACTTTTTCTCAATTTAGTTGCATTTTTATTTAAATGGGCCTCATGAGTACAACTTTAAGGGAAAAATAACTTATTTTAGGGTGAAATAAGAGACTAGTCACTATGCAGTAAAACTCGTACATTCTTTATAGCAGTTACAAATACAAGTGACCTTTCATCTTACCATAACCACTTACACACCATTACAAAACCAAAGCCAGGCATCTGCAGTTACGAACTTTACGAAAATTTGTGCCAAAATTCTTGTTAAATGAGTCTATCCCTAACAATACTATAACTCGTCACATAAAAGGGCTTTTAATGAGACCTTTTTCGTGAAGTTACTAAAAACATCCCTCGAATGATCCATTATCTTCTCACAAGGACAAGTTAGCGATCTTCTTCCATCTATTTTCACAAGTAATAACTAAATTTATCGTCGGACTTTCGGTCGACATCGCAGCGTCTTCCAATATTGGTAGTTGTGCAGTCGCGTCACGCGCGCGAGCGCTCGGCGGGCGCGGTGCGGGCGCAGCGCGGGCCCGCTCTGGTGCCGGCGCCCTGGCCGGCGACGCGTCATTAAAATTAAGCATCATTACTCTTGTAAAGCGACTCTCGGCGACGGAAGTCTCGGGCTTATTGGGAAGTTTGTCGCCGCACAGGCCCCTCTGTCGGCTGCTAATCCTCCGCTTTATTGCTGCTGTAACAAATGATCCGGTGCGGCGGCGGAGCGACAGCGCGAGGCGTGTCGCGTTACCCCATATGCTAATTCGCGAGTTCAAACCGCGAGAATAATGATCGCGCCATGCGTGGTGGGTATGCCAATGTCTCCCGCCTCTGTAACGAAGTTTGGAGCTGCTTCTATTGATACTAACAACCTTATTGGATTTCGTTCAATTTGCCTACCTATATAATAATTAGTAGTAACATTCCCGTGAGTAACGCAATACGACGAGTATGACGGATATGTTTCCAGTGTTAATTACTAATGAAATCTTCACCGTAATATCTCGTGACTGTAATGAATGATGCTATCACAAAATTAATCTAAGCTGAGACACAACTTTGCTAAAAAAATAATACAGTAAAACAAAGTTGAAGAATCATTCCAATTTACGCGTTAGCAGAAATTGAAACTACCGCTGCGACGAAGTCCAAGAAAATACGAGGAAGAAACCGGGACGCAAAAAGTTCATAAGTAAAACTCTCGCCTGTGGCTTTGAGGTGAAAAACGCGAAGCAGGCAGTATAAATATTCATTGACAGAAAGAGCCCACGCACAGTAAATATAAACTTTTATTTCAGCCCGCCATTAGTAAAACAGCGGGAGACGCATTGAAAATTCGACTCGCGACTTCTAATTAGAGAGGACACTCCGTCCTTTCCTTCCGACTTCCTTTATTAATGGAAGAGTCCGTTCCAATTGATTTCATATTTTACATCCTTTCTGTGTAAGCTGGAGACAGCACACAAAGGTCTTTTGTCGTGGCTATTACACTCTTGTAGGTAACTGATTTATGCAGCTCTTTGAGCCCGCCTCCCACACTAATACTTTACTAAGCATCTTTGTACCAATGAAGCAAATTGTAGAGAACGTGAATTTGCTAGAATACTTAATGGAAATGTACTTGCGAGTATTCACGTGATAATTAAATTCTACTCGAATAACGTAGATATACGTAGTAAATACTGTTATGTCTTAAAAGAACTGGATGTTTGTGCGGAACCATTCAACGAAGTTACTTATTTATTATTTACAAGAAGTGCTACTTAGCAGTGAGAGTCCACATGTGAAATTACATTTGGAATGCGTCGTCGCAGTGAAACACGCGGCCGCATGAATTACGCATGGGAACGACCAATGAGCGCGGATTTAACCTGCAACGCGCTAATACCGTGTATAATACGGTAATACTAGTGCTCACCGTTACACACGTACCTAGAACCTACGCGTTAAACAGAAGCTGTCTCACCGACTCACTCCTCAATGCCCCAAATATCTTTTTTATACTTAGCACTATCAGAGCCCGGAAATATTGCAATTTTAAAATACACACATCTACAATGTCAAGGATCGCCTAATACGCCGCAGCAGCCTAGTGCAAAGGCTATTAGTATTAGAAAGCTGCAATTTGGTATGAATATGCATATTAGTCACGCCAACAAAGTGGTATAATAAAAAATAAAAAAATATTTTTTTTAGTGTACCTCCCCTACACGTAACGTGGGGTTTTTTTTCTCTTCTAACCTATAGTGTGGGATGTCGTTGGATAGGTCTTTATGGGTTTGTGAAAACAGTTTTTTAATTAAGTAATCCGTTCATGAAATATTAAGATTTAAAGCACAAATTTTTGTTAGACTCAAGTGTCCCCCACACCCTACAGCCAACTACAAATACTAAAAATCTGAAAAAAAGCTTAAATGAAAGAGCATATAACCAATTTTAAAGGAAAACTATCACGACTAAGTAGACATCATTGGTTCTTGAGATACGGGCGATTAAAGTGTTTATACCTACTAAAATCATCTAAGACGGCACCAATTGACTTTAAATAGAAAATTTGTGATTACTTGATGATTTTATATGTTTGTGGTACTTAACGGCTTCGGAACCCTACACTGAGCATGGTCCGACATGCTCTTGCCCGGTTTTTTCATAATTTCATTTGCCATAATAACCATAATGTTAATTCCATAATTTTATTTGCCATAAAGACATTTAGTCAGAAATCGTAAACCTTTCACGTATTTTTTATATGCCATCGTATAGAGCCCAATAGGATAGGTAAGGTTTGTTTTATTACGATTCTAAATAGTTCACGGTTTCAGAAAAAATACCTTTATGGCAAATTAATATTATGGCACATGATTCGTATGGCATATAAAATGATGTCATATAAAAATCGGGCACAAACAAGAAATACTAAAAAAAATACAAGTGGGAGTTGCAATAATTTCATTGCATATGAAATTCGGTCAAGCGATAGAGAATCATATTTTTACGTGTTTCAAATAGTATTACGATCTAACTTTATTGATTATAAATAGTTCCGGATTCTTTTTTTCCATTTTCATTAAACAAACAAGTGCTTATTAGGGGACAATCTTACACAATAATTATTGACATATTGAAGGAGGTTCCTATTATATAACTGCCAACGCCCTTATAACTGCCAACGCCTACTTACGAGTACATAACACGATAAGTTGTTACTTGTTACCAATCTATTTTGGAGTTTAGTATATACATCGATAAATTTAAAACTTACTAAGACGTTTCAAATCCACGGGCATTAAATCAGTAAAATATGTTTGAAATACAAAGCGGTAACCTTTAACGTTATTTGAGTCTGTTATTTTATCTGCAACTTTACAGATATGCATACCAACAAATACAAACATACGCTTCAAATTTTATACAGGAAAAAAATGGATTGGCAATGGAGTTACAATTTCATCGATAGTTTTCTGGTTAAATCGAAGTTCAGTTGTTTTAAAAAGCAAAGTTACTTCCCATATTTTTTTCAAGTTTGAAATACTCGTAATTTGTTAAACCTTGTTATTTTCAGTTAACCTGACTTTCGTAAATTCGTGGTGGTAGACAAAATAAATATATTTTGTTATGTAGGTAATGTAGATACCCTTAAGTGCATCGGAACCGAAATAGTTAATCAACGCCTTAATGTGTAGGTATGTATATTATATAAAGATCATCCGTGGACGCTGAATAAAAACACATTTTGTTATGAACTTACCCAGTCACGTTACACATAATTCGCACCTTCGGTAGAACAAGGGCACAATTGCCCCTTTAGTCACAATTTACATTATGCCCTTTGTTCTAGTGGACAAGGGCATAATTGCCCCTTTTATTTTGCCCTTGTTCTACCGAATGTGCGATATATACATCCTGTTCTATTATATGAACACGTTAGATGGGACAACCATAGGTGTTATTGACGAAACAAAACCGTGCAGTTCTAGCAGTTCATTGTTGTGCAGGTGGTGCAGTATTGTTCCTATTTCAGGAACGCAACCGATACAGCCTTTTTGTGAAATATGACGTGAATATTAATTGGTATTTCTCGCAGGGTAGCCCGGACAAAGGGCTCGGGCTGTCCTGCCGGTGAAGTGCACGTCACCGCAGACTTCGCAAGCACGAATGCGTTTTTGTCACAATTGAAAATATGAATCAGTAGCTGCAGTTTGTAATCGCCGTTTGAGAAGAGTTTAGATCCATACATTGATATGACACAGAAATTCAAAAAGGAAGTCATGCTAACGTTTTAGTTTTGAATATAGGTTAAAGATTCAGTGTTTTAAAGCGTTGGAATATCTCTGATGATTAATTAATTATTTTATAAGCATATTTTGCGCTGTAAAAAGCTCAAATATATTAAATTACAACTGTGAATTATTATTCGGTACTTACCTACAATTCTGTCGGTAAAAAGAACAATTAAGTTTTCACTATAATAATTCATATTTATTTATAGTATAGTTTAGAACGCATGTAGATACCACGTGCAGTTTATAAGTCTCTCAGTAGATGTATCAAATTCTTTCCTAATACTTATGATCCTATATAAATTAATTTTATTTTAAAGAAATCTTTTTTTTTAATTAATATACTTACACCTTACAGTTAAATTCTTTAAACTTAGGATAAATAACTGATACTATAATAACTACGAAAAATAAATCTTAAACAAAATAAAACACAAAAAAACCGGTAAAGTGCGAGTCAGATTTACACACCGACGGTTCCGTACCGCCTCACAGTAGGTATTATTATATTCCGATATGAATTCGGTTTCAAATCGAATCAGCTCGAGCCCAATACTCACACTTGTATTTTTTTTAGTATTTATTGTTTTTCATCAGAGTTTGTACAATCAAGGACTTTAATTGCTATGCCACAATGAAACCCTAGCTGTCATAATGACAGCGTCAAACCACTTGAAAGATTGCTAAAATTAATAATTAACGCTGTCATTATGACAGGATTCCATAGTGGCATAACAATTAAAGTCCTTGACCGTACTATAATCATACCAAGTTGTAAGCTTGTACGTTTGGTCTGTTTATTTTCACGATACAACAAAAATAAAATTACATTTAAAAAAAACCGTTTTCATACCCTTAAGTGCATCGGACCCGAGATAGTTATATACATTATAACTTTATTATTTTATGAACTAATTTTAGTCCTTAACTTTCTTCAAAATAAATATTTGTTAGTTCTTAAAAAAGCACGCTATCTATTACGGTTCAAAAGATGCATTTCTTTATTTTAGGACGGACGGACGGGAAACGGACGGCGTAGGCATAGGGTCCCGTTAAGCTCTCTTTGGGCATGAATCCCTAAAAACACACTTTAATACCTGCACTTATGAGTTGCTGTGTAATCTAACTCTATTATCTAGGAAAATTAGGTCTTCTCGGTCACCTTAACTAAAGTAAAATACGTACTTATTTAAATGAATTTGTTTATTTTTTACTTTTGCAACAATAACCACTAGAGCGCTTTATTCATATTTGCAATATCATAGAATAATTCATTCTAGTAACCCAAATTATATACTACATCCCTTATTTTAAACGATTCCCATTTTTCTGCGTTACGCCTCTACAGGGTAAAAATGGGTGTACGCGAGACCCAAATACGAAGCGGCCGTTGAATTTTCACCATATTTTCTTGTACGGAGGCAACAATATCGGATATGAAGGTCAACTGACTGGTATAAAGCAAATTTATTCTGTTCGTTCGGTGTATTGGCTCATATAAGTGGCGATCTCCGCGACGACGGCGGCGGAATGATAACGGTCTAATTTGGGAGGCGCGCTCTGCTATACGCCCTAAATTACATTGCGGCTTTGCATCCTCCCTGAAAGGTTTTATTCATAAATCTACCGTAACGCTTTCATAAAGATGCGGGAAATCGTGCCCCTCCGATATTAATGGCAATTTAAAATACTTTTTCGAATGCCTAACTCGGCCGTTAACCAAATGAGGTATTTTATGGACTCGCGTATTAATTAAATTTATAATGTCCTAAATATTTTTATTGACTTCGTTATTTTTTTGCAGCGTTTGTGTTGGTGGTATTGTTTGTACAATACACTGGTTAATTAATAAAATGCGCTGTTAGCTATAGCTTCAAACGCAAGAACAAGAGTTTTTTAAGGTTGGAATTAAAAAAATGATTTACAAAGCTGCTTCCATTGTGATCCTGTAGTTTGAACTAATTACTGGCGGGTGATGAAACCGCTCGCTGCAGTTAATAGGATTGCCCCTGCACAGCGCCGCGTGAAAATCTTAAATTTAAATCTATGGCGTTTTGTCGCGAGTGACGGGCCGGCGCGGCTGATTGGATCGCCAAACATTGACGGAGCTAATAGGGTACGCTAACGCCATCCGATTTGCCTAATGAGGAACGATTCTCGCCGATCCCAGCACAACGACATTATGCAAACTTCTGTTTGACTTCTACATTACCTTCCCCACTGTCTTAATCACAAATACAACAATATCGCTCTCGCCGAGAGATTATCTTCTGAAATGTTATCAACGCGAATTGTCTTGAGTGTTCCGCTTTTGATTTTTAATGCTAAACGCGGATTATTTACTTCGAAAGCACTTCTAAAGCGGGATTCTAATGGAATTATTTTGACTTCAAAGCTGATAAGGAAACGCTCCACCTTATTTGCGCCAACATGAACACACCAACAAAAAGATAATAATTTGAACTTTTAAGTCTGCAGGTACAGTTACAGTACAGGTACAGTTTGGTACCGGAATTCAGGATTAAATCCCCGTTTACCAAAAAAGACCTGAATGATTTAATACCGAACGTAAAGTCATTTCTTAGTTGCCATATCCGCGGATATTGTTAATTAGTATTGCGATACTGAGTTCTAATTCGAAGCCAACAAACAGGGTAAGTAAGGCTGTTTTACATTTTTAAAGTGCCTTCAATGATGATTTGGACGCAAAAAAATCATTTGTTTGCTTTTAAGCAAGTCGTAAATGTAGCCTAAGTAATAACTTAGGATTTTAAAAAGTGGAAATACTTAGGTAAGCTTACTTACCAACATAAATTGCTTAACAAAATTGTCCTTTTGATAAAATGTATCGATTTTTTTGTCGTAAGCTAAAAGTTTAGCACTCTTATTGCCGTAAAAAGCAGAACCACCATAATTTACTCGGAAAGTTATGTCTTGTAAAAGTAAAGTTATTCGCCGAAGTGCTAAAAAATAACCCGGCGATGGCGCAGTGCCGCCGCCCGTGCCTCGCTCTGGAATCGAAGGAGCACGTATTACATTTAGCTTCTCCGCCTTTTTTTAAGTTTGCTAGATTTCCAATCTTTGAAATAAAGTGATGTGCAAGTTGGAAAGCAAAAGCTTACCCTTAGGTAATGAACAAAATTCTTGTTACGCTTTTGCTGTATAAATGTAGTAGATTCGACAAATTATAGTGTTTTTTTGCTGTGGATTTTGTACACAAAGACAAGAAAAGTCGTCTTAAATTATTTCTTATTTATTTAAATGTTAGTAATGTACTCTATAGATTTACCAAAGCCAAGTTAATGTGTATATTTGGCTTTTAAGGAAATACTACTTCGACCTTCTCTTTGCAATCATGTTGGGTATTAAAACTTCAACATCAACTTTCCTACAAATTTGTAAATGGAAAAAAGTTCATTTTAGTAATAATTGTTATGATTTATTATAACAGCCATGAGCTTTATAGCCTTAATCATCTATTTAAAGCTATTTTTTTTTTTGTTAGTAAAATACGCATAAGGCTTATTAAGGTATCTGGACCATAGCTCTATATGGCAGCGAAACGTGGACGATGACTCACCGGGGTAAGGACTGGAAGCCTTGGGTGCTGGAGATGAATGGAAATAATTAGCTGGATTGAAAATAAGACGAAAGAGAAATAGTTAGTATAGTGAAGGAAGAGAGAAGTCTATTGCAGACAATAGAAAATAGACGCGGGAAGATGTTTGTTCACCTAGTTACGGCATGACGAAAACATAAAAATGATAATTGAAGGAAAAAAGTATGCCGTGTAGTTGCCGGGTTAGAATAGTGCCACTCCATGTCGTCCCGTGGATGTCGTAAGAGGCGACTAAGGGAATAAAGGCTTGTAGTACTATTAGGCGATGGACTTGCAACCTGTCACTAATACACTAGTAAACTTCTTGGCCTGATTGTGCAAAATGTGGTTACAGAATTCATACAAGTCTTTTTGGGGTTGTTGGTATTTCTGTAGCTCTGCCTACCCCACTCTGGGAATAAAGGCGTGATTTTATGTATGTATGTATGTGAAGGAAAAAGGAAAAGAGGGAGACCAAAAAGAACTTACCTAGACCAATTAAAAGAAAAAGTAGGTGACGTGCCGTATCAGAGTGTTAAAGAGAAGACTCTGAATAGGGAAGAATGGAAATTACTCCACCGACAAGAGCACAGCTCTTAAGTGAATGATGATGATCATTATCATCACATGATGATGATAGCCTTAATAGTAAACGATTTTGAAAAACCATTTTGGTTCAGTAGTGACTTAAAAAAACAATGATTTCTCATGCGTAATTAATTTAAGACTGTAACATAGCCAACAATCACGAACTCCTATCACTCCTACCCACTCGTATATATTTTAAATGCACGCAAAACTTGGTATGGTAACAAAACCACTTTAAACTCACTACATTTTACACTAATACATTCTCTGAAGACGCTTTGGTTTGTTAAATAAAAGAAGTACGCGAGTCCGATTCGTCGCGACAAGGAATTCCGTAGCCGCGCTGTTTTCTTGCTCTTTGCAACTGAGACTCTTTCACGGGTGGAGCTTATATGCGGTTCACTTTTAGTCTTCTACGAGTATGTGTCACTTTTGCCAATTTATTTACATAACTTTTTCTCAGTATAAAATCAGTTTTAACAATCTAAATGACCGGGCCAATATATCATATTAGTTTTTCGCAATATTGCAAATGAGCATAATCTCGAGCAATATTATATTTAACCAAAAGATTAACGCGTAGGTACGTTCTAAGAAAATAGAAATGATTAGGATATCAAATGTGAATTTTTATTTTTATATTTTAATAAAAGTGGCAAGGTAAATTCAACCTACTGGACTCATCACTCATCACCTAATTATAGACTCCTAGTGCGTCCAAAACGTGAGGTTTATTTATCTGTTTTTCCATTATAATGAATTCAAACTGCCCTAAATATTTTTAAATCAGTAAGAGCTCCATTTCATTCCATATTAGACCTTATGTCGAATGGAACTCGTGAAAAAATTCCAATACGGCGTGTCCACGACTAAGCGCGACTGCGATTGTGGTGGCGTGGAGCATTAAGAATCTAGCGGGGGGAACAAATTTTATAGAAATCGCCCCGCAGCGACTAGTGGCATGCTTCATACATCTCTAAGCATTTGTTAGTCGCTGCCGCTTGTTGCCGCCGCTCTCGCCGTCGCACATAGTCGTGGCAAAGCTGTTAAGCGGCAGCAGTATAAGGAATTTCTTTTTTCAGTGATTTATTAGCTATGTATATACATGTAGCAGTACTTTATGAACAAACTTTGGACAGGCGGTCCCAAGTTTAGCCAAGTAGAACTTACACGGCCAGTTTATATTTTATTTCCACGGAACCTTAAAAATAATACAAAACCCAGTTCTGCTTGCTTTCCAAGTTTCACTAGGGTAGTTTCAGTCACCAAACATTAATCTGGTTATAATCCGAAAGACCTCTTTTTAATTTGAGAACTTCAAAGCGTTACCTTAACACAGGGTTGCCCGAAATTTAATAATAAGCTTAAACAATTAACTCGAATATTTTCAATTTTAATTCCTAAATTAGCGGGGCGTAGATGAAAGTAATTTCTGATTTATTGTTACGTGTGAATTTACTAACTTTAGGTACCTACTACATAAAGTGCTGAGGCTAATGTTACCGAAGTAAAATAAATCTTTTCGAATTCTCCATTACGCTCGAAGAACTTTAATTTATTCTCGACTTACTTATGTTTGTCGTTGCCACTACCCATAGCACAAATCTAGAGCTTAGTTTGGGACGCGGTCAATTTCAAAAGTTTATTTTTATTTTATTTACTTTTACTTTATGATGGAAATAAGTTATATACAGGGGGTGTCTCAGAACTTTACGTAAATATTATGGGATGAGTCAAGAGCGCTACCTTGAGGTACTGCCTACCTCGGCTCTATAGTTCGCAATTCTAAAACTTGATATTCATTGCTGAATAATTTAGCATGATGATTTGAATTACACCATAATTCCAAAACATCAACGTATATAAAATACAATCCATACTTTCCAAGCCACTAAAGTATTTCCTGTTTTTCATTCCACAACTTTGACTCTTCGTCTAGTTACATCAGGATTACTATTGATCAGGACTGTCTAATTCAAACTCTGAGCATTTTGGGATGGGTGTCAAATTTAACCAAGATTAGGCCACATGAAAGAAAACATTTACGTCAAGTTTTAAGACCCCTATATAAATGACTAGTGTTTCCCGGGACTCGGTCAGCGTAGACTATATCGCTATTCCCTGAGGAACTGTCCAATTTTTCGTGATGAAAATTAGCTTTTGTCCTATTCCAGACTATAATCTGTGAGCAAAATTTCACCCAGATCCTTTCAGCCATTCTGGGGTGATTGAGTAACCAACATCCGTCCAAACTTTCAAAATTAAAATAATACAGGATGTAAAAAAATCTGTATTTTTGGGGTTCTTAAACAAAACAACCATTCCTTACTTAAAATACAACTACAAGGTTGAACAGGGCATGATGGACGTAAGCGACGTCACGTCGTCGAGTGCTTATGTCAATTACATACAGTTTTCGAAAATCGTTTACGTATATACGTAAAATAAATGTATATGATTGACGTTAGCTGACGACAAATCGCGTCATACGCTTATTTTAACTACATACATTTCGAGTCGATAGAAAACAGAAACGTTAGCAGCGTTTGTATCTTGACTAGGCCTTCTGTTCGGTTTGACCGGTTCAGCTATTTACTTTTTGACTTGCCATTTTGCCTGTTTATGCTATGTACGCGCACTTTTGAAATATTCAAAACAAGTTAATAAAGATACATTTTAATATACATTTCCTAAATAACTGAATCATACGTATGATGTACATACCGGTAAGACATCTGTGTGTTTTAATCAAGATAATAATTCAATCTCACATTTCACATTTGAATGTTTTACCTTAAAGCAAGACGATGCCGATGCCGAAATGTTTGGGAAAATTTTCCACTTCGTGTTTTTAAATAGCGAAATAAATCTTTTATTTTCTCCTTTTTCGTATCACCTAACTTAAGAGCGTTTGGTTAGTTTTTAGGTTGTGGTGGTTGAAATACTTTGGAGGCTGGTTCTTGCTTCTTTTTTAACGTTTTATCACATAGAAGTTTATACCCACTGCATATTAGTAAAAATCGATTGAGACCAAGTCGGACCCTTGCCTAATGTAGAGTTCGTAACCGTAACCAGGCTCAAATATCGTTATATGTTGTATTTTAGTTTTGTGAGTCGTATCGTCTAATTAATAATAATAATTAAATAATTTGCATGCATACCATCACGCCTTCATTCCCAGAGTGGAGTAGGCAGAGCTACAGAAATACCAACAACTCTAAAACACTTGTTGGTAATTCTGGAACCACATTTTGCAAAATCAGGCTAAGATGTTTACCAGTGTATTTATTAGTGACAGATTGCAAGCCCATTTGCCTTATAGTAAATAATTTCTTTTCATAAATTACAGGCTTGGGATATTAATTAAGCACGAGTTTTGCGTAAGTATATTACCATTTACTTTCAAGCATTTATAAATACTGGTATTCAGTAGAAATAAAATGTTTGCTAAGCTCTGGTGGGACATCAAGTACAACACAAACTAAAACGCAAGCGGTGTGGCGCAAACACAAGGTTCGTAAAATATAAAGGTCCACACGGCGGGCCGCCGCCGCCGGCGCCGGTCACGTTTCCCTTATCTCCGCTTCCGAAAACACTCCGCGCTGAATCAATATGACAAGCACTCACTTAGACCGGATTGCTTAGCCCGGACCTGAAACCAATCGGAATCAAAGGGTACCTGGCTATAATAAATATTATATTTATAGACGAGATTTGAAGTAGCTTGTGGTTTTTCCTGGTAGTTTTGTGTTGATATCACTGGTACTTGAAATAAACTCGGATAAACTTATGAAAATCAATTTTCAGTCTACTACCTTCGATGTGCTTATCGTAGTGGAATTCACTAATCGAAAGAAAGAAAGAAAGAAAGAAAGAAAGAAATTATTTATTCGTGACGTGTAAACATTAATTAGTACAAAACAATTAGAACACAAAATTATAATTTGTCACGAAATGGTCGCAACTCAGCGTGATGCTGGCAGAGCCGGCGCTGGTCTTCCGTTGCGGCCATTTGGTGAAGTCACGGCGCAATGACGCCACGACCGCACACACTTTGTTCTACAAATTATAGAAGTAAAATAAAAAATAACAAGATAAAAAGAAGACAAGACAAATAAATAAATAAACAGGTGAAAAACATGCCACACAGTTACATAAAGCCATCGTGCAAACACCGCTTTGCGCAGCTTTATGCAGTCTATGGCTTATTAAAAGAAACTAACCTATAATCTGTGAGATAAACTAGAGTAGGCCTTATCTATGACAGACAAAATAACAAATATTACGGTCAATTACATAATTCGCAGCAAATATGAACAAAAATAGGTCTAGGACCATGAAAAACCAAATTAAATCTACAAAATTTACTACAAAACTAAATGAGGTGATATTTAAAACCGAAATTGTAATCGGTTTACTAGACTGATTAATCTTAATGAACTGATACACTATGACAAGTAATCAGTCTTTGATCGTCTATTGACGACACGCTAGCCTAGTTGGGAGTGACCCTGCCTTCGAAGCTAGGGGTCCTGGGTTCAAATCCCGGTAAGGGCAAATATTTGTGTGATGAGCACGAGTATTTGTTCCTGAGTCTTGGATGTTTTCTATATATTTAAGTATATATTTCTCTATATAAGTAAGTTTATCGTTGTCTAGTACCCATAGCACAAGCCTATTTAGGGCTTAATTTGGGACTAGGTCAATTTGTGTAACATTGTCCCGTGATATTATTATATTATTATTATTATTATTAGGTTATTAATTGTTCGTGATATTCGACTCTCGTACTTGCTTAAATTAGCTACTGAAAATGGTCCACCTGCAGCTTAATACGCTTACTTCTTTCGCACAAAAATTGGAAAACACAGTACAATAAATTTCAGAGCCCCATCGAGTACAAAACAACGTAGGTAGTTAGAAAAATATAAAAAATAGGCCATGGACTTGTACAGTCGACGTCATAAATATGTTTACACTTTAGTACCATGTCACCTTTATTCGCTGAGACAATTACATAATTATCTATGAAATTGTATCATTGAATGAAAGTGACAAGGTACTAAAATGTAAACATATTTATGACGTCGACTGTACCTTACCATGAAATAGGCAGACACTATAATAATAAAAAAATACTTATTATCAGTGCGCATCATCACAGTCAACATTTGTCACTTGCGCGCTCGTTTCTTCGTCACAATCATGTTAGTGGGTAACTTCCTCATTACCCGCGCCAAGAAAACTTCAGCGTATAATTTGCATCACCGCGTCGTTAAATACATATTGATAGCAGTTCCTGCCATCCCAGTACTATCTCCTCCACCTAAATCGAATGAACACAAAATTAGCATTTTATCCGATGTTATTAGTAGTCCCTTAAATAGCGCCCCCCTACCTGCCCCCCTGTCCAGGGTTCTCGGGATCGCTGATTGAATCGCGCCGATTATGACGTTAATCTGTTCAATGCAAATTGGGCGAGCTAGTCATTTACATCCCTTCACCAGAATTCAGCTATAAAATATTCAAATAGACAGGTATCGAGCGTATTTATTGTTTCGCTGTGATATTCGCTAGGCCTTAGATTACCGTTCTATCGCTTCTATCCCGCCTATTTAAACTAACGATTATAACGGATGCTATTTTGTTTTATGGCGAATGCTCCCTGAAGATAGTCTTGTTTACGTTTTGCGTAAATACTTAGGTGAGCTCAGTCAATAAACGGGGAAATTAAGTTAGAAAGCAATCTTAAATACATTTATAAAACCTTTTGTAAATATTTTAAAGGGTCATAAATGTAATATGACTTTTCAAATTTAAAAAGCAGAGATATTGTATGTTTATTTGCACTTTTATTATATTATTAGCAGTTTCTTTTTTTTATATATATTACTTAACTTTAAAAAGATAGTAATTAATAATTGTGCTCTTATTTATATCTTCAAAAGAATATTGAGTGTGTTATTAACAAACGTTTTTGTAGTGCCTCTCAGTAGCGCGACCTTCCTCCTCCTCGTCTTCTCAATCATTATTATCACTCAATTTAATTGAATTCCCTACAATGACAAAGAAGCCATAATAATGTAAAGTATATTACTTTCCTTCTGAATTTGTAGGGACCTTGGATCAAAGTTACCTCTGCATATCTTTTTCTAAGGGACCGTATTTAAATATGTTGGCAACAAAACAATGTACTACTCGTTAGTTAAAAAGATAGGTAGATACGTATAGTAAGTGACAAAACAACATAAAATTATGCCTATAACCTAGTGTGAGGTCACTGGATAAATATTATAATTTTGTATTTTTTAGTAAATCGTTTTAGTTATAATTAATAGAAAAAAATTATTGATAAATAAATACAGCTAATACCTAAGTATTCAAAACTGTTTAAAGTATACTTTGATTTGAGCGAACGATTAATAAGGAAATATTTTCAATACCTTTGAATTGAGAAATAAAGTGCCTTAGGGCGAACAGCGGCGATGAACGTTCCCTCAGATCCAAACGCTCCTTCATTCTATCAGCACGATTTAAAGTAACAAATCGCTGATGTCTGAAGTGGGTACACAAGTTAATGAGCGGATATTTGAGAACGTCTGAAAAGATTAAATGCCCTCCGTTTTTCAACGGACAGGTATTAGGTTGCTCTCAGTCTATGAAGTGGATGCAGTGATCTTAAGTAAGTGCCCGTTAGATGCCATCACTCCGCCAGTTCTTATTGAAAATGGAATATCGAGATTGTGCTGACGCGCGGGAGAACAAGATAATCTCTTCGCGAACAAGAACCAAAGTGTTTGTAAAAGAGTGGGCTTGGAAAATGAGCTTCTCCGAAATTAACGTTGAAATATGTAGCTTAGATAGCACTATCTAGATAAATTAGAGCAATTACTTTTAATTATTATATTACCATCAATATACCTATATATTCTTATTCAATAATGTACAAATTATGGCGGACCTAACGCCTTAAAGCATTCTCTAAAAGTGAACCACTAGGCCCAACAGAATATTTGAGGTGGGTGCGAACATTTCAGCAAGAGCCATCCATTTTTGATATGACAAGCAATTAATACAAATAATATAATAATCGGTAATATAATTCATAATAGTAGTTTATGTGATTGTTACATAATAAAAGGCATTAAAATACGAGTGTGTGTTTATGAAACGAGCCGAAAGGCGAGTTTTATAATAGCATCACACGTGTGTTTTAATGCCTAATTATGTACAGTTACATACAATGCTTTAAATACATACAAATAATTTGTAAACAAAAAACAAACTTAACAAATTTATGCCACAAGACAAATTTAACGTCAAAAATGGCGGCAACCGTAGTTTTTTTTTAAATTCATGACTAGCTAGATTCTGCTTTACTATCATACATAACGTTCCATATCAAGTAACATGCGAGATTTGTCAAATTTGTATGCAGTTGACATTTCATTTCGAATAAAATGTCATCTCGTGTGATATTAGAATTGAGGTCAAATAAAATTGCTTTGTTCGTCAGATATGTTCGAAATTTTAATGAAATAATGATATCGAATTTCATATTATTATTAAGCAATAATACTTTTTACAGATAAGAAATTTGTTCTCACATAATAGTTTATCTATATTATGCTAGTCGTAATTTGCTGTTTTTGAACGCATCATAGAGGTTTTATAATATAATATAATATGTGTGTAGATAAAAGAGTGTAAAACCCCCGTGTGGTTGCCGGGTTAGAATAGTGCCACTCCATGTCTTCCCGTGGATGTCGTGAGAGGCGACTAAGGGAATAAAGGCTTGTAGTACTGTTAGGCGATGGGCTTGCAACCTGTCACTAATACACTGGTGAACATCTTAGCCTGTCAGTGCAAACTGTGGTTACAGAAATATCAGTAAGTCTTTAGAAATGTTGGTATTTATGTAGCTCTGCCTACCCCACTCTGGGAATGGAGGCGTGATGTTATGTATGTATGTATAAAAGAGTGTTTTGTTCAATATAGAAGTTTACGAATTAATACAAATATAGACGCTGTTAATGTGATTTAAGATTTAGAATTGAAAACTTTCTCTTGGTTTGGAGTGATGCAGTGCAGTCGAGAGTTCTAGGCTAAGTGAGTAAAAGAGTAAAAGTCTAGAGTCAATGTTTGCGCTCGTGATTTCTCCCCTCGACCGGCGGTGACGCTCGGTCGCTCTCCACGTCGCATTGCAAAAATGTGCATCCCAGTTTTTCATTATGAAGAAAACTCAAGTTGCGTTCTTAATGTACTGTGTTGACCATTTTAATTTGTTGTCTTTTACTCTACTTCATCGTCGCAAAGGGGGTCTTAAATGGTACCTATTTAATGATATTTGATTTAGTGTTCTTGATATGAATACGGTCTGTTCACGCTTGCAAGGACCTGTTTTTCCAGTTAGTTATATTAGTAATCGTTTCTGACGTAGATACCTCGTCGTGTTGTTCTCCTAGTCATTATTTTTCGTATTTTATATATAATTGATAAAAATGACCTTCTGCTGGAGTTTGTTGCGGCGCTTCTTCTCCGCAATGATGGTCTTGTCCGGAGCGCTAGTAAATTCACTGCATATTACCGACGTGTAAAAGAGCCCTCATGTGGTCAATTTACTGAATAAATGATTGAATTTTAATTTGAAATTGATAAATAATAGTTGAGGAGTATATTGCAAAGTATTTTGAGTAATCTGATAAGCACTTTCTTGATACTATGAAAATTACGACTGCGCTCTTTTTTACTTGTCTACTACGAGCATAGTTGTAATTAAAGAGATGCCATAGTGAAAGGATATCCTACATATACTTGTGCAAAATGTGGTTACAGAATTATCAACAAGTCTTTTTAGAGTTGTTGGTATTTCTGTATAAAGCTCTGCCTACCCCACTCTGGGATTAAAGGAGTGATATTATATTTGTATGTATGTATAAAGACAAGCATGTAAGTTTTTGGACACCAAAATATATAAATAACGATATTAAATATATCTTCACTCAAATCGTATTCATTTTTCGTAAGACAATCCACTTATCATGTAACAAAGTGCAGAACCGGGCTCACGTTGGAATTCTCAAGAAAATATTCCATCCTTATGGTTCTTTGAAAATTTCGTATGCAATTGCATTGCGGGCTGTAAAGACCGGCGCGGAATAAAGGGCATGTCATTTGCCGGCCGCCCGGGGAAAATCGCGGGGCAAATGTTGACTCCCGACTCCGGCCGAGCTACGGCTCTTCGGCTTACTCATTAAAGGCAAACAGCCTCTTTAATTACTTTGCAGCTGAGTATGGGATTCGAGATTTTGTTGCCTTAGTACAGGTGTCACATCCAGTAAGTTTTTGTGAAATAATCAGATTTGTAAAATCCCTGATTAAGTCAAATTTGCAAGGCAAATACGCGTCGCAGCGTCACCGTAGCTCAGATGGACAAGACGGCTTTGTTATAACGTAACCATTTAAGAGTGCGAAAACCTCGAAACTGTTTATATCTTTAACTTAAGAGTAGTTTTTTCTTCTTTGTATACAATTCTTAATTAGTTATTGCAATCACATGTTACAGCTACACCTTAATTAAAAATACAATAGGAGGTAGTACGTACATTCTGATGGGTACAGCAATATGTGGGACAGTGGGAAGGACAAAAAGATAATAACGTGATTTTTAATTATTATGACATTTTTCACATCTTGATTATCAGAGCCCGGAATTTTCGTAGCAATTTTTATGTGTCATAGGGACTTCTCGTTTATCGACTTCCGATATACATAATTTTATCGATACAGAACACAACACCACATATCAATGAAGATTTATCATAATTCTAGACTCAAATGTCGTTTATACCTTCGTATGAACTGTCTTTGCCCGGACGTCAAGGTTTTATTTAATTTTAAGACCCAACTCTGTCATATTTTTCTTAGAGCTTAGTCGAATCTTAATATGCTTCCAGAGAATTTTGCGATATGATGGTTTATGCAGGTCGGATGTAAGAATACGTCCATGATACTCGTACAAGGCTATCGCATAAAATAAGGATCGGATGTCGCATCCTTTCAGTAGATAAAAAGGTTTTCTATCTAAATGTCTAATAGTGTAACACTAAAATCTAGATCTATACGGTGATAAATGTATAGCGCAACTATTTTTATGAGTTAGACCTTAAAATATTTATTTCAAGAGACGAAAAAGCTGTATTGAAAACCTTAAAGTCGCGTACTGAAAAGTACGAAAAATGGACATCCAACCCTTATGCTGGGCTGTAGAATATTCTTAGACGAGAAATATCCGAGGACAATCACACAAATTGATCTAGTCCCAAACTAAGCTCTAGGCTTGTACTATGGGTACTAGACAACTATAAACATACTTATATACATCGAACCCGGGACCGCTAACTTCAAAGGCAGGGTCGCTACCAACTAGGCCAACGCATCGTCTAGGATGTATGTATCTATTTAAACTTGTTATTGCACAAACATAAGAAACTAAAAAAGAAACGGAATCATGAACACAAAAGGAATATTTCCAGTTAGCCTTTGAGCTAGTTATAATTTAAAGGCTTTGTTTAAAAACAACGGTTTTGCATATTGTATTCCTAATTTCACAGATATTGCATTTGAGCTTTTACTGTAAACTTTGACCGAATAACTGTGAATGCTATATTTTTAGGGTTCCATAGTAAAACTAGGAACCCTTATAGTTTCGCCCGTCCGCAGCCTAGCGCAGAGACTCTTAGTACTAGAAAGCTGTAATTTGGCATGAATATGCATATTAGTCACGCCAACAAGGTGGTACAATAAATAGTAAAAAAAAAAATTTTTTGGTTACTACCTCCCCTACATGTAACATGGGGATGTATTTTTTTTTAAGCGTCTACCCCATCGTGTGGGATATCGTTGGATAGGTCTTTCAAAAGTATTACGGTTGTGAAAACAGTTTTTCGATTAAGCAAACCGTTGATAAAATATTAAGCTTTAAAGCGCTAATTTTTGTTAGACTCAAGTGTCCCCCCCCCCCCTCCCTACAGCCAAAACTACAAATGATAAAATTCTGAAAAAAAACTTAAATGAAAGGACATAATAATATAACGAATTTTAAATGAAACTACCATGACTAAGTAGACATCATTGGTTCTTGAGATACAGGCGATTAAAGTGTTTATACCTATTAAAATCATCTTTTGGCACCAATTGACTTTTAAATAGAAAATTAGTTATTACTTGTTGATTTTTATGTTTGTAGTACTTAACGGCTTCGGAAACCTATACTGAGCATGGTCCGACATGCTCTTGCCCGGCTTTTTTTCATATCGTTTTAAAGCGTCGATTTGATGAAAAAAATGCGGGTATATCCTAACAAACTCACTTTACACAACTACCTACCTACTATCCAGATACTGTTTTTTTTTACTTTTCGATGCCTGCCTTTTTCTTTGCATAGGGTGCCCTCTTTGTTTTTTTATTATAATTTGTGAGCTATAAATATATTTACTAAGCGCATATTACCTATCATCATCAACGGTAAACCTAATTATTCTAATGAATTTTCATTTCCTAAAGAGCATTATTACCTCGGTTTAACAACCGGTATCGGTCAGTGTAACGCGACCCGCGTGCATATATTATTTTACATGCATATTATTTTGATTGAACCTGCTTGATAATTGCCGTGACGATCAATTTGCATGGTAATTAGGAGAGTTAGCCGAAAATCACGGCTATTCCCGTAAAGCAAACTTTTTCCTCTTTATTTTTATTGTGAAAAGGATAATGGGATTTTTATCAAAAGAATTTGTGATGTTACCGATGTAGATAAGTGTATAAAATAAAAAATGCGACAGGCCTACTCCTCTGGTTTTATTCTTTCTTGTGAATTCTTGATAAAGTAAGGGCTGAATTATTTTTATTTGCTAAAAACATTTTAGTTTCACGTCAATGTCGATTATACTGGGTGTTGCCTGTAATAGGAGGAATAAATTGAGGGATCGTTTCTACTGTATAAACGTAGCAACATTTTTTCTACAACTTTTACAAAATATGTAATTTATTATTTGGGGTTTTTCCGAACAAACTAAATACCATTTTCAATGTACTCCATCCAATAGTCTAGTTGACATCTACTGTCAGCCTACAAATTTCGTAGTTTTCGCAATACATTGCTGGCTTGGAAGATCTAAATTCATTAATATTTAGTAAACAACAAGTTATATTCAAAAGTTGTAGAATAAATATGTTGTTACGTTTGTGGTGTGGAAACGATCCCTAAAGTTATTGCTCCTATTACAGGCAACACCCGGTAGATCATTCTTTACTTCAAATGTGATTTTCCTAAACCGCATTATGATCACATTAGCTTTTGCCTGTATCGCCGTCTGTACGTAGTTCTTTTATAACTGTATTTTAGAGAATAAACTGATTCTCCAATATACGTTAACAGGTTGTGGTTATTTATTTACTGTATTTACGTTAAATAAGAACGAACACACCACACACACACACCACAGCTATTATTAGTAGTTGGTATGAAAGATTCTCTCATACTCTTTATGTCGAATCAATTAAACAAATGTTTTTCGATAATTAAATAAAGATAAATTTGTAGATGCCGTATATTTAATTATGACACTAAAATGTTCTCTCTTATAAAGACAAAGTAATAACATACCCACACACATCCCCCCTTCGGCCCTTAACTAGCTATATTTTTCATAACAAAATTAAAGTATAAGTACATGTGTACTGCGGGTGTTAAGATATTCTCGTACGTGTAAAATGCAAACCCAGAGTGGGCAAGCGATGCGCCCAACAAAATGTTCATCTCTGCACTCCCATTACCAATTCATGCTTCAGAGCGCTCCCGAGTCTACTGCATTTTACCTATCAGGCCCTCTGCTTTAACACGGTACGCTCGTAGATATCCTAAAACTACCCAAATAAACCAAGAACGTGTACTTTGCGGCGGCACGTGTATTTCGTTTAGTTTTCGATTAAATCTCTAATTTAATACTTTAGAGTAACTGAAAATGAGAACCTTCATTTTAGTGGAGCTGATTGTATGTGTAAGCACTAATTAAAAATTGTGTTAATTAATGTGATACGGCACTGTTATAATATGTATGGGTAAAAGGTACGGCATCTGTCCCTCGGCTCCCCTTATGCCTGTAGATATCCGTGAGGACCGTGAGCGAGTGCTTTTTCTTTAAATCTCATCCCTCCATACTTTTCTGCAATTCAATCACTTTGCATAAACAAAACAAATAACAAAATGTCTAACTTGTGTTTAGTGAATAGCCCCGCTGATGTCATGGGCTAAATAAGTACTCGTAGTCTGTCTGTACATTGACGTCACGTCTGCAAATTCGCCATCTGCCATTAACAGGCTCTCGAGCCCCGACTGGCGCCAGCGGTAAGAGCCTGTCGTCAAGCGGCACCCGTGCAACATGAACCTAATGCTAAAATGAAACAAACTCAAGCCTGTTTACTTCACAAAGCTGAGCAAATTGCCTTCATTGTTGACAATTGGCAGTATCTGCACACTTTGTTAAATACGAATCCTTTCTTTTCTTTTGCAGTAATAATACAAAAGATGTGTTACCAGCACATGTTTCTACGGCAACCGGACTACAATCAAGTTCATTGCAGTTATATTTTCTCGATGACTTGATGCAAAGTGTCTTGTGAACTTAGTTCGCTAATGTTACAATAAAAGTTCAACAACAAAGAATAAAGCAAAGTTTTGTGAGTAGCATCTAAAAATTTAAACATGAAAGAGGATAGGCAATATGAAAATAACTTCAAAATGTAATTCAACAAGTATGCATCGAGTGTAAACGTGAGCGGCGGTCACGCGATTTGCAAATAAAGCTAGGAAGATATCAAACTGCCAGCGTCTGCCCCGACATGCGATAAAAGACCCGCGTGTGCTATTTGGAATGGAAATAACAAATGTAAGTCCAATTTTTTCTGCACCATTCGAGGCCGTGCAAGTGGGTCAGAATGAAATACAGACATCCCCTTTAGGGCCTCGTGTAGTACCTGGTGTAGGTAGCAATTTTGATGTCAATAGAGGTGGCATGAACCAATCATAACTTTGTTGGTTCATCCGAACAAACTCTTAAAACGAGTTCTTTACTGTGTCAAATTTAAAAGGCATGTTCTGTAAAAGCGTGATGTCAGGGTTATCCAGTTATAAAAAAAAAACAACTTCAGAAAAAAACAAAAACTTCCGGTTAAAACAAGCTCCTAGCTTAGAGCTACCTGAATCATAAAAGTTTTTAAAATTGTAGGTGCAATGCATAAAACCCAATAATAACACCAATCGTTTACATTTTGTTTGGAGGCCAAATACACAAGTCGAAGACTTGGCTAACTTCAAAAAGCCTTTAGTATTGTTTGTATTCCGTTTCTTATTTACGGAATTAAACACATACACACACACATCTTTGCCTCACTTTCAATATTGCGTTGCTGTTGATACATAACAAAGGAATAACATGCGAGCAACGACAAGATGTTCTAAAAATACTTTAGCAATCTACCTGTTCACCTGGGCTGGCCATTCCAACCTCGCCATAAAGAAGAGTAGACGGGAAGCGCCGGGAAGGGTTTATCGTTCCTGAGGGAGGGCCCGCTCGCCCGACACTATATCATTGCCTCCTCTATCTCTGTGTGCACTATACACTACACACTTACTACACAAACTTTGCGGAAAACTTAAATGAATTACGAAAAAGATACGAGTTGCGGTGTCAAGTGAGCCCTCAGAGGACGCGCGTAATGAACAATTTGGACTGTTCGGATAAACTCTTCGTTAGGCAAGAATAACTGCAAAATAACTCTTCATAAAAGAAACAGTAGGCATATTACTAGAGGTATGTAGTACTACATTTTAATCAGTGTGTGACAATACTATTGACAATTAACTTGTCAATAGTATTGTCACACACAGAAGTGATTTGGTTATACAATGCGTTATTGTAATACGGTTAGTGCGGCAGGTGCCATGGGAAGCATTCGCTGGCTCAAAATGGCTGTAGGTACGAGTACAACGACGGGAAGAAGTCTGTAAAATAATTACTTGGTTTATTTCGAATTTTCGCTTGTCAATGTCGTTAAAAACATATTCATTATCAATTTAAATAACCACATAAAATACCCCGCAATGCAATTACAGGTTAATACAATGCATTGCAACCTACATTCCGGTCTGAACATAATAACGTAGCGTGGAAACAATAACGCATTTTTGCGCGTTATTGTAATATACGATGCGGCAATGCGTTGTCAATATACTGGAATGGTACCTACGCCGCGTTCCGTGGTCGACGTAGCACTGTTTTAAACAGAGAGTGTATAATAATTCATTTTTCGCATTATTTTATTGGTAGATTTGTTAGCTATTGAATATCTAAGCCACTTTCAAAAATGTTTTAAAAATTGCGTTTCTCAGGTTGTTTTAAGATGCAATATCGATCGGAAAAATAAACAAGAATTCCGTCCCAAGGGGAAAAAGAATCGCAAAGAAATAAAATCAAGAAGTTCTCGTCTTAATTGGAAAAATATTTAATCTTGGCTCTTGCATATAATGAAGTTTTAAGGGTAGGTGGGTACAACCAACAGCATTAAGAAATAGAATATATCAGGATCAACTGGTCAATAAAAAACCACGTGGTGTTATTTGTGATTAGGTACACTACATTCCCGGTTATATTTCTCCGGTACTTAGGTAGTGCCATAACCAAAGATAATAAGGTGTATATTAGTAACCAGTCAAGGACATGTCGCCGTTTTCGGAACTAAGATCACATGAGTAATAATTCAATCACTTACTTAAATGTTGCGTTTCGCAGTTTTTAGCTCGAAATACTGAACGACGTAGATATTTCTTGCTTTAATTTCCGTTAACTTTGAACACCTGCACACACACAGCGGTGGCACCGTGTATCCACGCTTAGTTACTGGATGGGCTGCACCGCAAGCCGGAGACTTTACTGCGCCCCCGGGACGGAGGAAACACCTGAACTGCGCACATTGATTCTGTGCAGTACTGTTGTATCACCACTATGCGCCGTATTTCCATGGTGGCTCGAATTTATGTTCATTATTATTTTTGGAAAAAGAAACTAGTGAAACGCACTTTTTTCATAGAGATACGTTTTGTAGATTGCTTTCGTAACAGGTTAGTGGTTGGGAAGGATAGAGGTATGTTGAAACAATTGAGGATATAAGTATATGCATGTACATAATGATAATAATAGTTTTCAAAGGGTTTTAAGCAACAAAACATCGTATCCATACTTTGTATCTACACATCTGTGTTGTTATCAAATTGTTTTTAACTCGGTCGCCTTTACTGTCAAGTAAATAAGAGCTATTATAACGTTGACAATAGCATTGACTCGAGAGAATAAAGCCCCAGATTTGTAAAGTATATACTTTTACCATTTATAAAAAGGACACAGGTAGAATATTTCTTCTAGGGTCCTAATAATATTTTGTGTTTAAAATATTTTCATGAGGATTCTCTGATTATCTTCTAATTTCTCTCGGGATACACACTGGTACGAGTACATATAAGCATGTGCCTATAGACACTTTACGGCTCAAATAAGTAAGGTGGTTGCTGGCAAAGGATCGGGGCGCGCACCCGAGGGTGAAGTGCTGAGAAAACTTTTGGGTCCTTATTTATTGTTATTGCCTCATTAAGGTACCTACTTAAAAGCGATAACTACAAATTGCAAATAAATAAACCACCGCCCAAGGTAAGAGTAGCGTCCACTTTATTTTTAATGCAGACAAAATAAACAAGTTTCCTCCACAAGTTGAATGCAGTGGTGTATTTACGGATGCTACCTGTGAATAAAAAATCGTGTTTCTATAAAATAGATAGCATTTTGCTTACCTACTATTCAAAGTATCGTTTATCAGCATATTTTATAGTTTTTTTTTTTTTTGTAGTACTGTTAGGCGATGGGCTTGCAACCTGTCACTAATACACTAGAAAACATCTTAGCCTGTTTGTGCAAAATGTGGTTACAGAAATACCAACAAGTCTTTTTAGAGTTGCTGGTAATTCTGTACCTCTGCTCTGGGAAAGAAGGCGTGATCGTATGTATGTAGGTATGTATATTTTTTTAAACCATATTTTAATAGTTTTCAATAGATTCATTTTCCTTTTTTATGGGGTTTCGTAGTGATTTCACTAAAGTAAAGTGAAGAGTGTTGAGAGTGAAAAGTTAGCAAACAAAATAAAACGAAAACTTTGCTTACAAGCCGAAAATTATACTATAAACCACCAAAAATAGGCACACTTACAATAATGCAGTGAAACACTGCAATTGTACCGATAATTATCGATAATTTTAGAGCATTACCATAAGTCGATACATACTTAAATTCTATTACCCATTCGGCTAAAGCATCGGCAACATTCAAAGCAAATTGTGCGTTAACTCAAAGGTGAAACGCAGATATTTTGGCCTTATTGAGCGCAAATTTTGAAGACCGCAACCCTTTGAATAGTCAATGTCGCGTACCCTTATCTCGCCACAGAAAGGCGACACCACATTACCGGTATTATGCCACTATTCCACATTGGCTCTAGCTCGAACGAAATACATCCTCACGTTCGGCATTAAAGTCGTAAATCGTGTGCATAATGTTTGAGGTACAGGGTATTTTCAGAGTGCAATTTATATTGTATTGGAAGTTAGAGCGGCGTTTACTCGTGCTGCAAAATATTTTGTATCCGCCCAGTGTGCCCGCGACTGAGCCGCGCTCGCCCTCTCTGCAAACAACCTTTATTAAATCGTTCAGTACCATAAACACTAAAGAAGTTTGCATGCAAATTGCACTTGTATGTTCAACTTTTTGGCGGCTTGACCTAATACTATATTGCATTGCTACTACGAGTATACCATCTGCTATGAATTCCGTTTACCTAGCGTAATTTTTTTTTCTTTATCAAGCTTTTTACCATAAAGACTATCACATAATAGTCTTTAGTAATCGTCAAAGACATTTTCATTGTGACGAATAAAAACCAAAATCGTAAATATTATCAAATTTTTGGTGAATTTTAGGCAGTATTTGATCATAGGCCTTTGTCACTTGTCATCCATTGTTTCCTTATCACACAATACTTCCAACAATTCTCATTGTGCGCTACCTGAAAATTTGATAACTCTCATGCTATCCTTCACAAACGTATCAGTGGTGTGAAAAGAGCAGGCTTAATCGCGCGGCTCGGGTATCGAATGATTTGTAATAAGGGGCGCGGTATCGCGTACACCGAGCTGCCTATTTAGCACTCCCGCGGGACCCGCTCCTGTATCATTGCCTGCGTCGCTGTAATTATGTACGACGTCTACATGGCCGTCATGTACTACGTGGGCTGTGCAAACGTTTACGGGCCGTTGTTCCCTTTATGTAAACCATCTAACCACTCCTATCTAAATGAAGCTTGTTTACTTTAAAGAGCAAATGCCTTCTGACGCATGTAAATCTTTAGTAAATCTTACCTACAAGGAGTTTCTAAACAAAAGCTAAAGCCATCACGTGAAATCAACCAGCCAACGCTGACCCCCGCTTTGCCGCCCAGCGTACCGAGAGGGTTCAGTGACGCGGATCAGCGCAGGCGGTTGGGCCCTGTATTTATTTACATGTAATTAGGTCGGTGTCAGTGATCGACGGCGGCGGCGGACGTCCGCGCGGAGGCAAACAATCCATTACAACGCTGTCAAACCGGTGTGGCTAACGCGCCCGTCGGCCATGCATATAGAGCCCCAATATGCTCCGACAAACACAAAAGTTAGACCAGCTCGCCGTGCCTGCCGTGACAATATTGACCCCTAGTCGCTTTTTAACATAACCCGACACACTGCTGGTAAATAAAGCGTGGTTGCAGATTTTGAAAAAAAAAAAAATGGTTTCAACCACGCTTGCATATAGCCCTTCCCTTCAGTAACATTTCGCTGATGAGTTTTGAAATTTAAGTACTCTAATCAAAGATTATCTACATCAAAATAAAACGTAATCTTTCAATACCTACATTCAAATCCAATACCATTATTTTTATTAGATGTGAAGGAACAGAGCCGATCGCAAAGCAGGTAATCCATTCAATGTATCACTATGCAGCGTGCATCTTATCTTACCACGTATAGCCGCGCCGAACCGTTACCAATATTTAGGGAAAACGCAAATCTTTTTCAGGTCATTGAAATAGATACCCTAACCCAACAGCACTAAGTCGACGTTGAAGTCTTGTGCTACCAAGTTTACATCGTTTTACAGCGGATAATCCTCATGATATTGGAAGGCCCGCCGATGCATTGCTCTGGGCTGCACGAAGTTTTCTATAAGGATAAAAGCAAACAAGATAGCCATCGGACCAATATGTTGCGAGGCTGGGATGATGTAAGCGCCGACTTCCTCATGCACATTGTTATGGCTAAGCGACGTTTGGGTTTTCGAACCAGAATCCGGCAGCTGGTCTATAAGAACAATGAAACGCTTTTATTTGAGAGCGCTAATTATACTGACCAATGGACCGCCGCTTTTAAACCCCTGGTTTTCAGGGCAAATATTTGAACAATTTCGTTTATTTATGTTCATAACGGTTGAATGTAGCGAGGTTTATTGTGCGGCGCTGGTGTAACTTTTTTGGCGTGTAGATAGCTAATAAGCGGGGCAGCGACAATACGGCGGTGGCGGTGAACGCTAAAATGTTTCCGTTTTTGGCGTGCTCTCAAGTTAGTTAATGCTTCCAAAACAACACCGTGAACACTGGGGTACCTATTGTGGCGTGAAGTTTGGAGGCGACTTGCTCCGAGCGCCTCTGCCACTGCAAGCTGCTAATAATATTGTTCTAAACTTGTTGCGATCCGCATAGCTTAACTGGCCGCAAAATGAAAATGCTCCGTAGCCTTACTTAATGTATCCTCTTTTGGTCTTTATAGGTTTTCTGTATATTAGTACTGCATTGTGAAAAATAAAATCCCTTTAAACGACATTTTGAGAAGGTATAGTCAAGTTTTTGGTATATACAATTGGCTGTAAAGGAGTTCTAAAAAAACCATGCTTAGTGTGCTGAGAAAGGTGCCAACCACTTTTACAATTGCAGACCTTTTATTGTTCTTTAAATATTTGTCAAAAATAAAAAAAAAAGTAAATTTCTGTAATAAAATACGTTTCAAATAGTTTATGTTATAATTGATGATGTGCAATTAGATGCATTCGCCACAGCATTATTTGCATTTTTACAATTATAAGAATACAAACTTTAACCTCTCACGAACTATATTATGTACATTAATTAAGAGGATTGTGAACCGATGCTTCAATCGCGTAGCTGTCAAAAATTATCCATACAAATTAAGCTCTGGAAGATAACGTTTCTCACCCCGTAAATCTAATCGGGATTCCGCGATTTTTGAATGATGTACCTAGATATTATAAAAATCTAGGTCTGTGCGTTTCCGCTTTTTTTTTCTTTTTTTCTATCTAATATACCGGGTGTTGGTTGTAATAGGAGCAATAAATTTAGAGATCGTTTCCACACCACAAACGTAACAACATTTATTCTAAAACTTTTGAAAATAACTTATTGTTAAGTAAAGCCTGACAAGATTCTATTTGGCCCTATTTCAATACAAATTTATTCTGAAATAGGGCCAAATAGAATCTTGTCAGGCTATAAATATTAATGAATTTGGATTTTCTAAGCAAGTAATGTATTGCAAAAACTACGAAGTTTGTAGGCTAACAGTAGTTTTTTTCAAGTATCTAGTTTATATTTGTGTGACAGTGACGGATAAATGTGTTGTTTATGGAGCGGTGCGACAGGAGGTCGCGTCCGCGGCGTCACCGGTAACAAATTGTTTTAATCTAACTTGCGTCGAGACTATTGTCTCTATTGTCTTCAAATTCTACCGCCTGTAAATCCTGCGGATTAATATATCAGCTTTAATGATATGGACTAAGATTTGCTTTCTGGGATCAATTTGAATTTAATGGTTTCAAAATGAATTTTATTAATATTCACGCCAAGGCTAAGCTCTAAGTTAGTTTACTATTTGAAAGTTACAATCTCCGGTTAATTAACTGCTTGCTGTAAAGCAAGCTTCTGCTATGCGTGTGTGTCTACTTTGTTTTGATTTTTTGATGTGTTGGCTTTGCCACTATACATAAAGCACCGCAACCCAAACCTTAAGCAATTTACATAAACCGAATTAGCTCCACACTTATTCTAGTATCAGCGACAAAAAAAACATTAGTAGTGTCGCAAAAACAGTAAGAAAGCGAATATCGCTTGGTTTTTTTCTTCAGTAGCTGAATTAGGCAGGTGACGTACGGCGTCGCGCGACAATTAACGCGCAGCCACGACACATAATTCACGCGCTGCGACACCACTATCGCACTCCTACACCATTTACTACTGAAAATCGCCAGCTTACTTTCTGAAACTCTTATGTCAAAATATATTTTCTCGAATTGTTAACCCTATTTTAAACGTACCTAGTTTGTGTTTACTGCATGCAGCGCTCACAATACGAGTTTCAAAAGGTTACGGTTGGAATACCACTTTCAGCCGCCTACGTCCAACGAGTGCAGCTATTCTTGTCGCCATGTTGTTTGTAATTCAAATGCAGAATTTACATAGTTTATTGCAGTTTAAGAAGGTAATCAGTAAGAACGATGACGCCGACGTGTGCGCCGAGTTATTTACGAGGATTGTATGCGCATTTTAGGTTTAAAGGACAATCACCACTTTAAATAAGTTTCTACTATTTGTTCTGTTCATTGCTGGTCTGAATTATTAATATATGTTTATTACAGTTGATACCTATGAGTATGTTATAAATAGAACGACAATTTCTGCTTGATGCGTCCATAGATTTCTTAACCAATAAAATAAAGCATGTACCTTAACCACATTATGACGAAGAAGAATTAAAAAGTCGTTTTACATTTTTTCTGTTTGAAATGGACGACGTTTCGAGTAAACCAAATTTGAGCGAAAAAGTTTGTGATTAACGAGCTCGTGCCTTGCCCTTTTTAATTGAATGTAACATTATATCAGACCTCTTTGTCGTTTAATCAATCATTAGAACAATGATAGAGAAATCCAATCGCGCTAGAACAGACCGATTACATTTTTAATCGGTCCATTAGGTTGGGGTGAGCTGTGTCGCTGATTCCCGGATGCGATAATTCCTGTGAACGTATACTATTGTCTGTCCTCATACGAAGGTCAGCCGTCCTATAATCCAAAACATTCTTTTGTCTCTTAAGTAGAAGCAATCAACTCGGTTCCTTGGGTCTCGCCTGTGACGGACGACGCAAAAAATAACGTGTGAGTTTTGTTTATTATCCCTGGTACGTCAGAGGTAAATTAAATTACGCTTAATTTCCCCGGCAGTGTTACTCTATTTGCTCTCCTCTTACCTGAATAGTTGCGCGCAAAAGGCAGCAAGCGGCAATTATTTTCCCTTGGTGTAGGCACGAAAATTTTTCATTTTAATTAAAGCTCCGACCGGAGGATCGTCGGCTAATTAACCCATTATAACATGGAATTCTTTCATTTTGTCTTTTTAGCGAGTGTTCACTTTCTTGCGATTTGCCGAAATGAAAATGAAAATATGGTTTTCAGGGTCGAAAACGAAACGTAAATGTCAATAAATAAGCTAGCTGGCCGCGATACTTGTAACATAACGTTTTATGCTGCCACTTACGTAAAAAATTGTTCGGGGCATTTAAATATTTCTTTAGTAGTACTCCTAAATAATAATTTCTGCCTCCACTGTTGAATAATTTATGTACCTATTCTTGTCTTACATGTGCGATACGTTAAATTTACATTTCACCGAATCTGCCGTATCGTCGATTTCCTTCTACCAATTTTAAGGTCGAGTATTTACAGCTTATATGAAGTTGCTAAATTTTCTTGCTCTAGATAGATAATTATCCCTTCCACTACGCGGCAAAGCCGGCTGTTTGCTGTCTCAAACGGGATTCAACAATCGATTGAGTCGATTGATCGCCGTTTTGTAAAGAAGTACTAATGAAAATCGATGAGAAATTGCGTAATTATACTTCTTAACGTCATAAAACGGTTTTACTAATTCCTTTGAGTTTGAAAATAGGGTGTTGTGATTTAATTATTTTTTGTGTTCTAATTATTGAAGTGAATTTATTTCAGTCATATTTATAGAATTCACAAAAAAATAACAAAGATGAGGTTTTAACGAACAGCGTTCTAAATTAGGGAAAGCGCATGTTATTTTTAATTTACCTACTTATTCATCATGAACTATTTATGTAAACTACTTTGCTTTTAACTAGGGTAATGACCGTACATTTATAAAAAGTATTTTTTGTGAAACTTCGTTTGAAATATATATTTATTACGACTAGGTATTTGACATTTAAACAAGCTTATTGGCAAGGCTATTTAAAAAAAACCGGGCAAAAGCATGTCGAAACATGCTCAGTTTAGGGTTCCGAAGCCGTTAAGTAGTACTACAACCATAAAAAAATACCAAGTAATAACTAATATTATATTTAAAGTCGTTATCGTTCTTATTCCATTAGCAGCAGCAGTAAAATATTTTATATATATCTCTAACCATTTAATTAATTTCCAGGTACATTAATATGATGACAAAATTATCTAAGTTACTAAAATCACTATCGTTTGAAAAATTAAACGTAAAACTAGGTCTTGACCTTTCGAGGTAATGTACTTTTTACCTACATTTTGCCGAAATTTTCAACCTAAATAAACAAGGGTCCTCTGTGATCCTAAACAGTTCTAAAAAACCCCGTACAAAATGTGGATATAGATCTAATGAGCGTAAAAATATCACGTTACGGGTAATATTCATTACAAATAACTGAATTTTCTTAATTAACAAAGTCAGTTTACAGCTATTTTCAACAAAATTAAAAAATCGGCTCTACGTCGCCGGTTAATTAAGTCATTAAAATTTTTCCTCACTCAAAACGTTTCAAGGAAGCATAAACGAGGAATAAGATTAAAAAGATCATTTTCTAGTTAATGCTTAATAGAATTAAAAGATTACTTAAAAAAAGCTGTCGTCAGAATGTTATTGCAACTGCGACTTAAAATATAATTTTTTACCCTATAATTACAGTCGGCATCAAAAGTAGCTAAGCAGAATAACATGGTCAAAATAATTTAGACACGTCGTATTCTCTTGATAATAGAGTCGAGTGTAAATCATTTTGAGCTCTTCGGTTGCGTAGCTACTTCTGCTGCTGACTGTTCGAGTATTTATCATTCCGCGTCTATTTCAATTAAAATGACCTTCTGTTTTACTCGTGACACCACAGAGAAGAAATACTAGCAAGTGGTTCTACATTTACTAAGTGGAGCTGTACATAAATGATACACAGTGTTATTAAAACCTCTTCAATAGCAAAATCCACGCACAATTAACAGAAAAAGGCCCCCTTTGATTCCATCACATCAATGCGCAAAAGTTATTGCTTAACGAAAAGGCTCCTAATTACTCAAGACTGACATTAGAATGCTTCAATTGTTCTTTTCGCTTGTAAAAATTATGAAAAAGGGTTCTGCACAAGTCGAAACTTGTTGCCGACATGAAAGCGAGGGGCCGAGACAATGAGACATGTCAGCCCGCGCAGGGAGCCCACAAAGCGAGTGGCTGCGAGTCGACAAGACGCGGGAACCCTGTCCACGGGAAAAAATATATAACGGGTATAAAAATATTATTTAGTTGTTTTTAGTTACCGCTAGTAAACCTTACTTCGTGTGTACTCATAGTAAAGGTCGTCTTCCTCACGTTTTTCCCAATACAGGTACTGTTTTTGTGCTCATATATACACATATAATTACAAAGCTAGATAGAATATTTGAATATTCGATGAATACTTGATTTATTATTTGTTGTGCCTAAACTTTTAAGATAACAATTTTAGTACCCAAAAATAAACTAAATAAGGAATCACATTATTCTATAGAGAATAGCGATAATCGTGCATTTCTAACCAATCTCATAGACAAGCGCCTCAAGCATAAGGGCTACCACAACTTAGCGAATTGTTTGTCACACATTGCGACCCTATCTTACCGTTAATGGCAAAAGAGTCACGTTTATTGAGAAAAGCAGCATGCGAACCATTCTAAGCGAGCGACGCGGCAATTACGCATCGAGCGCAGCCGCCCGGCAAGTGCCGGATCGGTTCTGATAAAAGCCTCCCCCATATTTTCCTTTCATCTATTTGAATGGGGTTATTAATTACGACTATTATTAAAGAAAACTTGTGTCTAATCAAGTACTTTGTTACAGGTATTTTTGGAGATTCGGATGCTGAAAAGGTAATTTTGAAGTTAAACATCATCATTATTTTATTGATGTCACTAAGGTCGCTATTTATCACGGACTTTTCTTTGACTCTACGTGAAATGTTATTTTTAATTACAATACAAACATTTATACCACAATTATAAAATAATTTACTATTTAACTAATACTGCCCGTGTTTAATTTTGTGCTTCAAATAACTGACTTGAATTGTTAACAAGCAAAATAAATGGTTTATAGCATTTAAATAGTTATCATTTTTGGGTGCAACTCGCAAGCATAAGCTCAACAACTCCAGCTCCAGTGGTTTAACTTTGAACACCGGGTGAATGTGAAGTTCGAGCGATTTATGAACAAAGCTACGCATCGATTAACACCACTACTAAACTTTCATTGACTTCGTAAATATCGAATACCTAAACTACTGCGTGCAGCCGTCCACACCACACGCTAGAAAGAAATACACTACAGAACAAATGATTTAAGACATACAATGGCACACATAAAATATACAGATAGACATAAAATTCATGTAAATCAATCTCATCACAAATAAAATACTTTAATTCTCAGCGGTGTGTCAGTGAGATCAAGCCGTAATTAATATGCGTGAGTGCATCCTGCATAGCACTTTACGCTTCAATTAGCTAATACTTCAATATTATATCATATAAATAACCGATAGCAAAATGTTTTTAATTATTTATAGTAGTAGTTTCATTCTTAAAATCTGTGATCACACTCGTGTGATCCTATTATGAAACTCGCAGACGCTCGTTTCATAAAACCAAAGGCCTCTCATTATGCGTCAGTTGCATTAAACTCTGCATCTGCTGCACTTGGCCAACAACATTACCGGGCCTCTATTTTACTAGGTAAAACGGTGTTGCTCCTGGGCCTATATTCAGGTGCGTTAAAACAATATCGTGTTTGACTCGTTTAAGAATCGTTTATGTCACCGTCGCCATTATTGTAAATGGCATAAGAGTTATCAAAACGTTGACAATACGGAACCACGTCAAATACGATATTGTTATAACGCAATTGAATAGAGGCCCTGACATGTTATCATATTGTCATAGTTACGATAGCTCTAGCTTGACAGTAATGGCAACCGAGTTAAAAATAAAATGATAACATGTCAAAGGCAATATTGTTTCACGAGAGTTAAACGAGTCTTGAATGGTTTTTATATACCTACCCACTGCTTAATTTTACATACACAACCGCGCAACGTCAATCTGAATTGTAGCATGATGGCTGCAAGGGGTGGAGCTTAGAGTAAAATATTTTCTAAACGGTCCCTCTAATCTAAAAATGTACAAAACTTACAAATTATGGTTTCTTAACAGTTATCCAACGATACTGAATTTAAAAAATAATTTATTTATTTGGTACCTATCGAATTCTTTGCCATTTACTTAGCGTTCGTTAGGTGGTGGTTCGGTTTGGAAAATCTAAATAATGGGTCAAACTAGAAAATAAAACATCCCATTATCTAGAAAACTTGAAGAAATGCAATAGATGTTTCACTATATGTTCTTTATATTTAATTAGGAAAGTGAACTCTTTGAGCGGTTGTCTCCAACTTCTAAACTTCAAAACGAATTTCCCGGCGTGCTGTAATTGTGTGCAGTGCGCAGTCCGACAAACGGATCATTAGTCCGCTCTAAATGCGCGCGCGGCGCTGATTAATCATCGCAATGATTAATTAGTGGATTGTGGAAAAACTCGCTGAAAAGCGCATAGATCCCGCGGTTGAAAACCCCTCACTTTTAAACTAACGGCCGCTCACCCGTCGAAACCGCTTATTTATAGGCTGCTATTACTGTAATGATTTGTTTATTTAAAATGCTTCAGGGTTCCTCATACCTACTGAAAAATTATTGAACCATTTATATGTCGTGCATTAGTTTAGTTTTTATTTGTTGCATAAAACAATTACATTGAAATTTACACACATGCGTTGATTGTATTTGGCTTTACCCGCGTGTTAAAATGTTGTGACAATGACAGCCAAATATTTTAAATAGTCAGGCGTAGAAGCTGCTACGAAGTTTATGTGGTGTGGTTTACTAATTGTAAGTTCAAAAAACTGGGCAAGAGCATGTCGGACCATGCTCAGTATAGGGTTCCGAAGCCGTTAAGTGCTACAAACATAAAAATCAACAAGTAATAACTAATTTTCTATTTAAAGTCAATTGGTGCCGTCTTAGATGATTTTAGTAGGTATAAACACTTTAATCGCCTGTATCTCAAGAATCAATGATGTCTACTTAGTCGTGATACTAAACGGATTAATCAAAAAACTGTTTTCACAAACTCGTAATATTTTTGAAAGACCTATCCAACGACACCCCACACTATAGGGTAAACGAGAAAAAAAAATACATCCCCACGTTACGTGTAAGGGAGGTACCCTAAAAAAAATGTTTTTTTTACATTTGATTATACAACTTTGTTGGCGTGACTAATATGCATATTCATACCAAATTACAGCTTTATAGTACTAAGAGTCTCTGCGCTAGGCTGCGGACGGACGCAAGGACGGACGGACGGACGGAAGGACGGATGGACATGGCATAAGGGGTTCCTAGTTTGACTATGGAACCCTAAAAAGCAAACAAATATTTCCCAGACATTTAGATCTCAATAAATTTGAATAAAAATGTAGTATTGTAGTAACAGTATAAAAGTCCTTTAGGTAAGTTTTAATAATAGTAATTAAATAAAGAATTTGGTGCATTTTTTACAATTTATTTCTTAAATATGAGACGTTTGTCTCCGACGACACTTTGAAATAGAGGGCGAGCGTGACGCAATAATTATTTCATCTCATCTGGCACTGCCCCGACTTCGAGACTCATTTGATAAAAAGGCACTGAAATATAAATGTATCGTTACATCATTATGGCTAAGCAAACTTGCTCACCTACATATTTTTATTAAAATAGTTACAAACATACATAACATAACACCTTCATTCCCAGAGTGGGGTAGGCAGAGCTACAGAAATACCAACAACTCTAAACAGACTTATTGATAATTCTGTAACCACATTTTGCACAATCAGGCTAAGATGTTTACCTGTGTATTAGTGACTGATTGCAAGCCCAACGCCGAACAGTAATACAAGCCCTTATTCCCTTAGTCAGTTCCAGAAGACATGGAGTGGCACTTTTCTAACCCGGCAACCACACGGGTTAATATGTAGTTACTACGAAAAAACATGTTCTTAAAACTCTCAGTGCGGAAATTCACAAATAAATATGATTGTCGTGTTTTTTTATCTTCCAAGGCCCACCCAGCTACCTACTTATCTTTACACAGGCACCTACACAATTGTACACCGTAAAATTAAGCGGTGGGGCGTATCTTTGTGGATTGAAAACACTCGACTGGGATGTGCTTCTTCATCACATGTTTTTCGTTAGCAAGCTTGACTAGGGATGCTCTGAATAAACCTTGCTGGAAATTCTCCAAAATAATCAAGTGACAACATCCGTCGTTTATCACGATCAATCCCGCGGGATTAATCTATGTGGGACAAAATAACTCGGCTGACGTTGACGACACTATCTATTTATCAGTTAAGTAAAATAATCCCGGCCCAGGAATGCCCGTGCTGCCCGTCAGGTGGAACTAAGTATTAATTCGGCCCGCTGTCGGTGTGCCCAGCCTGACTAATGTTGCTTGAAAGCGAAACACTATGTGACATTAACAGCTTTAACAGAAATTTTGAAGTATGTGCTTTAATTTCATAGGAGCTAAAATAATACAAGTATAGAAATAAACATTTCATTTAATTCGTTAATAAAACACACATTTTCTAGACATAAAAATGTGGAATAGAACCGTTGTTTTTTATTTTTTTGTGTAGATTCGTAATTAGTCTCAGGGTTGAGCAATTATAAAATCATTGTCGTTTTACAGCCCGCAATTAGAGATTCAGCCGCTCGGGTTATTGAACCTGAGTGTGTAGTGCGAGTTTGTTTGCAATAGAATTAGTTGATTATCGTTTAGCGATTGAAAGCGGCCTATAATGACGGCAATCCTCGGGTGAGCGGCGCTTGTAAACATGGTTACGGGGCTGTTAAGAGGAGAACACACTCTAACTGATTGGGTCGTTCATTGAGTCGTTTGACGAACGAGCGCGCGCCCACGATTTATACCCAAATAAGCTGTTACTCATATTACAGGGGGAGATTTAAATGTCGTTTTTTACAATGAGTACTCTCCTCTACAGTGTTTGCGCGGGACGGCCGTGACTCATTGTCAGCGAATTTAATACATTGAGTGCACATTTATGGACGAGTTTTAAAATGTGCAGATTAAATTACCGACGCTAACTGATGTACACTGTTAGCTCGTTAATTTCGGTTAACGACGCAACTTAATTCGAATAATTTACGTCGAGCGTAGTACAAAAGTTGTCTATAGTTATAAATAGGTAATGTTTGCCAACTCTGCGCGATTAAGTAGAAAATATGACATTGCGTCGGGACTGGATGCTTCTCGGTCGACTCATAATAACAATAATTACAAAAGTTCCCGCTACGGTCTTAACTGGGATGCTGTGCAGCCATTCATTTGTATTTATGCAAAGCGCATAAACAAGTTTTAATGGTGTTCCATTTTTCAGGGACCGCGAATGAATTGTTTAAGCCGAGATTTATCCCGGTCTGTCGTTTAGCTCCTTCGGGGCGAGGATCTTATCCAGAAATTATAATGTAGCTAATTATGCTGACAAAATGCTTTAAACTGAAAACTCGTCGCAATAATAGTCTAAACAGGAGATTTATAAAAAATAGTACGATTTTTATTTATACTTTTTCATATTTTTATTTAAAGTACGATACGCAGCAAATGGATGAAACTCATACCATACCCGTATCTTTCGTCTTTACTACTTACACACCGACGTGTCTGTTTACCTCGTATTTTATTTCTTCTTGCGGTTATTTAGCCATAAAGAACCTCAAGTGGATGAAATTCGTAGAAAAGTCCTAGTCCAAGTTTACGAGAGTTTCATAATCCTGGAGCGAGACACGTGAAGCGCCGTATCATGCAGACGCAGCATCGTTGGGGTAGATGGCTCGTCTCGTTCGACCCGCTGTAAAATATTCGCATGGACGCGACCCACGCGACGAAAGCACGCGGGGAAGGTTAAAGCGTCCATTAGCAGAGGTATATCTTCCAGAAATCACATATTAGGATCTAAAATTCGTTGCTTTGGGCTTTATATATTCTTCTTCTTAGGTGATGTAAAGCAACTGTAAATTTAGTGAAGTACCTAATTCATATTGCGGTTAGATTGTAGCTTTAAGAATGCAAATGTCTATTATATAAAATTGTTTGTAGCGGACTTTAAATCACGTTGTTTTTTAATATATTTAACTGTAAACTAATTAGTAGAAGAACTAAAAGTTACATTGTATCATATAGTTCTTCCAAATTATCAGTGATCTACCATTTTTGGAAGCCGCTTGTCGCTCACGCTGTTTCCTGTCACTTATAATACAGTGAAAAATATTCGCAAGAATGGCGAGGAGAACGAAACAAGTGCCGCGTAAAAAGTAACAGACCACTCTCTTGTTTACGGCGGACTGTGTTACGGGACCTCTTCGTATGGAGACCCCGGGGAGCGTATTTGTCTCATAAAATTGTTTCTGTGTTTAAGGTATGCTACAAGGAAAGGGCGTAAAAAGTTGTTGAAGTTTGAATTATTAATGTCTATGCCTGTTTTAAAAAGACATAATTTACCTTCTAATGTTAAACGTTGGACTCTATAGGTACATATCATATTTTTACATAACCAACCTAAACAAATTAAAGCGAGATGTCACCATACATAAGCAAAACCATTTAAGGTTTAAAAAATAACATACACTATTTAATTATTTATTTATTTAATCTTTATTGCACAAAAAATACACTTAATATACAAAAGGACAGCATAAATTAAATAATAAAACAAATTTGTCTATTCCCCAACCATTTTTAAGGGGAAAACATAACAAACTACCCGTCTAAAAAAGCTCAGAGAAAGTTGTAAACTTTGTTTGAAGATATATGATTAAGCAAATCACTAGTCCCCAAGTTTACGCACGGCACGGCACGACGTCACCCCGCGCCAGTTTCCATTAAAGTTTGTTGGTTTGTGAGTCGGTATCACCCGAGATCCGTCAGCGTTGCGTCGAGCCTGGGCGAGGCTAGGGCAGGGAATTATTTATAGAACGTTTGTACAACTCGCTGCCTTCCAATTCCGTAGAATCTGTAAAATCGTAGATGAAAGGAAAGTTCCAACCCGTCAATACGTTTGACCTATCTTATGAGAGTAACTTATTTAGAAAATCAATTGAATCTACTGAGTAGATAAGCGTGTATCCACCTCAGACAAGTAAACAGACTACTTTCACTAGGTTTCAGAGCACAACTCACATACGGCGTGTTACATTTCGTGTACTATGTGTACTGTCTACACGTAAGCGTCGGCGAACCTAATAGACAGTGTCTTACTCGTTTTCTAGTGAACACAAGTTCCGAGCTGTCAGTGCGCCGTGTTGACATCAGATCCGCGAAATTAACTAGAAAATATAATGCGGCGGGAGTGCCCGCGTCTTCGCTACAAAATGTACATAATTAGAAAAGTTTTTACAAGCGGGCCCGCAAGTCGTCGCTGTCACGGCCCGACACGGCTCCCTGTGTCCGGGTGCGGATTATAATTTAACTCAACGAATAATTCACAAATTGTACCAAACTTCCTTGATGTTATCTTTGACATCTTTATTATTTTACTGTTAATTATTATTTGACGTTTATTAAATTATAAACCAAATGACAGGCCCGGATTAAAGGTAATCGCTTAGAATTAAATAGAGGATTTAGCGAAGAGGGAATGCCGATAAGATACAATTAGATTTTTTATTTAAACTTTATTTTATCTAGGAATCGGCGCTATAGAAAAGAAGTTGTATTATTGAGCAAAAAAACATCTGAAATTTAACTAAGAGGTGAGATACATATTAATTGTTTATTTAGACTTTTTACTAGGTCGCTGCTATCACAAAAGTGAATCTGTTATTGAGGTAAACCACACACATATTTAACTAAGCATAATAGGAGATTTTTTTTTGATTAGTATTACCTCAAAGATCGCACCAAAAAAAATAGTGACAGTGACTTCACACTACCGTGTTTGCTTGAGAGTATTCCGAAAGTTGTACGTACTCGTCATCGTAGCTCAAACTAGTGGCATCCCTTCTTTCAACTTATTCGAACATAACGCGAAAATATTGTGTACTCTTATGACAAGCGCGAATCAAATAAACAAAGCAAAGTGCAGCTTCAGAACCGTGCTTCGCGAATAAAAGACACTTGCTTCGTTAAGTACAAAATGTATGTGGCAACGGGCGCCGGGAGCTCAAAGAAGTTAGCGAGCTGCTGTTATAAAAATAATAGCCGTTTTTGGCACGACATCGCGTTAACGCCGTGGTCCTTGCCCCAAATGAGTGTAATTACAAAAGTTTTTATTACAAAGTGTGCGCCAAAACCGCCTTCTACGATCGCATTCCGTCTATTTAGGCATTTTAGGCGATGTCTCCCTCGCGGTGCTGCCACGAGCGTGTATACATACTTCTATTTAATGATTAACTACTTTAAAATGCAGATTAGAACTCGATAAAAAGTAGCTACATTGTAACCGTACCTTGAAAAAAATATTACATGCTTAATTTAATTGGTCAGGAACCGAATCTTTATCAGATTTCATTTCATTAAAGAAAATGGGTCATAATCTTCCAATATAAATTTAAGGACATTGTTGATGTCTTCTTTCATCACATTTTATTCTAGCACCCTTGTAGATAGGACCAGGCTTCTTTCAGAAATAATGTTAACGATAAAAAATATTTGTGCAAGAAGAGAGCAAAGTTGGTTTTTGCTGCGAGTGATGATTTTGAATCCCGAGTAAGCGAAGGATTCTATAATAATTCTAGGTTAGAATCCTAAGTGCAGCGAGAGATTCAAAGACACGTGATACAAATTACTTTGGTCTCGTCTTGCACATACAACCTTTCACCTCAGCAGCAATAACATATTACGTACCTAAAGGTAAAAAAAAACAATACGGTAAAACGTTTACGACACGTGTATTTGCCACCCAGCCGACCACTACACCACACCACTACTACAATTATTGTGAAAAACATTTAAACTATCTTTGTTCACGCTTGCAGCAAAATCGAATATTTCATCCTTAATAACGCCTATCTACCAATTCCCTGCTCGTCGTTGCTAACAATGTTGTGCAGAGTATTTGATTGATAGATTTCCCGTCATCACTCATCTAGCGATCATATTTACCTACTAGCAGCAAACATAATTCAAACTGGAATAGAAACTAAGCGTTTTTTCCTTTCTTTCCCAATAAAACGTTTTATAACTATATTGAAAAACAGAAATAGTGTTGAGTCAATCCAATTGCTCGCCAAAACCATTATTGATTTTAACATGGTAACGTATTGTTTTTAACTCGGCTGCCATTACTGTCAATGAGAGCTATCGTCACGTTCGCAATATGATAACATGCAAAAGCAATATGGTTTTACTGAGTATGGTAAGGTCTGACGACCGGTCCGCAACGGCGCGCACACAACCTTAACTGTATAACGACGCATCAAGTAAATCGTATATTTTACTTATTTTTGTGCAATAAATATCAAATAAATACCTAAGTAAATTACATAATTGAAGGCTTTCGTTATTTTTAGGGTTCCGTAGTCAACCCTTATAGTTTCGCCATGTCCGTCCGTCCGTCCGCAGCCTAGCGTGGAGACTCATAGTACTAGAAAGCTGCATATTAATCACGCCAACAAAGTGGTACAACAAATTATAAAAAAAAAAATAGGGTTCCTCCTACAAGTAAGGGGATGTATTTTTTTTCTCGTCTACCCTATAGTGTGTGGTGTCTTTGAATAGGTCTTTCAATAATACGGGTTTGTGAAAACCGTTTTTCGATTAAGTAATCCGTTTATGAAATATTAACGCTTTGCTTATATTAGCGTTTTAAAGAGCAAATTTTTGTTAGACTCAATTATTCCTACGGCCAAAACTACAAACACTAAAAATCTGAAAAAAATCGTAAATGAAAGACCATATAACGAATTTTAAGAAAAACTATCACGACTAAATAGACATCATTGGTTCTTGAGATACAGGCGATTAACGTGGTTATACCTACCTACTAAAATCATCTAAAACAGCACTAATTGACTTTAAATAGAAAATTAGTTATTACTTGTTGATTTTATGTTTGTAGTAAGTACTTAATGGCTTCGGAACCCTACACTGAGCATGGTCCGACATGCTCTTGCCCGGTTTTTAATTTTTAAACAATAAAAAGAGTAAATGAGGGTACAGAATAATTATATAAACATTTAGAACAAATTTCGGTTTCGGCATTACCTTTTACGTAAATTATACAAATATCAGGTCTTAAACTTCATTCCGTTTATAAGCAATAAACAGAGGTAACTCGTGACAAGCGGACAGGCAGTAGAGCTTCAGCAATAAATCTTAAAAACCCGGATTTCAATCCGGCCATATGCACCACAGATTTTTAGGAGGTAGTATAAAATATACTTATGTAGCAAATCAGTTTATGTTTACAACTCAAAAACGCCGCGCTTTTGAGTTTGCTTTCATAGCCACTTTTCTATTTTTCTACCTCCAAAAATAGAAAAGTGGCTAAGAAGACTAAGTTAAATCAAGCATTATTTACCGTGTCGTAAACTATTATGTGCTGGGGTGTTTGCGGAGGGCTGCGAGCGCGCGCGGCTGCGGCTTGCACATGCAGTGTCGCAGCGATATGCCACGTCCTGCGTGATGTATGCGGCGCTAACTCATGTGTTCTCCTTCTTGCTTAACACACTGAATACTCACACAGCATAAATTTCAACTTAAACCCACAAACTACCGTCTGGATATGTGCGAGCGCCCGGGAAACGCTTTTTACCAACTCCCGCCGACATTCTCAACCGCAACTCTTTAAATTATTACGTTTCGACGCTCCTTACTCACCTATAGTGCTCCGAACGAAGTTTCATGTTGACACCAACTATCGATTTCGCGGATTGTCAACAAACTTCTGGCAGTTGGAATTGAAAGTTTAGCAAATTTTAATAAATTGTGAGATGCGCGATTAAAAGTGAAGCTGTTTGAGGCCAACGAGCGGAAAGGGACCCGTAGGGGGCGGAGGGGGGAGAAAAGAAGGTGCAATATCAAAGCGTTCGACCGTCGCCGACTCGCGACATTTGCATCGTCCTGAATGAAACCGTCTTATCGGTGTTATGGCTTCCTTATTGAATTATTTATACCGATCATTTTGAATCGATTAGCGAAGTTCGCAATCGCTGTGAATTTTTGAGATATTTTCGAAATAAATTACTAAATTTTCAATCGTTAAAAAGAAACGATTCTGATACGGCTTCCTGAAATTTTAAGCAATCTCTAAATTTTAAGCGACAGAGCGCACGCGGACAGGTGGGCGGCATTCTCCGCACGTATTCTTGATTTTCTTTGGTGAGGAAGAATCCTTTGCAGCGCGGCGGTACCCGCTTCCATCCGCAATATGTATGATAAATAAATTGCTATCCAATATCAAATGGAAGCTATACCAGCGAAATGTACAAAACGTTTACTAGTATTACCTCCACGTGGGTATACCTAGAAACGCAAACACCTAAGGGTAACGTGGGAACCTAGGCTTGTATCAAACCGATATTACTTTTTTGCTCATCATTGTTTATATAGAAACAAATGACATAAATAACGATGATTCTTGTATCAAATGACGTCTCTCATTAGTCTGATAATGTTAAGGCAATCAAATTCACCAATTACGTTGTTGCTAGAAAAATAAAATTCGATTTTACATAAATTACGCCGAGTCTAATTTAACTTGCTTGTTGTTTGGATTTATTAAATAATTTCGACATGATTCTACTTGATCACTATTATGGTGATCAAGTAGAAAAGTAAGAGATATAGCTACCTAAGTAAATATTTGAATAACAAAGATATCTGATTGTAAAAAAACCCTGAGGGCATTTGTTACCTTTGAACAGGTTGGGATAAACGTCACTTGTAGGATTCCGCTTTTGATCTAAGTAGATGTTAAAACAACACGCGGAAGGTAATTTTTTTCTGTGTGCACATTTGTCTTTACAAAAAAGTAGTTGATATTGTGACTAAAGCATTTTTTTTTTCATTTTGTTACGTTGGTTACAACAAAAATGCAACTGCTAGACCAATGTATACTGTAATTCTATGGAACTTGCTAACTATGTAAACAAACAATATATTGAAATTGACATCTAATGTCAATTTTAGTATGGCGGCTTGTTTACATAGTTAGCAAGTTCCATAGAATGACACTTTAGCAGTTGTGTTTTTGTACATGACATATACGCATTGATATGAGTGGTATGCTAGCTACAAGATGACTGTAATACTAGTAGGTAGGTCATGTAAATGTAACAGCAATTATTTTCACATACCTTAATCCGTAGTTGACTGACTGTTACAAATAAGTAGGTACAATGTACATATTTGCATTTTCCTTCATATCCGCTTATCAAATGTAAATTCCATTACGTCCGAACATGTTTCGAGACCCACAGAAAACTAAAAAAATCCTCCTAAACCTAGTCAAGGCCAAATGTGATGAATGAACTCTACTCCCCTTATACAAGATCAAGGCAATCCAGCGAACTTATAACATAAGTACAAAAATCCCTGAGTCGCAGAATCGGAGCAAAAAAACAGTGATAGCAGCTTGATGTCATCCTGGCTTGAGGAGAAATGAGACGAAGGAAATAAGAAATATTAAACGTGACGGGAATATGAAGGACTCCATACTGATACGGGTTTGTGCCGTCACACGTGTGTATGTAAACTGTTGTGCTTACATGGAAATATGCGGAATTATAAGCGAGTAAGAGCCCAGGTTTGCTATCCAAGAGCCCTGAGAGGAGCGCGACTTTGTCTTATCGCGTTAATTCTTTGTTTCGGTTTGTTGCTGTTGGGCCTGCATAAGTGGCACGTAAAGAATGCAGGAAGTTAAGGATAGTGTCAATCGGCTTGCGACATCATATTATTACTCATATTTAAGAAATTGTTGATTTAAACATGTCAGCAGCAGAGGAACGATCGTTGTGAAAAACCTTGGGGAACGCCTTTGTCTAGCAGTGGACGTCTTGAGGCTGATAATGATGATCTAAACCCACGCCTCTTTACTTAACTTACCCAATTATACATACGGGTAACCAGAAGAATCCTTGTCTTAAGAACGTCCGTAACGATATATCGACCGAAAATGTATCTTGATTGATTTAGCCCAAATCAAATTTCAGAACAAACCTTGAACACGATGAGACTTCTGTCTCGATATATCCCTGAAAATAAAGTAATTGTACTGATTGTGGAGTTGTAGGTAGAAGATGTGTACCATGCCCTAGTGGAGTGCGTGCGCGGCCAGTCTCGTCGCCTACAACGTGGGACACTTTAATATTGTGTTGGCAGATCCAACTTCGATCCAAGCCAAATTAATAATTAGTAATAAAATAATTAATATTTAAATTTAATTCATAATGCCTTATTTGAGCCTGGTGAACCAAATGATAGGCAATGAGCGAGATTGAATTGTGCTTCTTAATTATTTTTTTGTTGGATGTATATAAATATCTTGTGTGATTTATGTCTCCTCATTTTATGTTGAATTATAATATTAATCAACCAAAAATGAAAAAGTTTAAGCTAATTCACGATTTCATTTAAAAAAGTCATCACAATCTTTTACAGTAAAATAATCAAGTGAAATGGATTAATGTGCATTTGCCTTATTTGGCCTTAAGAAGATGTTGTATTAAAATTAAATGCTTACATTAAAATATATCTCTTTCCTTTCTTAACCAACGCCGCAGTAAAAAACTATCCAAGTAAGACCATATCATTTAAATAATTTCAAAAGAGTACTTTGCTATAGGTATGTGGCTTTTAAGTTATTGTGGTTATCCATAAAAAATGCTTAAGCAACTATTAATATGGTAATATTTGAGGGATTGTTCTAATTTCGCGTAGATCTATTTTTTATACAGTATATTTTTTTACGTACCCAACACTGTTTGTAAAACATTAACTGTGCTCTCGCAAAACAACGTAACTTTTCATTTTTATGGTTCTCTAGTCAAACTAGGAACCCTTATAGTTTGGCCATGACGGTCCGTCCGTCCGCAGCCTAGCTCAGAGACTCTTATGTCGTTGGATAGGTCATTAAAAATTTCAAAATTGCGGGTTTGTAAAATCAATTTCTTGATTAAGGGTTCCGAATATTAAGCTTTAAGGTGCATATTTTTGTTAGAGTCAAGTTTCCCGCTACCCCTGCCCTCTACAGCCTCCCTCTCTCTACAAATATTAAAAACTGAAAAAATATCTTCAATAAAAGCGCATATAACGATTTTACACGAAAAACTATTACGACTAAGTAGACATCATTGGTTTTTGAGATTAAGGCAATTGAAGTATTTATACCTATTAAAATCGTCTAACAATAAGACGACACCAAATTAAATTAAATAGAAAATTTGTTATTACTTTTTGTTTTTTGTGTTTGTCCATTACAAAACTTTGGAACCCTACACTGAGCATCCGTCCGACATGCTCTTCTCCGGTTTTTTATCTCTAATGATAGGCAAATTCAGATACAAAATTCATATAAAACATTAGCATACTAAATTAGATAACAATTACACTTCCATTCAACTTCAGACATCATAGCACAATTGGTCACATTGCATCCTATTAATTAAAAAAAGGTAATAGTCTAAAATTGATATTAGTAATTTGAACTGGTCTGGTTAATGAATAAACTTTATGTCAAAATGAAGATTACATTTTCATTTACAATATATTACACACACTTATAAAATTAAAGTATTTGAAATATATATTTATAAATTCTGGATTGTATTTACTATACTACGAGTATAAGGTACAGCAAAACCAAAATATGCATAGTACCTACTCGGTTCAAGTTCAATTATTTGATAAATGGCTACACGGTTGTCTATCGGTAGCAAACTCTCTCTGGCATCTGTCAGTATATTTGATTTGCCAGAGAGAGTGGAAAGCGATAGACAGCCGAGTATTTGTTATTAATACTCTGGTTTTACTTTATTGAGATATTAAATATTTTCAAAATCGCCTTTAAGATTACAAGCATAATTTTTAACTGTTTTCCCTCGAAGAAAACAATACTTTTTAGTATAGTTATTTAAGAATATATTTCTCTATATAAGTTTATCGTTTAGTACCCATAGTACAAGCCTAGAGCTTAGTTTAGGGCGAGGTTTTGTGTGATAGCGTCCCGTGATATTTATTTTATTATTTATTTAAATGCGACTATGGCTTTTGCCCAATGCTCTTACTCATGTTTTTCTACCATATCGTTTTAAATCAGGTACGACCTTAAAACAGTAGAGGCTATTCCCGCTAAATGCAAATTGGAATGTAATTTTTGATTTAACTCGAATCGTCATGTTAAAATAGTAATTAAATAATGTAAGATAGTAACGCTGTTTGTGTTAAACGTGAAATATCAATAACTCCAAAAGCGTGTTAAATGTATCTTATGTATACCGACGGTTGCAAAACAATCGAAACGTCGTGGTATGTACATATAATGTGTTTACGCGATTAAATCCCATACATACATACATACATAGCATCACGCCTTCATTCCCAGAGTGGGGTAGGCAGAGCTACAGAAATACCAACAACTCTAAAAAGACTTGTTGATAATTCTGTAACCACCAACCAAGCCTGCTCGTATTTTGCAATAGGGCGACAGTGTTTGCTATCAGCTGACCCGCGGCAAACGAGCGTCGGTGATATTACAAAACTTGCTATAGACTGTAAGTAGATTAATTTGACGTATTAGCCTAGTAGCTTAATTACAGCATTTTGTTAATGAATATTTGTTAAAACTATTAGATAACAGCACAAATAAGTTATTGTTAATGTCCTTAAAGATGTATCTCGTTAATTTTACTGTTTTGGTGGCTTGTCAAACATTCGTACAGAATTTAAATAAATAAATATCACGGGACAGTGACACACAAATTGATTTAGTCCCAAACTAAACTCTAGACTTGTATTTTGGGTACCTACTAGACAACGATATAAAAAATATAAAAATATAAATATCAGGGGACAACCTCACACAAATTGAACTAGTCCCAAACTAAGCTCTAGGCTTGTAATATGGGTACTAGACAACGATAAACATACTTAGATAGAGAAATACATATTTAAATATATATAGAAAACATCCAAGACTCAGGAACAAATATTCGCGCTCATCACACAAATATCTGCCCTTACCGGGATTTGAAGCCAGGACCGCTGGCTTCGGAGGCAGAGTTGCTCCCAACTAGGCCAACGTGTCGTCATAAACTACATATATAGAGAAATAATACTCATATACATAGAAAAGTTTCAAGACTCAGAAGAAATTGCGTAAAATTCTTAATTATATTCTAACGACTATTTAGGTACCTGTCTTGTGTTCTTAAACGTATGTAATGCAATATTTAAAAATAGATAGAATACCACCAAACATATCAACATTGTTTTAAATAAACCTAATCAAAGTTATAAATGAATATCGGGGGACAATCGTACACAAATTGACCTTGGCCCGATTAACGATGAACTTACTTCTTATATAAGTAAGTTCATCGTTAATCGGGCCAAGTTAATATATATATATTAATACATAGAAAAAATCCAAGACTAAGGTACAAATACTGCTCATCACACAAATATCTGCCCTAACCTTTCAGTCTTACTCAAATAATAAGGAAAATCCTGGAACAAACAACGTTGCACAGCAATTGTTTCTAAAAACGGAACCCTGCATGAGGTACCTAACCACACACTGCCCTACATGCCTTTGGCAAATTTTTATTATTCAGTTACTGAATTAAAATAAAAGCGTTTCTTTGAAATTCATTGTAACTGAATGGTCTCAAGAAAAGCGTATCTACGAGTAGAAGAGGATAATGAAATAATGAGCTAAACTCAAACGAGCTGTAAAATATATGTTTTGTGCAGCTTAAAAACAGAGCTTCCGGAGGTTTCCCGTTACGAAACTAAGTTTGCGTTTTGCTTTCGGAGTCGAGTTGGTTTTTTTGTGAAACAACTCGAATTTAGCCTGTGGCCGTCTGTGTATTTCGGGGTTGAAAGTTTATGTAAGTAAAATGGGAGAGGTTTGTTATTCTAGCAAAGGCTAAATCACGTAAAACGCTTTTCGCATTAACGTTTGTTGTTTTAAAGAAAAAAGCTTTATCTAAAAACTACTTACTCTCGTACCTTATTCGCAGAAATGTATTTTTCGTCATTTTAAGGTTCGCCTTGAGTTTTAATTAAAGCCGGTCAAATGCGAGCCGGACTCAAGCACCCACGGCATAATTATTTAAAATATGAATAAATAAAAATCCTGTCAAAATAAAGTTTATTTAATATTAAGTAAGTATACTTATTTCCACAACCCGATAACTTCTGCCATTTTAGAAAAGAGCCTTGAGTGACCGACAGCAAAATCGTCTTATAGGGTTGCGTTTTTCTAACCTTTTTTTATTTACCTGGCCTGCATAACACTTCTACTTAATATCTTGGGACTTCCAAATCGGAATACTTAAAAAAAAATTGTTTGTTTAAAAGCTATTTTGAAAACCAGTCTACTAAATAAACACAACCTAAAACTTCATTTCTATACAACAGGAATTGCAATAAACTATTATATTGCTAACAAGATACAAATCGTCAGCCAAATCAATTAGAATTCAAAAGATTTGTATTTATCGGTAGTTCAGTTGAAAAATTAAAAAACCCCGTTGAAACACTGAAACTAGTTTAAGACCGACCATTCTTGATAGACCCCTACTACGAGTGTATACCGATTCTCGTGAAGCTTCAGAGAGCAGGAAGAGAAGCTTTAATTGTTTTGTATAGAATAAGCTATTGCTACATTTACAATCGTGAATTATATTATAATTCTTAAAGAAAGAAAAATATATATTTAGTGCCGATAATAATTACAAAATAAAGTGCAAACAACTTATATAACTACTTATATCTAAATACACTAAAAGGGCTATAATAAATATGAGGCTTCAAATTTCACACAAATTGACCAGACCCAAATCTAAGCTCTAGGATTGTATAATGACTATGGCAACTAGACAATGGTACACTTTCTAACAACAAGTTTTTAACTGTGTATGTACGGCCGTCGCTGCATGTGTCTGTCATATATGTACGATCACTTTTTGGTACGAGTATTCTTAGTCCTACTAATAAGGTTATTTTTGGTCAACGAACTATTCTTTGGAAATTTAAGTTTGCCTTCATTAATTTCATTATACAACACTGTTTAACCATAGCCGGGTATAAACCATATTTTTAATCAATACATTCATTGTCAGTACAAGTGAAAATAAGCTACCCAAATCAGAATAACATTTTTTGCCAAAAATACTAGTAACTTAGGGGACAAACTACTATCATCATACAAAACAGGGGACAACATGATCCACTAAGTTACCAGTGAAAGAAGTCATTTTAATTGTTTAATAAATATATCTATGGGGTCATCGAATTCACCGTTTATTTGTGTAATAAAAACACGCAATATTTTAAATAAAAACCATTTAGTTTTTCTTTATACATAGTTGATCGACCCTTATAATACTCCAAATGCTCAAAAATATTCACGTATTGCAAGCGCAGTGTACGTTATAAATGCACGATTTAACACCAATCTACTTAATAAACCTCGCTGACCAGCCTATATTTTAAACTAACTGCATTGACCTCGGCGGATAAAACAAAAAGTGAAACGTATTTCTAGGTATAGTTATATAATCTAGACTAGATCTAGGAGCAAGCTGATTAACGTCAGCCGGAGGAGGAACGAGGGGGAGGGCCGCAAACAGGAGGATTTATTGTTAATGCCCCATGGCCGGACGTTAAACGCGATGAATTCCTTACACAAACACGCGTTTACTTCTCTCGCTAATAGTGTCAGAGCGTCTGCGCTATACGGGTTACCATGGGCTCCAAATATCCAAGCGTAAACAAATAAATCATTATACGCAGTGTTATTTTTTCGACTTAAGCAACGTAATAAAGGCTACATGGACTACTAATGAAGATAACAGTTTGCTAGTTAAATTAAAGGCATAAAATAACTAGCTCGAATAAAAGAAGTAGAATCCAAATAAATCGACAGTCAGCAGTAAATTATGTCTATTTAAACTTGAATGATGTGGAATTATTTCATGCATGTATCGATGAGAAAATGAATAATTTTGGTTCTGTCTAGAGTTTATTGGCCGTAAAATAGTTCGCTGAGACAACTCGCTTTGGTTCAAACTGCACAGGACGCAGTTTCCGGCAGGACTTTATGAAAATATTTTGTGAGATGCTAATTGTTGGGGAAGCTCATACGGGATACATACTCGTATTTCTATGCAGTGTTTTTGATGCATGTCGAAAACTGTCGTCTTACACTTTGTGCACATGACAGATGGACTGAATATCTTATTTGATACATGTTATTTTTTCAAATTTGTGTCAAAATGACTGAACTTAAAACTTTATTTTTAAGTTACCTAACTTAGAAGTCCATCTGTTAAGTATGGTGGTGCATACCACCACACTAGCTACCAGATATTTATTACATAGTTAATATCTGTATTTTTTTTAAATAAGTACTTTCTAATATCGCCCCAGGTAATTATAAAAGCCACGTTGTACTAAGTATATATAATACATCGAAATATTTAAATAAGTTTCCTCTTGATTGCTGAAAAGAATTCTATTTCAAGGGTTGAAACGTAAAAATGGCATCAATTTCGCCTCAACTCTGCTCGCCGAAGATTAGAAAACACGTTTGAGAGAGCTCTCGAACAATTTTCCGCTTACGTAGCGGTAATTGTCTTAGAACAGGTACGAGCGGCTCGCCGGCGCAGTGCGGCACCGCAGCGCCCGAACCTCCGATACGCTACGTGCACTGAATCCTAATACTGTACTGATTTTATTTTTGCCTCCCTCATTCTTGATTCAACTATCTAATAGTTATCTACAGACGTCCAGCGGACCGCTTACACAGCGTCGAGCTGCAGAGCTTCCCTAATCGTACACAACGCTTAACTTTGAGGTGTAATTCTCAGAGCAATTCTTTCAGGTAATCAGCGTCGGTTTTATTGCCGGTTTTTATGTTCGGGCCCTTGCAGTTTCTTCTTTGTAAATTATGCAGAAATCAATTCGGGGCGGCTAGCAGGGGCCTGGTAAATAATTCAACGCTGATTGTAACGAGGGTCCGAGTCCGCACTAAATGTTCCCTGGGAGTCTTGAGGCCGACAAACACGTTTTCTTTCCTTATCACTATGCAGAAATGTGTTTTTCCTCATTATTAAACTCTACAGAGCTCACTGTATTGGCATTTGATAGCACGAACCTAACCTAATTATCTAATTAGAAAGTACAACGCTACTGATGATTTTTTCATTTTGATTCGTAAACTGTTGCGTGATACACGTTATACACGTTTTATTTCTATTCGGTTATGTTACGATTTAGTTAACTAATGTTTTTAGTTTATGTACGTTATGTAAACGTATTTACTTTCAAACAAAATTAGAGAAATTGCAAGGGTTCTAAATGAAATCACAAAGTAGGGACACTTCCCATTCAATATTCCGGTGGCATCTCTGTCCACCGTACTCCCACAAATTTAATTATTTCATTAAAATAATCTTCCACAAAGACTGCGTGGTCTGCACTCCGCTCTATTTGATAATAGGCGCGAGTGCTACATATTTAATTAACGCAATCAACCCGGTGCTTGGCAAATCTCCCCAGCGTTTAATGAACCTCTTGTTAAAAGTTTACACTTACCTACCGTTAGTTTCTACTACCCGTAATCATATGAATTTAACTCCGGTATACCAAAGTTAGAACACTTCGTGCATGAAAACACTTTAAACAGTACAAATATCCATAAAATTTAATCGTTCTCCGCAAAGATTTTTCCATGAAAAGTTTTCCACTTCAAACTTTGCCACTTCGCCGAAGCCAAGACGCGTTTAACAAAGCTTTTTCATACTTACATTTTTATATCAGGAATGGAACGTCACGCTCGGTTTCAGCGCCTCTCGTTCACCCGACCGCGAAAAGAACCCACATAGACCGGTAATAGGTGACGCTTTATCAGATATTCGAGTCACGTTTAGAATTCCTTATTTTCATCTTTTTCTACGGTCGGTCCCGAAAAATGTCATCGAATACACATTTTTTCGTAATCCTCATAAGTCTCATGGCCTCGACGATGTTCGGAGGCTGGAGCTCCCCATCACGCGACATCCTCGCCCCCCGCCCCCCGCAGGCGACAAGTTCACGCCGTGTCGTGACCGGCATGGTTAACTCCGCGAGAGCGTCGTCGATCCAACCTTCAATTAATAGTCTGGCACATTAGCAACCAAACCTAATTCCAACTAACGACCTTGGACTCGGAGAACTACTTTTCCCTAAGCTTAACAGCTTTTACTATCGAATCACTAATTCAAATTGCAATTACATATATAACGTCGTAACGTTAAAGAAGTATTCAAGGAAAAAGTTTTAATAGCTTCGCTTGTGTGCAGGTGTTAAGTACTACATGCTAGCCTGGACATAGCGCGTGTTGGGATTTAGGGCTAAATCCTGCTCCTTATCAGGAACAAGTCGGAACATGCACCTTGCACCGAGCGGCGTCGAAAGTTTCCGACAGTAGTCCAACTAGTTTGGAAGCTTGGAAACTCTATCAGATACGTGAGCGCGAAACGATTACCTGCAGCAAGCGAAACAGGCGGACGGGGATATGTTCGCGGGCAATACGCTTGGTAATACTGCGCGACATCCATTACCACAGTCCCACCCTATTCACAGCTTGATAAGGAACTGTTTGCGTGGAAGTCGAGCAACCGATGTCCTATTGTCTACAGACTAACTTTGGTAAACAGAACCAAACAAGTACCTAACTACCTACTTGGACTAGGTATATCATCTCGAACGTTTAAGTACGACAAACTAAACCAAATCTATTGTAGTTTTCATACAAACTAACAAAATCAGTGCGCTCACACAATGGCTTGGTCTCCCGTAATATTTAGAGTAAAGCGGTATTCGGCGCTGTATCGAAATCCAAATCACTAAGGCCAGCAGGGTCACGTTCCAATAATCGGATATTGGCTTAATATTAGACGGCTTGGTGTCACCGGCTGTGGTTATTCCCTAGGTATAAATTTTTGGCAGCATTGTTTCTAACCTTTTAAATAAATATTCGTATCAACAAGTCTGTAAGTGCAGTCCGGTTAATTCATATGCTCCTTTAATTAACGTTCGATGGGTACATAGGTATCCTTTTATTTTACATAGGTACTTGTTACGACTGGTACTATTTACTTATGATGCAAAATATACAATACAATACAAATACTCTTTATTAAACACCAAAAAAAACAGAACACAGAACAGTACATTTAAATTATAGTTATACTACCGGCGGTCTTCCTGCTAAATAGCGATCTCTTTTAGATAACCTTGGATAGAGAGATAATACCATTTCTTAAAAATAAAATCAGTTTAGGTGATCGTATAATATAGAAATAATAGGTAGTCCACTTCAGACACACTGTATCTAGGCTTTGTTTACTATTACAAATCGGTGATGCCATCGTTATTAACAAAGTAAACAAACATGTTTTCCAATTTAAAATTTAAATGTAAGGAATTACCTACCTACACACAGGTGAAGCATCTCATTTTTAAGACCACACAAAGTATGGAATCTTAAAACCTACATACTTATATTTATAACTAGAGGACGCCCGCGAATTCGTACGCGTAGAATTAATTTTCTGCTACTCTCCCTATTTTAACCCCTTAGGGGATGAATTTCCGAAAAAACCCTTATTAGATCACCCCTAGGACATCCAAGGAATATTCTCTCCTAATTTCAAGTCCCTCGGTCCAGCGGTTTCGGCTGTGCGTTGATCGATCAGCCAGTCAGTTTCTTCTTCAATATGTAGTTAGTACCTGGCGACCGATCCCTACTCGGGTGTATGTAGACGACAGTATTCAATCACAATTTTATAGTGTCTGTATATCAGGAACTGTTAAATTTTCCGGGATAATCTATGTCCTTCCCTGGGACCTTAGCTATCTCCATACTAAATTTCATCTTAATCGGTTCAGTAGATCCAGAGATTACCCCTACAACACCACAAACTCACAAACTTTACCTCTTTATAATATTAGTAGGTATAGAAGTACAGATAAACATGGTCCTATTTATATATATATGTGAGAAATGTGTATGACTATTCATTTCCCCCGTGTTGACGAGGAAGGGGTATTTGCCGTTGCCTCCATACGTCCGGAAGACTGGTCGGACAGCTTTGAATGTCAATCACAGACCGTTGATTGGATTTCGATATTGGCATCAGCGATGACGTCACTTCGCGTACTGGTGGAACACATTGCGTTGAAGCACATAAATTGTTTTATATTAACCAAATAAATCAACGGTATTGCTAACCAAGTTTACAAAGTGCGATGTGCTGTTTTAGTTTCTTTTTGATAATGCTTAAAACTAATCTGAATTCATAAACCCCTTTGCAAAGAAATCGGACACTTAGGATTATTTCGAATAGTTTAAATACACTGTAAGGAAATGAGATTTTATTCAACGAAATTAAATAAATATTACTAATTAAACATTGATCATTTTTGTTGCTAATAACACCGTTTTCATTTTGTACCATAATATCTCAGTTCCTTACAGTTAACCTACTTGATAAACCAAGAATGCCCGTTTTCTTAGCAAGGGGGTGTGTACAATACAAGATCATTTTACGAATTACGACTGCAGTAGGACTGAAAGAAAATCTTTCAACCCTGTAATTGGATAAATCGTGTTCGAATGAGGTGGTCAGTCTTTTAAAAGTATTTATGGTATGGTAATGTAATGACACTAAATTTTTTAAATAATGCAATATTATTTAAAAAATTTAGGGTCATTACATTTTCTATAAAAAAAATATCATTTACTTGGCCTGATTGTTCAAAATATGGTTAAAGATTTATAAACAAGTCTTTTTAGAATTGTGGGTATTTATTTCTGTAGCTCTGCCTACCCCACTCTGGCAATGAAGGCGTGATGTTATGTATGTATGTGTATACATTTTCTATTTAGCCTCCTCCTTTTTAAAAATGTCTATGTCTGAGATGATTTACTTTATGTATACGAGTGTTTAATATATAGAAATAGAAAGAGAAATAGTTTATTGCATGTCGCATTACAGGTTACAGGTGGAGGGCATATAAATAATCAGGTATAATCAAACAACATAATCAAACATTTTATAAAAATTAACTACATAAAGGTATTTTTTTTATCAGTGCACAAATTTTAACATACGATTTTGTATCGTTAATATAATTTATTACAACAATAGAAAGAGTTCAAAAAAATTTTTTTTTTGTTGCTAATTATCTCTCTTTTACATTCTCGCGTGGACACAAAGTCACACTAGAAATGATAACATGGGTTGTCAAGCTGTAGGTATGCGATACACTGTATTAATATTCGAAATTTGAATTTTCATGTACAGCTTATCAGACAACAAGCCCCTCTCCTACTGATATTCTAAATTTGAAATTTCATTTCTTAACTTACTTAACAACACTCTCCTCTCCTCGCACCCCTGTATTAGAGGGTCTATGAATATCGTTAAGTTAGTGGAATCATTGAATCGGCAATATCTCTAATGTTATTTAAGCTAGAGTAATAATAAAACCACATGTCGCACTTTTTTAGAATTATAGTGACCTAATTCAAACATTTTCAGCTTTCGATTTCGAGTCATAAATTTAATAGGTACTATAGAGACCTAAATCGAAAGTCAAAATATTTGGATTAGGTCACTATAATTCTAAAGATACGATGTGTTATTGATTAACAATAACGAAGCAAATATTAAAATTTGTTACCCTGTATACACTTCATCAAAAAACTCATTAAAGTTGTAGAAACACTTTAAATGCACAAGCAAGGTGTTTGATTGCTTATTAAATACATTCGGCTTTTTTTTTAATCTTCAGGGACTCTGGTAAGTGATTATATATTTTGATTATCATATAATGAGGGCTAAATGTGGCGAGCTTTAATGTGGAACATGGCAATTTAAGTTTATTTAGGTTACGGTTGTTTCTTCTATTATCCATTAACGCTGAATATAGATCCATATGTTTTCTGTCAAATTTGCATGACTCAAAAATATACATGTAGGTAAGGGTGAGTATGTAGTGTTTAATAAAATGAGGTCGACACGAGTCCAGAAATAAATACGACACGGGTTCTGTCGTAGATAAGTATTTATTTTAAGCAACTTTCGTTTAAAATTGGACTCGATTTTCCTACTCGTGAAGTAACGCGGCTTACCACAGTGATTAAATTAGCTAACCCAGTGCTCCCTAAGCATCCCGTGGCATCTAGAACGGAGTCATGCCATACTCATACTATCAATAACGGCGGCCGATACTAAGTGCTCTAGATCATTACGAGCTTAGCGTGATATATGGAACGGCAAGTTCAGAGATAATGCCGGTAAGCTCACAATTTCCAAGTGCCAATGGCCTACCTATATCTTGCCTGTGACAGTTAATATTACGATGATTTTTTACAGATTTTAGTTAGGCAGTGTCTGTTAAAAAAATATTCAATAGCAGGCCTTTTGTTCAATAATTTGTATGTAAGTCCACATGCAAAACTACAGGACTTCGGTCATGAAAAACCAAACAAGATTTGTAATATCAGGATAATTTGAACGGTCGCTTTAACAAGTTAAACTTACTTATGAAGAGAATTAAATACATACGAGTATAAAACATTAAATATACAGAAACATAACACAAGCTACTCATACAAATGGTTGCCCTTTCCGGGTCACATCCGGATAGGCTAACAGTATCGTCAAATTAGTTCGATTCAGTTTTTTATATTCTATTTTTTCATTTATTGTGGCCCCTGGCATGGTGCGTTATTGATTGTATTTTATATTCTTTTGTTATATTTTATTTTTTCATTTGTTGTGGGGCACGGTGCGATATTGATTGTATCTGGTTCTATTTTTTTATTTTTCATTTATTGTGGCCCTGGCACGATGCGCTATTGATTGTATTTTATATATTTAGTATATTCTACATACATGCATAAATAACATCACGCCTTCATTCCCAGAGTGGGGTAGGCAGAGCTACAGAATTACCAGCAACTCTAAAAAGGCTTCGCACAGTTAATCCAACAGTGACACTATGCAAAAAAAGGAATTTATACCAAAAGTTGATTTTTTTTTATACTCAAGAATTTCACTATTCATACATACATAACATACATACATAACGTCACGCCTTCATTCCCAGAATGGGGTGGGCAGAGCTACAGAAATACCATCAACTTTAAACTTGTTGATAATTCTGTAACCACATTTTGCACAGTCAGGCTAAGATGTTTACCAGTGTATTAGTGACAGGTTGCAAGCCCATCGCCTAACAGTACTACAAGCCTTTATTCCCTTAGTCGCCTCTCACGACATCCACGTGAAGACATGGAATGGCACTATTCTAACCCGGTAACCACAAGGGTCACATTTCACTATTTTAATACATATTTTTGTAATTTAGTGTCATTGTTGGTCTATTTTTATATTCTATTTTTTCATTTAATGTGGCTCCTGGCACGGTGCGCTATTGATTGTATTTTTTATACTTTTGTATATTCTACATACATACATACATACATAACATCCAGCCTTCATTCCCAAAGTCTACGGTAGGCAGAGCTACAGGAATACCAACAACTCTAAAAAGAGTTCGCACAGTTAGTCCAACAGTGACACTATGTAAATAAGGATTTTATACCAAGCGTTAATTCTTTTTAAACTCAAAAATGTCACAGTTCAAATATATATTTTTGTAAACTAGTGTCTTTGTTGGCCTATTTTTTAAATACACATACATATCATACGCCTTTATTCCCAGAGTGCGGTAGGCAGAGTTACAGAAATACCAATAACTCTAAAAAGACTTGTTGATAATTCTGTAACCACATTTTGCACAATCAGGTCAAGATGTACCTGTGTAATTAGTGATAGGTTGCAAGCCCATCGCCTAACAATACTACAAGCCCTTATTCCCTTAGTTGTCTCTTACGACATCCATGGGAAGACATGGACTGTTACTATTCTAACCCGGCAAGCATTTTTTTTTATATTCTATTTTTCGTTCATTGCGGCCCCTGGCAAGGTGCGCTATTGATTGTATTTTATTCAGTAATGACTCCCTCAGCGCCCCACTAGCGGTAAATATCTGCGAGTCCAAACCAGTTGCAATTACACATGTTTTATTTATCAGAAGGCATCGTGGCCCGTTCGGGATAGGAATTGATTTCTGCATAATTTAACACCGAGAACATCTTCAACGTAACTGCGACTCTCGCTGGCTCAAAACAAAACATTCGTAGGGGAACTCCTGTTCTTCGAAATAGGTGTATTATGTAAATGGTCTGTACAATGTTCTTTAGGTCCCTAAATAATGTAAAATTGGTGGCGCTTCTCAGAGCAAAAGTGATCTAAGTCTATTTATGTAACAAGCGACTATCAAGTACTTAATTATTGAGATGTCCTATAAGCTTGAATATGAAAATAATTCAACACATTTTTACTCTGAAGTAAAAAAAAAATATTTACAAGGCTCTGTGTCTCTTTAGGAAAAGTTGGAAAATTATCATATTTGACAAGTGATGTGGCCATTTGCATTTTAGTAATTATAAAGTAATTACTTATTCTTAGGTTCGCGGCGTGTTTTAACGAAGACTTTATTCCCTTTGACAGACCATGTCTTCTATTTATTCAAAAGATGGTTTCGTTAACATAATAATTAAACGTGCTTTATGAATATAAAGTCTCAACCAAAGTTCAGTGAAATAGCCTAACTTTTCCTCTGGCTCTGTTCAGTCGGATACACATCTCGCATATTAATTGTGTGGTCGCCCCTTGAAATGGCTGATGAGCGAAAGAATAAATTGATCCGGACTTACTTGTATACGAAATTGTTATGGCCAGAGAAAACAACATAAGATTTGGGTTTCGTGGAGGTGTTTAGGGCTCCGTGCATACCCAAAGAGATATTTTTTGAGACAAACATTGTCCATCTGACTGGCCTAACACCAATTTTCCTAACGTCAATTTAAAGCATAGGAACAAAGACGTTTACGGAGACGAAGAATTTTGTAGGTTTTATATCGCTTATTAAGGTGACGGGTATAGGTTCATGGCGTAAGGCAAATAATATAAGGGTAATTTTCGAATGTATATTATGATCGTTTATAGTAAAATAATGCTAAAAATAAGATTTTAAATTGTTAAAGTGTAGTTTAATTTGTGTTGAGAATCTCAATAGCGTTGGGTTCACTATTCACATTAACAATACACTTCCCAATATTACGTGAAAGACGACAAGAAAAGCCTAGCAGAGTACGAGTACTAGCCTAGCGCGGTTTATCGCATTCCTTTCGCTGACAAATGCGCGAAAAAAAGCGAAAAAGGCCGGTTTACAGCGCGATAGTTTGGCGCTATGGGATTCTTGTAGATAATTAAGCATGGCTGTAAATTTGGCGCAGGCGGTCGCTGCGTGCGCTTGCGCCCGCCTCGGCCAGCTGCGGCGCTAGTTAGTGCCCGCAAACACCCTGCGTTGAGTTATTGCGAGAGGCCTGAGGTTTCCTTGACCAACGCGTAAGACGTTTACACTTACGACCTAATAAGAAAGTGCACCTACTTTTTATACGAAATAATAAATGAGCTAAGTATTTATAATTCTAACATCAATTATAGTCTGTACTTTTAGGTATTTAAAAAAGTGTAAACAAACCAAACCACGTGGCTCTGCACATCAACCAATCCAATCTGTTTGGTCGAGCTTTGACGTATCAGTGTTCTGCTCCTATTGGCTGACAAACAGTCATCTGTCAATGTCACGTGTTTTTTTTGTTTACATTTTTTTAAACACCTAAACGTACAGACTATAGGTACGATTACATGTTTAACCTCTAAAGAGGTGTTTAATATAATAAGTAGGTAGTTAAATCAGAGTAATCGATTTTAGGAAACTGTCTATATGTATGGAATTGACGTAAGCGCTCGATGCGACCGTCCGGCAGCTTGTGTCATTCCTATACATTTTCACTGTCTAGGGCCACTTATCTGAATTCAAACTAAATCTAAAAGTGATGCTTGTAAATAAATGCTTACACCATCCCGGGAGAAGATCGCTTATCACAGCACGCCTCCGTACGCCGCAGGCGCCGCTTCTGCAGCAAACCGCTGACTCGCGACAGTATTCGACAGCCAAACACCACGAAATAACAAAACATTTCATAAACCAATCAATTTCTAGTAAGTTTCATTCAATCCGTATTTCCGACACACGATCATAACAAGAAACATACCTACTCGTATGCTCTTTGAGGCTATACACCTCCCTATGGCTTACCATGTTATAAATAATTCCACGCAATAAAAGAAACATATGGCAGCATTCCAAAATGTAACTGCTCAAATAACTTTGGTACTCGCACTTACAAGGAGAGTAACACTCAGAGAAAACGAGAACCCTTTTTCCAATAAGGATGATCGAACGGCGGAGTTTCACGTCGGAACTGGAAATTCTTGGGCAGTCGTAAACAAGTTAGGGGCAGCTTTGGCCGCGGCGGCAATATCGGCCAGTCGCCGGCCGCAGCTGGCGCCGCCGCCGATGTCTCAATAATCCTCAAGGTGCCCTCCTAATCGACTCTTCCTTACTTCGACGCAAGTGTGACTAACTGATTAATTCTAAGACTCGGCCCGCTGTACGTGCCAACGCTGTCTTTGCCCATTATAGGTCCACACTTTCCGCCGGACTTGTACCATAATTGAACGATATTTGGACCATTATTCGGGGAGCCTTTGCTGAGGTTCCTATTTATATATTAGAGGGCGGTCGTTAGATCCCATATCGTCTAGTTTGGGATTGTAATTGCAGCTATTTCATTGTATTGGTTACGATTTTGTGCGTTTAGCTTAATGGTATATTCTCTTTGTAACTTGCGTCATATAATAAAAACATAATGTACCTATTTATAGCGACATAGTGTCTTGATGGGGACGTGTGGTCAACATTAATTAAATAGAGATGTGCGTGCAGCTGTAGAACGAGTCGCCCTCGCAAATTTTTCGCGCAAAGATTAATTACGGTTTGCGCCTTGATCTACACATATTATGTACGAATATCTCTGGTAAACTAGTAATTTAGCTGCTTCTAGATCTACTTAAACTTATCACGATACATACTTTGATTTAAATGTAGACGCTTCTTGAATACTTCGGTCCAGCAATAGAAACTTAACATTATCTGGAATAAACAATTAGGAGTATATTCTATTTTACGATCGTATCAATTATCAAAACTGCGGTGTAGACTTTGCCCCTTCTATTGTTAGCAAATATTGACAAATATAAACTATGAAAGATTCACAATAACCACATCATTTTTACAAAATACACGGCAGACTTAGCAGCAGCAGTTTTCTCCTCGTTATCAGTTACTGTAGATTACTCTCAGTGGCCAAAATTAATAATTATAAATACGTTGGCGACGAGCCCCGCCATTAGGAGCATAACTAACACATGACGCCTAATAAATCAACATATCACTGCTCGGATCTTCTTTGAATCCGTTCCTATTTTTCACCTTTATTAATCGAATGTTTTTCTCCACCGACACTCACATCATATTTTTAACAGCCACATGTTTGAATCACAAAACTATATTTAATTTTCAAAGCCACTTTTTTCTCATAAAGCGAGCTGTTTGTCGTCAGCCGTCACTTTTATTAACCCTTGGTTGTGTTAATTGGTATATTCTTGTTTCCGTGAGCTTTTTCCGATAAAACAAAGATTGCTCTATTTGCTGGGTGGCGTGGGAGGGGGGCGGCTAGATAAAGCGAGGGTAGATCGCCAATAACTCGCTCCATTGTTTGTTGGCGGCTGACTTAATAAGTTCGCCGAATTTATTATGATTTGTAGGCTCCCTTGTCGTCTTATTACGCGGCGCTTAGCCATACTCCACGCGGATGGTATTCTCATTGCGGAATAAATGAGCATTCCTTCATATTTTGGGTTTTTATACGTGGCCACACTCAAGACAGGTATTTCGCATGAGTGTTCCTTGAAAAACTTTGTGGTTATCTATTTCTAAAGATAAAACTAGGTACCTATTATCTTATGTTTAATAATAATAATAATTCTTAGTAATAATCCTTAAGTTTTGTTTTATTTCATTAAATAATTCACACGTTTAGGAGCCAAATTTATTTCTGGGTTGTAAAGTATTTTTTACAAGTTCATGTAACAGATATTTAGACGGACGTTTAATGGCGCTTTTGAAAGCCGACCTCATCTGACATTCACAAACAACAATCACAAAATTCAATAGGAGCATTAAATGCTTGATGAAAGTTTTAAATGAAGTGTCTACAGATTCAGATTATACATTAATACTTATTACTTACTATATTTATGTCTAGAGAAAAAAAAATACTTCTGAGATTTCAAATCATAATATCTATCACACAATAAAATAAAAATAAAATGAAATGGTGTATTTTTACACTACAAAAAAAAACAAAACTTAAAAAAAGCCCTTGTTGTAATGGAATATTGAGTGTCCAAATATTATTAGTTTATCTTTAGCCGTTTCAGAGCAAAAACAATTTAGTATTTGTATTTCACTGTTTCTTTTTCTTTATATCAAAGCGAAACAGAATGCGATTTTTTTCAAAAAATACACTTGAAGATCCCGTGTACCCCATCTTATCCCATGTGGTTGCCGGGAAAGAATAGTGCAACTCCATGTCTTCCCCTGGATATCGTAAGAGGTGATCAAGGGTGTAAGGACCTGTAGTACTGTTACGCGATAGGCTTGCAACCTTTCACTAATACATTAGCAAATATCCCTAGCCTGATTGTGCAAAACGTGGTTACAAAATAATCATCATTTTTTTTAGAGTTGTGGGTATTTCTGTAGATCTTCCGGAATGAAGGCATGATGTTATGCATGTATGTATACCCGTACACTTCAATAGTAACGTGCCTATTATGCTTTTTGCTTGAAAAACGCTGATAAACATATATTTTAAATTCTGGTCGAGTACATTTAATACATTAAAAGTCATTGCGACATCGTTAACAGTATCTTACGGAGCAGTCGTGCGAATCGCTCGTAAATCGTAACTAATTGCCATTACAGGACCCACCTCGTCATCGGTTCTGTTAATGATTAAAGAACTTTACTATCCCTGAACCCTGAAACCGAATTTGAAACTGCGTATTTTTTGTACCTGTCGCTGTTCAAAAGTAGCGTTCAAAAGTAGTACAAAGAACGCCACCAGTTTTATTATTTTGTTTTAAACTGAGCCGCCTTTATTGTCCAGTTAATACTCAATACTCAATCATTTATTGCATTCCACAAAGCTTACAAGATATTAGGTAAACTTAAGTTTTAGTTACTATATAAAATAAATTAAAAACTTAATTGTGGACCCTGTTGGGCACCGCAACATTGGTGAGGAGAGGACGACTTGAGTAGGTATGTACATTCTATAAAGCTCAATTTCTTAAAGTTTGCATACACAGCGCAAATTATAAGGAATTTTACTTAATATTCTATATTATACTTTATTTATGTATTATTATAAATTTATATAGATATCTATTCTGCTTAAATTATCTACTTATCTACTTATGTATTGCACATTTAGTATTTTTGGTTATTTTTTAAAAGGAAATTATCTTCTATTTTTATATAGTTGAGTTTTTATGTTTGATATTTGATGTAATTTATTTACTTTTTATTCTAGTTTTTCCTCTAAGTATTCTCTTAGTGTATAATAGGTTTTATTTATAAGGAATTCTTTTAACAGTTTTATGAATGTATAGTGTTTTTTCTCGAATTTTATTCTATCTGGCAGTTTATTAAGAGCTGTCGTAACGTTGACTGTAGGTATATGATCACGATAGCGAAGAAAAACAATATAAAATAAGACTCCAGGTGGAGCAAGGCTCATTGCTGTTTTGACACACTAAAATTTTAAAAGTAGGAAGATTAAGTTTTTATTATAAATATACACAAACATACGCCACACGTCTTCATTCCCAAAGTGGGGTATACCCAGAGCTAACTCTAAAATACTTGTTTATAATTCATTTAATTGTTATTATTTGATTGTAACAGAATTATAATTACAAATATAATAACATTATTTTTGAAACTATTTATCACTTTTATTTATTTATCAATTCATAATAATACTTACTAATTAGAGACACTAAAATATTTTCGTCGATAGCGTGAAGTTTGTAACTCCTTTGAAAGCCTCGTTAGAAATATTCGTCAGGGTGAAATATATTCGCAATCTATGTATTTACAATTTCCTCAATATTTGACGTTATTCATCGCTCTAACAATTCTTTGATCAGATTAATCTGAAATTGTACCCCTTATAAGACTTCTATATTTGTTATAATTGTTAAGGTTGGTTTGTGTCAACATAAAAACGAACCTTAATTTTTCGTGTTAAGTATTATCTGATCGTTGTAATAATGTAAAGTTTTAATTTAAATTCTTGTCCGTCTATTCTTACTTATATTATAAATGCGAAAGTTTGGATTTTTCTTACTCAATCACGCCAGAACGGCTCACGGGATAGGGATGAAATTTGTTACAGAAATAGATTATAGTCTGAAATAATGCAGGCTAACTTTTTATCCCAAAAAAATTGGTTAGTTCCCGAGGGAATAGCGATATACGACTTCTACGTAGACGCAGTCGCGTGCAAAACCTAGTTATTAATAAAAAATGATTTGGGAAACATGGGTAGGGTTAAGAAAACTTAATGTCATTTGGTCAAGTTGGGTTCTTTGGTAGCTTTTATTTTACGAACAGCTTGTGTTCCGTATCAGTATTTCATCTAAAAGGTGACATTAAAAAGAACAGGGTCAAAAACCGAGGTCCAGGGATGTAAATTTTCAGTAGCTATACATAAATATAATACCAATTTTATTTAAGCTGACCATTCTTATCGCACATAAACGCGATGAGATAAACTTTACTCGACCTTGTTTATGTTATGTTGCCTCTGATTTATTAATGTGTTGTTAGTGTTGCTATATTACTTCGTCGGAACTTGGGATTTTTTATATCGCAGGTATCTCTATTATTTAATAGTTGCCTTGAACCAGTATTGCTGTTGCTTTCCCTTTCATTAATGGTGTAAGAGAGAGAGAGTAGGACTCACGCACCGTGAAAGAAAGTGCTGCGTTTTGAGTCAAGATTTTGCTTATAGAAAACTCATGGAAAAATTATAATGTTCCAAGTGTCATCTACTTTGAAAGTAAAGGTTACAATTGCGTCAGGATTGCGTAGCTTAATTCAGGAACCCTCTCCCCCTTGAAATATTTCATCTTACTTTCGTAATGCAAAACGTAACGCAAACAAAACAAAAAAAAAATATGGTATTAAGTAGGCAATATGACTCCGGCATGACTCCGACGAATAAAAGTATTCTAGTCCATCCCACGGTAATAACGCGCATTCGCTAACCAATTGTAAGAAACCATAACGCACATCGTTTAAGAAAAAAACTCGTTAATTTAAAAAAAAAAACTGTGTTAGGCAATGCAGAGATCATTTTTATAAATTGTATAGCAAGCTTACATAAGACCTTAATGGTTTGTGGTTTTGATTCGAAAATATAGCGAAACGTAACCTACTTTCGATTTCGTTATTTGGCTCACGGTCACGTGGCTTTTTTCCGAGATTGGCGCCAAACTCGCAGTTGAATGTGTAGTCAGTTGACATGGCCACTTGTAGTTTACACGGTTAATAGACGTGGCGGATTTAGGTCGGCTCACTGGCCACTCGCCGAGCCGCCTCCAACCGCGGCCAATCTAAATCCAGATTTTTATTAAGAAATCGTTTATTAGTAAGTACCACCTGGAGTAATGGATCAATCCTCGTTATTGGAAATATTTAGGAAATGAAAATTCCACCGCAGCCGCCATCATTAATTCTGCCTTTGTATCATCGTACGTTTGCTACGATGTGATGTGATTTAGCTTGTCTAATCACATCGATCGATATTGAGAAAACGTGACTTGTTACTTATTCATGGTTTGTCAATGTTATTGAAGTGTTTCATAAATAGACCTATGATGAAATTTCATACAATCGATTTTTTGCAGATTTTATCCAAGACGATTATTCAAAGCAATTCAATGGTTAAGCATTTAACATTACCAGCAACAGATTTTCAACTATTTATTAGCCCTCACCAAAAAATCGGGAAACCAGACCAAATAAAAGGGTAACACTGAACGTAGCTCAATGTTCATAACATAATTAATTGCCGATACTTAACATACTCTGTCTTGTAAAATATTACTGAAATTAAAGATTATTTCAGCGTCCAGAATAGCGTTCGTATGAAATTGTTCATTTTTGCATGCAAAATTAATCGACACACAATTTTATCGCCGCGTGTTCAGCTATTAAATTAATTATGGCGGATTTCTGAATACGCTCTCATAACCATTTTTAAGAGTCATAAATGTTCGATTGTAAACGCGGCAATAAAGTATGCTTATAATTAGAACAAGAACACAATTAAATATGTTTACGACTAATGGAGTCGCAAATAATATGCCTCTGTTTGACGAGGGGTAAGCGATACAGTAGACCGAATATCTATCCCCTGGGGGCCTAGTAAAGATGCATAACACTAAGTTAGCGATTTTCTAAAATCGACCAAATGTATAGGATTGACGTACGAGTAAGCTGATGAGTGATGACGTTCGACCACTTATGTCAACTCCATATATTTCGAGCCGATAGAAAACAGAAACGTTAGCAGCAAATTATAGAATCGAATTTATGTCAAATTGGGGCGATATTGGTTACACTATTGACATTAATTTACTATTGTAAGAATTTTTATTAAACACTGTGTGTGTGCGTGCACTATACGTATACATAAACCTTGTTAGAAATTATAAAATACAAGCCTTTCCTCGCGACTTTATCCGCGTGTTTTTTATCGTTGTTGCTTAATTATTATCGTTTAACATGTTTTTAGGACAAAAGGTATTCTAACCGCACCTGTTTATTTCGGGTCATGAACTATTCGTGTGCCGGTTTGCATGCAGATTGTTATAGCAGTTCACACATATTTGGAAAACAAATATTGAAAAATCTAAACGTCCTTACAAACTTTTATAATTATAATATACTTATTGCGAAATCACAAGTTCAAATACTATTTTTTACCCTGAGTAGTTTAAGAAAAACTGTACCAAGTATCAGATTGCAGTAAAAAGGGTGGAGTTGGTAACTAAAAGTGATTAACAATTACCGTGTTCCCCGTAACGAAGATAATTTGCCGCGCAGGTGCAGGCGGCGCAACCTCGAGCCAACATTGATGAAGAACCTGCAGATATACTTTTGTAAAATGACTCGGGGACTGCGGGTAGTAAACTTCGGTAATCACTATGTACTATTAAAACCTAAGCAACCTAAACCTTCAGTAATCATACCAGGGTCCGGTATCTCTAGTACTAGCAAATTAATTCATATGAAAATGCGCATGTGTGAGTTCTATTCTAGCACGATTCTATACCAGCCTTCAACAAAGTACTGAAATCGAAGGCCGAATACTTTTAAATCTTATCTCTTTCGAATACTATTAAATCGCTCACAACACGGTAACATTTACCATATCGTCTTTTTTATTTGTATTAATTTTGTAACGTCAGTTCAACTTAAAAAAAATTAGGCACACAAATAAATTTCCTGCTAGATATTAAAACGAAATACGAGTAATATGATAACCGAGCCATAAAGATAAATAACTTTTAACTTTGTTTTAATATACGCGCATAAGAAATTGTTTTACTTCATGGAAATCTAAGGCTCCTGTCACGAACAATGTCTCCGATTGGTTTCCAAAACCTGGAGCAACTCATATTTTGTGGTGAACCGGCTTAGCCGCTATAGAAGACCTTTCTACCGAAGTAAAAACTTGCGCTTATGTGTGTGGATTCGACATACGCAGTCAGTGGCAAATAACATTGAAACCTGGAACCCGCTGACATTTTACATATTTCAAAGGATGTATTGGAATTAACCAAAGCCTGAATTATGAGTGTTTTTTTTTGTTGCGTTACGAGTATACATTACTATATCTGAAAATGTTCTTGTTAAATCGTAAATAATAAATGATTTCTGTATATATTTTTGTCGGAGTATTCATTACATTTATATGCTTGTAGGCATTAATTTTCGTACATAACTTATCTGAAGAAGTGAGTATAAAGCTGAAGTATTTTTGCTAACCTGTCCTTCGGCTGTGTACTCGCTTCTTCATATAAAATGAAAAGTGGTCACTTTTGATTTGACATTTTGGGTGCCATTTGAAAAGCCCACCATTTATTAGTTCTTTTAAGTTCACGGTGTCGCTAGTACCTAGTATACATGAAAATATCGTTTTTGTAGTATGGAGTTTCCCTTCTTCTCTATATGATAATTATATTCTTTGACCTTTACTATTAAACAAGCAATATTTGTAGATATATATATAGTTTATATATTTGTAATCTATCACGTTCTTAAAAACGGTTCTTACGATTTTGGTGAAAATTGTGGTACTTGTAAGGGTTTTTCGGGTCAAAAAATGATCTGTCAAGTCGACATCTTTGGGAAAGTTCGGGGTCCGAGATATTTGCCATTTATAGATGACACTATCATTATTGTAATTTTATAGTGTCATCTACATGCACCCGAGTAAAGCTCGGTCGCCAGGGCCTCTATTCTACTGCGTTATAACGATATCTTGTTTGATGTGTTTTAGAATCGTTTATGGCTCGGCTTTCATTACTGTCAATGACATAGGAGTTATCAAAACGTTGACAATATGGAAACACGTCAAACACGATATCGTTTTTACCGTGTAGAATCTCGGCCCTGGTACTTTCAATTATATAACGTGGGCGTAACAATTATATTCATGCATAAAATTTCGAACAATCTATTTTGTTTAGGTATTTCATACTCAAAAGCTTACAAAATTTGATTTTGGTTTGTTCCTGATGCATTAAACCATGCACGCTCGCGCGCGTACACGGCCGTACACCATTATTGAGCTGTCTTAAACACAACAGAGGCAATGGAGCCTCCGAAAAGCAATGAGCCGCCCCTACGCGTCACAATACTCGCGCCACTCCATTCGCACTGTTTCTCCGTTCACCGAGAAACGAGTGCAATTTCCCGCGCTCCGTATCGCGAACGACGTACAAGAATTGCTTTTCTGAACGTGAAAATATAGAGAAAAAAGTGGTGCCATGCAAATTTTTGTAAAGTCATTCGGAGGCGTGCGTTTGTATTTCTCGGGTAGGGGGTAAGGAAGGCGAACAATTGTCGTCGCGGGGAATTCCTTTATTTTGTAAGAGGGATATTGCGCGTCGGCTGCAGGCGCGCAGCTGCCGCCGGCCTGTTTACCGGCGCCGGCGGCCGGCGCGGTGCCGCCGCGACCCGCCCGCCGCACATTACAAAAAGAATACTAGCCCAATTTTATTCACTACGTATAACGTCCATATTAACCCCCGCCTGTACTGTCAAATGTGGATCGATAGCTAGAAGCAAATCATAAATTCATGTTTCAGAGTACGCTCCACCGGCAAAACTGAACTTCTTCCCCTCTTGATCCGCCGAATAATAATTAATTGCCTCAACGAACTTCCTTGTAATATTATTTCCGGCTCATTAATATTTTTTTATCGAAAATAATCTTCTTTCCCCATGAAACGCATCAATCAAACCATCTTAACAGCGAAAGATTGACTTATCGAAATAAACAATGTAGGATTATATGAATTATATCTCACCAGTAGTTACAACTTTCACAAAAAATGTTTTTCTGTTACTTTGCATCATGCCCGTTAGAAAGTCAGTAAGCTAAGCTACAAAGTAAAACGCGCAAAATTCCCCATTTCAAAAGTGTTATCGTGTAGCACACTAAACAAATAAGTAGTAATGAAACCTCCTTGACGGTACGTCTCGGCACAAGGGCGTTATTTTCTTCAGGGGAGTTATTTTTCCCAGATGACGTCACACAGCAGGCCCGCGCCGATTGGAGCGGGGTCAAGGCTCTATCGCTCGTAAATACAAATAAAAAGGATTTAGTCTGGATCACGTAGTCTGATGATTATCATATTTTATGGTTGTTATTAACTAAGTAACAAATAGTGTAATAATGCAGTTTATTATTTTTTTGCCCAATAGGAATAAAGCGACGGACGTTGTTCGTGTTAGTTCAGAATATGGAAAATGGATATATTATGCGGCGGTATAATTAATTAGCTTTCGAGGATCAGTAAATATACGGCTATATTTCCTGTAAACTTTTTACATCTGTATACATTTGTTTTATATTCATGCCGTTGTTGTCAGACCGGTAGCGGCTGGATTCGTAATATCGTCCATTAGCTAGTTGTCATGTCTGCGCGCCCCTATTTCTGCATTTCTCTATACGAAACCGAATTAACTTAATGGATTTTGTAACTCAATGCAAATTGTTCAATTGATTTATATCCAATGAAATTCACTTGTCTGTATTTCGTGGTTATTAAAGCTACGAGAGTATTCGGTTAAGGCGGGTGGAAGTAACTTAAACTTGAAACCTACCTATCTGCCTTGAGATCGATAACATAATTACTAATTAGTTACTTACTTATAATTGTTTTACTATATTTACGATATTTTAGTTTAATAATCAGTAGATACATTGTCTTCAGAAAGGCGTTTTCTAAATTAATTGGTTTCTTAAACAAGTTATTTTTGATTTTAAAATTTAATTTATGTAGCCTCCACAAACTTGGTGTTTTGTACTCATGTCTATTCATTGCTCCAATTTTCTTATTGTTCACGTTTATCCAAAAGATCGCTTAAAGGAATAAGTTCGAACCCCTATGCACAATAACACTTTTTTTTTATTACATTTTGATTTTTAATTTTGTATCATAAAGTGTTTATATACATACATATGTACAAGTAAGTTCTTTTTTTCGATTCTGTTTCACAGGAAAGTATTAAGTTAAGGATTTATTTTCTCAATTTAAGTATTTATCTTACAAATAAATTGGGATCGATTCGTCAAGTTTTCTCTGAAAAATACAATATTCCTAAAATTTTACGAGGAACTTTATCGTGCATTTCTATTAGGATAAGTCCAATATTTTTCCGTGTGATTCCAACAGCTGAAAAAACAGTGATGCTGAAATCAAAGAAGGACATTTACAAATCGTTATAAATATTAGCGAATAAGACAGGGGGACCGTTAAATTTAAGTGAGAATAGTAAAAGGTACTTATTCCAGTATAACGACTAACCTACAAAAACCTTGTTTCAGGTTACGTTGCCGTCTTGTAGCCACGAGATAATTTGCGAAAAGGTACGTCCCGTAAGCACCTATTTGTATTCACGAGCGTGAGATCTCCCTGCAAGGATCTTGGATAATTTCATTGTACTTAAAATCGAATATTCTACGCGAACAAATACCACGGAGCCGGTGAGGAAAACTATTGTGCTACGCATCCGTTGTTTGTTTTAAGATGTTATGGGTTTTTACCATAGACTAAAAAACAGGGTAATATGATAATGAGGGTAATATGTAGGGTCCTTGTTTGTGTAACCTTTTTTTTGAATCGTTACGATAAATTTTTCTAAACAAATATCTCACCATTATAATAATCCCATATAGGCCCATTTAGGGTCAATGTTCTCTAATCTACTTCTACACTAATAATAATATAAAAAGGACATATTTTTGTTTGTAAAGAATAAATTTCAAAACCACAGGACCGATTTCAAAAATCTTTCACCATTAGAATTAACATAGGCTATGTTTTATTATTCTATGCGGACGGAGTCGCGGGCAACAGCTATTTAAAACATTTAAAAACCTTAATTTATAACGTCAAACTCTATTCTCAAGAATGTAACTAAATAAAATTAGATAACACTAACCGAATTGGCTCAACTGCCGAAGAAAAAAATTAAATCGACATTTTTTAAAATGGCTCCATCCACGGGCCTCTATATATTTAACGCAATGGAGTAAATGTATTTGTACTTTATTTCTATACAGTTGATAATTTCAATTAATATTGTATGCTTGTATCAGGCGACTGTTAAAACTAAACAATTTTTGTTTTAGGTACACAGAAAGAACAGTAAAATAAAACACTTACTGTCAAGTTAATAAGAGCTAAATACCATAGCGCTAACGATATGGTGTAAAACAAAATTGAATAGAGGCAACAGCCACAGATTAAGAAGTAATCCTAAAATAGAAATGACAAGTTTAGTAATCCCCGAACTCGAGACCGTCCTATTCGAGGTTTTCGTTTCTCATCGAGCTCGCCTCGTCTTCCTATTTTGTGCTGGAATAGCCCTAATAACATGCCACAACTCATTCTGATTTATACGTTCTCGTTATAATTGTGCGCTTCGCTGCCGCTATTGCCGGCTGTTGCAATTTTCATGCAACCGATCCACGAGAATGGATTCTTTCTGGCAATTTGCTCGTAATTCCCCACTGTGTTATTGCAAAGATAATTTAATTTTGAGATTGCCTCGCCGCTAATGGAGCTTTTGTGCCTAATTTGACAGAGACTTCGTAGCTAAGTAGTGTCTTTTGTTGCAGTTACGAAGTGACGCTCAGTTATTTGCGTTTCACTCAAATATTTACGGTTGAACCACATTTTTATATAAATTAAAATTATACAAGGTTAAATTATAATATTATTGAAAAATCTATTCGGCGTTTAAAAGTTCCTTATTTAAATGTACAACGTAATACTTCAGTCTTATATTTATAAATACGATTACGAACCAAACATCCTCGTGACAAAAATATCGACTTTATAAACAAGTCGCTTGAGCCTAGTGTATTTCCGAGAGCCCTACATCACGTATTTTCGCCTAGTTGCCGGTCCACGACATTATGTAAATGATGTTGATCCAGGTTAATATCATCACGGATAATTTCCAGCCATGGTAACGGGAATCGTGCGAAGGCCGTCCAGGAATAGTGAAGCCACCTATTTATTGCTGTGTGAATCACCGCGTGTTTACCAAGCAGTTTGTCATTTACATTTTACGGAACATTAAGAACATTTTAAATGATCTTTTAACGAGATAATACAAAAAATACGGTACTGTTTTAATTAAAGTGGACAGTACCGTCTGCGCTTAATTAAGCAAGGTATGAAGAAGACGTTTGTGAATATTAAGTAAAATTTAAAATACTCGGGCCAAGAGGAAAAGTATCGGTCACATTGGTTTTAACGAGGCTATTTTTTTTTCAGCTATAAAGACTATTAGAAAAAGTTTGTTTGGGCAAGCCATTAGCTGATACTGAAAAACGATTCGAAAGATCGTCGCGATCGCATAAACTTATGAATAGCTAATCCATAAAAAAGTACCTACAGAAGAATTTCACGAGTCGATCGTAAACGCTGACTCTGATTTTAACGCACCACAAATCCTCCCCATTCCTTGTGATTACGACCTCTCCTACAATACAATCAATCGTCAACTTTTATTTGACTTATCTTTGAAATAAAAAACAAGCAAAACAACGGCTAGGTTTGGGGTTCCGCGGGTTCCGTAAAGTTTGAAGGTGAGCCGTCGACCGTCTCCCTAATAGAGAAGAAAAATACGTTAATGTACCCTCAGAACCTGAAGACAAATAAACCGAGGCGGACACGGACGAATAAAGGCGGGGAGGCACCACCGAGATAAATAACAATGATCCTGCGGAACGAGTCGCCGGCGGGCGGGCGCCCCGCGCAGCACTCGCACTACTTACACTTTCTTGTTATTCCATTTGCTTAAACCCATTTAAAAAGTATTTATTTGAATAAGCGACAGTTTTCAAATACATACGTACATATATAACATCACGCCTTCATTCCCAGAGTGAGGTAGGCAGAGCTAGATGAGAAATATCTACAACTCTAAAAGACTTCTTGATAATTAGGTATCTAACCACAATTTGCACAAATACGCTAAGATGTTTACGAGTGTATTAGTAACAGGTTGCAAGCCCATCGCTTAACAGTACTACAAGCCTTTATTCTTTTTTAGTTTTCAAATCCTCGCTAAAAGTTAAATCTACAGCAGGTCCCTATTCCGCTTCGTCTTAAATCACAATTGTTAACGATGCGTCTGCCTTTACTGCAATAAGCAAGTTAATAAGAGCTACAACAACATTATTTATACGACAAATTGGAACAGAGGCCGGCTTTGGACTCTTTACAATTTCAAAATTATAATCTCTTAGCACTTTCTCTGAAAAACACATTTGCGCTACAGTAAAAAGTTTATACTCGTAGTTTTAAAGAAGGTACCAAATATTTCTAAGGTGAACTATAAAGGACTTCAGTTCCTAAACATTTCATTATCAACTGTGCTAAATCCATGGTATTCTTACTTAATGCAATAAAGTTGGTACCTACATTGATCATCTATTTTTTGAAATATTTATTGTTAACACTTGAGGGACCAATCAATACATTACTTCATTGTTAGGTAGGTAAGTACATAAAAAAACGTAAATTGTAGCATTCAACGCTGTTAAATAAAGGTTTCTTGTATTTCTTGTGCGCAGTTTCCATTGTAAAAGTTTATCAATAAAAAGTGTTTAATGCGATTGTAACTCTAGTATTATTTCCGCTCTTCTGAAACAAAACAGATTCAGTCAAATCTTTTCGTTCGTGTCAAGTAAACGTCGTCATAATCTTCTTTCGCAAAACAACGTCAGCTTTCATTAAAATACTTTAAAATAATAAAACGTTTTATAAAGGAGAACAGAAAGCCCAGCAATTGTACGCAACGTTTATCGTTATAAGAGGGATACCCAGGCGCGGAATCCTTTCATTTGTATCTGACATTTATGAATATTGAATACGTTCTTTGTCAAGCCGGTGGACATTTTGGTAGGGACAGCTATTATGCACTCATGGTGGTTAAAAACTTTAACTAAAACTACAAGTTTTTTACCGTTTCAGAGGTTCTTCACTAGTGCACTTCTTAGTTTCATTAAATACTGTAAATGCCTTTAACATAACTACACTAGTTAGATTAAAAAGTTAGAGATCGAAGTAAAGTCTGTTCCAAACCGGCTTCTGTTTTTTGCGCTCTATTTACAGACGAAACAAATAAATGTTAGAGTTTCTTCTTAAATTTTGTTTCAGCTTTAACATTGTGGCAAGCGTACGAGCGCTTCTCCATTGTTATTTAACGTACGACAAAGTTAATTAAAAATAGGTAACAATAGTTAGTAAACACCAAAAAAGTCACAGTTTAAAATCAAAATTAAGGATATTATGAAATGCCACACACTTGATTACCATTACGATATTTTTGTATTTTTTTATATGTAGGAAGGTACGCTGCCTTCTTGCCTTGTGCATGGCAAGGTCCGTTATATGGTCGCGTTTATCGCGGTGGATAAAGCATCCGTCACTCTCACACTGTTCTTGTCCGAAAGTGACGAATGTTTTTCAAACGTTTAATCACGCGATAAACACGGCCATAATAACCCCCCAGGACATATTTAGCCAATATACACGACAAGATCGTCAACAACAGACAGGTGCGGAAGGAGTGCTTGGAGGAGTCAAACATGATTTAAACACAATGACCCTCACATGCTGAGAAATGTACTGACAACAAAGAGACAGGAAAGTGTCCGTCAACCGCTCACGGAATATCATGGACAAAAACCATACCGGGACGGGAAATCGGATCAGTGCTAACGAGCACATCGCAATTAAAGTGCCGCGTGGCCCTCTCAGTGTTTTTGCATTGCCGCTGATGTCGCGCGCAATTGTCTCTTTCGCTTTGTTTGTTTGGTAAAACTGGATGTTAATTTTCCATAGCAGCACGAACACACGTACGCCATTGCTGTGAATGATAAATTTAACCTTCGTTAAGATCAACAAAGAATGGGCATTATTGTATGGTGAGGTTGCACCGTTTTACGACCGGCCCAAACAAAGGAATTAGCGTTAGAAATTCAGCAACAAAAGCATTGATGTTGTAAAATTTGATGTGTAACTTTATATCTATTGGCACCAAAATTGCACAGCATTTATACATGATCTAATAGATTTAATAAATAAGGGTAAAATATTACTTGAATTTCTACTTCTTCGGTACACTTGGTCTTCTAATCTAACAAATAAAACGTCAAAAAGCATACAAATCGACGCAACATCACGTTTTAGTTCGATTTTTTATCAGTCGCAAACGAATGTTGAATTAAGATCCTGGTTAAATTAGGTGCCTATCTTTTTTTTTCATTTATTTCCTGAATAAAGTACACTTTTTTTACAAAACAGAAATCACAGGTAAATAAATCTATACTATTGAAGTAGACCACAATAATGAAGCAGCTGATATAAGAATACATAGAGTAGCTGTCCTAAACAATTATTTGCATGTATCTTCCTGTTGGCTGCAGACGATCATCCGAGTTAGATACCGCAATATCACTACTCTACTGATATTACATTCCCGCCCGCCGTCTGTCGCCACGAAGTCGCGCCCGCGCCGCACCCCCCCTCGCGAGCCCCATAGGGTAATGAGTGCGACCACAACCGACCCGATATGACCTATAAAAATTTAGAGCGCAATTATTGCCATAAGTAGTTTATACGGCGACGAATTTATTTAACGGTGCTTTTAATTCGTTAATAAAATTGGGATAGTGAATTCGAACAGAAAGCGTGCCGGGCGTACTTAATAAAGAATTTAAATTCATATCGTTCGAGTGATTCCATTGGCTTTAAAAGCTAATGTTATCAGATTTAAATGATAACGAAGTCACCAGATATGTAATATGATGAATTATACTTTAGAATTAGGTTCAAATGTTTATTAAATTGTAGCTATAAAACGAACAAGAAACTCAGTTCTTGGGTAACAACTTTGATACCCCCTTAAAACGCTGCACGATCGTAAATCAACTTGCAAGAATCGAGTATAAAAACAATTTAATTAAACCGATAAACGGTCTGAAATGAATAATCTTGAAGAGATTAACAATTTTCCAGTGGAGTACGGCAACAAAGTATGGAAGTGTCCGCAACTCGGTCAGAAGTTAGAGCGCGCTAATGCCGGCTCTTTGCCGTAAGTACGTATTTCATTGTATGATTAAATTGATTAACTTTCATATTAAGACAATCTTAATTGATAATATAAATGCAAAAGTGTGCTTTTTCCTTCATTATTTTCTCACGACAAAAGTACAAACTTGATTTTCTGAACCAAGTGTGATAAACTTTACAGAGTTCAATTTCCGAACTAGGTAAATAACGAAGAAGTGCTTGTCTACACTTATTAAACAGATAACTCAAGAACCTTTTCATTGTTTAACTATTGAAAGAGTAGAATAATACAGAACTAATTGAATACTTAAAATGTTTGAGCTCTATCGACTTAAAATTTGATTGTACCTATAAAAACCAATGGCTATTTAATTTACCCCTTCCATAACGACATCATGTAAACGACACAAAAGACTTGTACCCGAAAAATTTAATCAACTAGCTAAATCTAATTTAGGAGATCGTGATAAAATAACAAGAAAACTCTGAGGCAAATGGAGAATAAGGCAATTGCGTTTCATAGCAAAGCCAATGTCGTATAAAGTCATATAGGTAATCGAGATATATACTTGTACTTGTACTGAAGGTGTGAAAAACAATGACTTGCTTATTGCCTATGTTTTTTTATGGTCACACCAACATACATGACCAAATACACATATTTGTTAATGATATCCTAAGCGATTTCATTCGCTCATCGCCCAGCAACGTCGAACTATTACATGAAAATCTTCTTTCTTGTGTCTAGCAAAAGGTGTTTTAAAGACATCGCGTCGGTCTTAAAACTCATCTTTACTTGTTCACATTAACTAGATAGCAAAAAAATTAAAGGACTAAACGATGATACATACTACTTTGTAGGAACGTTTCATTTTGTATGTGCCACTGTTAATATAGTAAGCCGCCACTCGTGAACTATGCAATAGTCGGGCGGAATCGGTCGGAAACAAATTCAATGCTGCAAGTGCGCCGGCCGGATTGCTTCATAGTCGTAAACTTGCCCCGGCTTCCTACATCCGTTGTTCCAGGCGTTCATTTTTAAACAAGCGATTTTCGGTGCTTTTGTGCAGATATATTTCCACTATAGCGACTTCTGGGCGCGGCTACTTCGCAATAAGAACTTATTGTACTAGCTCGGCGCTATTTGAACTTTTAGGGATGGGAAGACGTCAAAGTGTTTTCTATAGATATTTTTTGTTTGGCATCTTCCGGTTGTTCTTCAATGTACCAAAAACTATTGTATAGTGAATTAAAATCATAAAATGATACTTTTTCGTTAATTTTGATGACCTGCCAATACTATGGGCTTGGCAATATAACGAAGCGATATGATACAAAATGTAGATCCATTTCTGGTGCCAACAGTAAATGCAATAAGGTTCGAGTACCTAGTTATTATTCTCGTGCAATTGATGGCATTTTTCTAAAGAGCAGCGGCGGCGGGCATGCGTCGCGCTCATAAGAGCGACCTTAGGCGTTGCCTGGCGTACGACTAATCTTTTAGCGCGTCAGCGGCGCACGCACATAAATCGCGACTGAGTTACGACCCACCCTGATGCAACCCGATGTAACAAACTTACCTTCACTTGAGCTGGAAATGGAGCTGCTTCATTCACAAAGTGGCCGAAAACAAATCAATTATTAGTCATCCGATGTACATGACCGTAATTACTTTTATTGTTCTTGATCCAGTGCAGTTGATATTGTTGAAAGTCATTAATTGATTTCAATTAAGTATACAGAATTAACGTCTTGCACCTTCGGTCAATTTCTAATTTACCAAGGAAGCAAGTACCAGCACACGACTGGCGTTAAGGCGATATTAAATGTAATTAACGTTTGTGCTAGTGGGCATTAGGTATGTATTATCTACCAAATTGGAGAAATTCATACTTAACCCCAAATCCTTATTTGAATTCGAGTCGGGCATTTAAGAAAATCCTACGGTAATGTGTGTGTGTGTGTGTATATAATAATACTATACAGAAGTAGTTAGGTAAATTAAAAAAATATCTTCTAGTTTTTCATCACAGCAAACGAAGACGGCAATCCAAAAAATAATATCTCTCCTGCCCTAACAAATCCAGAACGGAAAGTATAAAAAGCGAAAGAGAGAGCTCTGCTAGAGTCGGTGGTGTAGTCCGCTTAGTTCCTCGTTATTATATTCTTACCGGTTGGATTTTGATTTATGGCTTTAATTTGAGTAAGGTTGGCGACGACAGGCCGAGACATGTCGGAGTGTTTTCAAGGAGCCATCGTGCATTCGTTTAATTAATCTTGAGCTAAGACGCCACGCTCTGGGTGCACTACACTTGGCCCAACTTTAAACTCGTTAAAAGTTGCTTTGAAACATTTGGCGCCAGATAAGCCGCAGTCAGACTTCGGTTTCGAGATTGTTAACTAATCTACTGTTATAATTAAACAGCGTTTCATGTTTCATTTGTGAGGCTTTCTTTTGATTAATATCTGTTTAACAGCTGTTCTCACTTAACTCGCTTAAGTTAAAGTTCACACCCTTTCTTGCGTAAAGTTAGATAATTGCTGGTTAAGGTTAAACTTCAATAGTCTCTAATTCTGTAAATTTGTTCGTGTACCCACTCATAGTTGTCCTTTTTATTTTTTCTTAAAATACAATGCTTTAAATTTTAAGGAGATTCTACCATAATTAACTAAATCGGATTTTTGATGAAAATTCATACTAAAAGACCCCACAATCGTGATACCCTGGCGATTTCTAAAATTTGCATCTTACTTTTTGTTTACAATATTTTGAAACTGGGCACGTGCACAGAGGTTATAAAATTGTAAGCCGAGCCATTGAAGACACTCCAGGGCTGTGTCGCCGACCGCAGGGAGCTGCACATAACGGGCTGGCAGTGAACAGTGAACAGTGAACAAGGCTCATTTCACTGCACGAGATGCCCGACAATAGCCCTTAACGCGTAATTACTCAAATGAATTGACCATTCGAGTATTGTCTCTATGCTTATGTATAAGTACAGCAACTGCTGAGCTGTCATTAGATGAATAAATTATATTGATGGCTCTTTAGTTAAATAGCCAACAAACTGGAGTGCGTGCTTGTCGTCTTAGTTGCGAGTCAATACGAATCAAATCAATTAAATCCTAGAGGTGAAATTAGATTACAATCATACTGACCTGAAAACTACTATCGTAGAGTAAATATTAGTTGGTACCTACGTATAGAAATTACGTCAACTAGTTAAAAACATACGACGTTATTATACAGTGTCTTGTCACATTCTCTTGTAACATTTGAGTGAATTGTGCAAATAATAATGTAGGTAAATAACTTAGGGAAGGTCAAACTTAATCGCACTCTATTAAAATGTGTCACTCGCAAAGTACTCAATGTTTGAAGTTATTAACTATCCCACCAAAAACATAAATGTAAAACAGGAGAGCCAAGTTCAATACAAAAATTATTCTCTGCTGTGGGCTTCGCCGCAAAAAGAATGGAGATCAGAGATTGAGTGCCAAGTTCTATGCAAAATCCAAATATGTAGTCTAAGGGCTGACTTGGCTGGTTTTCCCATACGAATTATTATTAAGTACCTACTTTTACACAGTCATGGAAGAGCCTTATGTTCGATGGGTAGTTTCTACCACCAAGCCAAATTTTCGGAATAATAAAATAAGAACCGAAAGGTAACAGGTTTAGAACATGCGAAGGCTATATAATTCGTATGGGAAAACCAGCCAAGTCAGCCCTTAGACTACATATTTGGATTTTGCATAGAACTTGGCACTCAATCTCTGATCTCCATTCTTTTTGCGGCGAAGCCCACAGCAGAGAATAATTTTTGTATTGAACTTGGCTCTCCTTTTTTACATTTATGTTTTTGGTGGGATATCATTACTTTTTGTAGGTAAGTCTTACCTACTTACTAAAAAATACAATTATTATTTATTTAAACTATTGCCTATCCTATACTATACTAAACCTACGTACCTACTTATTATAGGAATTGTAATAATAATAAGTATATACACCTACCAACTTATAACTATAAAATTATTATTTATTTAAACTATTGCCTATACTATAATACTATACGTACGTACCTACTTATTAAAGAAATTGTAATAATAATATTACTACAAATTATAAGTTTTCCTTAAGAAAACTTAGCAATTTCGCAGCATAAATCGCAACCTTATAGGTCAGATATCGAGAGACAACCGGACAGCAAGACGGCGCTCGCGCAGCTCGCGCTTATGAGTGCGGCTGCCGCTCGCTCGGCGACGTTCGCGTCAACGGTTCGATTCGGTTGTCACAGCGCCCCACCCACCCCGCCCGCGTCGCTCCAGTGTCACTCGGCGCGCGCGCGTCGTGTATATACCGAAAATCTAAATGCCTATTCTTTTATCATTATTTATGAGTAGGTAATGATTTTACACTATTGATGTGCGCTAAATATAAAAATAATAATTAATCCCAGTTAATAACGTAGGTACCCTAAGTAATATTAGGTATTTATGTTAAGCGTTCATAATAGAATCTAATTATTTAAAAATTGTCAGTTTTTTATTTATTCCTTTGTATTCATCTAATTACCTATCTGCATACCAAATTTTAACTCTCTAGGTCATCTGGAACTGGGTTAGAGTTTTGGTCTATAGGTCAGTCAATGATAAAAATGAGGAATCTTGGACATTAATATCTAAATAACCGTTTGAGATAAGCTTATGAAATTTAAAACACATATGTATCTCGCAAGTCTCAATATATGAGCCAAATTTGATACGTTTATGTAAAATAGTTTTTGATTTATGAGGGGGTCAAAAGTGGCTCCAAATGGTTCGTGTAATATAACACACGGTGCGGCTCGCCAGTTCTGTTTCTTGAACTTGGCTTGACACGCTCCCGCGTGTCTAGATTGAGTATAATAGCAACGATATTTTTGAGACATTATTTTTTTTTGGCTCGACTAACTACGTACATGGAAAAGAAAATGCTACATATTTTCAGCACACACCATGAACTTATTTTTTATGATAGTATCAAACAGCGGCTGTCATCAGGTTTTATAACGAAATGATAAATCGAAGAGGCCAGTTTCTCGGGCCAACATGGCGGCGTTTAATCAAGGGTTTTGATCAACACGTCCTCGCCCGGCAATATAATTACAGTTAACAGCAATACGGCGACGTTATCGCGCGTATAAATTAGACCGATTTACATTTAGGCAAGCGACACAGCACGGCTATTATCGTGAATGATGCACGGATAGCCAGGAGATCGGACAAGAACTTAACGATCGTTGGTATCTAATTTGTTAAAACAGACTATGTGATTGAGTGATTTGAACAGTGAGAAGATATCAATATTATACTCGTATAGGAGGTAAAAAAACTTAGGCGTATGACTACTTACTTGGTGTATGTACTCAGGTGTAGGTGCGTTTTCTAGCGAGTAAGTATACAATAAGTAAAGGTTTAGCTTCAAGCAATAATGACAAAACCGAAAACTCGAAAACTCCTCTCAAACCGAAATACAATCATGATCAATCGTTACACATTCGAATTATGTACATCTTTTGCGGCAATAAATTAAATTCCCATATTCTGAGGCAAAACCACTGCAAATTGGCCTTAATTTAAGCGAAACGTATCGCCCTAATACTAAGCATATAAGCAATCTCACTTTATTACACTGCGAAGGGTTCGGGCGCGTCCCGATGTAAGGGTTGCTGCCACAATAATTTCTCCCACATAATATTATTTATTACAGACTTGGAGACAATCCCCTGTGATACAACATGACGCAGACATAGATTCTGAACTAAGCCCAGAAAGTAATAAAGCCGAAACTGATATCAGTTAACTATATTCGGCACATGAGCCGCTCTGATTTATCCCACCTTCTGGAATATAGTGAACAACGAAAGTGATAAGTTACGTTATTAGGATCACGGCCGGACGGGCGGCGAGAGATCTGGTGTGCTCATAGATACATCCTTTTTGTTCACTTACTGGTAAAAAATGTCTTTACTATATTATTTTATTACAAAATCACGATCCAAATTACAAGTATTTAAAACCAATTTACCAATTTCAGACCATTGTCTTGCACACCGTCACATAAAGAACAAGATCTCAGATTATAAATAATTCTTACAACCAACAGTTAGAGAAGCCATAAGAAGACAGAAACTTTACTGTATTTGTTTGTACTGTTTGAGTATATATTAATGTGTCCACGATCTTCAAACAAATACCTTCGCCTGGTCCAATATCTGCAATCGGCAAATTGCCGGCGTGATCGTCGCGATCCGCCGGGTGGCGGCGCAGAGGAAGCAATCTCATTTTTTCGCCACAACACAGTCGCAGCGTCTTCAAAGCTTAGACACTATTAGATTCATTATTGGAGGATATCGATGAAAATCTCCAGCATCCAATCTCTGGGGGATCGCTAGCGGCGCGCGTATTCTTGTAATTTCTGAGGCATAATTTTATTTATTAGAGTGTGCCCTCGGAGAACGAGAACACCCCATTTGCCGCTTCATTGACTTACAACGCCACTCCATAACACTTCGCACATATTTCTGTAGCGCTCTCCCGCCGATATTAGATCCTTCGCACCTCATTATATTGCGAATGACATTTAATAAAACATTATGGTATGCCGCGTGCAAGCGGTTTCCGATAACAAAACTTATCGGAAATAGCGGTCTGGGTAGATTCTAGGTATTTATAGAGTCATACCGATACGTCCATATTCTACCTAAAGATAAAATGTCTTACAATACGAAGTGAAAACTCATATTAGCTGAATAACAACAAATAAATTACTAACCAGAATATATTTACAACCTTAGTTTTAAAATACCATTTCTCACAAATAATATGAAACACTGCCGTATTATAGATGACACATTAAATATAGGTATGTAATCACCGTAAAATCGTTCCGGATAAAACAAAGGGAGCCCATCTCGATTAACCACACAATTAGTTTTAGCCTGTTCAATACCGCATTTGTAACAAACAATTATTTTAATTCCGGGAACAATATAATGGTGATGTCAATATCGGCACGATAGGTTACGGTTTACCTAGTGATGTGACACGACGCGAATTACACGCTCCAACGCGCAACATCAGCTTTTTAATCCAACCCGAAAATGAAAGCAATCAAATGACAATTATGTGCACAATGTTACGTAATGTAAGCCATTTCATATTGAGATATAGGTAGTAATACAAAAGTCGATCAAATACAGGTATCAAATCCATAGTTGGTTAGTAACATTCAACTTATACACTATGTTAGTCGCTATTAAAATACACTACAATGCCCACCTAATATTTCAGGATGGAAGAGTCTGTTCTTCCAGCAAGGATCTTCAGTATTATATTGGTACTGCCCCTGACGCGGCGCATCAGAGATGCTATCCGTTTCCGCCTGATTGCATAGAGAGCATCGATGCGTTCCTCGGCAAACATCCCTGATGCGCTACAAAATCTGGGAAGCCCCAACGGAACCCTGAAGGCATTGTTATACTGAACCCGGAATTTTAGTCCGGAAGTCACATTTTATATTCCTTTATACTTTATAATTTTTAATTTACTTACGTGTTTAATTGCATTCATTACTTTTTAACTTTGACGACTTCCAAATAAAGTAATCCCCTTTTTTCCAAGTCTTAAAAGTTTAAGAAAAATAAACATCGTGATGCAAATTCAAACTACCGGGTAAATTTTATGTATTCAGTTGCATTTACACAAACAAGCGACAGTTTAGTGCAAATGAGATGTTCATTTTCTTTCGCAGTTACTATGAGTGCAATTTTTATAACTGCAAAATGTCAAACTTTATTTGTAAGCTTTAAATATACTGTTGTGATTATTCATGTGAGGCTGGGCTTATCGTAACTCTTTTAAGTACTTCGAGTTAATATAGAAACCGCAGCTTAAACATTCTAGTTTCAAGTCCTAAATGGCCACGCCAGCTAGCAGTGATCTTCAACTACTAACTTATGAACATTGAAATTAAACGGAATAATAAATAAGGCCGGCGCCTAACCGAAAGGTCTTAACTGTAAACTTCTCCATTTTCCACCAACATTCTGTGCGGTCTGACGGATTTTGATTTATCATTTTAATTTGGAGTACGGTGACGACGGCGCGAGGTGCGCCGGCCCCGCGGGATCCCGACCCTAGCTTCAAATTCCTTCTATTAAATACAATTATTCGGTGTTATCCTAACGCCTTTGTGTTTGTGTTTGCCTAAATATGGTTCATCTCAACAATGTTGAAACGATCATTTTCCTTAACCGAATTTAATTTACAAATTAAAGTAATTTTAATGTTTCAGATTTTTGAGGATATTTTTTCGGGAATTTGGTTATTAAATTTATGTAGTGGATTTAAGGAAAAAAATATAATACGAGGTAATCAATAAAGTTTCACGCAACTTATCACAATTACTATTTAATTACTTGACTGACTTGGGTTAAAACTTCATTCTTATTGGAAAATTAGGGACAAGATATTCGAGTAGGTTCACCTCGGCGCGAATCAGGATGTACGGTTATGTGACGTCACGTGGCCGTGGCGGCCCCCCCCCCCCCTCCGCCCTTGGCGCTCCGCCGCCGCCCGCCTTCATTTGTTTTCTGGTGTCACTTCTTATCTCGTCTCGCAATTATTACAATTTGTTCGCTCCTCCCCTTATCTTTGTGAGTTTGCCACTTCAGCATAAAGCCAACCGACTTCAGCAGATTCGCAAGATCATATTGAAGGCAAAATCCACGTTTTTTCTTTTCGTAGCGGAGTTTTTCTAAACTTTGAATAATGACAGTCTTAAATTAGAGAGGTGCCCGCCAAAAGCTGCTGACAGAGGAGTTCGCTGTTTGTTGTAGCGCTTACTTTTTCATCGTTTGTTTTATGGTAGCCTTGTCGTAGCACCGCACCAGTTTCATTACATTTCTTACTCAGTGTATCATCATGATTTACCGATTAGTTTTAGGCATGACCAGCCATTATTTATTTTAGCATCCCTATTTTACGTGAGTGGTATAGGTACAAATTGAATGGTTATAGCTTATAATATATGATATTAACATGGAGCCATTTTGGAGTGTTTGGTTCCGCAGGGATGCCTCGCCGCCCACGCGAAGCAAAAAGTTAGCTAAATAATTCAGGTGTCCGCTAATTTGGTGCAGGTGCTCCCCGTAAATCATTATAAACCGCTTATGATGTTATTAGTGCACGATCGCTGCTCAACAGTGCCGTCTCTATATTTTCATCGCTCCTAAGACGCAGGGGAACGATGCTCACGCTCGTTGTAGCGACAAAATGTTCAATTTTAGATACAAATAAAAAAGGTCGGACGCGTCGCACGGAATATTAACGGCGCACAATATGAACGTAGGCATCCGGAATTTGCGTCAAAAGTGCCAAAACAATGTTATTCTTTTCCGCGCGGAGGTAATAAGCGAGGCGGCTCGCCCGTGCCGCGGATATGAAATCCAGAAATGTTTACGGCGCGCGATAATGGCCAGTTTTCGTATCCGATCGAGGTTTATGGATGAAAGGAACCACTCGTAATTAGAATCCTTCAGGTATTTTGTAATAGCGTCATTGTTTCCCGCTGTCACCTCAGTGCACACCGTTATCCCTATGAATGGAGCGTCGAGAAGATGAGACCACCACGCGACGCGCTCTATTTAATTCGCAAGTTTGTCACCCTGCCTAGTATTTCGATTCGCGAGAGTAGTGCTCGGGGGCGCATGTCATGCAGGCCGGAGCTGCCAGTGCGCGCGCGGTGATTGAGCGCCGTCAGCCGCGCTGCGCCCGCGCCGCATGCCGCCGGTGACCCGCGCGCCGCGCGCGCACTCGCCAAACATCATCACTTCTAATTGCATGCGCTAATTTACTGACGCATCCAAACACGCGCCGCCTGCCAACCATTCGTTTAAAAAGAAAACAGAATAAATAATACATTAAATTAGATCAGATTTACCACAATGCCGATGCAATCACGCTCGCTACACCACTATACTAACTAATGGGCTTGCAAGGTACGACCGCGCTAATTGATCCTTTCAAGTAGCTTAATCGCACAGGCAATACAATATTGATAGGTGTCTTGTTACCTATGTTACAATAAGATACTAAGATGCTAGCTCCTCGTAAATACGTTGTACATAAAGTGCTCACATGGAATGATTAACCGCAATAGCCCCGAAGCTATGTTAACACCCTTAGAGCAGGTTTGACTATGAAACACTCGGCTCTAGCGCGGTTCTATTGTGGTGCTATATTAAGCTACCACAATTCTTGCATAGCCACTTTTACTCTATTAGACAGCTTTTAGGTACTGTACAAAATATACCGTTCATATTGTAAGACCCAACCCTAAAATATTCAAGAGATCTGCGTAATTTTCATAAGTTCTAAGGCATGGACAGCGCACTTTATATACTCATCTTTTATTACGGCCCCAGTTGCTACGACTATAGTGCCCCGGCTCAATACGTGAGTTTGGTGTGGTCCTTCAATAGACTCCTGTAATAATATTTGCATACAAAGACGATCGCGGCAGTACTTTGCGCTTTGTACGCAAATTTGCTTACTGTTACTTCCCTGAAAGTGAAGTCAGTGGGCGCCTAACCTTAAATGAAAGAATTGGGAATCTTAGTTTAAAACAAAAAGATAACGTAAAAGCCTTAAAGCAATTAAATGTTTTGTGCTACAATACTTTGTTTTTAATTCAAACAATTGTCGAGAACACTTTCCACGTAAGAGATTAATTGCAGCAACTTTCGCTGAGCCGAATTGTGGAGGATTGTGGAAGTAGGAATGTAGGAGAGAGACAGTGAGATCAGGATTGCATGGAAGCGGAACAGGACGGATTAAATTGCAAGTGCGCTGATGTATTTATAGCTGGGCCGGAGACAAACGAGCGGCCGCGTGATGGACCTGCCTCGTTATGGGAATTAATCGAAGTTGCAACGAATAGGGCACCTGCAGTCTAACTGAGCCACGCTTTCGGCTGCCAGCCCTGATAAATACATGGATTTGCCATTCTAACTATGCCAATCAAGTCCTCCGTTATACACAGCCAGTAGATACCATTATGATGTTTTACTTGAAAGAAACAACAATATGGTTTCTGTACTAATGTTTAAATACACCCATTCAGACTTAACAAAGACTTCTGTTTTTACGCGGAAGTAAGACATTAATTTCCATTTTGAACAAAAGTAGACCGATTTTAAAAAGTAGAATATTCAAGTAGATATTTGCATGACAACACGGGCTCGTTTGAAGTGTTCTTTGAAAATGATCTGTTGAGTGGAATAAATTGTCGAATATCTACTGTTTAAGGCAAACTGCCAATTAAGGTCAATTGTAATAGGTTTTGGTTTGTGTTGTTAAACAAAATGGATAACACACGCGCAGAGCAGACATTTTGTCGCAGCCTGATCATTACAGTGCGGAGTGCACCTGCGCCCTCTGCCTACATGAGCTAAAATAACCGCGAAACCGAATTATTGGCCGTCCGCGGCCATTCAATACGAGTACGCATCCGAATTGCCATTCCACCCGGTGACCAAACAAACCCATGCACGGAATGTTTGGAGTTAGCCACTGCATGAAATATAATTGCTTAATCAAGTGCTGGGAATGAGAGATTTTTCCCATTTGGTACGTTAGTTTTAGGAATGAAGAGCACGTAATGAGTATGTTATCTTATAAATAATCTATCACAAGACAATATGAAATGGTAGCTTATCTAGAGTACCTCATACATTTATAATTTATAGGAGCAAAGTTATTGAAAGCGTGAAAATTCAAATCACCTGTTAGGCAACAATACAAAGGCCGTCTTGAGCCGTCGCACAATGCAGCCAGCAGTCGGCGGCCCGTATTGTACCACGTTCGCTACATCGAATATTTATGGCGTCTGCAAACAAAACTTGAACGAGCTAAGTAGTCTAAGTTAGCGCTAATTTAAGAGTTCGGCGCCGAAGCAGGCGGGCCCGTGCCGCGGCCCGACGCCCCTGAGACTGCCTCACTTTGTCATAACTTACTCCGTTACAGCCTTAGTAACGCACACTGCTTTATTTAACGTTGCCTTTGTTACCTATTAGTTTCAAGCTCATAAAATACATCTACACCTGGAAAAGACGTGTTCATCGACACTGTCGGCTTTTATTTGCAATTCTTACTATCATTTATCTATTTTTTAAAGCGCCGTTCAACCAACGTGTACTGATGCGATACCTATATCAAGCTTTTAGCGAAGCTTGATGCGATACAAACTTAAATGCGCGCGAAACACGATCAAAACTTTACCGCAGCGCAATAAATAAAATATTAGATTATGGTTTCACGCTGCTGCTTTTCCTAATGCTTTTAGGTACGCAAATATATATGAGTACTTTGAAAGAGAGCAGAGTACTCGGTATTTTATGTAGTTAAGATGTGAGTTCAAACTTGTCTAGACTTTTAGGTGGTAGTTCTGGCATATTATACATCATTGCTTATTCAGGAGGTTCTCTAACCACTAATAGATTCATCCAGCCAACGTATGAAAACCTCTATTCTTAGTTTATAAATATAGTTAATTATTAGTATTATTACATATTTAGCCATAGGAGGGTTTCAAGCAGCTTATACCTGAGTAAAAAACCAGCCGTTAAAACATAATTTCAAATGAAAGAGTGGTTTGAAATACTTTATAGCGCACAGCACGCCACTAAAACGAGTGTTTTTAATTCTTTTAGCCGCACTTTGCAAGGAATGAGTGGTTAAAATCCTTCAAGAATATAAAGCACGTTTCTACTTGACTTTAGAAAAGAAAAATACGGGTAAAATAATAAATGGCGGTATAATGGCGATCTTCACGCGAAAGATTAGCCACAAAAGCCAGGGGCTTAGCAGTATTTATAAGGAGTGTTAGCGGCACGCACAAGAGCGCTTCTTGCAATGTTTTCGCGGCGAAATGCGAACTCTCCCCACAGCCGTTATTTTATTAAAAAATATGCAAGACTTTAAAACAAAATAATTAATTTGTGTTTCAATGCATCACAATTGAAGAAAAAGATTTTACTTGGTTCAAGCCCGCGGTATAAACCTCTAGACCATATCTATCTACCTACAAGCATGCTATCTTTCGCACGACACGTTTTACAGCAACTGAAATTATAATGAATCTGAGAGCCTTATTAATTTTGTTACCATTGCCAATTAAGGCAACGCTACCACGGAATTAATTAGGTTTTAAATTGCTAGTAAACAAAGCGATGAATCTTGGAAGACAATTCACATTCTCGGTTACGGCGCCGGTGTTGATTACGGCGGATAATTTCCCTAGTTAATGCTACTCTACTCTAGTTTCTACTAGGCCCGCAATGGTTTACATCCGTGGGCAATTCAATATGCTTACACTACAAGGCACACGACGGGTTGCTTTGGGGCAATTAGTGTACATCGTAAGTTGATCATTTTTATCTTTTACCTACTTACCTAATCTAAAGTACCATCGGTATATTGGACTGACACACAATAAAACTGCAACAGTGATGTTATAAATCAAAACGGAACAATTAAAAAGAATATTATATCATTTTGAAGAATAAATATTTTTACTTCTCTAAAATATAAATGACCAGATTTCTGTATAACTGGCGTTAGACGTATCACTAATAGTAAGTTTGTAGTGAACGTCTTTAATTATTGAGAAAAATATAGGTCATAAGAAAGTTAGTGGAAAAAAAACTAGGACATTTTAATCGAAAAATTGGTTTTATCATGTCTTTAATGAAACACGAAATAATAAACCCTGCAGCCATAGGCAGTGTGCCTACATCTTTAGGTCCAAGTTAACTACTGGACGGTCCCCATGCGGGCGCGCGCCGCCGCAACTTTGGTATAACTCGTTTACTCTGGACCACCTAATTTGCTTGCTCACTACACAACAGCAGTCAACTTGTCAGTCTAATTTATATGGACATTTATACGTTGCTGTACCTACGTCTGCCGGAAAATATAGGGTTAAAAATAGGCTTTTTTCGTATTTGAAAGATAATCGAACTCTGGAATTGCGGTCTAGAACGCCTCCCTGTTATTATATTAATGAATTTATTTATTACCTGGGCGAGCAAGCTCCACTCGGGTGTATTTAGACGACACTATTAAATCACAATTTAATAGAACCCGATTTTTCGGGGGACCCGAATTTTCCTAAATATGACAGGTTTAAGCCGTTTTCGAGAGCGTGATTGCAAATATACGAGGGGTGATCCATAACTTTTGGTTATCGGTATCAACCATCCACATAATGACACTGCACTAATCAAACTTAAATTAGAGAATTATTCAATATTAATTATTATATATATATATATATTATTCATTTGTTTTTCTGTGATAGCTAAACAAAAAACTTGAAAAAAAATGTTACTGAAAATAAAACTTTGGGTTATCTTTATGATTAAGGATAAATAAGTTAACTTTGTAGTAGTTCATTTTTATTTCCAGCTGTGTCACCAAAATGTAGGGTAGATTTTTCGGCCTTTTTCAAGATTATTAAGGCCTACAAATACTAATGGAGCTCAAATAATCTACTACCGTTATTAAACATTATTCTTTGAAAGTTATGTAAAACAAGTAAGCTTAAAAAAAATACGAGTTTGCGGCAGGAATTGTGCTTCAGAGCCTTCTAATTGATAAGTGTGCTGGTCTTCGACCAAATTTCAGTACTGATAATCGCTTCCCCTGTTATGTTGCCCTTATTTTCGACTCCTACTTCTCATTCAGTATAATGTTTAAAAACAACTACTTATATAAAAATCAAAGACATTCAAAAGAAAACAAAAAGGGGTAAAATAAAACAATTGAATGACGTTATTAAGTTTTAGCAAGCACAGAAAGTGTGCATATTCCAACAAAAGTATAACGATTTACTTTTCTCCCATTTTTATACCGATTATCAAAACTTATGGATCACCCATTGATAGTATAGGAGATTATAACACGCAAACAATACTCGTAGTATAAATAAATAAATTAATTAATTCAATTGTTTTTTTACGTCTACATTGGCGCTAAAGTAGATCTAAGAGGAGATGGTGGGACATTCCAGACTCATACAAAAGATAATCTCAGGATATGAAATAAGAAATAAAATATTATATGTTTACTCGTAAAGTCTTTTTTTGTACACAACTTGTTAGAGAATGGTTTTTTTTTGTTGTGAGTCGCCTGAAGGGCCAAAGACGAGTCCTTACTTTATTTTGTAATTAATTGAAAGGAGACTACGTTAGAGAGGCAGTGGTCAAAATCCTAGAGAATGTGTTACACTGACTTGACGTTGACGTTGACTACAAAAGTGCTAATTTAGAAATCTGATAAGCAAATTGTCTAGAAACACAAAACAAACAAACAAACACACTTGTACATTTTGTACTACAAGTTAGGTAGGACATGGATAAGTATGAAGGGATATTTCCGGGTTTTTGCTTATAGCATTCATAAATGCCTATCCCCTTTCCTTAGCAGTTGAACTCTTTACGAGTAATAGTACAATTTTATACTTAAGATAACAAAGACTGCACTTCAAAGCACCGTCAATAAACAATATAACCCTGAACGCAAAACCCAAATTACTTAATCCACTGCAGAGCGAAACGCGAACAGTGATAGCAACAAAGCCTTCATAACTCAGCAATTAAATTAATATTTGAGCAGTGGTAAATGAGAACAGTGATTGTGCAAAGCATTAAATCTCGTGGCACGGTCTCCAGGTGAGTAATGAATACAAACTGCGGGCCGCATGGTAAGCACTACTGTATATTAAGGAAGCGGGCCGCGGCTCTAACCGCCGCCTCGAAGCTGAGGAACTACCCGTTCCCTTGCGGACCGTTTTGGATGAACCATTGATTACCCCCTAGGAGCTAAAATGTTTCTGAAGAGCCAGTAATGTTCGCGCGCTGTGAGTGCCATTATACGGCAAATAGGTTAGAATGCTTTTATGTTATTGCCCAGTTATACTTCATTTACAAAGAGTACCATGCATTTAATTAGACACAGGCCTAGATAGCGTCTAGTTCCATGTTCAGAAACAAAACAGTGCTCTATTACGCAATAGTGTTGTCTCGCAGCCATAGCATAGAGTAGTCAGTAGATGTTTCAAATCAAGGAGCATCTTGAGTCTTAGTTGAGCCAAAAAGTAAAGTCACAGCTGCTTTTCTTCCAAACAAAGGTCAACAATTTATTAAGTTTATAATAAATTATGACATTTGTGTTTCTTTGTCTATTCTAACCTGTGGCCCGAGCACGCTGCCACGGGACAATTTTTGACATAGGGTCGGGACTATAATTCGTCTATTCCATATTCCAACGTTAGTATAAAGAACTAAGCTTTAAAATAAAAGTGTGCTTTGTGTGATTTGACTCCTTTTATTACCAAGCAACTTAATCCCCGAGTAGTGGCTGTTAATTTAATAATTTCATAACAATATTTGACACTAGTTCCCGTTTGACGTCATTTGACATCATAAGTCCCGTGGCAGCGTGCTCGGCCCACTAGGATACCCTGAGATACCTGAAGTACGGAAGAAATTATATTATTATTATTACTCGTACAGTATGGATCATTCATTGCAACTATTGTTATTGGTTACCAATTCTTTTTCAGTACCTGTAAATAAAGTCAAAGTTGTTGAATCAAATAACCGGGCAAAAGCATGTCGGACCATGCTCAGTGTAGGGTTTCGAAGCCGTTAAGTACTACGAGTACAAACACAAGAAAACAACAAGTAATAACTAATTTTCTATTTAAAGTCATGCCATCGTAGATGGATTTAGTAGTTATAAACGTATAAACACTTTAATAGCCTGTATCTCAAGAACCAATGATGCATATTTAGTTGTGATAGTTATAATTTCCATGTAAGATATTTTTCTGATTTTTGGCATTTATAGTTTTGGCTAATATTTATGAACCTTAATATTTTACAACCCAATAATAGTATTGACTATTGAAAGACCTATCCAACAACACCCCTCACCATGGAGAAAAAAAAAATCCCATTTTACTTGGTGAGGTAGTCAAGAAAAAAAATCTTCGAGATTATATTTTACCACTTTGTCGGCTTAAATAATATGTTATAATCATGCCAAATAACAGCTTTCTTATACTAATAGTGTCAAACTGCGGACTGACGGACAGAAGGACGGACATGGCATAATCGTTCCTACTTTCCTAGTTTGACTACAGAACCCTAGAAACGAAATTGATATATTGTGACGTAAAAAGTAAGGATTTATTTTAAAATGCTTTGACGTTATTGAGTATTAGATTATTTTCTACGTTATTGAGTATTAGGTATACCTAAAGTTTTTTAAATTACTAATTATATCTTATTTTTAGCAAAGAGACCCAAATAAAAGGTGTACCGCGAAGTAGAGTTCTTTACCTACTAGTATGAGTATTTCATTTTGGAAAGTTATAACTATACCTATATATTTTGGAGCGGTGTAGGGGCTTTGTTATCCCTAATGCTTACCTGTATTAAATAATTTTCATGTTTTTTCATGCGTAGTTCAAAACGAAGAAGTAACCCATTTGTCATTTGTCCGGATCTCTGTCTGTTTGTCAAAACCCTTTATCTCAAAAATGCGTCGAGGTATCAAGATAAAACTAAACTCCAATTCTTAGATTTATGGTCCCTTAAAGCTTTAAAAAATTCTAGCTTCTAAGTTAACACAATCAAAAAATGTGTACATTTATCCCGCATTTTTTGAACCGAAATAAATCAAAACCTGTTGACTAAGAATCGTTAAAATAGGAAAGAACCAAGGTCTTACAGCGCAAATAAATAAAATAATCCTAAACAGGTTAGTTTTTAGTTTTTAGGTATACATAGTTTTTTTTTAAAGGAGGGTATTTTTACAAAAAACATATACGTGCACAAATAAAAGTTGCACTTATCCAATATTTTTTACCTAAGATAAGTGTAAGTATGCCATATAAGCAACTGCAGAAGCAATTGCTAAGAAAAACAGCATTCACAGCATACAGACACAAAAATCGACTGAAGTTCACCATAAGGAATCGTAAAAAAATGAATTTAAAGGTTAACATACGGGTTTTACCCTGGAACTTCCCTTTAAAGTAAAGTGCATGGCCTAAGCCGAAAGTTTAAGAATGCATGGCTTCTGATGACACGAACGTGCTACGGTTATATTTCTCAGAACGCTATTTCATCGAAGTAAACCGGTTCGAAAAGGACAATTTGCAATTACGCCATTACTAGGAAATGGACAAATCGATAGGGGTTCATCGGCACCATAGGCATCATGAGGTAGAGGAGAACCCTCAGGAAGGGTGTCCGCCACACATTACGCCCCCTCCCCTCACCCTTAGACGGAATTCCAGGCAAACATTGCATCGCCCTCTATTCTTTATTTCACCTGCCGGCAGTAATTTATAGCATTTATTTCAGTTTCTGCGAAACGAATAAGGAATTTAGATGTACCTACCCCGGTAAAAATAACGCATGTTTTGTTACGGATTGATATTACACCGGTTCTGAACAAAGAAGGTCGATGACTAATAAGGTCACTTGCGCAACTGAATGAATAACTAATCATTTTCCTTAGAATCATGGATTGCTATTACCTGATAGTGTATTTCTTAAAACGGCTCCAGTAAAATGGTTTTAAAACTGAAGATACGAACACGAAACTTCCTTTCCAATTTTCTCTCAATGGCCATTAGGATGAGAAATGTAAAGTAGATTCCCGGACGAAGTCGAGATATGTGTTCGAAAAGAATGAAATTTCAAACTAAACTGGCGCGGCACCGAGACTCAGTCGAGGAAACGGCTTCAGGATGCAGACTTCCCGAAATTATTTGCATGTATCACACGACTCAGACTCTTCGATAGCATTACTCTATGAGCTGGCTTTTCCAATGCCCGTGACTGTCTCATGTCATGCTTTATAGATAGTAGTTTTTCTATGACTTACAGCCATTTAAACGAAAAAACTCTAAAACTAGATCGTCAAGGTTTGTACGTATTACAGCGAACAAATTGTAAACCTTTAACTTTATAGTATGCTTACGATTAGTGCAAAATTAATGACAGAGCACGATAGTTTGTCAACGAGGGACTCTAACAGCTATTTCAATATGACTTCGGAAATCCCGCTGTTGTGAAGGCGGAGAATACAAGTTCTGTAACAAAGTGAACCGGCCCCTAAAATACATCGTGAGTTAACATAGTGTCAACAGGTTACTTGAGTCGAGGACAGTCTATAATTTGGCCTGGATGCACTAAGTTGCGGTTAGTTCGGTGCCCCCTGTTCACCTACTCGTATAGCATCGTAACGAACTTTGAATTGCCCAGTATATTAAGCATAGACTTGATCGGTTTTTGAAAGTATAACTTTAATGATATTGCTTGTTGTTTCTGGTAATAAATACGGCCAAGCCAAGGGGTTTATTTTCGATTCAGTTTAGAGTTTATAACCGAAAATATACATAATTTTTGTCGTAGTTTCAGTTTTGACGAATGAAACGCTGAACAGACCTTTAAATATAATAAGTTCATGGACCCTCTGTAGGGTTATACCCATCTTCTAACCTATCCAACCCAGGTATATGGAAATTTTACCATAAACCTGGGTTGGATAGGTTGAAAGATGGGAATAACCCCCTCTGTACACCAATTTTCAACTCTGAACCTGTCTTCATGTTCTCCATATGGTGATTTGGTGTAGATACTCGTAAAACGTTATGATAATAATCATTAAATACTAAACCTACGTCTTAATAATGAGGCATCTTAAATTTTAATTTATAAACAACACGGGTTTTCTTATCAACTTGTTAGCCTCCGTCCATTACAGAAACTTATTTTCTTAGAGCTACCGAGCTAAACGTAAATTAAACATAAATTAAAAGGACTGTTTTGTTGGAGCAAGCCATATTTCCATATTAGGGGTGGGATCCCTGCAGGGGAACACAATTTCTTCTGTTAAAGCGATGGCGGCGGTTAGTCCAGTGCATTGTAGGTACATACACCAAGTCCATTAATTATCTTACACGGATTACTATTGACGAGAGATTCATTAAAACATGTGTTATAAGTAAATGGGTTTTTAAACTTTAATAAATTTATCTTTATAATAATAGCAGTGACATTTAAATATAAAATACCATCGTGTCTTATGTTATATGTACTTCTTAACACTGGAAAAGTGGAAAAATCAAATTTGTATAGTTCCTGGCGAGGCGCTGTTCTTATAATTTGCTCTGTATATTTGAAAGAACAGCCCTCGCTGTGGCATGCGTTTGTTCGTTGCATTCCTACTGAGTTCTCACCTTTATTTCTTTACTCTGGAACTCCTCTAGCGCAAGGTTTCTTGGGAATTCAGTATCTTATCAATTTTACAGTTTATCGTACATACCTATCTGCTTACTGCTTTCTGCATATTCTGCATAATCCAAACAAACTTTAGCTAGTCATTTTTCCTAAGATAAGTAAATTAAAATGAGAACACGGAATTAGAACACGGAATTAGAGGGAACAGACTGTGGAAGCAAGTCTAAAAATATAAAATAGAGTCCTAAGAAAAACAGGAAACTAATACGTACGGACAGAGAAGGCGGAGCGGCGCTTTAGTTATTAGTTTTCGTTGCCTAGCGTATTCCGTCCGAGGCCGAGATGCATGCGTGTAATTTAGGGTTGGTGGCTTGCGCAAGTCGTGTTGTCGTTGTCGCGAATACCTCTCCGGTGTAATATTGGGAAAAACTTGCGGGGCAGCGGATAGTTACGCGGGTCAAGTTAATGATATAGCCGCCATTTGCGGACGCGTCCCCGCTCCGAATTGCGACCGGGCACGTTAATGGCCACAGCTACAGCACTCTGAATATTTAAAGGACATTCGCTGAAATTACTACAAAAATAATGTCTCTTTGCTTGTACCGAATCACCCGAGTAACGGTTTAGAGACTGGCAATAAATATACGTGGAATCCTCTTCCTATTGCCTCTTTGCAGATTGCTTTTTCGGATTAAACATTTTCTGTCGCTTGAAACTTTGAAACCACAGTCGATCCGGGTCGATGTTTGAAGTCGGGTTGCGAAATGTTTTATCTAAGGGGGAAATCGATTTGTCATAGTGGGGAGCGTTTATCGGAGTCAGTTTCACGTGCGGCCGTGAGTAGTTTCAGTATAGCGAGCCTTTAAATGATAAATGAGGTTCGGTGATAGAGGAGCGGTGGCCGCGAAGTGCCGACAGAACGCCACGGCGCACGGCGCGCCGCGCAGACAACCGGCTACGTGCGCCGCATAATGCAGCGCTGCGTGCAAAATTCACAACTACCCCCTACCCATTTTACTTGCGCACATCTCTTTTGCTCTCATACAGTCGACTTTATACATTGCAACTTTATGGTATAGTACGCAGCGCCCGTTTCGAGTTTCCCGAACCATGTTAAAGGCTAACAAGGGGAACTTCTCCCGAATTTGTTTCGATAATTTATATGTCTCGGTAGTAATCAAGTTATTCGACAAGCAAACTTTTCAAGGTGTGTCGAGTCTCGGACCGAGTGTTTCGAAGTTCTTATGCATTCTGCAAAGTGCAAAAGTTTCCCCCACGCGTGGTGTGTCAGGCACGCGATGCATAATGCGACTCGACCTCCCCTAAGTTTTTCGCTTTGAAAATCTTCATTTTAATACTATTCCCTCAAACAAACGGGTAACGTGTAATTTTGTGTTTTGCAACTCTTTATGCAATTCTAACTCATTGGAGTTTTGGTAACGGGGGGTGCAAAGCCAGTTTATAATAATGTCACTTTTCCGTAATATGCGCTAGGCTTATAAGGGGTGTTTTACGTACTTTGTATATTGTTATTATTTTGGTTTTAGTTTCTCTTACTTACTTCATGTATGAATAAACGTCACAGGTGTTTAGAAATTATATTTTAAATTTAATTGATACCCAAATCATTTTGATATGGATATTTGGATCAATGTATTTTTTATGATTATTTACTTACTACGCTGAAAGTAGTACGAGCACGGTTTGTCAATAAAAATGTCATGACACATTACTCGTATAATTCTCTACAAAAATTTATATTGTTAACCGAGACAGAACAGTTTTTTTGTCTGAAAAGCTACCTACTGACTACCTACCAACTGATAGATGGATTATTATTTATACGTGGGAACGGTTTTACAGTTCAAATTAACAAAACATTCATGCATAATAAAATAACGAAATTCAATCTCCTATGCTGCTGACTTATTCACAGTAAAAACATGGAATTTGGACGTTACGTTTTTATACGCTGCAAATGCGTGCTATGGCCGGATCGCCGCAGTGGAATTTCAATCTAAAACCGTTTTATTAATTTAGTTTACTATGAAACCTGAAAAGCTGCAATTTAGAACCATGCTCGTTGACCTCTATACTTAGATGTAAATTTAACTACAGAAGCGATAAATGATACTATAATGTCAAATACAGATGGTCTAAAATTGTATGTGCTAAAATGTTTTGTTCGAAAATGTTGCGGAGCGGAGCTCCGTCGACTTCGCATCAGGGTCAGGGTTCATGTCATATGAATATTGTCTTTCCAGACATAACATCTGTAAAATGTCATAGAAAATAAAATAATAAAATGAGTGGTAACAATATTCGGAATAACAACGTCATACCAATAATACATTCAATAAAATAATGTTATTCCATACAATTTAAACAATTTTTCGACCAAACGATATGATACAATCAGTTACGGTTACAATTTGCAAAATTTAAATCATGTCATTCGACAAAACGTTGGTATGCCAAAAAAACATGTTGCTTTATTTGACGGGTCAATATCGGGTGGTCGAAAATTGTTTAACCTACTAAATAATGTTCGTCAAATACATCTCCACATAATAAAACACCGATTTCTTACAATCCGAAACACTTCCGGGCTGAAATACAATACCTACACATATGAAATAATACCTCAGTACGCCCCGAAATAACCATTTCCCGTCCTAAACCTCGTAACTCGCTCCATACGCCTGCAACGGGTAAGGAAGCTTTGTCTGCTGGCTTCTTATTAACGTGCATAAATATCAGCCGCCTCCCTCCCAATTTAGTGCCTACCTCCAGCAGAAACAAATCAACAGCCACATTATAAGTAAGTATATACAAAATTGTATTATGTGTGATATAAATCACGTGTGTCTCTAATTTATTTAGACTGTCCATTGACAATTAAAAGTTACGGGTCAAAATTACCTATTAAGTAAATAAAAATCTAAAATTAAAGCTAATTACTAAAACACATTTTTTCCACTTTGATCTACCCTTTGTGGTGAGAGTCGGAGAGTACCGACCAAAGATCAGTCGGACTTTTTAAAAATGAAATTTTGGTTAAAGGCCGTATTTTGGCGATTCCGAGGCCGCCAGCCAGTATTGCAAAAGAGTTTTAATAGTTATGTTAATTTAAAATTATAAAATAGTTGGGTTTATAGGTAAATTGATAGTTTATGTATTACATAGTCTGTAAGATATTTGTTAATATGGACCTTATTGGCCGAAATAAAGTTATTCTCTCTATTTTATTCTTTAATAATTCAAGTATTTTCATCACACATGCTCGGAAATGGTGTAATAACACGCAGGCGTATGGCAGTTATAGGCTATGGGTTTAGTTTTAAATAACCCACTAGTACATCATTTCAGACTAAAGAGGTGTAAAATCAGCCATGGTTTATTTCCTACATTCAAAACTTGGCTAAAAACCAATTTTACTGTATTTAAAACTTATACGGTATATTTATCTGCATTTTATATTTTACTATTATATCAGACATTTGCAATTATTTTCATTTTTTATATTGTCAATCGGTACAATCTGGCAGTAGAGCCTGTCAAGTTTGAAAACGAATGGCAGTTCTTAGCATTATCTGTGGAAGACTATATTGAAAAAAGTTTAGTTGACACGTCGTAACGTAAGACACCTTGACAATCTCTTTTAGCGAGTCGAGTGCCGATAATTTTTTGATTGTTGTTTTCTTAAATATTATATTTTTTGTTTCCTTGTAAATGTGATGAAAAACATTGTGTGCCCACGGCGTCGGGCTTCTAATACTCTCGTTAGTTGTCCCCTTCTTACTTCCCTTTGATGCACAATGTACTATTATATCTTTTGGTATGGACCACACAAAGAACGTAACATATATTTATTTATTTAAGTCGCATGGTTCTGCTTACCTTTGCGATTATCTCAATAAGTAATGGCTCCCATTTAAATGATTGGCACATTAACTTTTCGCCACTAATTACATCGTTATTATATTCATAATCATCAAGAAAATAAAAGTAATAATAGTTGGCTAGCCTGTAATGTGTACCTGTACCTATACGAGCATTTCCTTCTGCCTTTCTTCTGTACAATAGTCATTGATGCAACTGCCCATAATGGAGGGTTTTGAGACTCTTGTGACCAGGGAATGTAATAACCGGTTTTATTCAATACCTGTTTTTAAATTGACAAATAGTTACCGCAAAAAAATACCTATATTTGAATTAGAGGTATTATTGTCATTCCGCTTTTGTTTTTATCGCAATGTATACACTATTTACAGTATTAAATACCCGTTATCAATACTGCTATTCATTGCACCTGATAAGTAAGATCTCAATTAGACTGTAATTAACTGTAATTTCAGACTTGTCACGCGTCTAAGTTTTTTGTAATAACACCGAAAACATTTACAGAAACAAATAAACGAGTATATTGACACAGGTTTACTGGTTATGGTTTTTAGGGGTAAAGTATCAAAAAGAGGTATTTTGCTCAATTGGCTAAACCGATAATATACTTGAATACTGATATTCATTATACCGCTAATCAGAGCTTTAACGATATAATTAGCGAAATGCGGTAGTCAGAATACCGGTAACGATCCCTGCTTGTGACACTCGTACCTGATATTATGGTACTCGACTTCTATTATGTAACAATAATATAAATAACTATTTCACTGTCACTTTTAGCATCTCAAAAGGTACCTTCTCACAATAGCAAAGATCTGCGGACCATTTACTTGAGATTAGGATCATCGGTATTCTTGATACCATATCAAAAGTTAAATTTTAATATCGTGAACAAAAGATTTTCGGACTTGTTGGTGTTTCTCTAGCTCTGCCTACCCCATTCCGGGAATGAAGGCGTGATGTTGTATGCTCTGAAAGATTTTCAGTATTTTAGATTTTCTTTAAATAGTCATTACTTAATTATTTCGTCCGTGTGGTTGCCGGGTTAGAATAGTGCCACTCCATGTCTTCCCGTGGATGTCGTAAGAGGCGACTAAGGGAATAAAGGCTTGTAGTACTGTTAGGCGATGGGCTTGCAACCTGTCACTAATACACTAGTAAACTTCTTTTTGTGATGTATGGCTACTTTCATCACAAAACTGACAAAGTTAACGTTTTTTTGATTTTCCTTAACTAGGGTACACTTTATTTTGAAAATGCCCATTACTTTACCTTGAAAACGTATAATTCCCTTTAAATTACCTTAATCTTAATAAAATCTCGTTAGTATGAAAATGTTTAATAATTAAATAGTTACCTCCTAATTACGCAAATTCAGATCAAATGTTACAAATAAAAACTAAATAGAAAACTAAAACGATGGCAAATACTTAAAAGATATATTTCAAGGGTAGCAGGAGAGCTGGGTGTTTTGAGTTTTGACAATTGGTTTTAAAATCACTTTCCTCCCTAAGAACGGAAATTCCACTTTCATCCTTCTATTTTTTAAGTAGGTATGGTTATAATATAATATCAGTAAGGAAAAAAAATAGAGCCGAGATATGTATGTGGTATTACTAATTATAGTAGGAAAAAACTGTTTTGATAAAGTCTGGCAAACGAAAGCGTGACCTGCACGGCTAGCACATGACGGCGCGCGAGTTATGTCGCCCGCGAGATAGACTACCTATCCTTTTCTGACCGTTCTAATTAGACAATGACGGGTAGTCTATCTCGCGCGCGACGTAACTCGCGCGCCGTCGTGTGCTAGCCGTGCTGGACTTATATACTTACTTAATTAACAAATCATTTTTTTCCTACTATAATTTAGTAATACCACATGTATATTTTCTGAATTATCGCGCTTTCTCAGGTCACGCTTTCGTTTGCCAGACTCTACCTACCTTAATAATATAGTCATTAGAAAAAGTTCTGACAGATAAAAACGAGTAGTGGGTGTAGTAGTGGGTGTGGGTGTCTCAAAACCCTGAGTTTGTAAAAAATGTGGTTAACACGATTAAGAAGGTTTAAAATAACCTCCTTTTCTATTGGTAAAAGTCCTTGCACTCGACTACCAAACACCCTGTAATAGTAAGTAAAACTTTTTTTTTATATATAAGTAAGTGATAAAAATACCTACGAGACCTTAAACTTAAAGTTACTATATAAATCAGTTTACAATTAAGTAAAAAATAAACAAAGAATATCATACTTATTTATTTTATTTCATACAGAAGAGACCTACACCCGCAGTTTGCCTTTGGGCATTCTACTGATAAATAAATTAAAGTTACGGATCCGACATACGTAGGTACCTACTAATTGTATTTGTTTGAAACATTGAACCGGGAGTTACACAAAGTTTGAATAGTATTTTAGTAGATTTTATTATCTGAAACGGGTAATTTCCCCCGTACAAACACTCTGTTCATTCGAGCCCCAGCGCGCGCTAAATTTGAATTCATGTTACGAACAAGCTACATAAACCAATTACTGAGCAGAACCAATGGCGGCCGACGCGCGGGGCTCGCTCGGCGGCTCGGCACCACGCAACAATCGATAACTCACAATATGCCCGCTAGAGGGCAACGCCGTCCACGCCCGGTGCGCGCCCACACTACTCCTCCACGTTGCGCATCCTTGCATATAACCTTGTAATGGCGTTCAAAATTAAAGCGTTCAGAAATACGAACAAAAAATAATATTATTTATTGCGACTTCTAGTTAAAACATTCGTTTTATTCCGGTCTTTTTATTCTAATAAAGATTTGAAATTAATACATTGATATAATTATAAAATAGAGGGGTTTTTTTTTAAATATTGTTTTCTACGTCCATAAAATAAGTTTGTATATTTTTAAATACCTATTACTCCATTCATGACTTGATTCTTAAAAAAAACTAAACTCGTTTTTAGCTGTAAATAAAACCTTAGCGCACAAATTGACGCTCTCTCAAAGTTATAGCGGGCGGAACTCTCAGTCAGCTGCTGCTTTAGCTTGCTGTTTCGTGTCGCGCTTCTTGTCCGCTTTCAATGTTTTCTGTTTTATTTTGTTATTATTTAGTGATGCAAACCTGTTTTTTAACGAATATTTATTAAATTGCAATACCGTGTAAGAAACTGTGTGGTAGTACAGTGCTTTTGGCTTCCGGACTGCAGAAAACACGAGGTAAACGCCTTACTATTTTTGTTTGTCGTGAACATAACCTCTCTGACATCACTTACGATGCTCAATTTCAGTCATTTAGCTTTTCTTGGAACCTCTAGGGATAGATAAGAGGTTAGAGGAATACGAGGAAGGTATATTTTAACTGTATTTGATGTTATTTGAGTCTATAAAGTGTAATTTTTGAGTCGATACTGCTAAGTAGCCTCTCCCATTGTTACGATAGCGCTGTAGAGTCGAGCCTTTCTTTGGTGAAATGGTCTTGCGACCGATATTTGGACGCAAATGTGTTGTAATGGTGTCGGGTACCGATTCTAAGCTCGCCGTGTCGATCAGAAAGCGCTATGCGAGTATTGCCGGAACTAAGCTAAGCGCAGACAAAGTGATTCACCAATTTACCATCACAATGTGCTCGTTAATGTTGGTGACGATGGTATAAGACAATAGCGGGCACGAGGGGACGGATTACTGTTTTTGCGCACACTAAACTAGATTTGTTATGAGTGAATTAGGCCTTATAAAATGAGGATTTCGTTTCGTTGGATGGAGAGAGCTACGTACCTACCTAGCATACCTTCCTAACTTGCACCTATTGTCATGATAGGTAGGTATGTGACGTAATAAGTAACCTCTGCTGATTTGAAATTTGAAAATTTGAATATTAATGCCAATATTAAGTAGGAAACAAGTTGGTAATTCAGTTATAAAAAAAAGAGACGCCTGTAAAATACTTCATTTACGAAGTTAGTGCCGCAGATAATGAATATGAATATTCGCCCGATTTAGGCGTTGTTATCATTTGTGACCACAGTTAAACTAGGGAGGTACTACTTACTTAGACCAGTATCCCTTAATCCATTGTAACTAGGTAATTTTCTAAATAGATAGTTAAATCCAGACAAAGATAGAGCACATTATGACAAACTAAACTAGGTAGGTCTGTACATTTCCCTTTAAAAAAAATACTTATTAAAAAAAAGGAAACGTACATACCTAGTTTTTTATAATAACTAGATACCTACAATATATAAAAAAATCGTGGAAATCAGACTTGATTTAGGAGGTTGAGAGACGTTATCGCCTGGAGCAAAATTTGTAGGTATGGTTTTTTTTGACATTTTTGCGATTTAAGCGTCATTTCACCATCCTCTTAACGTATAACTAAGAGGTCCACTAGATACCTACTTCGCCTCGTAACGCCCAAACCCCCTTTAAACCAGCCCCCTATTTGACAATGACACGTGACAGGAGACATTTCAGTGTACATGGCACAGCTTTACTATATACATATTGTGCCCTTGTAGCGGCTGGACGGAAGTCCGGATTTTGACGAGCACGGTGTGACAAGGCTTCATACCTATAGGGATTTCAAAAATATTTAAATCACTAGCTGTTTCCCGCGAATCCGTCCACGTAGAAGTCGGTTGTCGCTATTCCCTCAGGAACCCTCCAATTTTTCCCTTAAAAAGTACCCTGTGTATACCTACTTCCCCGGGACTAAAGGTACCTACCTATCTCCATACCAAATTTTATCAAAGTCGGTTCTGCGGTTATTCGTAAAAGCGTAACAAACAGACAGACATATTTTCACAATATAACATTAGTAAGATATTATTATAGATTAGTATGGATGGTTACGGTTACCTATATGTATTTATTTACCTACTCGATACATTAACTCAAGTTTTAAACCTAATCACTGTAGGCATGTAGGTACTTACCTAATTTTTACTGTATGTTGTTGTACTTACCTATTTTTTATGTCAATAAGCCATACTTTGCCTGATAAAACCTACAACTTATTAAGTAACATGGCCGTGCTATGAGCGTTCCAGACCTGACCAGTTCCAGGCAGTGAGACAATGATATGCTTACTCATAAATACATATAATAAATACGTTGCATAGGTTAAGGTGGGTACTAATTAGAGCAGCCTCGGGTTGAGGCACGCACGGCTCACCCATTTTGCTCAAATTCTTATGCGCTCACGCGCTGTGCGCGAGCAGCGGGCGAGCGGCGCGCGGCGAGCCGTCGAGAGTTGGTCTTTTGACCGTACTCAAAGGCGCCTCGGTGTGCGTGCCTCGCGTAATTTTGACGTGTATCCGAGCGTGCCGCCGGTGCCGCGGGAAGAACGACAAGTTCTAACTTGTCTGTGGGTGAGACGCGTACAAATTTGATAAATTTGCTGAACCGTTCCACCACCGAGGCGATTTCTTCTTCTTTTTGTTGATAATTTGGTGAATTATGATAAACGCAGCCGCGGCTGTCATCGTACCCGACGCCATTTTGAAATGACGGCTCGCGTTAAGCACGCTGCCTCACCCGCGCATGTTAATGTGCAACCATTTGGCACGCGAGCAGCTCGCCGCGCGGGGCGAGCATGCCTCAGGCTGGGCCGCTCAGATTCGTACCCAGCTTAAAGGAAACATCCAATTCTTCGTAGGCAGATTCACTACCAACTACGAACTGTCAGTTTACCTAGTCCTGTAAAATGACGACTTTAATTTTACAGGGGGGTTATCATGAGCTAGCTTTGCAGTTCTGTTTACGGTCAGCGTAAAGGACAGAGCTATGGCGGTTATATAGCTCTGTCCTTTTCTCTGAGCGTAAACAGAACTGCAAAGCTAGCTCATGATAACCCTCCAGGACCAAGTAAACTGGTAGTTTATGTATGTTTTTATTATTAAATCCGTAATTGTAAAAAAAATAGCAACTGTATTGAAACGAGGTTATCCTTATTTAAATAATATGAGTGTAAGCTCCAAGTCTTAAGACCGAGACACGACCTTCGCAGAACGAATGAAACCAGATAACTTTAATCTAGAACAAAATAACAAAATACAAATTATTTTGCGGTCTCCAAAGGATGCGTTAAAGTTAAGACTGCTTTAAAAACAAGTTTTGTGACCTTAAAATTCGACTAGCACTATTATCAATAGTGTTAAGAATCAACCGTTCTCAATGTTTTCGCAAGAAAAATGGGGACATCCAGACTTGACCTTTTTGGAGTGCACTTCTATAAAGTTATAAAAAAATCATTACATGCGCCGACGAGGGGCCCATTGTTCTAGTGATAAACAAATGACCTAAACTAACCACTAAGAAACCAAGGCCGCAAATATTTTATTAAGCAAGGGCGGATTTTGAATTCAGTTCAGGGGAGGGTCACCAACGACTCCCAAAAATACTGTCTGGATTCCTTCCCCCCTTATTCGTAAATGCGCAATTTAGGTAGTTTATATAGAGAGTGCCAACAAAAACAGTGGCTAACCTTACAGGGTTGGATAGCTCAGCTCAAGAGTGTCTGAAATATGATAAATCATGTTTAGTAAAAGTCGCACTAAAACGGAGATAAGTATCTCACCTTTTCAAAATTTTGTAACAGCTGTACCCTGGCACACTATTTTCAATGCCACGACCACAATTACAATTTTTCAGTTTCTTTTGCTGTCACAGAAAGCGAAAAAAAATGTTTTAAGACCCTTTTAACAAAATCAATAAATATTCTGCAGTTTTTTTAATTTTCAATTCAAATTTAAATTTAGGAATTAGTATTTCTTTTGGCAAGTTTGACATGAAAGCCTCTAGTGCTGCTTTCTCATTATCCTTTTTCCTGTTTAATGGAGATTCTAAAATGATATAACTCATTATCAAACTGTTGAATTAAAAAAACACTTTTAAGTTAAATGGTTTTAAATATCTTAAAAGACAGTTGTAAAATACAATAAAACTTACATTTTCTTAAATTTAAAGCCAGTGCTCAAATTACTTGCCCCCAGCCCAGGCTCGACTGCATTTCATAAACGGCCTTTTGAGTACGGAGGCCACTATCACCCTGTATGATTTGTCCTTATCAGTTATCAGTCATTGAGACAATTTTATTTGACAGAAAGGAACAAAGAAAGTTAAGTTCATTTTGCGTTTATGAATAATGCTGTTAGTTTTTACATATTACTCATATGCGCCCTCGCTATCAAGCCGAAAAAATATAGAATATGAAAAACGAAGATAGAAATGACTTACCTAAGCGTTTTTATTGGAAGGCGCCGCCGCACTGCGCTGTCTCTGCCTTCAGTGCGTTTGCGGCTTTAGGATCATTATTTTGCTTATAACTTCGTATACAATATTTGCCATTAAATGATTTACCTATGTAATTTTATATGCATAATTCCCAAATTCTATTTTTTTTCGGTTGTATAGAGTTCAAATCGGCTAGAACAGGAGCTTGATAGTGGTAACTAGGAGCAACAGTCGCCCAGGTGAAGAACTATAGATTACTTGTCTTGTAGTCCCCCGACCATTCATACTTCGGCTCTTGAGCCTCTTGGTTTATAAATCCTGAAAGGGAAAAACATTCAGTTTATGGCAATCGGGAAATATTTCCGGTTTATTCTTTTTTGTCGATTATAATATAAATAATGTAAAGCAATATTTGTCGTTTGAACTCTGACAAATCAAAGTCACATAAATTCAGTTCGGTGCATCAACATGGAAAAATCTGCATACCCCTAAATATGGTGGCTAATGGTTATTCGAAAACGCTGTTAAATGCAGATGAGTGGCTGCATAACGTTTGCAAATGTCGACTTTTGCCGAAATTGTCCGTCTCGCCGGCCATATTCCGTTTAATGTCGCAATACTGTGAGCGTCGGCGGGCGGCCGCGACCGGCCGCTCGCATGCATTTACATACATTAATGTGAACGCAACACATGCATGCACCTCGGTACCAATGTGTGTACGTTGCGAATTAACTGTAATTGAGCCATTCGGATAGCGGCTAGCGCTCTGCTGCCTTCAGAATCCTGTTCTGAAACTGTTGTCCTCCCTCATAAACTGGCTACCGTGGGTATAAATTACCAAAATGAATAGATTGTTTACGTAAAAAACTCAATTCATCTTTTTAAACAAATTAACCGCTTGACTGCTAGTTAATGCCTTTATACAATCTCATCAAACGCATTTGAAGTGCAAATCCTGTAAGCAATTTTCCTTCTTCTGGTACCTACAGTTCATAAAAATGGTGGTTTTTATTGCAAGTAACGCGTTTTTCCTCATGAAATAATTGTGTTTTTTTGGAAAGTGCGTCCTTTTCATCGTTGAATCGTATAATCAAAAGGCAACGCACTGAGATATTCATCTTCACCCCTTCCGGAGGAACAAACAGGGGTGTCGGAATTTTGTTATTAGCGATACTGAGGGTGTAGGTGCCGCTTCCGTCGCACACCTGATTGATAGCGCTTCTTTCTAGCTTGGGCCGAGCTTGTAATCGAGCCATTAATAAACTTTACTGCCTCCAAGTTTATCCTGTGGGCTCGTTATTTGCTTAATGGGCTGGCAAACGGCTCGGGTACGAGACACCTGTGCTAGCCCGCTCATTGTATTCACTAATTGATGTATTGATGAAGACGTTTGCGAGGTGAAAGTTTTCGCCCTGGCCGACCGAGAGCCTGCGCTCCGTGTGTACGGCTAGACGCACTTTCTGCGCTCGCTGAAGTTGGACTGTCGCCAGCAGAAGTCAAGAGTCACGGCCTGTTAATTGTTCAACCAATCAACGGTGACAAATTGAAGTGATTGAGAAACTATTTTGTTACTGACATGGAAACACTGGTTCTTTTTTGCTTTACACTGTTGAGTCAGTTGGACTACCTCTCGGGTTATCGTTAAACGTAATGAAACAACTTGCCTTCAACTTATATATTTGTTAAGAATTTGCTTTTATTAAATAAATAATGTGCTTTCTTAATCTTTGTACTGATATGAACGTAACGTTTATAAATGAAGATTTTTGCCGAAATTGTTCATCTTGCCGGCCATTTTCTGTTTAACGTCGCATATGTAATACGTAATACGTTTCGTTCAATTCTTAATTAAATGAAAAATTGAATATTACTTACTTTTAAGAGGTAACTCAATTTTATTAACGATTTTAGTACCAAACTAATAATAAACAAGTAATAATTTAACTTAGTTTCCATACCTGTTATCCGCTAGTGTTCCGGGCTAATGTCACTCGAGGCTTGACAAAGCGACTGTTGGCACGGAGAGGCTTTGCTCACAGCTAAATAAACAACGCGAGGGAAAGGGTCTTGATAAAAACTCTAAAGTTTCAGTAATTTTATACTAAAGTTTATTATGTTGACTATGCTTTATAGTGTGGCATTGTATTTTTGAATTAAACTAAAACAAACATATTTGCTCTGGCGTATAATAAGGAGTTTCGGTATGCAAGTTATTTCAGCTACATTATCAGGTTTGGTGGATAGTACTGGAGTTGCACGTGTTTAAGTTTGAATTTGGATGAGATATTAGGTACCAAAAAAAAAACATGGATAGGTGTGTTGTGACTCAGTGGTACTCGTGAGGCTGTCCGCAGGAAAGTGGCCTAAACACATGGTTGAAATCATTGTGATTCGTGTATTCTCTACAAGTTCTAGGTTTTAGTTTGTCCACTTTTGATTGTAATTTCTGACTCATATCATATAAACTGTTAAAAAGCCAAATATATAAACTTTCAGACTTGTTGCAGTAAATTAAAGTCAATAGCATAAAGACGCGTCTCTATTTATGAGGAAACACTCGGCATCGGGCGGCTATAGGCGGCTTAACTTGACAGAATGTAAACTGCGTCAAGACTAGGGACTTGCGGCGTCGTCGTAAAAAGGGCAAAGCAATAATTGCGGTGGTGAGCGACCTAGAGGCTCGCTATCCGAAGCTTCCTTCCTCCCGCCCTGTGATTGAAAGTTGACATTGAGCGCGGGGTGGCGCCAGGTACGGCCCTCGCGCTGCTATTTTCGACCCCGCAACCTATCGCGCCGGCGATCGGCCTCGCAGAAACTTGCCGTTTTAATCGCGTGAATATGGCTTAGCGTTTGCAAATGCGCACACAACAAAACTTTCATGTTCCACCACAAATTAGAGTCTTGTTTGCATTATTTTGGTGCAATTACAGTCAAAGCCATATATTTTGCATAGTTTTGTATACAGTAGAAACTTGAAACAAAGAAGCTATTCAGAAATTAATCAAAATGTTGTTCTAACAAGCGTAGCCTTGTTCAATGTGCCGGATGTTGTTCAGGGATTAGCACTGAATTTGACACTGAAACTAAACTGGAGATGGCTTTTGACGCGGTCGCGGCAGCGGCCGAGCGGCACTCGAACTGGGTCAACGCCTCCTGACAAAAGGTGCGGCGTCAGATAGGCGACGTTTCCCGCCGCCCAGCTGCCGCCGGGCCCTCCTAAAACAAAGAACAATGAAATATGTCTCATTTATTTACGTTTACCGCATTCCTTTTTTTTTCCGCGCGCTCCCAATGTATAGATAATCATTAGGCGTCGTTTGCTCGGCACCCTTTAATGTGTTTGCATGCTCGACAATTTGATACCACGCCTGTTTGCACTGTTGCCGTTTTGCCTTCCCGATTAGGGTCGCGTTCGGGCTCCATATTTATTAGAGCTCAGGACTCGTAACACGACTTTCATTTTATACGGCTATAACACTCTTACAGCACCTATACCTCAACATACGTATATGCGATAGAGGGTTTATACTTTCCCTTTCACGGGTTTCATTTTGCACAAATGAATTGAAAGTGGTTTAGGAATAAAACATACATAATATTTAAAATATGTGTGGCTTAGATGACGAACCAGAACAGTTTTTTTTCATGACAATGGAGCCTTGAATGTAGCGTAACTGGATAGCGGTGTATTATAGCGGTGGTGGCCGGCGTAGGACTACGCTATATCCTACTGAACGGGTGGGAGGCGGAAGGATGTGTCACTCACGCCACGCTGATGTCTGCCTGCCTTCAGTTCAGAGCTGAGCGAGCTTCCGACCTGGCCTCCGACACCGACACTATTTCACATCACAAAAATAGTTTACTATTTCGCAATACACTCTTTTAATTGAAAGACTTGTTTTATCAAATCAACATTTTACTATAGGATTTCGTAAATAAGATTATTGTGTCATTCGCCGCTGATCATAAAATTAATACAAATCTCTTGGTAAAGCAAACGAAAAAAACTAAGGCCCGTATCGATAAACTCGACTTGAGTTTGATGCCCGTCACAAGATGCGTCACAAGACTGAGCTTTAATTAATAAACATATTTCAAGTCGTGAAATGTAATCCTTGTATCAGACGAGGCGGCTAGTTGTATGGGGATCTAATCCTGATCCTGAGTATGGTCTTTTGGTGACTTGAGATAATCTCAACACCCGAAAACATGGCGGACGCACTGCAAAATAGTCGAACATATGGTTTCTTTTTATCAGATTAATCGGTTTAAGAATAATAAAGTGTCATTTATAAAATTTAAGAGGCAAAATTTGACATCGAAAACGTATAACTTTAAAAATTATTATACTTAAATCGAAGTTTTGACTTTGCCGCCATATAAAACTGCCTTCAAAAATTGTGTGCTGTTAATGTGAAACTATTATAGATGCTAGATAATTTATATTAGGTATAAAGATATCGGAAACAGACCGACCAAGCCGGCGACACAATAGTTCCCTAAGTATAATGTTTGTGTTTAACAATAATGCGCAATCCGGAGGCGCGAAAAATTTACCTCCCATCCACGGGCTCATTTCACGTAAGTACAATTTACATTTATTTTATAGTACAGTGCACTCAAATACTAAGCCAGTGAATGTCTTGTTATGTAAGAAATATTGATACTAAAATCCTACCAATATTTTATCATATCAGTATGTAGGTACCTAGCCAGACCTACCCATCCAACTTGCATCCAATCCTATTTCAACAATCTTAACCCGATTTAAATCGCATCCACAATATGTCTAATATTTGTATTTGCTGCCGTATAGAAAACCAATAAAGCTCATTTAATACTTTGTCAACGATAGATTAATATAAACTTTATACTATAAGACCTTATAGTAACTAAACATTTCGTGAAACGGGTTGCTAAAGTAGAGAGGAGGGGGCGTTTCGTGTTTTTGTTTTGTTGACAAATTGATTGACAATGACATGTCAGACAAAGACAAGGTAGGCATCGTTTAATTACGAAGGTATTGTAATAAAAACTGAGTGATTTCTTTAAAAACGTATACACACAATCAACTAGTACTTAATAACAATTTCGGGTCCTGACATAAACGCAGAACAAAAAGGAGCACTATAGATACCTAGGTATGTGAAAAATAATCGTGAACCACCCGAAGAATCTTGTTTCTATCATTTGTGATTAGATAGTAAGTTTAACTTTAATTCGTTTTGTAGGTTGTCGCCAGTCCAATAATGGGAAACTTGGATAACATGGCGAGGTTCGCCGGAAATAATCAAGGATGCAATAAAGGGATTTGGATATTTTGAGAAGTCAGTGTTCACGAATCTCAGTAGCGGCCCTACGCAGTTGAAGACTATGGCAATTCGCTTGCCAGTTGCTAAACAAACTCGAAGTATACTCATGTCTTTGTAAACTTATTTATAGGTTAGAAATTTGTTTACATTGTGTCATCATGTCTTGTCTTGTTCTACATGAAAGAGGTACTTACGTGTAAGTAAAGTTGTTGATTAGTTCTATGGGACAAAACATTAATACTCGTATGAATAATTAATAATATTAGACATGTCATTTTTATTACCTAGTTTTTTCAAAGCGCTTGTGGTTGGCAACCCTTAAGTCCAATACCTATGTTCAAATAATGAATTGTCAAGTGATTAAACATTATTGGTCTACTATCAAAGCTCTACATGATAATTACAAAGAGTAGAAAAGAGGGTAAACTCAGCTTAAAACTTGAGAATATTAAAATAATGTTTGAAATATTGCTCGTAGAAAGTTAAAATATTTTGTTTAGGTTAACATGATCTTGATATTATTAATTGAATGAACTAGCCTCAACCTAGTCTGATGTGTTGAGAAACTAAGTACAAAATATTTTGTACTTATTGCAGCTATGAAACAATAGAATGCAGCAAATCAGATACAAATAAAATAAGGTAGTGAGTTGATTTTAAAACCTGTAAATTTTGTGTTTTATTTATAAATTAAAATTGCTACATGATAATAGTAGTTTTATTTATTGGTAAAGACATTTTGGGTCCCATTATGCTTGAAATTTCATACAAATTATAGGTACTCTGACATTATTTAACTCAGCATAATGAAAGTATTTGGATCCTACATAGGTATGTACCAAAGGTAACCATAACAGGCTCTCTGAACTCTATATCTTTTCTAGCAGCCTCAAAGTGATTATGGAATACAGAAAGGCTGCTTTGTATGTGGCAGAGCAATAAAACAATGTTATTTGATTCTCACATATATATTTACTTTTTAAACCCAAAATCAACAAGGATCCAGGGTAATGGTATTGGTTGATGGTGTTGTGGTGTTTATATTGTAATTATGAATTTTAATGTTTTTAGTTCATACACTGAGGCCCTTTCAGATCAGTGTTCTCTGATTTTATATATCAGTGGGACCATGGTGTACCTACTTAAATTTATTTGTTTAAACATCAAACTTTCTGATATTAAATGTCTGTAAACTTGAATTTATAAACATTAATCTCTATCCTCGTCAGCCTAGAATCAAGTTTGATGTTATAAATTTTAGTTTAGTTATTTAAAATTTGACAGCACTGATCTGAACTGGTCCACCTGTGACATGATAACTTCCACTTGCCGAGCCATTGGCTGAGTTGTTTGATCAATAGTTAACAAAAGTAATGGTTAAATTTCGAAAATTTTACACATTTCCTTGAGATTTTACCATTAGTTATGATTTTTAACAATTAGTTTAACTACAATTCAAACAGGGGCCTTTTGCATATAAAATAATAGCTTATATTATAAGCGGAAATCTCTTTCCCACAGTATGTAAAAAGAGACTTGCACTTGTATTACAAATTACAAGCTTTTATGAAACAGGCCTCAGGCCCTAACTTTTAACTTGAGAGGAACAAGTCCAGTGTCACACTGACAAGTGGCCTAATGGAATATGTGTATGTATGTAAACATTTTATTGTACAAGGAAAAGAGATAATAATTACATAATAGAGAAAAATAAAGCATAGATTTCTTCCATTAGTGCATGGATTATTATTGTTAATTGTAGGTATAATGACAAAAATATGGTTTTATTTGCTGAACAGTTAGCACAAGTTCCTGCGACTCGTTTGTCACTTGGTAACCCTCCACCTAGTCTATAAACAAACAAAAACCAATAAATAAGGGACAACTGAGAAAATACAACTTGTGCTAACCAGTTATAAAATATGCAAAAATAAAACATTCAGGTAAACTGTAGTTGAATTTTAATTGAGAAAATAATAATTATTTAATAAAGTTATCAATAACACATTAAACACCAGTTTTCCAGGGGACGGCAGACCATAGATCTGAAAATAACAAAAATAATAAGTGTAATGAAATCCTACCTGTTTTACACACTTTATTAACTGTTTAGAAATTATGTTAGTTTGATCTTTTAATTTATATTTAATACTAAAAGTTTAAAAAATACATGCATATTTTAACAACAATAATGCACATAAACTGTCTGAATAATTATGTCAAAACTATCTTTGATAAACAACATTCAAATAAGAATTTGTCTAGTAAGTCTTGGTGATCATAAATATAGCCTTGATCATATTTAACCAATACACTGAGGCAGTTTGAGGACTGATTAATAATAGATTCCTAATAACTTAAGGCTGTAGGCAAATTGGCAGCTTAAGAATATTACCTCCTTCAATATCCTGATAAAAGGGAAACAGTGCAAATTATGCATTTGGCTTCTTCCCCTGTAGCGGCTTTCATTTTTCATCTCAAGCAGAAGGAATTCTTCCAGGCTCCAGCCCTCGATATGCTTGCTGTAGGGGTTGACCTTCAGGATACGTTTGATTTTTTTAATAGGTAGGTACATCATCAGCCAGGTAGGTTGGTGCCGAGTTGGATTCGAGAAGCTGCACCTTTGTCGTTGGTGTTCTCGGCCCCCGTCAGGGCCGGGGAGACAGATCGGGGTGTCGCCCCTTTCAGTGGTGTCCACATATGGCGTCAATTTGAACATATTTAATCCCTTTTCGTATGTTTGTGAGCCGCGCGACGTCTTCCAGTTAGGAGGCTCCTAATCCTAACGGCGCGGCGACAGTCAGCCTGCGGTGAGAGGAGAAGGCGTCGGTAGCTACACTTTTTAACTTGTATAATGCTTAAATACCAATGATTATACATGTACATAGTCAATGTTAAAGACCCAATTCACTTAAAAAAACTTATAGTTATAACCTGTAAGTAAACTACTGTCAATAGAACAATAACTAAAGAAATTCCCGCTACGCACGTTTCGTTTTTTCAATTTAATTTCACTGGGAGTTTTTGAAATATTTAGAAATTTTACGTACATACGTGATCATCTTTAAGCGGAAAACTAGTTAAAAGAAATACTTTTAAAATAATGACTTGCTATGTCAATTTACTTTAGAAATATGGATTTATTATGGTTTAAGTATCTTAACTTTGTCAAGTTTAAACGCAAAATAATTTATTTTTAGGAACCATGCAGATCCAAAACGTTTCGTTGGTCGATCAAAAAATGATAGTGCTAGCCGTGCAGGGATTGAAATGCGCTTCTAACATAAGATCATCTCAATGGAGAGCTTCTCAAAAAATCGACGACAGGAATAAAGTCACAGCTTGCTTTTATTTCAAAAATTACTGTTTCAGGATGCCGAAAAAAACAATCTAAACCTTAAACGCAGTTTTAAAATTTTAACATGTTTTGATTATATAAACTGTTCAAAATAATGTATTGCGTTTTATATTCTTTTTTTTTTACATTTTCTCCTAAATCGTATTAATGAAACTCAATTCTGTTTTCTATGCATGTTCCCTATTTCGGGCTGCCGAAAAAGCCATCAAACGTTTGTGTCCATGACAAAAGACGCAAAGACGAGATGATTTAGGTTGTCGTGGATATCTTAGGTACATGCGATATACGTATTGCGAAGCTTGCGTAATATATAATATAGTCGATATGGTAATATCTAACGGAACGATACGACTTTGAATTAGATGCACTCAACTTAGTTTTCGTGGATAAAGTTATCAACGACGATAATAATTTCGCTTTATCGTTGGAAGCAATGTTTACCGGTTTCTTAGGTTTTTTTGGTAAGTATATAATAGTGCCACGATAAATGCCAGATGCAAAATAACTTGCTTATAGATTCGTCGTTCTTGCCAGGTTGCCACTAACTGAAATGCCAAAGACCATTACGTTATTTTTATTAGGTTAAAAATGGGTCAGCCTTTTTCTTAAGGTGCCCGAAACATTTGATGGTTCATCCTATGCTTATATTACTTGAGCAGCGGTTTGCCTGAAGAACTACGGAGGGATATCGTGCACCGAGCCCTAATGCGGTGCCTCACGCGACGCCGACTTTGCCACCACCGTCCCAGTCGTCGTAATATTTTGTTCGCTAAGTTCCTAGATTTTGAGAACTACCCTGAGAGGTAAGATGCGGCAAGTGGAGTATGCTCTATAGTTTCGAAATACTGCACGAGGTTTATGGGAAAAAATATCTACTTACTATTTAACATATATTGTTTTTAACATTACACCTTAATTCCCAAAGTGGGCTAGGCAGAGCTACAGAAGTATGTCTGTAGCTCTGCCTAGCCCTGGGACTCTAAGAAGCCTTGTTGATAATTCTGTAACCACATTTTGCACAAGTATTAGGTTAGGTTGCAAGCCCATCGCCTAGCAGTACTACTATTTAACAATATAACTAATTATGGAACAAAACTATTAAGTAAGCAAAGTGGTTCATCTTAATCTGGTCTGGCATGAATCTAAGCAAGAAATAAGTATCTAGTAGGTACTAGGTATGTAGTTTTCAGATTCTTTGTAAGAGTCCAGATATACTTATTTAAGACTTTTCATAAAACGCAATTTACAGGTGTAGTGATTTTTACTCGACTGCCGAAAAGCAGAGTAAATTATTTTAAAAATAAATTAATGGTTCTCTGTTTTAGAAGTTGAATAGATAACTCGATTTCAATAAAGGTTATGTCGATAGATTTGTCGTAGCGTCGCGAATGTCACGTACCTAGTATAAAAATTACGGAATTTCAAAATATAGTTACCTACATTGATTAATAAACATCGACACAGAATTTATGCATTCGTATTTTTATAGCTTGCATTTTATTAGACTTTTCGTAAAAGTTTAATGTAATGGCATACGCGGCGTAACACTATTCACACACAAATTATTCGTGTCTCAAACTAAAGTTACGTGTAACATGTTATTTTACAAGGGGTGTTGAAACATTTTAAGAGACTTAACTGCTAATTCGAATTGCTTGTCATTGTTTTAATATTTGAAGAATCATAAAACAGGCGCGTGTTAGAGAAAATGATTAGTTTCCGTTATTATTTAGCTACCGTAAATATTTCTTATGAGGATAACTTTAAGGTCCAATATTAATCTCCGGTATGTCTTGGTTTCAGGTATTCAACGATTTCACGCGACTTCAAAAGTCTGTAGGTAAGTCTTATGCCTCCGATGTGCTACTAAATAAATTGTGAAATGTCATGTCTAGAGCTGAAACAGATTTTAGCAGTAAAACGAACATGAGCCCGATTATACCAATTACGACGCAATTGTGAAATGACGCAATGACACTGCCTTTCACTCCAAAAAATATTCGCATTCAGGTTTTCATTACTAAACATGACCAATTCACGTTCGGTTTATGTTTAAAAAGTTTTTCGCGGCATATTCGGGCAAATAGTTTTACGTTGACCATTTTGACTTTTATTTTATTTTTCGTTTATTTTCCCTTGTGCGGCCGTAAAACGTACCTGGGCTCGCTCGCGGGGAATAACACAGCGGGCTCGCGAAAAATTTATTATTGAGACCTTTTCGCCCGAGCTCCATCGACAGACATTGCGAAGGCGAAAGTTATGAATGACACATGTTTTGAAATATTACCTGTAGTGAACTACCCCCTGAGAAGAAAATTTCATAGGATGAAAAGTTTATTTGTCGTGAAATATGTGAGAGTTTTATGAGACCGGGAGACTACTACAATGCTACGGATCAAGCAATTTACTTACTTTTCGGGCTGTATTGCAGAGTAATAAGGCTTGAAGGTTATATTTCGCAGAATAAAAGATGTTAAGGTGCGACAAATTGGATGAGAAAACTTTCTTATTCGAATTTGAGCACCTACTTTGTCCCGACGAGATGTTTCATGTATGTGACCTTTTTACCACTTCTCTCGAGCAATTCATGAGTACTGTTTGATCCCGTAAAACCCAACGATGTTTACTATTGAGAAGAGTTATAAAATCAATGTTTGAAATTCAAATAAAGTCGCTGCGCGTAACAGATGGCAGGAAATCGAGCATTAAATTGATTGATTCTTAATACCGAGCCGATTAGAACACAATGAATGGAAATACGCCAACTGTGTCGCCGAAACCTAAATAAGAACATCGTTGAAACTCGGGTACGGCCGATCAATAATTCAGGATTCATATGCGTATGAGCATTGTTCAAGATGGTTTATGTACCTGCTACACTTACCTTTATATATGCAGCAAGCTGATTATTCACATGTTTAAGCAACTATGTGCCATGATATAAGCAGACTGAATATTAATAGTATGAATGTTTTATTTTCGTACAACAAGGTAACGAGGCTGTTTTGTTTTATGTTTAAATGGTTTTTATCAAATAATTATGTATTAATTATATGGACAAATTAGTAGCGAAATAAAGCACAAATGAGCAAATACGATGACGACCGTTAGTCTAGTTGGTAGCGACCCTGCCTACGATGCTAGCGGTTCTGGGTTCGGAGTCTTGAATGTTTTCTATGTATTTGGGTCGTTCTTCTTTTTTACCGACAATACATCGTCATTTTTCTATATTTTGCGTTTTACAACTATTGATAATTATGGTTTTAATTTTTGATTTTAAAATACGTTGCGTGATTTTTTATTTGGACTAATTAATGATTATTTCGGTGGCGATAATGTTTTTTTCTTTATGGTGGTTTTTCAGAATAAACTGTGACATAGTGGCCGTTTTCAGAGGAGACTAAATTTTGTATTACCACTCTGTCACGCGATTTTATGAAAAACAAACTTATAAAAAAAATACTGGATAGAGAAAGTGAAAGATTATTTAGTACATATACATGAATAAATGTTTGGACGTATATTCAAACACTAAAACATAAATAATCAATACTCTAACTGATAACGTATGGTAAAATGAGGACAGGCATTGTCGGTAAAAAAGAAGAATGACCCATTTAAGTATTTATTTCTCTACATACGTATGTTAATCGTTGTCTAGTACCCTATGTATATATAGTACAAGCTTAGAGCTTGGTTTGGCTCTAGTTCAATTTGTGTAAAAATGTATGTAGGTATGTATTTTATGTAAACTCTTTATTGCACAAACAAAGGATAACAAAGTATAAAACGAAACAGAAACACAAAAGGTATGTACAAAGGCGAAGTTATCCCTTTAAGGGATCTCTTCCAGTTAACCTTTGAGCGATTGAGAGAGAAATAAAACGGCGGATGGCTAAACGTACGAGCCCCAATGCAAAAGAGTTCGTCAAGTCATAGATTGTTAAGTATATGAATCTTATATCAACTCGTTTTATTTCTAGAAAGGCATTAGCAGCAAACGATTTATACAATATTATACTCCATAAATACAACGTTGCTTTTACACTATTGCACAATAAATCCATTATAAGAAAAAAAAACCTATATATATTAATTCATATTATGGTTTCGCAAAACAGTTCGGCAGGTTCTTAATTGATGCAAAATAGTTCGTACATGCCTAACGTTAAGCCTCTTTAATTTTATTACTCAAAAAAATAAACAAGATTTAAATAAATTAGGAACCCATTGTCATTTAACATGTCATATAAGTACATATATAAGTACATACCCCAAGTATTTTTCATTATTATAAGTTATTAATTAGAGCAACATGGGCCGCGGAAAACCAGTCACAGAAGAAGTCAGGAAAATTATAATTTCCAGTAGTGAGAGTGGAAAATCTACCAACCAAATCGCCAGAGATTTATTACTGCCAAGATCTACTGTCCAGTCAATCATTGAGCATCGCAAGAAACACGGCACAATTTCGTGTTTGAAGAAGTCGGGTCGACCGCGTATGACGAGTGCCGCTGAAAACCGTGTTTTAAAGAAAATTATCAAACAAAACCGCCGTGCTCGTGCGGGGGAACTTACCGTAAAATGGCGTGATATGATCCAGAAAGACGTTTCAGTGGATACCTGCAAAAGGGTTCTCAAAAGAATGGTATATGGTTTTTACACGGCCAAGGAAAAACCTTTACTAACGGAGTTACAGAAAAAGAAGAGCCTGAAATTCGCTCGCGAGCACTCAAACTGGACTACTGAGCAATGGCGTCAAATAATATGGAGTGATGAATCGAAATTCGAAGTAACTGTCGGGGAAGAACGGAAAAAAAAAAAATCGAAAGAAAGACGAAGCATTCATCAAAGACTGCATTAAGAGAAAAGTGAAGTTTCCTGGGTCTGTGATGATATGGGGTTGCATGTCGGCACAAGGGGTAGGCCGCCTGCATTTTGTAGAAGGGACGGTTAATGCAGTGAAATACCAGGACATTTTGAAAACAAGTTTAATGCCATCTATTCCAAGCTTGAAATATGAAAATGTCTACCCTTTTCAACAAGACGGGGCTTCTTGCCATACTGCGAAAACCACGAAGACTTGGAGTCTAAAGGAATCCCCACTATGGAGTGGCCGTCGAATAGTCCAGATTTGTCACCCATTGAAACATTGTGGTGGAAAATGAAAAAAAAATACGCAAGTTTCCATCGAGGTCAAAAAGTGATTTAAAAGAGAAAATAGTCGCTGTCTGGGAGTCTATAACCCCAAAAGAGTGTGAAGAGTTGGTAGAGACGATGCCATTGAGAATCAAGGCTGTTCTTAAGAGTAAAGGCGAGACAACTAAGTGGTAGGCGAACTATTTTGCATACTCAAGATCGATAGCCGAACTATTATGCGTTGTCGTTGATAGAAAAATTGTATTTTTTTTATTTAAATACAGAAATAATTTTAATTTGTATTATGTAGGAAATAAATTGATTAATTTTACAATACTTCTTTTTATTTCTTGCATCCATGATATTAAAATTACTAACTAGATTTGACTTTGAAAAAAAGTTACTTTCAATTTTAAATAGTAGCCGAATTCTTTTGCATCGGGGCTCGTACAATTAAAGATACAGTAGATAAAGATTAAAATAGCAATTAAATACGTATATACATATAAATGTAATAAATAGGATTGATAAGCAAATAAGTATATACTAGTATTGTCCCGTGGTTTTTATTTTCTATTTATATTGTTGATTTAAATAAGATTGTTTGCTCGTAATTGGCAAGCACAAGATTCTAACTTCCTGACATGTAAGAAACCATGCCATGTAAGTATAGAACTCAGTATGAGAATTTAAAAAATATTAATTTATGGCCTAAAAAAGTCGAACCCGGGGCCGCTAGCTTCGTAGGCAGGGTCGCTACCAACTAGGCTAACCGCTTCGTCAAATATGATTTATCAATTATGACATTTTAATGATTACCTTGTTAGCCAAGGCTATTCGTTGTCGAGAGAAATAAGCACCAACCCGCCCCGGTCCTCACCTCTGCTGTCCGGGCCCTCGGGACCTCTGACACAATGAGAAAATTGTTGCATGGAGTGGTGACCGTTTTATTTTATTTTTTTCCTCCAATTATGAAATTTCGCGGGCATCGCGACGCGACGCGAGCCACCTGCCATGCCCCGTGAGGGTATTCTCCCGAGGCCGGCAGGTCGCTACTGTTTTGTTCCTGCTTACTAGGGAAAGTTCTAATTTCACTTTTACTTTCATAGCTTGGATCTGGAATAAAGGGTGTTAACATATTTTTTAACTAGGTGCACACGTATCATAAGTCCTCTGAAATACGTTCAGAACCCTTTGGCATTGACCAGCATTACAAAATTCAATTTAGTTTTCTACGGTGGTGTGGTCGTGGGGATGGCTGTACTGGCGGCTGTAACGTAATGTTCTTATTACGATATTAAATTGATAAAGTTACGAGTTTCAAATTTGGAACATCTTCCAAAAACAACTTAAATTGATTAGTATCAATTGAAATTAAAATTTAGTCAATACTAAACTAAGCACCTTTAGATATGTTACAGGTAGCACTGGTAGCGATGCAGGTGATTTGCCTTCGGATTCTGAACCTTGCTTGCTTGCTTTTAATATGTATGTAGATAAAACAATATACGCAACTGTATATAATAATTAGGCATTCTTTTAAAACACTTGTGTCGTCTTATTAATTATAGAACTCGCATTTGGTTCACACTCGTATTTTAAGACCCATCCTTATATTAAAAGGAACTGTTATTTACCACTGACAGAGTAACTCTTTGAGTATAAGTAGGTACTATACTTATACAGGAAACCGTATTAACATGCAGACGTTTATCTCCTCAATTTTGAACCGATGAACTTTTTTGGTGCCGTACCACGTAAATAAACTAAAATAATTATCCAAGGTGCACTAATACATATAATGTCGAGCAGACGTCAATAGCTAAATCTGCAAAGGTCAGACGTTTATAAAGACAAGGGTTGCTCTTGATTTGAAGTGTCGTTAATAATAATATTGAACATCGAGGCAAGTAAATGATTGTCAGAATATCTTCATTGTTATTTGGGTAGAATAATTTGTCGCGTTTGTTTAATATCATGAAAAACCTTTAGTTTATTACTTAGGACAATATGTAGTAAATCACAGTTTTCATTCTAAGGATGAAGTAGCTTGTATCAAAATTTTGAATTATCTAATCTAATTTTTGTCAGCTATTGAATACAAGTATCGTGTCTTTAACCCGAAAAGTACTACTGTTTGGTAAGGAATACACACATCGATTTCAGTGAGTCACTTTAAAAACAAAGTTGTGTGCTATCAATGAAAAACGCAGTGTACTCGTATCTATCGATCGACAAAGCGCAAGGCACGTAATTAAAGAGTCTGGAATGGTTATTAAAATGATCGAGCTCTGTTTTCCCGCTGCTGAGTGGTCTGACTCACCGGCTAGTTCGCAGAACCCGCAACCCTTCGGCGGGGGTGCGTTCGCTAATGACAGGCCGACGACAACCAGCGACTGTCCGCCGCCAGAAACTAAACCTGACCACGTGCAAAACTACACCCTTCAAACCACACCAGTAAACTCCAATTCCGCAAACTACGCTACCCCCATCCCCGGCGATTTGGTGCGTGTTTGTATGCAGCCTTTCAATCGGTTCTGTTATTTTGATAAATATGCATGAAGTCGCGAAACCGGCGACGCGGGTAACATAAAACGCCATAGTGAAAATTTAATGATATTTCCTGGTAGCCCGTAATGAGTCATGTCCGTCGAAGGGTTAATTTTGAATGCGTGACGTGATATTTTTTGCAACGTCTTACTCGCGAGGGTTGTTATTGATAACGTCATTGTTATAATGTCGGGCAATTATGCCCACCCTATTTAATTACGTAAGGCACTTTATGAAAAATATGTTTCATTTGTTTTAATTTTTCATTGCAAGTTTGTTGTTTATACCTCGCCCTTTTTTAATTAAACTTTACAAGACGCTTCGAGTTGGAATGGTAAAAATACTTTCTGTACGAATTTCATTAATCGTCAAGATTTAACCGTAAACTAGCGTAAATTGGCTTTAACCATGCCTTTGACAATTCTTAGGAAACCTCACACGTAATATAGTAACTGATTAGATTCGGGAGTGTATTCGGTCTAAATCCAACCCCTTAGTGACTTGCTCAGGCTCCTTTATTAATTACTTATATACTAGCAAGCTGTAAACAGAAGGCTCTATTTTGGAACTTGCTTGTTGTGTGCCCTTACTGTTCTATTTATAGTTCCGCCTGTAGCTTTCGCAGAACTTCAACTACGAAACAAGATAGAAGTGTCATATATAAACGTGCATATGGACATTAATTATCTAGTACAATACCTAATTGAAAATCTGACAAACAGTTATTTATTTACGAACTCTTCTGGTTCTGTACGAAAATTATTTAACTGCACTCACTTGAAGGCACAAAATAATCTCAATTGAAGTAAATCACAGAGACATTAGGAAATAAAACATAATTTAACTTAATACTCGTTTATAACGTTCGTATGTTCTGACGAGGCAACTTGAACTCGCTGGTTAATAATTCGTACGTCGAGTTGTAAAGCGAGTTTGTGAGGAGTACTACCACCTGATTATGAAGTCACGTGGCAACAGGTTCTCCACTGGGCTTACTTATCGTAGACCCACCAAATTTGGACTCGTTAGTTTGGTCTTGATAAGCAGATTACTGCAAAACTAAGTTCAGTCGACAGCAAAAGATTCCCTTGATTTGATTGTCAAGAAGACTTCAATTGTACTTCTATTTAACATATGGAAAGGTTGGTTTAGCATTTATTTAACCAAACTTACGAGATCGGTCGGTGGTCTGAGTTACTTAGTCTTTTATATTTTACCTTTACAAAAATGGAACTTGACATTGGCATATGCACCGCAAAGCTGATTATAATCTGCCATTCTACATTCACTTATTTTGAGCCTTGGCCCACGCTGCGTGATTCAGAAATATATAGCATTCTATCGACCAATGAGGATGATGAAAGTACCTAGGTATTGTGCACCCAGTCCGGTTTGGCTTGTGATTCAAGAAAGTCACGACTTTTAATCCGTGTCAAACTGTATGCAAGGCTAACCAAACGACTCGATTCGTGTCTAGTAAAGGTAGTAAATGAGACTGGAGATACTATCCGACTTATTCATAAACGCACAACAGTCAAGTAAGCGTGCTATCTTTCGTCGAGACATATTAATTTGGCAAAGCAATATTTTACTAAATTTACTGTAGTTTAATAATTGGGGGTTAATTTGATGCAAAAAAGTAGGTAGGTAAGTAAGTCAATATGATTATAAATGTGAAAGTCACTCTGTCTGTCTGTTGGTTACGCTTTCACGGATAAACCTCTGAACCGATTTAGGTGTGATATGAAGATAGTTTGAGTCCCGGGGTACATAGGGTACTTTGTATCCCTAAAACTTGGACGGTTCCTGTGGGAATAGTGATAAATGACTTCTACGCGGACGGAGTCGCAGGAAACAGCTAGTATTATGAATTAACAGCTAGTATTCATTCATAATGTGTTTAAATCTTTTTGAAGTGGGTAAGTTATAAATCGCATAAAGCTTTTGCGAAAGTCAAACCACACAGATTTTAGTAAAATTTTAATATTAAGTTAAAAACAACCAGCAAAATCGGTCCTTGTAGCGGCGTCTTGGCGGACGACTTGAGTGCAAGGGCTCTTTCGCAAACTGGTTTGTTAGCGTATGCTGTTGCAGCGCTCCCGCCCCTGCCCCCGCTGTCGCCCGCCCGATTGTACATTTAGAGTCAGGCTCTCAGGCTTTTGGCAGCCTTCATTTAGAGCCATAAACTCATGTCTTTATTACGTTAAGTTAATACAGACGTCGAGTTAAGATATTAATACTTATAATTTTACGTTTATATTACTATTTTGGCAATTTCGAGTTTATATTTTTGCATAAAGCACTCTTAACAATAAATCGTAACAATAATGTTTTCTCCTTACTCGTATTTATAGAACACTAACTTCTGCTCGTGACTTCATCCGCGTAGATTTATATTATCATTTTTCCCTCGGGTTTTTTTTTCCGGGATGAAAATAACCTATGTATTACTAATCGAGGGCAGCTACCTCCTTTCCAAATTTCATACAAATCCGTCCAGCCGATGCAGCGTGAAAGAGTAACAAACGTATAAACTGTCGCATTTATAATATTACCTTGTAGGATTAAGAGGAAACTAAGCAGATATCATGCTTATTATTTAAAATACCCGTGAATCCCAAACAAAGGGTAAAAAGCCGTTTTATCCGTACCCTGTACTTCTATCTTAATGTTTACAGACGGTTGCACAGGTAGATATTGTAGGTATACATATACCTACTGTGTGCGTCACCGATATCCATCTGCGTTGTCGTTGAACATGACGTGACGTGATAGCCTGTAATGTGTCGATTTTGCTCATTACTCGGTCTTGTTTATTTTGAACACAATATCTTTACATCGGTTTATTCTCAATTGAAATGGTGCTTTCCGTTTCGTAAATTTCAATGTTATCATCAGTTAAAAGCTGACTACCTATATGATACGCGCGTCTTTTAAAACCAATTTAAAATTCTATTCTTACACGTCTGTTTGTTAGTAGTAGGTACAAGTCTTTGAACGTTAGGATTAAATAGTAAAGCATCTTATAATATAATACAATTGTTCCTCTCTTACCCCTGTCTCCACGCCTCGCACCTTCCGTTTTCCGCTCTTCTCGGTTTGGCTATTAATGATCAGAGTCTAAACTATACTACAGTTACTGTAACCCTAGTGAAAATTAATACGAAAATACGCAAAGCTCGTAAAAAAGGTAGTGTACTAAATCACTAAAACAGAGTAGGTATACAAGAATTACTAGACATATACCGCTTTTCACTTTAAATCAAATTCAAATTTAAAATTCAAAATATGTACCTATTTGCTTAACACGGTTGATGACATTATATTATAAACAATGGATCTTTCCATTTGTTCTGCCGTTAGGCGTGAATACTTGTGTGTTATACAGGGTTTATTTTTATTATTTACATTTAATTACATTTCCAGAATAAGAATAATTTAACTTATTATCCTTTATATTAACAATTTATAATAATTAACTACTACATTTCCTTATAGTAATAAAAAAACTTGTTTTAGTCCTATTTTTCTAACATAGATTCATTGATTGAGTAGCAAGCGAAGTTAGTTTTAGTAACCTCAGAAGTTTGGTATCCTTTTTCAATAGGGCCGCCGTTATCAGTATTTATACATAATATATTATGTATTACAATCTAAGTTCGGTTAATATTTCCGCCGCGGCGTGTCTTAATATGGACTCAATTTTATTGTAAGTTTTCAAGGTGACGATGACACAGAATTAAACATTTTTCATTCTTAAGGCCACTGATGAATGTTTTAAGAACTAACAAGACGTAGTGTAAAGTAATCATTTATGAAAACATGTCTGATTATATAACGTTATGCCATGTGTTACTCGATCATAATACGGTTACGCACTTCGGCTTTTGTACTGCCAGATGTATTTAAACAACTGCCATTCCTAAGATCATGTCACGAACTCGCTTAAATTAGAATTCTTAAGTAGTTCCGGTTGCCGAAATTTCAATTACTTGACGCAATTTTTTATTAATTTAGAACCTAGAATAGATCTTTTACACGTGCTTATGCTAAATTTGATTTAAAGCTCTGCTACCTAATTTGTTAAGCTTACTTTGTTTATAGGTAAATTAATTATAAACTCCGCAATTTTAATGAACCAACCTTAATGTCACACTTGCGGAGCGTTCATTAGTTCCAGACTTCTGGCTCCATTTCTAATGTCAGAAGCGCATAATGCATATCTAATTTAACATTAAGTCAGTTCTGTGTATTAGCAGCGTGGATTACGCGATACAGTTTACGTAGACAGGTGAAAAGGATACAGAGTAGGCATGTGGAGGTGCGCGGGCGGTGCAAACTCTATTCGCGAGACTCCAGCGCAACCGCTCGGCCGGAGAAAGTGCACCGCGACTGCTCCACTTTCCACCTCAGACAGGCGTTATATTTCAATATAATACAAGCTACACATTATGTTATGCTAAGATAACTTAAGAATAGATAACGACTTGCTCCGAATGTACAATTCTGTGGCGAACAATAACTGTACCTCGTCGTATTATTGATCACGTGTTGTGTTACATGATACTCTTGACATTACTACGCGATATTATGTTAAAAGGTAAAGCAGAAATCCTTGGTTGTGGTCTGATAAGAGTGTTGATATCAATTGCATTAGTGGCAACTCAGATCGGTATCTATGAGCACGTTACTGCCAATGAACTGGAATTGCATAACGTTTAAGTAGCAGCTCTGTACACACTGGCGAAGTAATTTGGTACTGTAATTTGCGAAGTTTCTTGTTACTATTAAGTAAGAGATTACGAAGTAGGTACTTCTGTTTGACAGCCGTTCGCTGGATAGTTTTAATGTGCGTACGGCGCCCGAAGTCTGCCTGAGCCACGACATGATCATGAATTTGCTTGTTTTATTGCGTTCGTACAATTTATTCATATGTTTGCTATAAATTTACTCATAATACGGCTTCAAGATAAATTATTTTGTCTTTATATATAATAATTATGAATTGTCGTAAAACACCTTAAATCTCATCTATCTCGTGATTAAAAAGTCAAGGATATCAATACTATAAATACGTATGATTAAGGCTTAATTGGAATAGAGAATTAGGTACGTTAAAGCACACGATAAAGTCCCGTTTTTCTAAAATTGATATTCGGTATTTGGGCTTTTCATTAACTGTATCTATTGGGTGTCATATTAGCTAGATTATTTCAACGTTGAATTGCTAATGCGAGCTCTAGAGGCATAAGTAAATGCAGAGAACGCTCAATAACTTTGTTTAGAAAACATCCGCCGTCGTTTGTAGAGTAAAGCTCTTTTATACAGAGTTTATTGTAATATCCAGTTAGCCTGAAAGATTAGTTTCATGCATTTTTCTGTTGGTAAAATTAGCAAGTTACTTGGTAAGTGCGCGCTATATTGTGGCGGCCGCATTTTTAATGCATTTTTGTTAGAATTCGATATTGCTAACGCGCAAGTGAACACCGATCTTTCTTGCCACAGAAGCTCGCCTAATGAGTGCGGGTAACTCGTGCCATTCTAACCAAATCGCAAGCAAAGTGTCTCCTGCCTTATGCCCACGGGGTACCCAAAGGTTGTCCAAGGGTCGCGAGCTTATGGCCGGTTTAATCGCGCGGCGCCGGTGCGCCTGCAAGCCTCCAATGGACCCATTTGCATGCGGCTCGTGGGCGAGGTCCGCCTACCCACGGTAACACGGATCGTAAATTCTGTCCTTTACTTGCAAGGAGGGTTTTTTTTTTCAGAGAAACAGATGCCCATTTTTCCGTAAGGGCTAATTTATTGGATGTTGCGGCAGAAGCTATAAAAGTCTTCGAATTAAAAGTCAGCGTCCGGAATGTGAACGCTGACCTCTTTGCGAAAGTGGGTGGGAAAACTCGATTTTTATTCGTACCTGACGACGTCTTTGGGAAAGTTGGAACTTTCGTTTCTGTTTTGCTTAATTAAGTTTTCGTGGTTATTGCTAAAGTTTTTTTAGCCTTTCGCAACCGTAGTCCATTCTAAAATGACGTTGTTATATTGTATTTGAAAGTTGTCTGTTATAATAATTTAATGGAGTTCATAAACGAAGTAACGAGCCCGGGTTCGATACGATCGAAAAGACTATTCGCAGCATCGGCCCGATCCACTTTCTAGTTAACGGGCGCCATTGTTAGCCTCCTCTAATACATCCAATGCAAATGTCATTCTTCGTTGAAATTACTTATTGGAAAATGGGATCCAAGGGGGATTATTTTTGAAAAGTGACGCCGGACTCTTTTATAAACGGGAAAAATAATGTTATGACTTAAAATAGATGCTATGTCTGCATTTAATGTTTGTTTTTTCTTGATTCTGATAAATAAAGTTCTTTAACTATGATTGGTTGTTTTTTACTATTTAAAAAAACACCTTTAGTTGTTATTGATTAGGTTTGCATCATGCTATGCTGAGTGGGCCCCTATTGGCGTCAGGGTGCAATACCACCAATGTACTGTAAAATTTCTTATGTTTAAGTTAATTAAGTTGGTGGAGGTGCGCTTTTGATTCCAATAAAATATTTTTCTTTCTTTCTTTCTTTCTATAATATTAAAATTAATAAAATGAGTATGTTTATTATTTTGTGTTAATGAACACATCATATTCTTAGAAAATACCGGTGTGGTTGGTTACCTATTAGTTACTTTGGTCGATGTTGCAATAACTGCACTGACTCATACTTTTGGCTATTACGGCGCCAAGGCTAAGTGAGCCACTGCATATTGGCCGAGTTAAATAGTTTCCACTGCTATCAAATTGCAGTATTAAACAAGATTGTAACTTGCTCTGCGTTGAAATTAGGACCTTTGCAAACAGTTTGCAAGTCGCTTATTTAATTGTACCTATAGCTGTTTCAATTATTTGATATTACATTTAGTTTAATGGTCACTCTGTTATTGGTGCTTAAACTTCCTGGGGCGTTTCAATCTAACTTGTGTAAGAATTACAAATTGGGTAGCATACAAGATAATTCAATGCCAAGCTACTTAAGTGGTTGCAAACAAAGAACGAAACCCTTAAAACAGAGTCACCAACCGCGACGAGGAGACTCACTCGATTACTCAGCGTGTAATTTTGTTCCAAAGCCCAGACTTGAGAAATAAGTCTATCGATAAATATTTATAGAATCGTTGTCAGACGCCTCGCAACAATGCCCACGATCCATAGCTAAATGTGTTGCTGTCTGGATATTACGATTACTAAATCATCCTTATAAAATATCAATAAATCAAATTAAGTGTAGTTAATTATTTATTTCAGAGTATAATTGACTTCCGACTTGGCATTGTGTTGTGTTGTTTCCGTAAGACCATTTAAGGTGTTTAAATGCGGTACACATCAGTTCAATTTAAACAATCCGGTGTATGGTTAGAAAAAAAAACGCTTAACTAATTCAGTTTAAAATGTAATCATGTCCAGGTGACATCTTACTCCTATATTGTGATCATATTGTTGAAGTTATAGCATCTCTTCCTGTCAAGACAGTAAGAGTTGTAACAAAGTCATCAACATGGTAACGATAAAGAAGCAGTATAAGCTAATAAAATGTAGCCTAAAGGCCATTTATTGAAATGGCGATGATAAAAAAAAACAGCTTCGATATTGTTACAACCCAAAAAAATTATCGATTTAAAGTTTTGAGTAAAATCTGTACACTTGTACCTCTTTGTGCTAACAAGAAATATATGGATTTTTCGGTAACAAAACAAAATGTTTTTTTATTGTCTGAAATGATAGTGAGCAACTTCGCACCAAAGGACCAATTTTTACGCAAATTGGAAAAAACATTTTTTTTTCAATTGTTCCAATTCTTTATTTTATTTTTCAAAACTAAAACAATTTAAGAATTTTATTGAGTCCTTGTCTTCTAACTGGCACGACTTTTCTATATCCGAGCATTTAAAAATTAAACGAAAGTACGTTTGTAACATATTAAAACGAAAGTACGCTTGTATGGGGACGCGAGCTTCTTAACAATGACCTCGCCATTTTTCGTTATGAAGCATTACCAAAGGTTTTTACTTATGCTCAGTCATTTTCGCAATCATTAAGTTAATTTCAGGTCCAGTTACTTTTAAGAGCCTAAATTTAATGCTTTCGCAAACAGATTAGTTGGCATGCAATTAGAGAGCTGGGCTTGTGGTGCCTGCTAAGTGCCACCCGCCGGATTACGCCTTCGTGTTTGCTCACCGTCGAAGTGGACGTTTAGCGATCGCCTCACTAATACGCTTTGTTCGTTTATCGATAGATGAATCATTGATTGGTCTAAACTCGAAACCGACCTACTCAGGTGATATCACTTAGGTATTACAAACGAATAGCGCTAGATTTGGACAGCACCTGTGCCGTTGAATTTTTTGTTTTGATTTTCGATAGGCAGAATTAAGTGTTTAACAGATTTTAAACCGATTTCTACTTCGATTCTAGTCTAAATTTCACCAAAAATTCATGTAAGGTTGTCGGAGGTACGTTAGCTTTCAAGCATGTGTGTAATGAATTGGAGGAAATAAGTTTATTTATATCATCATGGAGCTCAAGTGCTGCACATGCCAGACTAAATGTGACTAATTACTCGCATACATAGCCATACAGGTCGTCATTAAGTTGTGTTTAAGAGTCAATCACCTTGCAGCGGCGGGGGCGAGCACGTGGGTTCGTTGCCAATGAACTTGAAAACAGTGACAAATGTCGCGCGCTAATATTGGTAATCCAGCCTGATAACTAAACAATCATTTTTAACCGACTTCACAAAAAGGGTTATTCCGCTCTCCCAAACTTATCCAACCCAGGTATATGGAAATTTTGCCATATACATGGGTTGGATAGGTTGGAAAATGGGAATAACCCAAAAAAGAAGGATGTTTTTATTTCATTGGTGGTTCCCACTTACACAAAAACCGCTGGACCTATTAAAATGGTTTTTTGTTCGATTCGGTATACTTTCTAGTTGGTCCCATTTCCAGCACGTTAAGATCTGATGATGGGAACTTGAAAATCGAGGGAAGTCCTCAAATATTATAGGAATAAATATACCTACGTGGATGACGTAACAGTATTATATGATCACTAAAAGGTATGATTAAAGTAAATGTTTTAAAAAATTAAAAACCGTCTTAAAAGCAGGAAATAATTTATTTTAAAATGATACGTAACTAATAGGTCAGTTCAACTGAAGTCGGCGTCTCACTATATTTTAACCAAAAGCCGAATTAATTTGGACTGAACTATTACCTCATTTAAAAAAAAGTTATTTCCAGCGGTCCTGGGTTCAAATCCCGGTAAGGGCAGATATTTGTGTGATGATCGCGAGTATTTGTTCCTGAGTCTTGGATGTTTTCTATGTATTTAAGTATGTATTTGTCTGTATACCTAAGTACGTTTATCGTTGTCTAGTACCCATAGTACCTACAAGCTTAGAGCTTAGTTTGGGACTAGGTCAATCGGTGTGAGATTGTCCCCTGATACCTATACCTATTTACATGCTGTGATACCTATGATAACACATGTAGTAAAATAGTAGATTGTACAAACAAGGCATAAAACACCATTTTATCCAAGACTTATGGTATTCATCCGAGCCGGTAGGCGAGGGTGGATAATTAAGACCGAGTTATACACTCTTTAGCGGTTTTTTTTAAATATTTATATCGATGTTAATGTGAAAGTGTAAATTCTGGTTTTACAAAATTGTACTGGATTAAGTCGTTTAATGTAGAATTTTGTTTCTTGAAATGAGTAAATTTTTAGTTGTTGCGTCCAATGAGACAATAAAGGCGCTGATTTATCTCAAACGTCGGTTATTTGCATCCGTAAGAGGATTTTTTTAGCGAGGAGAATACGGGCGTGCGTTGTTAAGCAAACACTAAAATGGAAAAGAAATAGCCATCCAAGTTAGCTGCGCGATGACTAAACTTTATTCCAGACAACAATGCAATGCTGAAAAAGTACGTCAATGTGTCGCGCAATGACGTATCTGGGGTAGATGATGTGTCTTAATTAGATAGGATTCTTTCAGTTAGGTAATTTACGCAAATTTATCTATTTTCATTAGTTGGATGGAAACCATAATATGGTACAAATTATGTACCTACCTACTACAGTTGCTTTTGACGGCTGGTATTGTAAGTTACATGACTAATTTATTGGTTTCTACACCCTGTAAATAAATTGTTAGTTTGTATAATTTCGCAAATGAAGTCGACTGTGACTTAAGTTTAATCGTGACGAATTCAAGGATACGTAAAAAAACGTAAATTTATATGATATTCGTGGCATCCATTTACCAGTAGCACGCGAATTTTACGGCTGTTACGGACACGCACTCCATACGACATAAACGTCAAATTATTAAAATTCTGGCTGTTTATGAACGCCCGACTTGTGGGGAAATGTGAAAATTGGAAAAGTTTTTACTTTTAACCTTACATACTATTTACAAGGAGGTTAATATATGGAATATTTCATTCTTGGATGGACTGAAGCAAGGTATTTTGTCGAATTAGTTAGTCAGCATTGTGAAATATTATCATCAACCTCAAAGCACTAATCCCCTTTTTTAGGAGTTTGGGTACCTACTGGGTGATTTTGGAGTCATGATCAGGAATGACCAAAAGTGAATAAGATGGTCATACTGAACAACCTTTCCAATGGGACCAACCACGAAATCGCCAAAAAAACCCAGCTGTTCCATACATTAACTCTCAATTAATTCACCGTTAATGTATGGAACAGCTGTTTTTTTTTGGCGATTTCGGGGTTGGTCCCATCGGAAAGGTTGTTCAGTATGACCATCTTATTCACTTTTGGCCATTCCTGATCATGACTCCAAAATCACCCAGTATACGCTTTGACCATGCAAATCCTACGGCGAAATAATACATCTTGGAAAAATTGTTAAACACTTGACTAAAAATCGTGTTTTTTATAGATTACTGCCCAATTTGGGCGCAAGTTAATTGTTAGGCGTGGGCGCGGCGACGATTCGGTTGTTCATCCACTTGGTCTTGTTTATCGATTAGTTAAGAATCCGCGCCCATGGGCCAACTTATGTCATTTGGCTGGGAGTCAAGGACGGCGCTCGGCGCGGCGGTGCCGGCCCGGCCTTATTTGGCGATTGGTGGGCGCCAGTTTTACGACTTTGCCTTTTTCCTACGACCCGTTTCTATGTTGGCTTCACTTTAGATAATACATCTGTAAATGAGAGTGTAGACAGACGAAACATTGACCTTTGTCAATTTCGTCTTGTTCACTCTATGTCAAGGGTAATAATATAACAAGACAGTTGCCTGCCATTTACACGATTGCTTACTTTATACACAAAACCAGAGCCCATTTTTCATTGTCATTGTTTAACCGACAAAAGAATAAACTGTTCTATTTGCACGGGCTTTTTTCATCGTGCTGTTAGGAGGGTAGCGCAACATTCGGAAATATTAACCATTCGTGACGGTACCGGGCCCTGTTGGCTGGAAAAATGGAACGTGACATTTTAAATTTGGCGCAAAGCTCGCGACATTAATCTGGCGCGTCGTCGCCCTCGCCCAGGCCGTGCGTGGCCTAATCCGCGCGCTCCCCGAACGACCCGGGAAGATGGAAAAATCTCGAAAGACTCACATCAAATTACCAGCTTTAAAGCGTACTGAATTCCCCTGGGCCCTAGGTGACACACCTTGCCTTTCACGACGGCCCCTAAATAACGCTCCGTGTCCTTCGGGAAGTTCGGAAGGTTCGGGCGCGCACGTGCTTTTGTCATACTTTTGTCGAGTTTTACGTACGACGTGCCGCGCACATCGATTGAGTTCTGAAAACGCGTGCTCATACAACTTTGCTAATTCTTGTTTTAAAGTTTTTAAGGGAGTACAAAAGTTTGGGCCCTCTTTACGGGCCCCAAAACATCCACCCTGTACATTTTAAATTTGCCAAATTCTTTACCGTTTTTCGTGTTAAACTAGTTAGTTAACTGCTCACCCAAATGTTAGGGGTTGTGTTTGTGGCTTTAAAGGATACCGTAATCCTGGCCGCAATTGGGTTATATTATTAGATTAAGTAATCAAGTATGGTTATGACAACGCATCCCTTTTTATTTGATTATAAGTCATTCTAAATTATTCACTGAAGTGTGGTACCTGCAGTTCAATGTTATGGTTATTTTTATAAATAAAAAAAAAAATGTTTAATCATTACCTACTGACACTTTAACACGTAAAAATTCTACCAGCGCTTCTCACGAAGAGACCACTGCTGGAAAGAAACGCAGCAAGAAACTGAACGTTAGTAATTTTTAAATATTGCTTTTATAAAAAAAACATAATCAATAACCATAAGCCTCTTTTTGTTCAGGTATATACCTAGTCGGTTAAAAAGAGAATCGACTTACCTTTAATATTTTTTTTTATCTCTTGTTACTTTTTATGGCTAGAAGAAGGCACACGACCACTCAGGCCATCTGACGTTAAGTGTGATCTGAGACCCATTGACATTTGAATTCTCAAGACTACAATCTCAAAACTGCATTCCTAAGATTCCAAATACGTTGCTAACCCTGAAGACTAATGAAATGCCTCTGTGCTAGTCATATCAGGTTGTCTTGTCCCCACAACGGAAAACAACAATGCGAACACTGTTGTGTCACGTTGGGTTATGGGCTATATGATGGTAGCCATCCGGACGGACTCTGCAAGAGTTCCTACCACCACTAATGTGTAACGTAGTCGTTTTAATACATAACAGGTTTACATACGGTTAAAACGATTTAGAATTGTAACTATCCTACTGACCTACTGCTAAGCAAATCGTATCTATAAACATTTGTTAGTCAGCGGCCATTGTCCCGGCGGTGCCACTCAAGCTGTGGAATCCTGCCGCTCTGTACAGACGCTCGCTGAAAAGGCGCACGACGCGTTAGTACGACGCCGTTCGCGAAACTTGCACACTTGCGGATCGCGCGGCTTACTTTAACTTATCCTCGCCACTCCGACGGTTATTAGCCTTCACACGAACGTGTTTCAGACGCTAATTCAGACTTAAGCTTAGATAATGCCTGTTTTATTTCACTCTCGAAACTTAAATATCGGCTTGCAAACTTGGATTAGTTGGTCTCCATTAAATAAACAAAATATTGCTAATAGATTCTTCCGTTGTGCTACCTCGCTGCATAAAATTCAATAGTAGCGCAGCGACAATTCCGCAATGAATTCAACAATAATTAGAGCTGGTGCGGGAGAGCTCGCGAAGCTTACCGGCGGATGTCACAAATCCTAGCCAAGGGCCGGGGCGTGTAATGCAAATAACTGTGTTTACCTGGCCCCACCCGCGCCGCGCCAATGTTGCGCGATTCATAATAACGGCTTTTATTTCCGTAACTAGCTGCGACGCTCTCATTTTGTCGGTTTACGCGCATTGTGTCACCGCGGCGAAACGAACGCCGCTCCGTAATGGAGTTTTTCCAGTCAGCGTTTTCGTTTCTTCCCACAAAATGCTATTATGTAACTAGATTAGAGACAACGACGTACTCGTACTTCAAATACCTTAGGGGTAATGTGTTTAAACTCTCGATGCGGGATATTACAACTAAAGTTTGCACATTTGCGACGAGTTATTTGCCTTAAGACTGTAATTTATTCGAATCCCTAGCCTCAAGTTCCTTAATGAATTAGGATATCTGAGAGAGAATATTATGATTATTATTTATCGTCCCATCCATTTTCGGGAACAACAGTTATGTGGGTTGGGTGACGTGCGAATCATGACACCCTCGAATAACACGTACAGCCTTGAAGCAGGTAAGGTTGCTAACGATATACATTTACTGACTAACGAGTAAACAAAATTCTTTCTAATATATAAAATTCTCGTGTCACAGTGTACGTTATTGAACTCCTCTGAAAGGGCTCGACCGATTCTTATGAAATTTTGAGTGCATATCGGGTAGGTCTAAGAATCGGCCAACATCTATTTATCATACCACTAAGTGACATGAAAGAAAAAAAAATTGCAGCGGGCGAAGCCGCTGGCGGGTCGCTAGTATAATATAATATAATACCAGTTAATGCCCAAGACATGAGTTGAACGAACGTTCAATACCAACATTGTTTCACTAGGTTTTTTAAGGGTTTTCAATTTAGAGCTAAGCACAAGCTACACGTATGTACACACAAGTACATGGTACGGGCGCGACGTATACGCGCTCCAAACTTCAATTTGAAGCGAGCTCAGCAAGAAGCCACGTTTAAGGGCTATTGTGAGTTTAACATTGCTATAATTTGCCGGGCATATTGGAAAACTTGTAATTGGCTTAGTTTTATATTCGCGCGGCAGTGTGTGCGCGGAAACTTAAATAATATCATTTAAGACAGAAATGGATGTTGAACGGAGAAAGTCTTGTTTTCTAGATAAGGTTAAAATAAGGAACATGGTTTTTGTCAACTAGTGAAGAGTTAGTTACAATAACTTATTTGGGCTGGATGATCTCATTAGTATCGCAGAACTGGATCTGATATAAAAACAAGCCTCTGAATACGTAATACCCGATGTAAAAAGTTTAGCTTTTCCGCGCCGGAGCATTGCCCAAGCGTATACATTACATTTTTTAAATTTGTATTGTCCATCCCTCTTTTAACGCAGCAGTTATAGCCTTTTATAACTAACATTATATTTGTATGAAAAACTCATTTTCGTGTCTGTGGCTAATCCATCTATTTTGTTGCCTTGTAAAAATATACTTTAATCGGTTTTCACATGAATTTCAGATATAATATGAATACTAACAATATGAGTTAATACATGCCATTTTTAAGTTAGTTACTTACTCATTTTAAAATACACAATGTATAATAATAATAAATCTTTGTTTCTTTTCAGATTTTGGCCCGGAGTCATATTATTGCACAGGAGCTCACTTAAAAGTAAGTGTTACAGTAACAACGCATGCATTTCTAACGTTACTAAGGCAATTTGAATCCAAACCGGGCAGTGAATCGGTCCCGGTGCGGCCGATGCTTTCTGTATTTCTTTGTCTGGTTGAAAATTTATTTCGTATTTTAATATCTCGCCGTGTCTGCGTGTCATATTTTTCATGATTACTCTCTTGGCAAAATACCAAGATCTTTCCCGCTTATCTTTCGTAACTTTTGCTCAGCAAAATGGCTCAAGATTTCTCGATATTTCTACCGGTATTTTTTCTTGATATTTTTCGCCGTATTCAAACCTTGTGATAAAGTATTTGTTGTTTAGTCTATGTTCATTTGAATTAAAATGAAAAATGCAGGATTTATAGCTGTTACATTAACTGTTAAATGGTCCGCCCCGCAGTCCGCGCATCTCTCCCACTCGTCATCCTTTTTATTTTGAATAGTTCGAGTGAGCGAAGGTCATGTGCGGGCTCGCATTGTTTTTACCCGGCACATATGCCGCCCTGGCACAATCCCCGAGAAACACGACCCATTGTCCAGGGCCTCCGAGGCGGTCCGCATTAATAAATGCCAGATTGCCTCTCCACTCGACGTCAAGCCTACATACCTGTGCCACTATTGTACCTCCAATTGCTCTCTGTTTATATTACACGTCCGTTCTTCGCACTCGCACTCTCGCACTCGGGTATCACTCCGACCTAAACTGCAGTGTACATAGTGATCCGATGACGCAGCGGATAAAGCGTGTAAACTCTATTATGACGATGTTTACGAGAGTCTGAGCTAACTTCTAGCCTGGATTAGCGGTGCTTCGATAAGTTATCCCCTGTAGATATTAAATTAACATTGTCTGCTCGGAGATAATTTCATTTTAATATATATATATGGATAATATATATATGGAATCAAATTGTAGATTTAACATCTTTAATGTGATGCGGTTCCTTCCCTTAGTTCATCGCTATCTCTGTTATAAAATAAAACTATAACTAACGAAATAGGTGTGTTAAACGCGTGGTTAAAACTGTCATCTATCTAGTGTCTAAAGGTGGGTTTTTACGAACAAGTATGCTCGTCGTTTTTACTTTTACTTGAACTTTATTGTGCGAGTACAAAGTTTTGTGTTACAAAAGTGTTTGTTTAAACTAAATCATCGAACTATAAAACGATGTTGTTGAGTATTTTATGCTAAAACAGTAGCGGCTTTGCTTGGATCGAATAGCGCATCATGTACTGGCTCGCTATTGCATATTCGTATTTTAACTAAATATTAATATTAGAGACAGTCTGTTTTATGTTTCAACATTCTTTAAGCAATTTGATTTTGAAAATGTATTCAGCAACATAATAATTTGTCTATAACAGATGAAATGGTTGCGGGCGGGAACAACCCCTGCTCGTTTCGGTATTCTTTGGGGTAAAACAGTATCCTATATTTATTATCCACGGGCCGTTAGAGTTTTACGAGCTTTAGAGGTGGTCCGGGAACAAAATTCTATCTTCCAACGTTACAATCCAGAGGTTGTAGTGGCATTACACTTTTTATACTGAAAGGCAGAAACCAGGCAGAAATCAAGCTTAGAATACCAAGCTTTTTAGGGTTCCGTAGTCAAACTAAGAACTCTTATAGTTTCGCCATGTCCGTCCGTCCGTCCGCAGCCTAGCGCATAGGCCCTTAGTAGTTGATAGGTGTAATCAGCATGAATATACATATTAGTCACGCCAACAAAGTGGTACAATAAAAAGAAAAAAATAAAAGATCGGTAGGTACCTCCCCTACACGTAACGTGTTGTTGTATTTTTTTTCTCGTGTACCCCATAGTCTGGCGTTGGATAGGTCTTTCAAAATTATTATGGGTTTGTGAAAACAACTATTCGATTAAGTGATCCGTTTATGAAATATTAAGCTTTAAAGCGCAAATTTTTGTTAGACTCAAGTCCCCTCTCTCCCCTACAGCCAAAACTACAAATATTAAAATTCTAAAATATAAAGCGCATATAACGTATTTAAAAGGAAAACTATCACGACTAAAAAGACGTATCATTGGTTCTTGAGATACAGGCGATTAAAGTGTTTATACCTACTAAAATCATCTAAGACGGCACCAAATGACTTTAAATAGAAAATTAGTTTACCTATATGTACTTGTGGATTTTATGTAATAATAATAATAATATCACGGGACAATGTCACACAAATTGACCTAGTCCCAAACTAAGCTCTAGGCTTGTACTAGACAACGATAAACATACTTATATAGAGAAATACATACTTAAATACATAGAAAACATCCAAGACTCAGGAACAAATACTCAAGCTCATCACACAAATATCTGCCCTTACCGGGATTTGAACCCAGGACCTCTAGCTTCGAAGGCAGGGTCACTACCAACGAGGCTAGCGTGTCGTCAAATGTTTGTATTTGTTGTTTGTTTTAAGTACTTAACGGCTTCGGAACCCTACACTGAGCACGGTCCGACATGCTCTTGCCCAATTTTATTTTATACAATCAGGCGATCGCTGTAAAATATTCATATTTCGTATGTAATTCAATATGATATTAAGTTAAACGTAGTTCGTTTAATGTGAATATTAAATGTTAAATTCACGATCCATTAAGGTAGTCAATATTTCTCTCTTTTTTTCTTCAGTACAAAGAGGGTTCATCCTCACAACTTTGTCAATGGACGCTGAAACCTTAAAGCCCCTTGCCGTAGTTCATGTCCACACTTGATAGAAAAGTGGAAGTAACATGAAGAGAACTTTACTTTCCACTCGGGGCACATTCGTACTTACCTTGTCTGGAAAGGGATCAAACTGTGGTGCATTCACCGCAATGTATTATGCAGTCCCGGTGCCGGCGTGGCGTTGTAAGCGGCTCGGAATCACTACCACTATCTGTCAAAGAACAAACTGCTTTTCCTTGGGAATATATACTGCTCGAAAAGTTTAAAATAACCGATATCGATTGTAATGTATTTCGCTAACGACTAGTATTTGATTTATTCCAACTTTATCGTTCATATTCTATTAGTATGTTTTTGTTTAATTTCATACATTCGAGCTTTTTAGGTTTATGGGTTTATGTTTTGAATACATGGGCGTTTCTTAAAAAGGTCGTAACTAGTTAATGAGTAAAAATTAAGGAATTTTAACTTTTCCGCTGAGTTACGAAAAATTGTCGTACATTTATATAATACTCTCAATGCTAATTAGCAGTATCTTGAATTCAATAATTGAAGCAGATTCAATCCTCACCCGTTAGTAATATGCTTGAATTTGCTACAGGAGTTTTGTTTGAGATACCACCATTTATCTTATAACAGTTTTCGTAACTCAGCGGAAAAGTTAACGTTTCTTAATTTTAGTCCTTAAATAGGATCAAAAAATAGAGGGGTGTTTTTTGAACTCTGAGTTTGTCTGCGTGTCTATCTATGTGCCCGTGTGCCTAGCGTCGCCTAGGGCTCTGACGCGGGAACCGATTAGGTACAATGTAGTATTTTATTTTATATACTAAGCTAAAAAACACTAAAAAATGTATAGAAAAGCAAGAATTAACGGCACTAAAAGGAGTTCCTGTTGGTGGTTTTTATATTTTCATTTATATATTAAAACGTATAATCATTATGTGTGAACAAACATACATATCTTTCAAATGGGTATGCGCTAAAATATAATTAATAAAGTCTTGCTAGTATTTTATAGTTAACTTTCTACAGCACTAACACAAAATAGTCAATGGTCGCGAGGGTGATTCCCGTTGGTTGCATATATAACTATGTTTTTCGTATCAGCTATGTCATAGGCGTGATAGCATACATTTTTTTACGACTTTTTATTAAAAATAAAATATTCTTGATCAAATACGAATCACCTGTCGCGAAGCTACGACGGGTCACTAGTAGAGTGACTAGATCGAAGCATTACCACATCGCAAAATGACCACATCGCTTGTAGCCAACATCTCAAAATGACTGAGTCGTAAAATGACCACATCGCTTGTAGCCTACTTCTCAAAACATCCGAGTCGCAAAATGACCACATCGCTTGTAGGCCACATCTCAAAATGACTGAGCCGCAAAATGACCACTTTGCCTTTTTCATTTTATGCCTGTCTTAGCAAAGTCGACGCAGCCCCGCATGGCGGGGCTGCTATTCTAGGGAAATTTGCCCTTCGGGCATTTGAAGTTACCTAACGAACCTAACCTACCTAGTAACGCAAACGAATTTGAGATGTGGGCTACAAGCGATGGGGTCATTTTGCGAGTCGGTAATTTTGCGACCGAGTCATTCTACTGCTACGACGTAGCAAGCCCTACTATTTCGTAGCACCATTCTCTGTATATACCAACTTACTAGCGGCGTTAACTTTTTCCTACCCCTTACATTTGGTATATTTTTATGGTACTTATTATTAACATTTGGTTATAAGTATTCCTTGCATATTATTGGCAACGCACATAAAGGAACACAAAACACGAATATCATCAAAAAAGTATATCATTAAACGTCCACGCACGAGTTGCGTTGGCTAATCGCATCTAATTTCCTACGTGTAGTGGTCGTCGCATTGCATAGGAAGCGCAAATGAGATTGCGGGCTGACGTGTCATTCCCGCCCTGGCACCGCACCGCAGTGAGGCGGCTGCCCGCCACGCAATGTAGGCACCCGACATATACGCACTTAGGCTTTACAGTTTACACCTATCTGTGTCCTAAAAATTGGTGGTTGTTCTCAGGCCTATTATTATCGTACAAAGCTACGAGGAAGGATAAATATAGCCAGGATATCATATTGAAATATATGTTTTTGAATATATTATAAATACAGAAAATACTTTGCCACAGATGTGTTCGTTCATTAATAAATACTTGATTAAAAGACCTTACCACACTGGCTATTTCTGAAGGTGCTTTATTGTTACAAACTGATGCCATCATACCTTTGTAGAAGTTGGGGTTCCGCAGTAATTATGAAGTTATGGTAGCCCAATCATAAAACTTGATTAATTCTCTGTGGAAGCTTGCAAACTCCAAATCGGGCGAGCAAACATCGGGCGGCTATGCCCTGAACACCTAATAGCAACCGCTGTAATAACCCAAAGTCTTTAATTGAATATGCTCTCACTTTGGCGAGCTTTACAGTAAGCGAAAGTCAATTTAGTTAAATCGCAATGTACGGCTTTTCGAACGAATAGAGGTCCTTTATCGCGTTTCACGCAAGTTTCCTCGGGCCGCCTCTACTTACACGATTAATTTGAGTCGATAAATCCGCATTAAAAGCGGGGGCCGGACCCAGCCAACCGCGCCGCTCTCTGTAAGTAGCCGCCATTCCAACCTTTTTGTTCTCGTTCCGCTCTCTTCTCCACACTTCTACCGAACTGTTTATTTATCTATTAACGTTTTTCTGCTAACAAAAGTGTAGCAGTGACGTTATCAGGGAGGAAATTGAAGTCAAAGCGGTTATGGTTCGAGCAGTGGGCGGGAGCGGCGCGTCACTGGCCGCTAGACAGACAGGCAGCGCGCGCGGCGCCTGCGAGCCCATTACACGTCTGCCCGATGCCGAACGCTCGATAAACTTGTAAAAACGCCTTCTACCCATTTAATTTTATACCCTCGCTTAAGCGTTGCTATTGGCAGATTTCTTCCTCCTTTTTATAGGCCCGTCATTAACTGTATCGTGCGTTTATTATTTTGTGCTTGTTTTTAAGCTTCGTTTTATCGTTAAAGCGATAGTTTCCTTAAATTAGGTCGTTACTTAATAAATGCAGTGTGCTTTACTGTCATTTGCTTGAAAACAAACTTGGTTAGGAAGACTCGCAGAATGTCGTGATTCAAAATTAAAAAGAAATGAGAAATAGTTAAAAAGCTCAGGTGAAGTATAATCGTGCACTACAACTATTTTATTTATAACGATTTAATACCTGATATTTTCGAAAGTTACGTCAAAGAACAAGCTTCGAGTTGTGTAACTTGGGATACTTTATTTATTTCTGTTTCGCTGGTCCTATTTAGGGAGAACTTGGCTTAGCATTATATTTTTGTTAGGTGGTTCGGTCGTCCCTGAAGGATAATTTCAAGCCCCTACGTTGTTATAATATTAGAATCTTAAAGAGTATTGAATAACAATAAAATTTCGCATTCAAAAGCACACTCCACGCAGCGAACCGAGAAAAGTAATATTGATACAACATATTTATGACTTCAAGTGATAAACTTTATATCGCGGTAAGAGTTTTATTCCTCTCGTGAATCGTCTATATCGTACTGCGACATTGAATTCGGAATTGTTTTCTCATTTAAACAAGATACATTATTACCTATTTGTATTGCAACATGGTCTTTCTTCCCGTCGAAATGACGTATTATTTACAAATTCTATCCATCAAAGTTCAGATCTTTCGAGCTTCGCTTGTATTCGTTACGCAACTTTTCAACACTCTTAAACTTGTTCCAAATTAGCTGTTAATAAAGAGTTTAAAAACGCTTCGACATTTACTAGGCCACGTGCGGAAAGTTGATACAGCTACTTGTGCTAAATAATTCTGGAAATATTCGTATTTTCCCTTCGGCGACACGTTATCGCGGGAGGGCTCTCAACGCGAGCGGGCGCGGGGGCGGGCGCGGGCGCTCCCCGCCGGGACTTAATTTGTTGCTCTCTTGGCGCCTCGCATCTCACTTTCAAACGGCGTAACGCGACCTTACCACGCTCCCCTCGCCCTGCCGCGTGTAGTCCTCGAGTTCTCTCCACGGAGTTACCACGCATATTACAATATGTGTTATTTTTACTTACAGCAGTAGGGTACATTATTATTTTAGTCGTTATGCCATTGAAACATACATTTGGAAAAAAAATACATTTAATAAGACATGAAGGTTATATTATAATAGTGCCACTCCATGTCTTCCCATGGATGTCGTAAGAGGCGACTAAGGGAATAAGGGCTTGTAGTATTTTTAGGCGATGGGCTTGCAACCTGTCACTAATACACTAGTAAACTTCTTGGCCTGATTGTGCAAAATGTGGTTACAGAATTATCAACAAGTCTTTTTAGAGTTGTTGGTATTTCTGTAGCTCTGCCTACCCCACTCTGGGAATGAAGGCGTGATGCTATGTATGTATGTATGAAGGTTAAAACGCGAAGCAAAACTACCTTGAATAAGATTACCATCCCTCATTGAAGTTAATTTTTTTTTTCTCTTAATTTGCTAAATGCCATGACATATTTTTTTTTATTTAACCAATATTGGTTATGCAAAATCTATATAGTTTTGCTCAATTCAACATAAAATAATTAGTATTTACTAAAAAAACTTTAATGTAATATATTTTTAAATTTTAATTTATGTCATGGACGCTTTATTAACTCTGTATAAACTTCAAACGCCTCAGCGTATTTAAAACCAAAGTGGCATTCGGCACCAATCTGTTCAGTTACTGTAAAGTGGTATTCGATGCTTACGCAAAGATAGATGCGGCAGACAAGCTCGCCTTATTGAAAGTTTAATGCGGCGTCGATCCGTGTCGCGCTTGGAGCACGACAATCTAATCACAATGCCATAAAGGAGTGCACCGTAAAATATTTATGGGGACCGGAGCAGGCACGGCTCGTACCCGCCGCTACCGCGGGCCATACTGTCTTCACCGATATTATTAAATTGTTTTTCCCAAGTTGTGACATGAAATATCGACCCATTTCGATTGTACTCTGCTTGTCGCCTATGAGTAAGAACCGTTTAGTTGGAACGAGATGGCTGCTGAATATGATTAAATTTTACATAAGACTTCATGAGCCTGGAGCTCAATTAACGAGGCCCGGGGACCGCCGGCCGCGTAGCTCGTTATACACCCCGCACAAATTGGCGCCGACCACTGACTGTAACGATAATGACATCCTGCGAGTACTGCCTACCATACGTCCGCTAGCCTAACCTAACTCATCTCATGGGGACTCCTAAAAGCTACTTTATACGATGAAGTTCCACATTTGGCAGTCCCGCAAAACTCCGTGGTTTTTGCGGCACATAAACAACCCGCACACGTGCGACCGACCGCGGATCGATTGATTTGACTTAAAATGCATAGTTTTCACGCGTGATGTCGATTAGTTTCCGCCAAATTTTCCGCTGCGGGCGCTTGGCAACCGCACGCTGTGGTATGCCACAATCACCCATACAAATTGGAAGGTTTAAGTACTAGACGCTACCAGTAGATACACCCGCGGTCATATATATTTTTATAATGCCGCTTTTATATTATTATAGACTCAGAAAAATGTATTTACATTAACTATAAATGCAATCGCAAAACGTGGCAATGCTCGTTATCATTTTCAACGCGATCGACCACTGAAAGCTTTTTGAAAGCTCGCAGCGGCAGACGATGAAAGGTTCATGCGCCGATCTGAGGCGCGTCAGTCGTCCCGGAGACCGCGCAATGTAATGCATCTATATAATACTTATTTTGGTTTTCTAATGCGTGTAATAAGTTACGCAATTTTGTTTGTGAATTTTACTGATGTTTTAGTAACTTGTTCAATAACAGAATATTCCGTGACTATTGAAAATACAAAAAACCCGTAAGTTTCCTTTTGCTATCGGATACGTGATAAATCACAGAATAATGCGTTCTCCTTCGTGCCTCAAGCCTCGCCCCTAATGTCTTCTTAATGCTGTATGGAGTTGTCACATTGCACATTCTCAACTTTCAGATTTCATTTGCTTTTGCTTTGGAAGACAATTTTTTCGTTAACTACTTGATATTTTTACAATCATTTGTTAAATTGCTTGTAAAAAAAAATGAATATCTGAATTGTTTTGATTAAATTGTTTTTTTATGCAGTAGTCGTAATAGGCACGGCAAAGCTTACAAAATCAGATAAACAGGCAGACGATACACCGGTTAGAAAGTGGAATGATCTCAGCTAAATATATTCTTAATTAAAGCCTTTAAATCAAATAAATATTTCACAGTGCTGCACGTAGTCCATAATAGGGAAACAGGTTAATTCTATGGTATAAGTGCATAGCGTTTGTCAAGTATGAAAGCTCCATTTGAAGACCAGTTTTTTTGCTCGCTTTGCCGTTGCAGGCTCGGCGCGCTCCTTTTGTTCCTCGAACGTGATCTGGCCGAGATGAAGCCCACCGACGTTATTGCTCCGTTCCTCGCTTCAATCGAGTTTGTTTCTACTCGTCACATTTTTGTTCGGTTTGCCGTATTAACATCACTGAAATGATTTTCCGCTTCGGTGTAGACAATTTTTCCGCCGTAGACTAGGAAATTCCCGCACCCATTTGTTTTCGTGACGTTTAAGACGTAAGCGCATTACATTTTTATGCTAGTCTCTTCGCCGCCATATCTCATGGTTCCATAAGGCTCCGCTTCCAATATAACGCCTCGGGATGACAAACGGCTTGCAGTCAAATGTGACGTAAATATTTCTGAAACACAATTTTATACCATAAAATGCAATGCTATTCCTCGCATTACACTGTGCTGTTGGGGCGTCAGTGACAAGGAAATCATGAAATTCTTGCCTTAGGCAAAGTAAAGCTTTGGAAAGATCGATGTTCACTCGCGCTCGCCTCGTACGAAAGAGATTGAAAAGTTTGTCAGAGCTTAGAATTGTTCTTTCTGCGTGCCTGATCTCAAACAGCCCTACCAGACCAAACCATAAATTATTGCCGCGGAAAAGTTTTAAAGCTATTATAACTCTGATCCACAGGTATAAATCGTGTAATTCGCTAAGCAGAAGATATTGCGGAAATGTAAGATTATTATCAAGGACGTTCACAATTTGTTTTTAATTTGAACTGATTTTTGATGTAACATATTCCTTCTAATTCAGTTCAGAATATTATTGGATTTATAAAAACAGGGTATTCACATGTCAATAGCAGAGTGCCGAATCCGTTCGCGGGCGAAGTCCGCTGGATGGATGGAGCAGTTATCTGCGTATCGCTTGGCTACGCCCGATGTGGCCGCCATGTTTATTTTTAGTCTCGCGTGTACATTCACTATTGCGATGAAATTTACAGCGTTTCGACCGGCTCGCCCGGCTCGGCGTTGGTCGGCATGACTCGCCGTTCGCTGGACTCTGATACCGACGCTCCAAATGACAAGCTACTGCTATTTCAAAAATATCTGCTATTTTACGCGAGAATTCCCTCCCGGTCGATGAGCAATAATTCTTTTGTTTAACATGTGGGACTTTCGTAAGATTACTTTAATTACATACTGTAAATTCTTTAAAGTTTTTATAAATTGCTGTTTGTATTTATATTTAATGCTAATTTTACTATTGAATATTTTTGAAGCTTTTTATCTTGGCTAACATGTGTGACATTAATATTTCCTTATTTAACAGTGACCTGTTAATAAAGTACCTATATATAAACCTATTTAAGACTCAACCGTTGAGCAATTTTAAAACTTGAAAATTGCCGCATTTAAAAGAATATACCTCTAAGCTTTAATACCGCGAGATATGAGTTACCCATTCCTGAAAAGGGATTGACCGATTTTTGGGGGTAGGTGCGGTGCACGCGTGTCGCGACAGTTAATACCCTTGTTCGTCAAAATACCATTACCCACACTGAGCGGCGGGTCCCCCTGTCAAGCTGAGATTTGGCGTAACTTAGTGACTGATTAGCAATTTCTGTTTGCTGGCGGGCGCGACAGGTGGTCGGGGTAGGAGGGGGCGCCTGACCCGCGGCTTCTTGCTGATTGATGGCCGAGACTAGCTCCGCTCTGACACTTGACTCCGCTTCTTATGTCTGCACTTCAATGCTTACATTTAACTTACATTGTTTTCAACTACACATTAAAAGTTATAGTTTCCGCTAAACGAACTTAATGACCGCCGCTCTGAAGTAATGCATAAATTCATTTTCCATTTCGAACAGTAAGTTGGACAGATAGAAAGTTCAGAGCGGCAGTGTCGGTCTTAAACGTCTAGTCATACGTCTTGTGTCAAATCACAATCATTGTGTCTAAGGAGCGGTCCCACGCTCCGCGGCCGCGGTCTAATAACCCGAGGTCGGGTCCAGAGCTCATGCATATTCACGGTTCGGCCGCCGGTTCATCTGTAACGGTCCTGCGACCGGTTGTGTGAGCTCATTGTTGCAAGTGTCCACATGGCCGCCGCGCGGCGCGACGACACTTACCCTGCGCCGGCGCCACCCGCTATTCTTATTTCATGCAATCTTGACTTTAGTTTTATAAATAAAACTGTGATTAATCATCGTTATTCCAAATGTTTAGGCGCCAAGTTTTACGATATATTGCAGAAATATGTCGTTATAAGTACGTGTATCCTTTACGCGCATTATTAAAAAAGCTTCTGCCTTCGACATCGCCCGGCTTGACCATCTCACGTGAACAGTGGTTATTTCCGGGATGAAAGTAGCCTGTTGTAATCCAGGGTACACGCTATCTCCATTCCAAATTTCATCCAAATTCGTCCAGCCGTTCCAGCGTGACTGGGTAACAAGGAAGGGGTATCAGTGGGATACTAGCTGTTACCTGAGACTCCGTACGCGTGGAACTCGTTATTTCGGGGTTGAAACTGTCTCCATACCGAATTTCATAGAAATCAGTTTATCCGTGAAATCGTAACAAACACACAAAGTTTATTTCACATTTATAATATTAGTTTAACGAGTGGAACAAAACGAAGGACTGAGCTGAAAGGATAGTGTTATCTAAGTGACCTTCAATCCATTTATTATATTTGTAAAGCTGGATTTAAAAGTAAAACAAAATGATTAAAATTAATCAATTTAATATCAGTGACAACCCTACTACTACTAGATCAAAGTTATACTCATTTTAAATTGACACATGTCATCAACTTCACTTAACATGCGATGCTCAAAAGTACCACCGTGTCGTATTATGCATGCTGCCGCTCGTCATTCATTAAGTTTGTTTACTAATGAAGTTGGTGAAAAAGGTCTAAGTTATCTAGATACCTTATCTTGATGATGTCATCGGATCTACTTGCTAGGGTTGCTTATGTGCAGATTTTGCACTAATGTTTAACAAGCTGTATCTCTAAAACGGTTAGAAATATTAATATAGTTCTTTGGTGAAAATAAACTGAAAGCTTAGATAGGTGTAATTTATTTGACCGTGAACTGTATCCAGGGTCTCTATTTAACTGCGTTATAACGATATCGTGTTTGACGTGTTTTAGAATCGTTTATGTCACAGTCGCCATTATTGTAAATTACATAAAAGTTATGAAAACGTTGACAATACGGAAACACGTCAAATATGATATCGTTATTACCGTGTAGAATCCCAGCCCTGGTGTGTGCGGGTCACAACAATATTTTTGCAAATTAAGCATCGCAGTTTAATAGGAGCGGCGAGTTATTAAGATTACAAAGAGCGGGTCAGTTTGAGCGCCGGTAGATATTTATATTCTAATTAGGTGCCAGCCACAGCGCTAGCGGCCTGGTGGGGTGCATGCGTTATTCTAGACCAAGTTCTCGTTGGTACGAATATTATGACATTATTTAAATATGTGTAATAGTGTAGGTGATAATCTCACTTCCTGTAACATTTTTGAAAACACCTGCCTGCTTTATTTGTTTAAGTCACTACAACTTTTAATAGGTTTTCGTGTATGTATTGGTTTTAAAACCATCGTTTGCTCTCCATTTCCTATAGGTAACCTAAAAATATAACTCGCGTTGTACGGGCAAATCAATTCAGTACATTCATTTGTTTTTTAATTGATTTTAATCCATCTATCCAACCGTTACTTTTTGTTCTGCAATTTTATTAGCCCATGTGTTATTTTATTTTATTTTATTTTTGTATACAAACATGCTACGAGTAAGCTAAGTATACCAATTAAAACATGATACTATTAATACTAATAATACTATATTGCATTGAAATTGAGTCTGAAAAAAAGGTTTAACTACAGTGTAATGCAGATCACGGCACCTACTGTTAGAGCGATTTCATCTTGGCGAGCAGTAAAATAAAGATGGTGCAGTAATGCATTTTACATTTTGAAGGATCATTAAACTGCGCATTACAGGGCCCGGGCCCGTCGAGAGGCAATTAAAAAAGAACTGTTAAAAGACGTATCTCGTAAAAATGAAGTCGTGTTCTCAACTGATTAAAAAGTTGACTTCACTAATCTTAGCGCACGCTAAATTTTTAATCAATTTGGTATCTTATCAGAGTCAACTATTTATCTTGGGCGATTTTTATCATTGACCGCAATTGAACTTTAAGTTAAGAGTCTTCTGGCATTATGCAATGTAATATTATTTGCATGTACGAGTATGTTAAGGGCATAATATTACAAAACATGTTACTGACCTATAATGTAATGTTGTTGTTTATGTGTAATGTTTTAGCCGTGATTCTGTTAGCTGTAGGTGTAAGCGCTAGCGCTGTCATGATTTATCAATTAACACTGGAACTATCGGCTTTCGGGTGAATGTCAATTGATGTCAAATGTGAAAGATGTCGCCCACAGAGAGCAATGTAGCAGTGATCGTGTAGACACCTGCGAGAAGAGAATAGACAAATGACGGTAGACTCAAATGATTGCTCAGTACTAACAATGCTTTTTAGTAAATTTTCCATTTGCAGTTACGGTTTATGCGTAATAAAAAACTAAAGTTAAATGATAAAATTGATGGCATCATTCGCATATCCGCGTAACGTGCTGTGCAATGGCAATGACTGAATGTATAGAATATCAGAGCTTAGGGCATATTCTTTATTCGAGTTAGGCTTGTAAGATATAATATACTGGCATATGTTTAAAATTTTATCTATATAACTAATACGTAGCGACAATTCCGTTTATATAGAGAAAATACTCACTATGAACACTATAACTTACTAATAACAGGACGTAGTGAGTTTTTTCCTAAATATAGATGATTATTTTTATAAGGAATAAAAGCTACAGTAATATCTTCAAACCTTAGTCAGTCAAACTTATTCGAAACAAAGCTTTATTGGAGTAAAACTATCATGGAGCGCTCGAGCGGTGTTATCTTGAAAACTATTTCAACAGAACTAGAACGTGAAAAGTGTTTGCTATCAAAAGCTTGGTCAAAGGCTGTTCACAGGCACACATATTTCCTGTTGCGAAACGTCTTGTCGGAACGTCGCGAAATCAGCAGCTATTACAACCACGATCTGATATGTGCGCGGTTTCGAAACACCTGCGGTTACAATGATATCGCATTGTACATATTTAGAAACCTGCGCAGGTCGGTGCAGTGTTATTTAATACGCGACCTATTTGCGGTCAGTCTGTCTCCTACAACACTCCCGTGATATCGGCTTATAATGGACCTGCCGTTCAAGAAAAATGTATTTGCTTGAAATTACAATAATCGCTAGTTCGCGTTGGCTTGTTTAGAGATGAACAGACCACGTCCCGCCGCGTGCTCAAAGTTCAAACCCGACGATCTTAATTAACAATTTAATTTGCTATCTTTTATCGTCTCCCCCGTCACGGTACGGATTTAATTTCTACGTAATTTCATAATGGGACCGCAATCCATGGTTGCTACCTATATCAGAATACAAATCTTGCTGAAGAATATTTTTCATAATTAACCGCAGGTGGGCTCAGGGTTTGTTTTTTTTTAGTATTTACTTTAGGATTTTGATTTAAAGGATTCTTCTGAATTACCATATTATTATACCATTTTGTAATTAACAAGTTTAGAATTAATTGTAAAATTGTACAACCTCACATACCGCTTTAAAACAAAACTGGATATTTCTACAGCTATTCCTTGTAGAAATCAAAAAATGAACCCTCAAGTATAAGTAAATATTGGACCACTTGTTCATTTCCGAGCTTCCGGCTAACGAGGACGCGTGCGACAAGTCCAATAAGTGGGTCAAGTGACAGCCTTTACTGTGGAATAATACTTGCTGAAGAAAGGGAACTCCGCACTTTATTTTATTGACAAAGCGATCTATCTAAAACTTATTAATGCCGTTTGTGATTTTAATTATAAATTACATAAGAGGTACGGAACAAATTAGTTCACATTGTTTGGAAGACGCGACATTTTAATGTCGACTATTTAACTAATCGACTATAAGAAAATACACTGACATTTCGCGAAATATGTTTAGTTTTTGAAACATCATAATTTACTCGGCAGACATTTAGTACTGAGCGATCACACAAATCACTTCACACATTAATGACTTCGGTAACTTAGTGAATTCATTCATAATTGCGTGACATATATTTAGATGTGTGTGTAATGGTATTGTATTTTAGCGTCGGGTCCCGGCGCGCCGGAGGAACAATCACACACGCCCGGCTAATTGAAGTCCAATGTCGTGCAGGCCGCCCACGGTGATTGATACTCGACCGTCGTCGCAGCTTCTAATTCGATTGTGTTATTGTTTTGGACGCGCACCGACCAACTGACGCCCGCTTGATTTGAACGTCGAACTGTCAATGGTCATTGTATTTTTAGATCGATGTAACTTGCCATCGAAAGGGAATTAAAAAAATGGCTATATTTGTCAAAATTATTTATAGTGGTGGCCGGAAGGAAGCCTATATATGTGTTAATGGCTTACCAATGAAACTGTTCCCTAAACATTGTTGTGTTTCCTAAGCACTTACCACACCAAGAAGTTAAAATAACCATATTAAGGCTCCCTCCCTAATACTTAACCACCCTGAAGGTAGTAGCCCGTAGCTCGGTAGAGGCAGGCAGCTAATTAGTCGCGCCATATTGCCATCAATATCCATTAGTGGCGCCGCACGCGACGGCCACTGTGACGATTACACCCGCTAAGATATGCAGCGAGATCCGGCGATAACGCTGATGCCACTGAACTGGACCATAGTTCCGGAAGCCGCAAATATACCTAAACGCTGTCCTAAATATTTAAATTTTAGCTTAACACGTTAAGATAAATAACGCAACGCACCTCTAACAAAACAGTAAAATTTAACCTAACAAATTATAGCATTAATATTGCTTCAGAAGTTCAGAACAGCAACATGTTCGTTACAAAACTATTGAGTTTGAATTCTTCAACTATACGAAAGGGTATGGGGCTATTATTAAAATATCAGATTGTTAGGACGTGCAGCGATCCGCCAGGCACGATCCTGTTTAATTCGGAAGTTCTTCGCCTCGCCGGCCGGCGTTGCGTCGGCTCGCCTAGAAAGGGTTACCCGCTGCCCTAATCTTTGAACTATGACTTGACCGTTATAACGCATTTATAATTTGCTCTTCGATTATTTAGTAGACGGCGTGCCGCGCTGAGATACGAATAAATTAGTTTCGTGTTTGGGAACAAAGCCATCCAAAGTTTGAGTAACGGTCACAGGATCATTGTAAGAGTTAAACTTATTCCACTATCTGTTGAGTGCTACGGAATCTGCTTTATTGTTTAGTTTGCCTAACGGATTGTTTAATTCGGTTTGGAAGCTTGACGAGTGCTTTTCAACTTAATGGGTGGCAAGTTTAATTCAATTAATCCTTTTTGTTGTAAGTATATTCGAATTAAGTTTATTTAAATATCTTAGTTAATAATCTGAGATATAAAAATAATCTTAATTCGATTAGGTAACCTAAAATATGTAAACGCAAATTGCTTTACGGTTTTCAATTTCTATTAATGTTATCAGCGCAATTATTAAAAATAGAAAAAGATTATGGTATAAAATAAAAAATAGGTCAAACGGTCGGACCACAACGACCGACCACCTTTGAACTGTGACCTACAAAAATAAAGTTACCTTGGAGTGGCGGGTCGCCGGACCCCGGCGTCGCGCTCGCAGGTGTAAACTCGCCCTAACTCGACGCAGCTTCCACGCTCATTTGCATAGGCAGGGTATCTTATGCACTCTGCCTGCACTCGCTTCTCGCTTTATAATTCAAATAATCTACGCGAACGTACGGCGTAGGAAATGTGAGACTTTGTAACGGAATTTTTACTAGGCGTATTTAACCCCAAATTCTCTTCCGCGTTATCAAACAAAGTGTAACAAAAAGCAAGTTTTAAAAACCCGTCTGCATATTTTGATCATGTTGTCATATATGTTAGTTGCCTACTTTCATATATTTTTCCGCTATATTGTTTTTGTTTTAATTAAGTTCCTACTTACCCAGTGTAACTCGCGATGCAAGGCAAATCTAACGATACCTCCCTTGTTGAAATTGACCCATCCATCCAGCCTCTACGAGGGATCAGAAAACCATAAATACATACATGCAGATCTAAAACATTACCCTCCTCCTTTGACAGTCGGGTAAAAGACTAGGAGCTCTTTTATGCCCTTTCATAGGTAGGATGAAAAGGCATGTAAAATATATTGTATTAGCGACCCGCCCAGGGCCTCTATTCAACTGCGTTATAACGATATCGTTTTTGACCTGTTTCCGTATTGTCAACGTTTTGATAACTCTTATGTCATTTACAATAATGGCGACTGTGACATAAACGATTCTTAAACGTGTCAAATTCGATATCGTTTTAGCGCACCTGAATAGAGGCCCTGCTCTTTCTGTATGACATGAAGGTACGGTCGACTACAAAGAGCATTACAACGCAATAAGGTGACAAATACATCTTATTGTAGTCGACTGTACCTCCGTGTGATACAGAAAGAGCAGGGCGGGTCGCTAATACAATATATTTTACATGCCTTTACGCTAGTTCCAGTGTAAGAAAAATCCGTGTTTTGTGTTATTTTACCTGAAGTTAATTTTCTTTAAAATTAACTTAACTCGACTAAGTAAAGAGACGTTTTTTTTCAATATATATAGTTTACGAACCTTTGAATAACCTCTGATGAAATGAACTCCTAATACATTCTGGGGCATTGTTCAGCGGCGCAAGACTGCGGCTGACTCCGTGCTAACCACCGTAGCCTTGCCCCAGCGGATGTAATCAAATTAGATAGATGACGTCACACCAACACCACTACACTAATTACCAAACGAAGCCGCGATCAGAAAATCTTCGCTAATGATCAGCAGGGAGCCATTGCACGTACAAGCTGCAATAATTCTCAATTAAGTTAATTTTGCAGAGTTAAACAACAAACACCTATACAGCTCAAATTTCAAAAACATTAAATTCTGCCGGATTATTTGCAGAATAGGGGTGGAAGCTCCACCCCTACGCTACGTTAACGGGAAAATGATATTTCATTTGCACATTATTTTAAATTAACTCATACACAGTTAGAGAGTACAATGTAACCCTTTGAACAGAATACGTATCCAAAAAAATTTATATTGAGCCAGTCAGGCAATGATGTTACCGGATCGAAGCGTTTTGTGTCGCGGTTTAGAAGGCGCGTAGGCCGGCTGCTCAAGTGATGGCTTCCTTCTGTGTTACGTCACTCGCCCCGTGATTCACGCGTTCTGCTCCGCAGACCGGCTGATTGTTATTCCGACTCAACTATAACCTCGCGACCAGCTGCGGTCCTGCCTCAATTAGCCACGTCCTTGTGGCTCCTTATTAGACATACGAATGACACCATCAGGTACGTCTACCCGTCTATGATAAATGAGCCGTTGTTTTATACAAGCTCAACCAAGCTTATTGCCAGTCCATTCGTCACGCTAATCCTTTTAACGAGTTTTTGTCTGTCTCTAAACAAACCACTATTCCGCGTATAGTGGAACTAGTTAGGTTCCGTAGCCATTAAACAAAGCTGATTGCAGCGGAACATGGAACACAAACTCTAGCTCGGAACAATATAACGATTATGTCATTCATAAAGTAAGTGCATTAATGTGGGAGCGGGGGCGACATCTTTGTGTACCCCGCTGCGACCCGCTGCTCCTGATTTGAAAAGCAGTTTTCCGAGATGTAAATAATAAAACGACAGTAGCAAAACCTCATGCATTCATCCTAGATTCTTATAAAGTTCAACAGTTGTTAAATTTACAGACTTCTCTTCGTAATAATCTTCCTAGTTACCTGGTATTGCCGCGGTAGGTAACGTTTTTTTATTGCTGGTTCTTATTCGTGAACACATGAATATTTCTTTGATCGGGCTTTTAAGCTTTAAAACATGAAAGGGCACGCAAGTAGGTAAGTATATAAAACCAATATTTCAGCAAACAAACCCAAAAGCTTTTAATACTGAAAATCACCTCCGGTTACCCCTCAAACCTTAACTCTCAACCAATCGCTAATTTCTTTACCTTCATAATCTCCTTACCGGATTTATCTCGACAAATTCCTTTTGGAGGTGGAAATTCCGCACACAATTCAAGCAACATGATACCCTAAGTAAGTATTCCCAGACGGCTAATGAAACTTCGCAAAGCCAACACGAGACCGCGCTTATTTAGAGACGGCGATGTCGAGCAGATGACGCCCAAACAAATCTCAATATCTGGCATATGGTATGAATATTTAGAGCGGCAGAACGCACCGAACGCTTCTCCGCACGGTTATAAGACATCGAAAATAGATTGTGCGAACGGGGTTAGACGCACCTGTTTGGCTTTCAGGCTTGCGCGGGGTTGGGGTCGAGAGCGCGGGGAAACGCGGCAGATTCATTAATAATGGCCTACAATGAGACGCCCTTATTTACGGGTTGCGGCAACCGAGTCAAACCGCATCGCACACGCGATGCAGCTTATTCCGCAATGGCAACACCATGTGGATGCCGCTGTAGCAACCGTAATACATATAATATTTCTGAGCCTGTCACAACAGCTTAGAATCTGAACAACTTGCGTTCGCTGCAGCGATGGGTAATATTATGAATATGAAATGAAGTAATAGTATTAAAATAGCTGCAATAATCTATTTTTCAAAGATAGTTAACAAAAAATACTACACGCTAAAGAATTGTGGTAAACTATTTGCGTCGTACCTGCAGTTTTTTCAAAACGACAATCAGGCCGGTCAATCAGCTTAATTCAGACCATTGAACATAATCTTCTGTTTGTTCGTGTCGAGTGCATATAAGGCTAACCGGCAGATTTCAGCGCGAATGACGAGTTCAACACACTCTTTTAGTCAATCATGCCCATTGTCATCTCGCCGGACGGCATGTCTGTCCAAAAGATAAAAACTCTCCTATTCACGCGCAGAAGAAATGATCCGCTTAATACGGTCACGGAATTTGCATTTCCAAAGCAGTTCAATCGTTGAACTTAGAACTATTCTAGTGTTGGACAAACTATTCAAATGCGAATGTGATTGTTTGTCTTGCTTCAACACTCAACTGCCTAACGGACCTGATTTGTTTTAAACAATGATTGTTTATGCCATTATGATGAACTTGAAATTGTCTATCACTCGTGTCTGCCATTTTGGTCTAAGTAATCTTAAGATGCTGCTGGTTATAAAATGTCGAAACGTGAGCGTTAGTCTACTACAGTCCCACAAGTTCAGTCCGATATTATGACTCATTGAATAAGTATTAAACCTTTTGTACTTAACTATGTTTTGTGTTGTGATAGTTCGGTAATAAAAAACCAATGAGTAACCAAATACTGAACAGTCACCAAGTAGCCTTTGTGCTTATGATATTTTCTCATTTACGCATACAGCTCGTAAGTCTCTAACGACCCGGTAGTCAAGTCCATTTTGTATGGAAATCACGTGTTTGGCGATGTGATGTTAACCTTTTAACCGCCGTCGTCTAATTTATAGACAAAAAATTAAGTACGGCAAGCATGACATTGGTTTATGGGTACATAAAAGGATATACAGATAGATTACAGTCCAAAACACAGCATGGTCAGTTTTAAGTTTTAAAGTTTTATAAATAAAAAACAACTTCAGCTAAAGACATTATAATGGATTATGTTAATTTGTACACAGGCACATACGATTAACAATTATCGCTGGTTACTAGGTGTATGTGTTTTCGTTATTCTGTCGCGATTTTTGTAACGACAGATTTGGATTGAAACCACTTAATCCTACTATTCTTACATACATACATAACATCGTGCCTTCATTCCCAGAGTGGGGTAGGCAGAGCTACAGAAATACCAAAAACTCTAAAAAGTCTTGTTGATAATTCTGTTACCACGTTTTGCACAATTAGGCTTAAGATGTTTACCAGTGTATTAGTGACAGGTTGCAAGCCCATCGCCTAACACAACCACTTCCAAACCCTTATCCCCTTGGTCGCCTCTTACGACATCCACGGGAAGGCATGGAGTGGCACTATTCCAACTCGGCAACCACACAGCTACTATTCTTATCTTACTATATTACATATATCTAATTACCAAAAATATGTATAAACATAATTATATTATCCCGGAAAATTTAACAGTTCCCGAGGGAATAAAGAATCTAAATAGACGCGGACGAAATCGCGGCCAGAAGCTATTTGTTATATAGGAGTGTTTGTGAAATGGGTCTTTATCAGAAATGGATCATTGAAACAAATAAAATAGCCATCGGGCTAAATGCGTGTACAAACAGTCTACTGAGAGGCGGGATGAGGTAAGCGACCTTAAAAGCCACTTAGCGGCAGTGCGCTCACGGCGCACCTCTCGCTGCGTTTCTTATTACTTAGCGAATAATTCGGGTAATAACTTGCTTCTCGTGTACTTTCCAACCATGTTCTAAGTATAATATAACGGGGCCGGTGAATGCGACTAATTAATGTTTTTTCACGTCGGTAGCCATCGTGAATCTCTTAATTTAATTACAGATAATACTGTATGAAGCAGAGTGCTTTCAGACAATCCATTATTTCATTTGTTTTTTTTTTTTGCGTTGTTGAGTTTTCTGCAAAAGCTCGCCGGATATTATAGAGAATACCAATACGCCCCAAGTTCTCGCCTTCATATTACAACAGCCGATAACAATGGATGCCAATAGAAGTCAGTCATTTCCGCGCCCACATCAAGGATCCGGAACCCATTTCGACCCGTGGTTACACGCGCTGGAAAGATGTACCGAATTTCGATTTGCTATAATAAGGAAGCCTCTGACGTGTTCCTCTGGAGCACGTGCACACATATTAAATATCTTCTTCTTTTTTATAAGTGGCGGTCCACCGCGATACACATTAAATATCTTATTAATTTTGTGTCATCATCCTTCCGTCTAGTTTAATTGATGGATTTTAAAAACAACTTAAGATTCCTAAGCGACAAGGAGACAAGCATTTATATAACTTACAGTTTTTAAGTTCTATTCCGGGGACAATTAAGAGCTTATGTAAAATATTATTCAATACAAGCTTGAAAACATTCGCATTTAGACTCTCATTGAAGTGTGACAGTCGGCCTTAGATCTATGACAAAAACGAAATAAATAACTCATATGAGATATCTTCGTGCTCCCAACGCGGATTAGCCAATTACACCGATGCGCTTCAAGGAAGCTAACTAGTTTCTAAATTCTTCGTATATTTAATTTAGCTTAATTGGTGTGTGGATACACAGCGGCAGGCAGTCGACCGAGAATTTGTGCCTCTTTGTTGGCGAAATCGCGTTTAATTTCAAACAGTACCCTCGCGAATTTATGCTCCGAACGACTGACTCTCTTCGTCTCTCACTTACGTGCCATTGTTTAAAAAATCCCGTCTGAACGGAATTTGCACTTAATTTTTTTTTAGTGATTGTAATATCCGGAACTGAAAACAATCAGAAATACTGAATATTATGTGATATTATCCTATAACAACTAAGCTATCGGAGGAGTCGGGTTATAATACTTTAAAGAAATTGCAGCCGTTTTAAACGGGCGTCGTCGGAGTCGAATTCACGTCTCGTAAAAAGATACTTAGGGACAGGACCTGATTGCTCACACAGATGCTGTGCCCTATTCGTACTGTATTTCCCTAAGGAAAATAAAAATATATTTGGATGTTTATCACTCTTAATATGCACCAGCTTTAACTTCTCAACTGACGGCAATTATTTGCCACCTGAACAGTTTAGACTACACTTCTAAAGTTACTTTTTGCCTACTGTATAAGTTCTCCTAAAATTAATTCAGCTTATGACTATAATTAACAGTCTTACGTAAGTAACATAAGTAGTCAAGTTTTACATTAAAGTAATATATACATATAACTCCTTCTTCTATTAAACTCTTTCGAAAAAGGGACGTTGTTTTGATGTGCGTGGGTGCTTTTTTGCTCAAATATGATCTGAATGATACAGGAAACGCGACGCGTGCGCAGTGAACTGGTGAGGAGATGAGCCGCGTGGGCGCACCCCCGCTGGCTTATTATTGTTGAACGATGCACAGTGTTGCCGCTCCATAGTAGGTAGCGGACTAAATTATTTCTAAGGTTTTTTGTTAACCTCTTATCTTTTTATAGTACAGAATGAAGTATTATAGATAAAAAAACTAAATTAATATATATTAGGCACTATATTCTGGGAAATTTAAGGAAAATTAACATACTGATAGAAAGAATATATTATTCAGACTCTTCGCAGCTGGGTCACATCATCCAAATCGTCTTGCTTACGTACTCTTCTGATGAGATTAATTATATTTGCAAAAGTCCTCGATCGCTTCTCTGGTGCAACACGTTCCATTTCGAATGAAATAAGTCTTGCAAATTCTTTGATTCGGGGATCTGTGGGTTCCACTTGGTCAAAAGTTACTTCAGGTATTCCAGACGTGTTCATTATCACTAAATTTTTATCCAATTTACTTCGGGTATAGACCATAGCATCAACAATTTGATCAGAGGTTACCTGAGTTCCCTTGTCTGCATATGTTTTTATAGGAAATTCATCTTCTTCTTTTGAAGGCTTATTTTTTTTTGCACGAGGAGGTAAACAACTCAGTATACTAGGCGACGAAGGTCTTGAATTATCTTCTTGGCTAGCCATGATAAAATAAATTTTATTTCGACGAACGAACAATAACAAATTATCGGAATACAGACAGAAGCATTAGTTCCTACAATAGAAATATGCACCTACCCACTTTTACAAATATTACACAAATATTACATGACCATAGATATTACTAATCTTTATAGAATAGTTACAAGTTTCTTTTAAGTATTGCCAGAAAAAAAACGAAGAATGTTGTGAAATATTAATCAGTCAGATCACTTGCATTGCTGTCTGAATCGATAGCGGTAGAAGTCGCTTTTTGATAATCATAAGGTTTAAGCATTCTAGTAACTTCAATGGGTAAAGGTTTAGTTTGTTTAACAGGAACTTTTCGGCAGCTCGAAATATACGGATCTGAAGTCACAAGTAGTCTATTAAAGACATCTCTTATCGTTGACTCTCGGGAACATTTTCTGGAATGAAACTCACGATAACTTTTAACATCCTTGTTTCGAGCTTCTTGTGCTTCTTCTGACAGGAGGCCAATTGGTAACAAAGTATGAGAAATCACAATTGCAGAATGCATTAATATTCTGTGTACGGTTGTAGGCATGTAGTACCAAGGGTATAATTTTATAAACAATGCAGCAGTTTTCAAACAGTATATATTAAATTTTATAGTGTCAATGTCAAGACCGCTTGAAAGTGTTATCAAAATTATGTGAAAGCGGTAAATTAAAGATTTATGAACCCCCGTAATAGTAGCTGATATTTCGGTATTTTCGAAAAACCGCCTAGCTGTATTTCCATCGTTGGAACTTCCGTAGCCGGGTTTTGGACGATCTACAATTAAACCCAACTGCTCTTTGAATCCTTGTTGAATATTTTTCTTTGTTTCTTCAACCTTTGCTTTATCATTGGCTTTTGTGACACGCCACTTAGCGATCTTTAATTTGTAGCCAATATGAACTAAACATTCGAACATCCTTAACCAAGCATGAAGAATAGATATGCCAAAACGAAGGTTTTCAACATCAACTGGAGCCTGACGAGCAGCTGCAATGGAATTGAACTTCGCTGATGTAAGTTTGCAAATATAGCATCTTTGAGCGGAGGAGGTACTAGTTACGGCATTACATACTTTGCCATCTGTCATGGTGAAATACAAGGCATGAGAAACAGGATAATTTATATTTCCACATTCAATAATAGTAGGCCTTAAGTTACTTATTTCCAGTTCTACTCGCGACATCTCTTGTCTTGTTAAATCTGCTGTTTCATGCTCATATTGAAGATGTAGCGGTAGACAAAATCGCGGTGAAGAAGGCCGACTATTTTGCCACAGCACTACATCTTTTTCTTTTTCTGTATCGCCAACCAATCTTAAAGGAACCATACAAGTAACAATCATGCTTCCGTCTTTATATAAAGTTTCCTGAAATTTTTGTTTGTACTCTGCAAAACCAGATGTACCATCTATACCCCATTTAATATGTAACTTTAAATTAGTTACATTATCAATAGACATCAACACTTCAGAAATCGATTGGGCAAGTCTTATGCAAGTGTGATCAAGAATATCCTGTAAAGCGATGCAGACATGCTTCTCCGAAGCAGAAATGGCATTTTCATTAGGATAACAAAGCTTTTTGGCCGCTAAAACCTTCTTATACGAAGGGAATCTACTTTTAGCTGCCTCTCTGATGACATTATATTGGTGTACCGATAATTGTGCATCTAATAAAACACACAAAGCTTGATCAGCCGTTAAGATATCATTATCAGAATCAAATGATGATAAATATGATTTTAGTTCAACAGATGAAGCAGCTGATACTTTGCTAATAACCTTTGCTTTATCATTCTGTCCCTCTTTGCGATAACTCATGGAAGCTGCATATGATAGTTCATTTCCAGTGGCATTTTGTACCAAATGTTCCACTTTTCGGCGTTTCGACCTTGGACCCACTACGTCGAAAGACGAAGATGGGCGACCTGGCCCTGCAACAGGCATATTAGATGGGAATGTCTCTTGTCCTCGAAGCCAATCTACATGATTTTTATAAAATAAATCTTTTCTTCGACGAACAGCAAAGTATTTTTTTTTTAATTTACTAAAAAAAGTTGAAACCTTTCCTCTTACTTCATCTTGGTATTCTGGCGGGTAATTTAGCTTCTGCTTCACAAATTCCAATAAATTTGTATATTTTCTATCCAAACTTTTCGATAGATCTCGAAATATAGCCGCTACAAGCTCAACACGGCTTAATTCCACAAAGTGCCCTGCAGTAAACAATTATTATTACAATTAGAATTAGCAAAAAGTAGCAACTTTGGGTTTTATATTCCAGTAATAGAAGGTCAATACTTCACTATCATTAACATTTTATCGCGGCACGAAATGGCATGTTATACTTAAAAGTCAATAGAAGAAAAAAATCCACCTCCATTTAAGCTGTGCATTTAAATATTCCGTAAGCTATTAAATTTTAGTGATATTTTAATAAGATAAAACATTTTTACAAGACAATACCTTGGTGTACAGAATCCATAATCCAAATTTGATATCAAGTGTAACTACACTTTGATATCGTACTTTGAAACACCTCACTCGAAATCACTTAAACGTCTTATAAATAAACTGTACAACTTTGACAAGTGTCTTGATAATGTTTCTGTGAGAAAGTACCCTCGTTTTGGCATTATGTGATACATTATTAAAGCAAGTTCAATAAACAATGTTTTTATTAGATCTACCTGCAAAAAAAAAAAAAACGTTTTTTTCCTACCGCGGCAACACTGTGCGATGGGTTTAACTTTTAAGATCGCAGACGGTCATGAATGAGAATAATAACGGTTCATTTGCGTTCCTTGTGAATTGGATGTGTCCCAATTCTTATAATGTCGTTATTATAGGCGTTGATATTGACAAACCAGTTAATTTATAAACAAAGAATGTAACATTGACTTTGAAATTTTCGTAATAAAACTCAAGTTGGATATCGTCGGTCTAGATGTGATACCTCGTAACTATTTTTTTTTTGGTAAAACGAGATTTTGATGCAGAAGGTTTCCTGCATCATGCAGGTAGGTATCACATCTAAACCGACGATATGCAGTCTGCGCTTCACGCAACACGGTTAAGTTTAGTTTTTGCAAAATAAAAAGTTTTAGCTGTACACGCTCTTTAAATTAGCACTAACACGATAATTGAAGCGTTTTTCGCACTAAATAAGTCACGGGCACGAGGCTTCACACTTTTATCTGTTTGCACAAGTGTTATGCAGACAACGTGCATGATATGTATATGATGTAGGCAGATACATACTTTTCGATCAATAGTCTAGCTAGCGTATTGCAGTATCATAGATCTTCTGCCATTGGAAGAGTCCGAGACGTCGACGTTGTCCATGGCTTGTTGTCCGGAATTCGAGCAAGGCTGAGCACGGTGTACGATTACTTGTGAGTTGTGCTGCGATTGGTAACCGTGTTCTTGTGTAGTCAATGTGCTCGTGTACTACATACCTGTGTTCCGCATGTGTGCGTGGACGTTCGGCGTGGGACGGGGCAGTGCATTTTTTGCGGGTATAAGATGAACGACGGGTATGAGTTCGTTGAACCTTATCGCGAGCCTGACGCCGAAATTCGCCAGCAGAGCGCATCTTCCGAATCGAGGCGCGTGCAATTTATTTCAAAACATCTCCATATTCCAACAAATTTCAAACTTCCTTTGCGTACTGCAAACAGCCAGCACTTATATTCATATTTGTTAGCGTTCTAGATAGGTACTTAGCTGTTTGGCACCCTTCGAGTAAAGAACCCTAAACATAGGGGCTTACTTATAGGTCGTTCATTGGTTATGGTACCATATAACATGTAACACTTTTGCTTTGCGTGTCGGAAGCAGTCTGGACGGCACGCATTGTGAGCAGGCGGCCGGCACGACGAAACAGCTGTCCTAGTATCATCGGCCACTCATTACACGTTCAAATATCGTCTAAAACACGCTACCTAATTAGTTCTGTTGCTGAGCTCGTGTCGCGTATTCCATCCGAGAAAAATTTAAGCGGTTTAATCAGTGTGACGAAGCTTCATAACTTTATGAAGCGCATAAGCTCGCTAGACAAAGTAAAGCCGGGTTCGCAAACACGTTCACCAGCGGACAAATAAATGTGTAATATATATTCAAAGCGAAGCTTTGTTGGGCCACAATCAGTTGCATAGCTATTATAGTAATTACTAATTAGTGACTATTAGACTAAGTAATGTTTTAGCGTTATTATTTATTATTTGTGGGAGCAAATGGAGGCAAACTTGTATATTGTAACGAAATAATATTTTAAAACTCATTATTGGTACCGTATTTTAAACAGTGTTCCTTTTACTTTGCACTGATAGCGAAAGCAACAGGGCTTATATTTATTAGTCGATTCCAGGAGAGACAGGCAAGAAGTTAACTAAAGGAGAGAGTCTAGAAAACTTGTTTTACTGAAGAGCTTTTGAATTACATATAACATCGCCACAGTTTAAAGTCCACAAGCAGGTGCAACAGTTCAAACAGGAGACTTATAGATACTAACTATTATAAAAATGATTGCATTCGAAATGGAGTGCTTCGCTCGAAATCACGCTAAGCCGACGCAGATGAAAGAGAAAATTCCGTTGTTAGACGAGTGACTAGACGCGCTCAGTGGTAGGTATCGGGTCACTTAAATGCTGCTTTAAAGGCAGCGGCAAAGCGGCGCAGCAATATTTATCGGGTGCTTATTCGTACAATGTATAATATTTTTATCGATAGTTTTTAATATTACTATGTTTTGACTATTTCTTCCTCCCCAATCTTAGCAAGAGATGACAGTACTGAGATCTGGAAAACGACCGGGTGTTTCCGATCTTGTTTAGACTATTGGCCCAGGGTTACTCGAATGTGATAATAATGGAGAAGATGCTTTGGATTTAAAACAAAACTGAAAAACATTGCTGTTTTTAAAATTCTCTACCTTTTTCATTATTCTGATGTGATAAAGTATATTTTGCTTTAAATTAATGATAATTTCCTTTTTACGCGCGGTACTAATTATAAATCACCAATAACCAGCTTCATAAATTCCACGATATGTTTAAGTATTTCCTAGAATGTAAATATTAGAATGGCCTTGTTTCGGGCAATGCCGCGTTGCAAACAATAGTTTCACATTTTATTAAGATGAGTGTTGGTCTGATAAAAAATTGCTATTTCAAGTCAAACGACAGCAAAAAGCGTATAAATGAGCTTTTAGATGTCACGGTTGGTGGAGTGCGGCAGCAAAAACTACAGCACACGTTGGTTCGTGACTGTGCCTGGGCCGCGCTCCCGCCGGTGCATTGAGACATATCATTAATTCCACAATGTTCATAAATTCAATTTGATTTAAGCAGTTACACTCCAGGGTACCTATTATTATTTGGAGGCTTTTCTTCGACAGCGTCTGACGACCTTTTTTTCGTATTTTGAAACCTTAGGCTAATTGTACGTCATCATTGGTTATAGGTATTATACTTTACTGCTGTCTCTAAAGACATAGGTACATAAAGCTAAAATATTTTTAATGAAGTTACACCAGATCAGTGGTGCTAGACAAGTTGCATTCGACAATCGCTAGCGATTATGTTTCGATTGATAAATATGGAATTGACGTAAGTGTCACGTTACTATCTCGGTGGCTTACGTCAATTCCATACATTTATCAATCGAAACATAATCGCTAACGATTGTCGAATGCAACTTGTCTAGCACCACAGAATGTGGAAATAGAACGACGCTTTTATTTTACTTATTTTTATCACTCAAGTTAATGGTTCGTACTTGAATGTAGTGCGTTACATAATACATTATCATTATTACATTGTATAAGTAGTACCTATTATTACTTATATAAATTTTGATAAACAATTTTCTGGCTTAATAAAATTCAATAGGTAACATTGGAGAAAGACTCGAATGTTGTTTTTTTGTAATGGCTCGGCAAAATGTTAATTCGGTAAATTATGCTGTCAAAAAACACAAAAAAATCGATTGCGTAAATTTTCTTTTTTAATAAAGAGTGGTCATTACTTCGTCTCCTCTTTATTTCCTTTTCTTTCGTAAATTTGGCTACCGTTTTTTCCATCAGGTGAAATAGTGGTAGACAATGTAAATCTCTAAATCCATGTTTTATTTGTTAAGTGTAAGTACTACAAAACCATACAGGGTTTACCGGAGGTACCTAATAAACGTGCCGTCAATTTTTTTTAAATATCTTAAGCTTATCTTGATCCGAAAACGCAGTTTTATCAATTGTACATTGACATTGTACCTACCCCATCATTTTTTTTATTTCATTAGTCCTCAATTAATTTTTGCAATTTTGGAAATTTCATTAACTTCAATTAAGTATGTTTTAAGTGGGATATGGTCCGCAATTGCAAAGTGGTTCACGTAGCGTGTCCTCGGACGGGTCACGCGCCGACCGCAAACCCGTTTTGCAGCGGACTTTCGCCGTTCTCCGTCTGCGCCGGCGCCGATAGCGCTCTCTCGCTCACCCTACCCTCCCGCACCCTCCGACCGTGCCAACTCACTCACACTCGACTTATCACGTCTTATCTGCCACCTTGCAACACCAAAAATGCATTCTTATAAAAATCATTCTTCTCTAATGTAACGAAATACTATACTATACCTATGATGTAGGTACCTACTAAGGGTAGTTGTTGCAATTTACTTCGGGGGTAGCTTACAATCTGGGTACCTATAACGGAGGACAACATTTTGTTACTAGGTATACCAAGTTAGATCCAAATACACACGCAATCAGTAATTAGTGCAACACATTGACCGGTTAAAGCTCTGCACATCGGGGCGGGCGGAAGTGTGGCAGCGGCGAAAAGCTTCGCAACTGCATGAGGAGAAAGGAAGCGGCGCGGTGTGATAAGGCGGCTGGCAGGCGAGGTGAAGGGGTGCCGAGGGGCGGGCAGGCGTGGGGGGCGCGGGGTGCGCGCGCAGCGGCAGCCCCCTCGCCTCGCCACTCGCCTCCCGTCAGTCGCCCGCCGACTCCGCTTGCGCTTGTGTGACTCGCGCCGCTCCGTGCACCGCACTCGTGCTCCGAACACGACGCGCGCCGCCCCGCTGTGGCCGCGAACGGCACCTCTACTTACCGGCGAATCGTTTCTCCTAACTTACGTGCTACTTCCTATGTTTTAATAACTTTTGGACACACACTTCCCTACCCGGCTTGTTTACCCCTCATCATGTAAGTGTTACGCTCATACTATTAAAAGCGGCGGGATATTGTCGAATTCGGAACTCGCGTCCAAGTGTGCATCGTGAAAGTTTGTGAATTAGGCTAGTGCATATTCATCGTGTTATACCCCGTAATATCATTACCTATTGTGTTTGTTAATTGTGAACGGAGTGAGTAGAAACGGCAGCTACTTCCGAAATTCGACGGTAAATTTTCAAAGGGCCGAAGCGACTGGCATTTCTGTGGCATCGTCGCCGGCCCTCGCTCCGGCCCGCTGTCGCTGTGCGCCGCATGAGAGCTTTCGCCTTGGCCATCGCAAGCACACGACGCGATCCGCTTCCATCAATATTGTCATAATGTAAAAGTTACTCACAGTGGAACTCTTCCGTAATCCCCAACAAAACTTTCCTTCCTTCTTCCGTCTTGGTCGTCTAACGAACATAGCTTTTATCCGGTATGTATGGCATATTATGTCTCCTATTTCCTCTTATATCCTTTCGTTAATTGCAACTTGTGATTATTTTGTACTTGCACAAAAAATCTTTTAATGTCCAATATACTCGTACACGAAAATTGATTGATTTTTAATCTTTACTAGCATATTAACATAGCGTACCTAACGATGTTAATATTTTTAATAATTATAATATAAGTATTCAAAAAATCTATTGCATCTTTTACAAGTGCTTTAGAGAGTTCTTGAAAACCTTGAAAGTTAAGACTTTGTATAGCTTCAGAAGTAGCTTCTCTGTCATATAGGTATTTACGCGTAAGTAAAGTAGCGATTCGGTAAAGAATACATAAATTCTCCAAAAGCCTTAATGACACCACCCACGGTCGAATTTTACTGGTGTACCTAGGTACTTATTTATTCAATTTATTTTCCTGTTTCCTTTACTTAACCGCCACTCGGCATGAAATCGAATTCCCAAATCTCAGCTAAATACCTACATTCCAGAGCACTTATCAATTTTACTTTCTCAATAATTATATCCTGTAACTAATGTCTACGGCAATTCTTGGGCAATGATCGACTTAATTTACTGCTGCAAATATTTCATTAATATGTGTATACACATGACGTCACCAGAAATGACTGGTATGGCCAATGTTTAACAAATTCCTCATTTAAATATCACGAGGAATAGGAATGCAATATTTAAAAATGCTGAATGGGCTCAGTCGGTAAAAGACTACAATGGTGTGTTTGTTACGTTCCATCGACGAGGGTAACAGCTGGCTTCGCTACCTGCTCCGCTCCCGACTCCCGACAAACGAAATATGTCTGTCAATAGAGCCCGGCTGCTTTTACTATTATTTTTTTATTTATTTTTAATATAAGTTAAATAATCGCTGCCAATGTTTGTGTCATAGCAGCTTGTTTATGGGCGTCGACATATTATGTTCTGTTGTATAAATGCAATTAGTTGGCGTCCTAACCATTGGGAAACCGTAATTTACACAAATGATTAAAAAAAACGCTTTTAGCTCGGTACTTACAACAGACGCTCCATCCTCTAAGCCAATGTTTTATCATCTTATTCGTGAACTTACAAGTAATCCAAGGAATACAGTTATTTTATCTGTACTGAGGCTGGTAGATATTTTTAGTGTGCAGCGATCACAAAACATATCTAAAAACAAAGAAAGTTTACTTCACCTTAGATAAGATATCTAGCAGCGATTTACGAAACGTATAGCCCAACAAAACTAAAATGGCCGACTTGATAAGCCCGTCGCTATCAGAATTAATTATCTTATCTGGGTGAAAATTAAACGGATGTGACACACAGCCTACACAGATAGAAAAAATCTCTTCAGCCAAAGAAACCTATTTAAGTCAAGAGATTTCCAGTTTCCCATATCAGGAAAAAATTAATTACTTGATATAAAACTCAAAATGTTTCGAACTTTATTACTTACACTAACAATTTTATATCTTTACGTTGATTAGTAAAAAAATCTTTTTTTTAAAACTTTAACATTTATTCCAAGAGCGTGACCGTCTTGTTCAGTGATAATTGTTATTCAGAATCAAATCAGCCAATTCTTAACAACAACAAGAATCTTTCTTGTTTTTAATTGAGAAAATGGCTCATATTAAGAGTTATGACGGTTCTTTTTAAAGAGTTGCACATAATTGAAGTAAAATTTAGTGTTTCTTGGGGTGAAACAAGTAGGTACTTATACCAAATACATTAATTTCTCAATTTCAAAGTTGTTACGGTACTAGGTAAAGAGTTGACATAATTGAATTAAAATTTAATGTTTCTTTGGGTGAAACAATAAGGTATCTTGTACCAAATATATTAAGTTCTGAATTAAAAAAAAAAGACTTGAATTTAATATTTCAATTTCTTACCTTGAATAAACCTATTTTTTAAAGTAAATTTTTAAAAAAAAAATTAACAAGTAATAAAATCTCTTGGTTGTATATTTAAGCTTTTTCTGTAGAGATCGAATATATTTTATTGTAAATTTTACGTTTCTCTAATTGAATTAATAAATATCTAACTTCTATACTCTTGAACTTTTTAGACAAGTAATGAAATCTTTTGATTCTATATTGATGCCTTTTGAGTAAAGAATTAATATTATTTCATTGATACTTTTTGTATTTCTAAGTAAGATACAATATTTTTTGTCTAATGTCAATTGTTACTCGATGCAAAAGGGTAAATATTTTTCTGTAATTCCGGAAATGTTCAATTAAAGAACGTGTGGTACTTACTATACAGCACGACCTAGGGTACAAATTCATAAAAAAGGTACTTTTATGTACTTTAGATTGTAAGAAATGTGCTCTTATAGTTTCGACGTTGGTCGTGGTCGTGCTTGGTAGACGCTTTTTGGCACGACCACGCGAGATTAAAGATACACAGGTGAATTATAAAAGTCACAAATAATACAAAATAATGTACTCAAAATGTACTGTTTATTTTTATTCTATTGCCGCTCTATTGCTTATTTCACTATAGTTTTGAGTGCTTGCTTGATAGAGAACACGCTTGTAAAATTATTTACTTCAGGCGCTCAGAACATAAGAGAAAAGTAGACTAAGCAATAAAGAAACACTAGAATAAAAAAAAATATTTTGAGGACATTTAATTTGTACAATTTGTGTAATTCACCTCAGTATCTAAAATCTCGCGTGGTCGTGTCAGAAAGCGTCTAACTAGCACGACCATGTTAAAACTATTAGAGTACATTTTTTAAGATGTGAAGAACATAAAAGTACATTTTTTAAATATATTTGTATTGCCAAAGAAATAACAAAATTATCCTTAGTCGTGCTGTATAGTATAGTACCACACGACAAAACCTATTACTGTTCTCAAGTTTACTGCGAGTGAGATTACTGGTATTGTTAGTGTTGTTAAAATAGTGGCGAATATTTGTTGTTATTATTACAGTACAAATTCCGTCACAATCAACAAAAGCAAACCTCAGTTACATGTAGCGCCATCTGGTTAATCTAAAAACAGTAGCTTTTATCAACACTTGTTTTAACTAAACATTTATTAATATAAGCAATCTAATCAATCCAGAATAACAGAAAAATATAGAGTGTAGGAATAATACAAGATATAAGAAACTGAGAAAGCTATATATTATGCTATAAAACAGTTCGACAAAATTACAATCATATGGTCTCGAGTACAATCATTGAAAACATTATATAAATTCTGTGCTTAAAGTTGTCAATGAAACAACTCTAATTTTTCGCCATCGGAATTGTGTCATTGTATACCATATTACTTAAAAGTAGATCATTGTAGGTACAGGAAAATAAGAGTTGTATCATTAAACTCACGGGGGAACAGAACTATCCATAGAAATGGTTATACTGTAGGCCTCATCACAAAATAAACGAAAAGTGGTGAATCTAGGCTCAAAGTCATCATAAAAAATATGTTGAAAATCTATTATTTTTTTAATTTGGTATTTATGTGTATTATTTAGAGATGTTTGTTATTTTCATAACCGTTTTTTTACAATAAATTTGACTTTACTTTTACCCAGTTTCAATATCTACAATAATATTTTACAATACAATTTCTCCTTTACTATTTTTATGAAAGCGTCGACACAGACTGATATACTTGAAAATGAAAAACGATTTATTGGTTATCTTATCACATAATTAAAAACAATTCAAAGATTGGGCCCTTCTAGTAAGCATAGGAATATACTTGTGTCAGAAGGCCCCGCTCTTCCAGCAGCAATAAGAGGTATAACCTAATAAGATACCTACTTATCAAAATCAGTAAAAGTTATATAATACTTCTAATACGGCTTCCTTATTCGTATCTAAAATAATGTCTGGATGAATTGGTGGTTCTGTGGGTTAGAATCTATTCTATGTCCTAAATGAGGACATAGAATAGATTTTGAACATTAATAGATACAAACTACAACTCTTTTATTTTCCAAGACCAGAGACCGTGAATACCACCCACTAGATTTCAACTACATAGTAGACCATTCTTGATCTAGAAATACGCCAACTCCTGACTTAGATATATACAGACAATATTGCCACAAAGCCTCAATTTCATTTGAGACATATACAAGTAGTTTAAAGGAATCTTATACCGGGAAGCACTTCAAGGGCCTCATTTCAATTTGCCCCGGTTAGATAGAACTTAGGTCTATGGTCTATTCTATTAAGTGTGTGTCACAAAACAAACAAACAATATCAACAATTTCTTTTGTTACATAAATAGATAATAGGAACCTACCCAGTGGAAATAAAAGTATAATAACTTGAATCATTTAAAAAGGCTATTCCCATTAATACGTGAATAGTCCTTGTAAATTATTGAAGCAAGTGCCTTTAGAGCCACTGCACTACATAGTATAAAACAAAGGTCGCTTCCCGCTGTCTCCCTGCCCCTATGTATGCTTATATCTTTAAAACTACGCTACGGATTTTGATGCGGTTTTTTTAAGGGCATACTTTTTACAAAATAAACATAGTCAAGGACTAAAATTAAGAAATTTTAACTTTTCCATTCCGTTACGAAAATTAACTGTACTGCTATAAGACAAATGGTGGTATCTCAGACCAAACTCTTGTAGCAAGTGCAACCATATTACTAACGTGTGAGGATTGAATCTGCTTCAGTTATTGAATTTGAGTTACCGCCTAGTGGCGTATGAGGTCAGTTTATAAATGTAACACTAATTTTCGTAACGGAATGGAAAAGTTAAATTTTCTTATTTTAGTCCTTAACTAGGTATGTACACTTTTTAAAAAAATATGCCCTTAATAGGTAGAGTGATTCAAGAGGAAGGTTTATATGTATAATAAATACATGCTGGTTTATGTACGTGTGTTACCGAAGTGAAGCGAGGGCGGGTTGCTAGTTATAAATAAATAAACTATTTGTAAAATGAAACATAACACTTTCCGTTAACAGAACGAAGTGGCATAGGCAAGCAATCGCGACAATCTGTTAGAGATATTAAATCACAATTAACGTCGTCACTGCTTTCAACATGATATGCTTTAATATGTTCACTATAGTCACAAATCCGTAATTTGTTACATAACAGTAATATTGACTTTAAATCAATGTTTTTCACAAGTATACGGCGGGTAATTATAAATACTGGCTCATCGTTTACATATTTATGAAGCAAAATACTTGATGCGTCGTAAATTATGCCGTTGATTTCATATGACGACGCAGAACAGTAATCATTCTCCAATCCATTGGGAATATTTAAGTGATTTTGTTTGCCGATCTTAATATTATCTTCCAACCCTTTTTCAGAAAGAAATCTTGCACAACTTTTCAATTCACACCGTAATGCAATGGAATAAGATAAATTTTTGCGACACGTTATTGACTGTGCCACACGTTTTAGATCTTTATGCTTAGCTTCAAATTTAAATGCAGAGAAAAATATAGGTGGACCGGACTTTTTTATTATGGACGGGTAATGTAATAAGAAATGATATTTTGGTTTCAAATGAGTTTGGAATAATTCCAAATACATAATATGGTGTTCTTTGATAAGTTGTGTTAAATATTCGACATGTTCTATCGAAATAACTTGACTTGTTAAAATTTCAGTCAACTCTAGTAAGGCCAAGTAATATTTCCATATTTCATCATCTACAATGACCAAGTCACCAACGATGTAACGAAAATTTCGTACAAAGCATAACATTTCGGAAGCCGAAATAATAATTGAACCATTAGCTAAATGTTGTTTATTAATAGGTGGGGGGGTGATTGTTCTCCATTCTGCTGTAATTAAAATATTTAATTCTAGAGTTCAAGTGTTCTAGTGTAAAATAACCTTTGCCTAATAATGATTTAACTATAGCTGCCATGCTATATCTGTGAACTCCCTCACAAAGGTCGTGCATTACATCGACACTTGTGTTATCAAACATATGAAATCGTTCTAAACTGTTCCACACACAGTTTTCTTTCAGACCCATGTTGTTTTCTAAGTAATAATTGTAATCCTGTTTATTGCGGATTTTATTCTGATTTTCAATTACTTCGGTTTGACATTCTGTTTTGTTCATCGTACAAATTCTGCAAAACATATTTGCTGAAAAACTCTCTACACAGCCTAAAATTGAATTCAAACCTAGGTTGTCGCCGCACAAAACTATCAGTGTAAATTTAATATTTATTACTTTGTTAACGTGAGAAATGTTGATGCCAGTTGTTTCAAGAAATTTTAGTTCAGATAGTAATGGTTCAAAAATTTTTTGATTTTCAAATTTGGTTCTTTGATTTGAATAGAAAAGTAATGTTAAAAATACATTTTCCAATTTGCTGGCATATTGAGGAGGCATACTGCCTAAAGATGTATACACGGCACCTATTTTATGTTTTCCTGCGTGACTACCTAAGGGGTTACCGCTTTCGAAATCATCGTAATAAACATAAAGAGGAATTAGTGTATCTGAACAATTTTCCATTTGTATTTTCCACAGAGTTCCATTGACTACACTTCGTAATATCCCGTTATCCATGCTTAATTTTCTCTGGTAATCTAATACAGTATTTAGAACGTTTGGTAATTCCAAAAACATTTTTAAAGTTTTCCTTAATGGCAAAAGACACATAAATTCCTCTTTAAGCTGCATTGAGACAGTATTGCTCCTTTTGTGTTGTGCTTTGGATACACCAATTTTTATTTTAACAGGTTGCACAAATTTTCCTACCCCATTAGAATAATTTATTATTTTATGTTCTGTATCAAAATAATCAAAACAGTTTTCAACCGCTCCAATAATACTGTTTATAGTTTTGAAACAGTTTTCATCAAGCATATAGTTACTTTTTAAAACGTTAATCGTTTTCTTCAGGGGAAAAATAATATCCGCTAGCAATGATTTGAAGCTGTCTACTAAATGTTTTACTTTACTTCGAGGAATATTAAGCATACTGTATAAATTTATTACAAACCCAACTACATTTGAGTTAAGACTTTTCTTAACTTGATTTAACTCACCTTCTAATGTAAAACCAACATCACAAATTGGTCCTGTCACTTGTGGCCCAGTATTTGTGACCGTATTATTTAAATTTAAAGCTTCACAATATATATTTGAACCTGTATCACCCATACTTCGTGTTTCTTGAGTTACATCTATTTCATTACTATCAAGTTTACGCTCTTTAAACAATTTGTGAAAAACAGTTAAATGGTCTTTCAGGGAATATTTCGTATCATAAGTTCGTGTACAATTAATTACAGGACATACAAAATAGTTGGTAATTTTATGTACTATGTCTAAATGCAATATGTACATTTTAAAGTTCTGAATAGTTTTATTACACTCGGGGCACAACATATTGACGATATTTTAGGTTGTATATCTCCTTAACTACAGGTTTAAAATCTCTACGATATGTGGTGGTATTTTGTCAAATTTAGTCTTAATTTCATATACTTTTATCTGTATAATTAGATAAAGGTAATCTGCTGCCTGTGGGTAATTACGTGGTATATTTTGAACAATGTATCAAATGCCGTAGCTGCAGACTGAAAGACGTACTTTACATCGTCTATTATAATGTAAGTGCCGCAAAATTGTGCAAGCTCCCAAGTACAAGCACGTAAGGCTGGACAGATTGTTTTCGGCTAGCACAAATCTCCTTTTGGTTTCGAATCACTTTATCGATGTCACCAGCACTCTGAAAACAAAGTATAAGTACTAATCAATCATAAGCACAGAATCACTTTATCTGCATACACAATTGACAACAGGAACGTTTTTAAAAGGTGTTCTGAAAAAAATCATGCTTATAGAATTTTGTCTCAAAAGTGTTTTTTAATTTTTTTTTGATCATTATTTACTGAGAAAATAAATAAACAAATATCTGCTATTGGCTAAAGAGCTTAAACACCATATATGGTACAACTGACGTCACAGCTAGTGCTAGACTTGAAAAAACAGAACGCGGTTACAAACAAAATGACGTCATTCCGACCACTATTCCAAAGCGGGCGTAGCAAACGCTGACAATATTCAATATTTTTTCTCGGTAAATAATGATCAAAAAATATTTAAAAAAAAATAGTATACTTTCGAGACAAACTTCTATAAGCATGATTTTTTTCAGGACACCTTTCAAAAAAGGTCCTGTAGTAGTCAATTCTTTGAAGTTTGAAAGTTTAACTATGAGGAAGAGTTTCAACTTACATTGGTTTGTACAAGGAGGCTCTCTATTGCCTCTGCTGAAGAAAATTTAATTTTTCTTGAAAACCGTCCCTTAGGTGGTACTAAGTACCCTAATAAGGCCATCTGCACTGGTACTTTTTTATCTAAAAAAAAAATAGTTTGTAGATCTACACACATCAATAATACCTACGCTCAAGACTCATGATGAGCTCAACCAATTCACTAATGGAATATTCCACATTAAAATATAAGTATTCAAATCAAATATGATAATAATTAAAACATGACTTTCAGTTATAAATAATCAACGCTATTTATAACATTATGTAACTTTTTTGAAATTATGTAATACATTACGCATCTAAAAATAATTATATTTATAAGGATATTACCTTCATCAGTTAATGCACCTAAAGTTTCTAACAATGAAAGCCCGGTTGCATTTTTAACCTCTTGTTTGAAACTATTGAGTTTTGTGAAGAATCTATGCCAGTTTTTATAAAAATTTAGAGACTTCTCTTTATATAATTGGTCAAAGTCTAAATTAATCTGAAAATAAATTCCAGTAAAAATGTAAAGCATTTTTTTTTTATGTCTGCATCATAAATATTAGTACATGTTAGTAATTTATAGCTTAGCTATAGGTTCTAAGGTGTACAGATATTTATGCTGCGGACTGTACTTACAGTTGCTCAAATGTTCAAAATGTTATTGTTGTTATGTCCCATTAGAATACTAAGACTTGCTGTCACCATTTGATTCGCGACTTATCATGAACTTTAATGAAAATGATTAATTATTAAAAAAAAATAAAAAAAATATTATGCTTGTGAGATAAACCTCTATAAGCATGATTTTTTTCAGGACACCTTTTAAAAAAGTTCCTGTTGACGATTAATAATTTAATTACCAATACATGTCTTATAAACTTACCAAGGAAATTCTTTACTACCTCAGGTGGCATCAACCAAGAATGAAGCAAGTTGCTCGTTTCTTCCATTTGTATTATATTATTTCTTCTATTTGTCCAGCCAGAACCAAATTGCACAGATTAGAAGAGTACCTGTCTTTAGCAGCCACGATCCACATTGGAAATGAAATGAAATGCAGACCGTTGCAAACTCAACTTGGAACTTAGTTAGGTACGCGAACGGCGGGAAGCGGGAAGGGAACTTTCTTGTGCATCACTCACTCACTGTCGCAGACCCAGTCGTGTTGCCAGTTTATAAATTTTATTTCCCGATAAGTTTGTTTCAAAAATATATTTTTTTTTGTCGAACTAAGTAGTTTGTTTCTGACTTTATAGTATTATGCACCTATTGAAAGTAAGACTCGATTTTCTGCGAATCAATCGTAATAAAGCTAAGGTAGGTATCTACTTATTAATTATTAAACATCATCTTTGGATAGATCACAAAGTATTAATATAATCTATACTAATATTATAAAGATGAAAGATTTATATTTTTTTATGTATGTATGTAACGAATAAACTCAAAAACTACTGGACCGATTTCAAAAATTCATTCATCATTAGTGTTGGATTGTTTATAGTATCCCTTATAACATTGCTTTTAATGTTTAACCATTATGACAGATAGCAACACTGCTATCGCCCCTTCCTTTTTCCGCCTTCTGGGACGATGGTTGCTTTCTACGTTGTGTTAAAATGTTTATTAAAATAAGTGACCGCTGTGACCGTATATATAATAAATATTATTACTGCAACGTCATGCGCACCACTGTGTATTAATCAAGACCTGTGCCTCTCTCTCCGTTCACTTCCACAAACACAAATAGTGCTAGTGCATTCACATGCTCATTCTAATAATTAGAAATATGCTACAATTATCGCTGAACACTATCGCTAACATAGGCTATGTTTTATTTTTCTACGCGGACGAAGTCGTGGGCAACAGCTAGTATAAAATATTTTTGTAGATGTTTATTAATGAACTTTTCTTGTACCTATAGGAAAATATGTTTTTATTGATAGCGCTTTCAATGTGTTTATTGATCTATATAAAGTTCCTGCATAGGAAGTCATCAAATTTTAGTTAAGAAAATTCATGGATTACCGTTTTCACTGTTCACAGGACTTTTACACCAAATGAAAATGGCAGACCAGGGCCTTTATTCAACTGCGTTATAACGATATCGTTTTTGACCTGTTTCCGTATTGTCAACGTTTTGATAACTCTTATGTCATTTACAATAATGGCGACTGTGACATAAACGATTCTTAAACGTGTCAAACACGATATCGTTTTAACGCACCTGAATAGAGGCGCAGTACTAATTGTACGTGAAAATATTTCGATTAGATAGAACACCAATATACAGTCAGTACATCATACAGTGTTTGCTTAGCGTGGATTCGACCAATTGAAATAAGGTCTTATACCCAGATTAAACGCCAAATTTCTATAGACTAATGTAGGAGTAAGTCTTATTCCACTTTTTAGTCGGATAGAATTAGCCGAAAGACGGTCCATTAAAAAATAAATTGTTAACCACCGTTTTATTATTTATCTGTAAGACAATTTATTAATCCTAATCATATTATGATTTGAACACGAGTACGGTCCTGGATTAAACGTTTTTTTGTGTTTTACAAGAAATCTGTTCATCGTAGGAAGAAAAGTGCTCTGACTGAAAGACAAATAAAATGAGACTGGACTGAGATTATTTTTTGAGGGTGGGGGGTTCTTTGTTAATTCTTATTAATTCTTCTAAATTCTTATTAATGAAAATACGTGTAGTATTAAATAAGGAACCCCCATCCCTATAAATATACCCATTTTATGAAAATATTTTTTACAGTGGCAACACCACAAGAAACTAGTAACGCTCTGCACACCGTTAAAGATCTTACTGTTTTAAATGGAGCATTATTTCTTTATTTAAACATCTTGAATCTTCAATGTAGTAGTTTGGACATTGTAGAATATAAAACTAAGAGTTAGTAAAATCAAGCCAAGAATGTACTTAATCTTGACGTAAAACCGTGTTATTTTTTTGATTTAAGCTTCTTGTTTCTCGAATGGAGCTTGTAAACATCAAATCAAGAATTTGTAAAATGAAACCAAGAATGTACACAATCTTGACGTAAACCCATGCTAATTTTTATATTTAATATCTTCTTAAATTTCAAATGGAGTTTATAAACATCAAACCAAGTATTATTAAAATCAAGCCAAGAATGTACTAAATCTTGACGTAAAACCGTGTATTCTTTTGATTTAAGCTTCTTGTTTCTCGAATGGAGCTTGTAAACATCAAATCAAGAACTTGTAAAATGAAACCAAGAATGTACACAATCTTGACGTAAACCCGTGCTACTTTTTTATTTAAGATCTTCTTGAATCTCGAATGGAGTTTATAAACATCAAACCAAGTAATATTAAAATCAAGCCAAGAATGTATTAAATCTTGACGTAAAACCGTGTATTTCTATATTTGAACTTCTTATATATCGACCGTAGATTGTAAACATCAAACCAAGAAGTAATGGTTTACACTTAAAAACTTAACAATCTTATAGGAAAAATTTGGTGTTTTTTCTTTTAACTTGGAGGCATCTTTGGTTTGATGAAGGTTACTTGAAACAAATACGTTTTTCAAGAAGTAGCATATTCATACTAAAACTGTATAATTTTTTGCTGCAAATAAATATTTTTTTAACTTAAATCGTTCCTATTTGCTATGATGATATATAAAGATGGAACTGAACAATTTTGGTTCTTCTTTGAAAAAGTATGATCCCTTTAGCTAAAGACACTTTTATTAGATGAAGCGTTATATTATTCTATGTAAAAAACAGTGTTTGAGAGGGTTTTCCCTCTTAACTTAAAATATATTTTCTATCTGTGTAAGTTCCAGATTATGCGGCCAAATTAATCATTGATAAGACTGTTGGCGGCTTTAGACCTTGACTAACCGTCGGACTTAACTTTTAGAATTGACTTGGAATAAAAAAGTGGAAGCCAAAATTTGTAGTTAAGTACTTCCGCAACAGTAGGTACCCTGTATTTACAGCCATTGCAGTATACCGCTTAAAATGCAACATTGTTTCAGCGGAAATTTGCACAGTGCACTAAAATTGCCAACATTTCGCACCAGTACAGCATTTAGTGTTGTATTTTTGTATGTTTTGTTGATGCGATCAGTTTAATGTCGGCGTGCCGCCACGCCGGCCTCGGGCCCGGCAGCACGTTCGATAAGGCGTGCACATTAACGGGCGCGCTGCAGCGATAGCGTCCGAATCGTGTAATTTGCGCCTCGTAAATTTAAGCCGTCGCAAATTTTTCGCCTCTCTCGCTAATTACCAGTCCACCGTCGTCCTCCGGGACTGCTAAATGTGCCTCGCACACGTCCCGAATGCGGGAGCAGCGCTAGTGTACATAGTTGGGATCTACTGTTTTGCACTGTTCGTTAAACAAATGGCCTTTGTTTTGACTACCGGCCCGGACCTAATTAATCATTTAGTTGCACATATGTAATTTGCACATATGATTAACTTGGACGAAGATGTAAACAAGGGTAGATAAAGTTAAATTTGCGTTTCTTATAAGTAAAGTTTGACACATGTTCGATATACTCAGTTAACTGAGTATATCGAACATGTGTCAAACTTTATTTCCTCCACGTTCTGAGTCAACCGTCTGGTGTGGCCAGCGAATATAGAGCTTCGCGAGGAATAACAAACGGTGACATCACTTGAGTCTGCCGAACGCCGCACGCAAAATGTAACATCTGCCTCACTACTTCAATATTCAACCGTTTTCCTCTGATTCATGTTTTAAATTACTCTGACTTTAGACACACACACGCATGTCCCTGAACGATGTTACAACTGAGGCGCGAATCGTCTTGTTTAAATTTGATTTGCTGTGAAGACAACGTTTGCACCTTAAGTGCACATGATGGCTTTTGTTGTCGTTCCATTATTAGTCAAATATTTTATCTGTGTTATGCTGGTATGCACAACAAATACAAGGAAAATAAAGAGTTTCATGTCACATTATAATGTTACAAAACCCCCTAAATAAGACACCCTACTTTATACTTAATATTTTTTCGGCAAAAATAATAGGTCGGGAAAAAAGTATTTTCGCATTTAGTATCTATGTATAAACTTGTGATAAAATCTTTCTGGCTGTACTATTTGTGTCTGGCTGGTTTTAATGACATTATAAAGGTTATATTTGAAAAAAAAATTAGTACAATGTTGTTTCCCGCTATTTTTCATTTGTTTTTCTTTCTGCCAAATGACTGAGTGAATCTAATGAATAAATTCGATACATTTTTAAATTGTTAAAAAGAAATAATTAATGCAATGAAAAAAGTTTATGGACCTAATACAGTTTCAGTGAGAGTAGCACAAAGTTGGTTTAAGCGTTTTCAATCTGGGAATTTTGATGTCAAAGGTGCACCTCGCTCTAGGCGCCCTGTTAAGTTTATTATATAAAATGCGATGAAACTTTTTCCCCGATCTAATACACAAAATATAACAAATTGTTTGAATTGATGACTTCATCCTTACTTGGTCATCAACAGCTCATCAAGGACAATCCAACAAGTTTAAACATGGTTGGGTCTACATTAACTGCATCATGTTAGCGACGAGTCGCTTTAATATTGCATACCCACTTAAATAGAATTTGTTTACACATCAAAAATTACCAGGAATACAAAATATCCTTTTTTTTTGATATTTTAATTAATGTGTTACGATACATTATAATTATTATAAAATATCAAAATATTATGACGATAATTGTTATCCCTGGACATTTTTAAATTTCAGCACATGGGTACTAACACTCGTATAATAGGTTCCAAATTCAATATTTCACCCAAACATTCCAATGCACAGACATGACATTACATAAAAGCCCGTAATAATATGGAACAACTTGAGCATTGAAAAAATCGCTGACTCGAACGCACGAACTTGTTTCAGGAGGCCTCTAGACAAGAAGCATAAGCGCTTGTGTTAGCGATTTTATAAAATTCAAGTAGTCTGTCATAATGCATATACATAGTAGTATTATAAACGTGAAAGTAACTCTGTCTGTCTATTTGTCTGTTTGTTTGTTTGTTACGTTTTTATTTAAATGAAATTTGGTATGGAGATAGTTTGAGTCCCGGTGAAGCACATAGTGTAATTCTTCTTCCTAAAAATTGGATGGTTCCTGAGCTGACCTTAAATTTTCCGTGTTTCCAGGTTTCCACACATGTCAGGAAAATTCCTGTTTGCTAGTTCCTAGGCCTAACGGATTTTCATAAAACATCTAAACGTAAAGGTTTCTAACTGCGTATTCCCTAATACTTAAACGGTTAGTAAGGGGTAGTAACTATGTATGTGAATCACTTAAAACGTTTGCGCGCTCTTTCGTCTATCCGAATTTTCATATAAGTTTATAAGTATTGTTTTGTCTGAAACCTTTTAACTTTCCTGGATTGTTTCAAAACAAACCTAACCTCACCTTTATCTCTTTAAACATTTTGAAAAGCAGAAAAATAATAATGAAACTTTTAAAAAATCCGACAAACGAAGTAGCGGGCGGACAAATGTTTTTCGGACTTTTGATAGGTTACCAATACAAACCCTTTTAACGACATAATTCTTGCTTAGTCATCTATCAGTTATAAACAAGACTGAATAGAACTGGCATTTAAATCCATTCCATTTATTTTAAGTTTACCATAATTTGGAACCACCAAGCTTCAATATCTTTTGCATATGATATTTCTCTGGTACTATTAATACACCTACACGCTGTCTCACTAAATTCAAGAAAAGTACTGGGCCGAGATTCTACACGGTAATAACGATATCGTATTTGACGTGTTTCCGTATTGTCAACGTTTTGATAACTCTTATGACATGACATGACATAATGGCGGCCGAGTCTTAAACGATTCTAAAGCACGTCAAACGCAATCGTTATAACGCAGTAGAATAGATGCCCAGGCGGGCTCCATTTTACTGAACCGTATTCGATTCTTAAATTCGGCACACTTGATTCACATCGTCCGTAATACCTGGTAGGTATGCCGTAATAGTATCTACTCCGAATTTGGGATCATAATTATTTCTTACGTTCCGGCCTTATTTCTTATTCAGTATGTTTTTACTGACCCAAAAAAGGAGCCGCACGATCTTTAATTCAGATTGTTATTGTGTTGGCCGGCGTGCTGCCGTGTTGTCGTTGATCAAGCGTGTCGTGAGGTTTTTGCAGCGGCCACGTCTGCGCTGCAGCCGAGCGAGACTCCGTCCAAGGTCGCTTAATGCTCATTCCTGCCCTGCTTTCCGCCTGTCTGCTGATTGTACCTCGACCTTGCAGGTTATTCAGTTTTTGTCGCCCCCGGTCTACACTATGCCAGTCTATGCTGCATTTCATTCCTACCACCTAAGTCCACACCTACACAAGGACAAAAACCTTATTTATTTTTTCTTGATCAAGAATTGGTTCGTATTTCTTAAATAAATCGTAAGTTAGTTTTCGCTAGTTACACAAATACAAAAGCCTGAAGCATTATCATCGAAGGCTTGAAGTTTTGAAATCCAACGAGCTATACACGTGACCGGCCTTACCCTCATTTCATTCTATTGTCAGTCTTAATGCGATCAAATATTATATTATAACAAAGCCTTCGATTGTGCAGACATTCACTTCTTAATAATAAGGTACTAACAATAAGTTGTCCAATAACGTGATAATTTTAATTACTAAATAAAGCAAATTATAGTATCTGCTGGATGCCGAAAAGAAATCGTTAGATCTTCAAACAAAGGCAACTTCTTAAGTAAACGACGGCGATTACACCAAATGTTCTCTTAATTTTTAGGGCCTATTGACTCACTTAGTAACATTTTATTTGTATTTAACTTTTCATGCGGTTAGTGTATGTGGTGTTCAATAAAGAATAAATTGTATTGTTCCGTACCAGAATGGCATTGAATTTACATATTCATTCAATGCTTCCCAAATGTTGTACGAGAAAAAAAATAAAAGTATAATTATGAGTAAAGAAATTTATAGGTACCTCAATTATCTAAATATTTACCCAGAAAGAAACTAAATACAACGAATAAAAAAAAGACAACGTAAAATCACGTTAGATATATTTTACGCCACTTGCACGAAAAAATTAAATCTAGACTCTAATCTAGATTTATCTTTTTGTTGCAAGTGGTCGTAAGAGATATATACCTAAATATATTCTTAATCAAACAAGAACGGTTTGGGAATTAAAAGATTTGCGTCTTCAGTTTCTTGCTAAGGGCCTCGAAAGCTCACCTTGTTATGCTTCAGGTGAAGTATCAATAGATACCCCTACGAATGTCTTCTAAAGTTCAGCCAAGAATAAACTTAACAAGCGAAAGGTGCGGATGAGTGCCGTAGCTGCGTGTTATTTGTAAAGTTCTTTCGAAGTACGTTATGTACCCCACAACGCGCGATATATAAAAGTAACTAGATTAACTTAATATGTCTCAAAGTTTTCTTATCCTGCCCTTTGAAATATTGAAGACCTTGGTTTAGCTCATTGCATTCATTTTATTGTCTTGATAGCTCAGTGGTAAGAGCGCCCCCGAATAGGTGGGAGGCCCAGGTTCGAGTCCCGGTCAAGACCATGAATGCCAATGAGCATCCTGATCGTAAAGGTTTTCACGATTATTAGACGAAACTCTTTCCGCACCTTTCTTGAGATGCTTTTCTTTTACTATCCCACTAGTAATAAATTAGTCGAGTGTAACGTGATCGAATCGGCGATCTCACAAAGACCCCTGCCGACTGTTTTTTCTCCCCGCACCCCACCCTCGCCCAACCGCTCTCACGAGATTCTTATTTAGATTCGCTTCCGTCTGATTGCTCTTGGTAATCTTTTCACTGGGTTATTGAATGTCTTCCCCGTGAGCGTCGAGCACCGAGAGAACCTCCCGGCCGTTGGCGCCGCCGTGAAAGGAATCAGACGCCGATTTCCTTTGAAGCCACCATTCTCAATTTCTTGTTTAATGCACAAAATAAAACGATATCCATTTACTTTGTGTTTGCGTAGTTATGCGTACGCCTCGGTATGAAAACATTTTGGAGGTTAACCCATTCTACTTCGGTCAGATAGTGACTTCGCAAATATATTTCTTTCTTTCATAGTTAATGATACGAAACGTTTTCTGGCCAAACTTAAAGGATTTGGTGTAGCAAACAATATTGATGTGAAGCGGCTATTTAGATACCTACTATTGAATATATATATTTTTTATACCATAAGTTAGAAACAAGGCGTGGCGCAAAATTTCTCCAGGCAAGAACCAATTAGCGTAATCATTGATTCAATTCCCCAGTTACAGTAGCACTCGCCTTCAAAGTGGAATATTTTATTCTACTTAGTGATAGCCCATCTTGCTTTGATATCGTAAAAATACTCACTGTCAAATGAATAAGAGCGGTCTTAACGGCAACAATATGATTAGATTACGTTGTCAAAGCAAAATGGCCTAGTAGGTACGATGTGGACTAGAAGCCCTGTTCTTTAAAAAACCCGAAATATACACACACTTAATACACTTTCTCCTAATGACCAAGCTGAATATGAAAATGTAGCACAAGATACGAACTAAAATAACATTGGTGTTGTCTCCTGTTCGGATCACCGACGTCTTGAGTGGGCCGGCGCTCGCGGTATGATAAAAACACCGCTTGCATTCACGTCGAAAATAAAATTTGAAGATTTATGCACGGTGGAGAGCGCGACGCTGCGTTGCCGCACACCGCGCTATTTTCGACCGGGTTATGCTTTAAATAGCGCATTACGATAGGATTTGGTTTCACGAGTTTTTCCCTGTTCCCGGCCCCACGTTTCAAACGGCATCGCCCACACGAAGAATTTTTGCGCGAGATTATTCGCCCTATTCCTTCGCTCTGACACATATCGGCATTTGTCTAGCGTTCTTTAAGTTTTAGCGGCGTGTGGGTTGTTTTACGCTTCTTAAAAGCTGGAGGAGGGTGTTTAAGTGCTTATTGCTTATTGTAGATTAACTAAATTGTAGGAAAACTAGGTTGCACTCATCATCACTCACAATCATATATTTATATAAAATATTAATGGCAGGATTACTTTTACTTCAGAAATCTAGCAAATATAACAACTTAACATTAAGATTGTATATAAAATCTTCTAGGGTTTCGTGGGTTTTAAACGCGTTTTACCTGTGTGTGACCAATAAACGGACGTAACTATGTACAGCTAGTTATGTTCTGCGGTCATTCACTCCGTCATACGATAGATAGATATCACCACACCCTAAACTTTAACACCGACCGAACGTTCATTTCCTAATTAAGTGTCTGTACAAAAACAGGAAATAGGCAACCGCAACGCACTTAACTGGGATCGTGTTTGTATAATATTTTGTCATTGGTTGGTTCTCTTTAATTGGTTAATGCAATTAAATTATGCCGTAAATTATGATACATTAAAGACTGTACACGATAAAATCCGGCCGTGCATGCACTGGTGTATCTTTGCAATTAATGCATATTTTCAAGCAGTTTTTTTTTTGAATAATTTCTATTATTATAATACAATATAATAAAATAAAATCGTATCATAATGTATAGGTATGTGTGAGTTTTCACCGAATATATTCTATCATACGTTTCATCTCCTGCCCAGCCTTTTTTTGAAAATTTTCACTCGCTTCCTTCTACACAACTCTATTTATATTTTTACAAGCTGTTTTACGCACATTAGAATGTCGTCTTATCAAAAAAAACTTTTTGAAACTGATTTCTATTTGTAGTAGTCAGGAAGACTTTTTACCCCAAGCACTGAAAGTTGTTTTTGGGAGGCATTTATTTGTCAAAAAGTCAAATTCGCCAAAGTTAAAAAACCTCAAAACTATCTCAATCTGAATACAAACACATATTAGAATGTTTTAACTATTGTGAAAAGATAATGTAATAAGGCATAATTCGGCTTGTATAATTAATAATAATAAAATGTTTTGACCAGGAGAATTTGGTAAAGACTGTCAGATGACCGTGTACAAGTAAATATTAATACTGTGGATTATATAATGGTCCAAGTCACAGACGCTCTAACAAATTATTATGATTTTATTTTTATTATGTTTTATCATAACCACTGACTATTACAAAAAAGTGCTGCTAGAAAATTAGCATTTATAAGAAAATTAGCATTCATAGCATTAAAAATACACCATAACATGCATGGCCGGATTTTATCGTGTACAGTCTTTATGTATGATCATTTTGCACAGTAAACCATTTTTTAGCTTATGAAGTCCAGTACGTGATGGAGAAGTTGTTCATCAGCATCAGGTATCTCTTTGTAAAGCCAGCATCTGACTCGCAAACTAAAGGTTGAAGCCAGACGAGCATAATTTTCTCATTTGTGAGTAGCCTACTTCATGCAAAACTCCAACTCTGTTTGCGTCGCCGTGTAAACTAAACATGATGTAGCAGAAATTACGCAACTGAAATTATGCTACTCACAACTCAAAAAATTACGCTCGCCTGACTTTACCCTAAGATAACTGCTATTTTCTTCCCGCATCTTTTTAAATTAAATTACGAAGCTGGCCAGTAATATAAGAAGAAAAGCTACTTAAGGTCTTTTTTATGCTGTTCAACTGCTTCAAATAACATTAGCGTGAAACGTCGTCAGCTGTCTTCTGTCTGTTATACAGGCGAGCGCGGGACATGGAGCGGCGTATGCGCCGCCTAGCTTGCTAACCCGTAGCCGCTTGTGCTTGAGAATAACCAGTGTGTTTTGTTGTTCGCAGAGTTGAGCCCCGCACCGCACCGGCTTGTTCGCTGACCGCCGAGCCGCTAATCTCGCTTTTTTCGCGCCCCACCGTCGCTGCCCAGACTGCCCCGGCCGCTGCCATGCTCGCGCACCAAGCACCGCTCGCCCTCTACTAAACTCAACCGTCAACATCGATACGAACGCGTGTGATAATAATTTAATACTCGCCTAAATAAGCTTGCAACTTCGGTGTCTTTATTCTAACTTTAATTGTAAGATTAATCATTGTAGTTCGCATCGCAACGCAAACAGTCAAATCTAGTCGTTGTGTCAGCGCGAAATTCGCGTGAACGTACGCGTGTGAAGTAGTGTGTGATTGTGAGGGTGTGCGAGTGCCGATCAGTGGCTAAAGAAGAGCTACTTGGAAGTGTAAGGAGTGCATGCTCAGAGCGCCAGTGCGCGCTCGCCCCCCGCGGCCTATGCCCCGCAGTCGTTCCACGTAACTGCGTGCGCGACCTCTGCATACTTCTTCAGTGGTAGCGATGGCAACCATGGTGAACATGAATAGCCTTCTGAACGGCAAGGACTCACGCTGGCTGCAGCTCGAAGTGTGTCGCGAGTTCCAACGGAATAAGTGCTCTCGGCCAGATACCGAGTGCAAGTTCGCGCATCCCCCGGCAACCGTCGAGGTGCAAAATGGACGGGTGACCGCATGCTACGACAGTATTAAGGTAAGTTGTTCTATCTTGCTACCGACTTATTCTCTAAAGACACTTTATTGGTGTACTTGCTCAACGTTAATCAACCCTGACTTCTAAAAGATGTTTCGGCGCTGCTGCCGTTCCGCGCACTGACCTCGATCTCAAGGCTAGCTGGAAGTGACGTCACCCGCTGGCGCCGCCGTCGCCGTTGCGAGACTACCATTGTGTGAGAATTGACATCGCACTAGCCTTATGAGCAGGATGATGAGTCGATTCGACTTCTTTATTTTTGCAGTCTGCACTTGCTGCATTAGCCACGGGCTGAGTATTTTGTATCTTTAATCTTAGTACCATATGAACTTTCAATTCGTGATTCTGATTGTTTGATTATCATCTCGTTTTAGTTGTTTTTATTTTTTAAAGGTTTTTAGGTTGCATCTTAGTTTGATTCTTTGTATCATAGCCGAAGAAGTTTTGGCTCTTTTTGCCGCATCTCGTATTGAAAGGGACTGATTAAGGTTAAACATTCCTACGACTTTCTTTCTAGTGCCAAGTCGGTTATATTCTTCCAGATTTGTCCTTTTCCATGTCTTTATTATCTTGTGCACGCCCGCGGGATTCAACTCATACTTTCTAACCAGTTAGAACGTCATACGTTTCATTTTGCACCAATCGTCCAAAAAAAATTAACGAACGTGTAAGCTAATTCCCCCCATATTGACAGTTTGACAAAAATAGTAATTGTTTTTTATTGCAATTTAAAGAAAAGGATGTAGCTCGGTATTTAAAAAAAGTTTATGCCTATTTTATGTACGTGCCAGTTTTTAGAGATGCCTAAAGTTGTCTACTTTCTTTCCGATACGGTCCTTAATTATCTACAGGCAGGGAGGAGCTAAATTTTGCTAGATATTTTGTCATACGTTACAAATATGTCCAATAATTTATCGAGCGCCGGTTTGCAGGAGCGTTACGCGATACGTTATCAGCCCAGTGGAGTGACGTGATAGCGTTTTCGAGCAAATAGTGGAGATAAAAAATTAAATTGACATAAACAGTACATCGAGTGCATCGCCAGAGGCCTGGTACCCCGGGGCCCGTAGATAATATCAACGCAACAGAGTTTAAACGTGGCTGGGGAAAACAAGAGTGAATGTATAATAATGAACGTAAAATAATATTATAATAATGTTGCTCTTATTGTACCTGTCTGTTTGAGTACAGACATATTCTAACGTTTGCGTACTTTATCGCCTATAGATTTGGAAAAGCAGTCAGTCATGTGGAAACTATTATTAATTTATTTGAAATCCTTCATAACTTAGTCATACAAATCATTTTCCAAATAAAGAAATTGAGATAAATAAAAGGCACTTTCTCAATTCTTCATATTTCCCTTCGTGTTCTCCTTTGATGCTCGGCTGAATAACGCGATCAAGAGATAAAACGCACTGGGATCGGGGTCGGAGTCGCTCACTCCGCAAACGTTCTCAGACGGAGTCTCGTTCGGCGCTCGATCGCTATTCGTTGCTCTGCAGCCGTGTCCCGGCGGATTCGTTCGCGGTACTACGCCATCACGCTGCCGCGAAGCCTCCCCGGCAGGCAAATGACACGCGCTATTCATATTTCTCTGTCATTTTAACGCCTTCCATACAATTGCTTGTTATGTAAGTACGTTACGTCTTTTTTGTATCGAGTTTGGCACTCTCTCTTTGAAATTCCATAACTACGACACCCTGCAACTTTTTCATTAAAATAGTGTCACCAGTGTCACCTCGCTAACGGAGCGAACCGAAAGCCCGGATCCGAACGATTTTCCTTTAACGAGTCAGATGAATGCTATCAGCTCGATTTGGACGTGTGTGAGGGTCGGGCTGCAATTCGCTTAAAGCCCGGCACCGCGTTTAGTCCGAGACACCAAACAATGGAGGGCGGTGTTCATTGTGCGGGCTTTGTGCATCGTGGTATCGCACCATCGGCGCATTCCGCACAATGCCGACGACGCCGCCGTACTATCCTCACGACACCGCCGACAGCTTATCTCGTCTTGCCCCCATCCCCCTTTAAACTACTCGCATAAACATCTTTCACATTAGATTTTCCTCGAAACGCACTACAAATTTGTTCGAATATCGTCATGGAATTTTAAAATGTGAATGCCACAATAAAGTGCACTAAAGCTACGTCGACTGCCGCCTAGAATCTGCCTGCGATAAAACCGCACACGAGCGGTGGCTCAGGAAAACTTTAAATAATCCCCTAGAGAATGTGAAATAGTGCAGCGCACGTCGCTCCAGCACTAATCTGCTCGATAAAAAGCGTCGCGGCGGTGGAGTACGCTGCTTATATTGTTGACTGGCGATGGAGCGTCCAGATATTTAACTGAGAGGACAAAAAGTAAACAAGTGCTTTGTCCGTCGCAGTCCGCTCTCTTTGAGGCGCTGCGTCGGTGGCCCAACCTACCGTCTCCTAATCGTGTGTGTAATGTGTAAACTCCAAACTCTTTCAATATAACGGAACTTAGATTGTCCGTGCCACTTTATTGCACTTTTCAGAGAAGGTTTGACCCTAGTGGAATGCTTTAAAACTTAAGGCTGGGTTTTATAAATATCTATTAGAACAAATTTCGATCAGGAATGTCAAAAATCGTTTGATGTTACTAAAATTTGATCTGACAGGTTTACTAACGGGCCTTTATAAAACCGAACCTTAGTATACTTTAATTACCTAGACCAGATTAAATTTTGTAAAAAAACAATAAAATAAAAAAATAAATTAAATATTTTGGAAAATATTTTTAATTCAGAGAAATTTAATAAATTAAATGTTAAATACCAATTTCACCATACGATGTTAAATTTAATCAATCTTAATCGAGTGTTCATACATTTTGGCCACTGTTTACGCTCTAAACGTCTGTTAAGTGGTTAACATCGTATGGTGAAATTGGTACTAAATATCAGAGAAACAGCATTGCAATCAGAACATTGAGCAGCAAGTTACCAATTCAGTAATAATCAAGCGTAAGAATCCGTATATCATATTAAATGGTTGCAATAACTAAACAACCTACTACCTCTACTACTGTTATCATCTCTCCTCTACAATTGGTATAACACTCGATAACAGAGACTGTAAGAATCTCGGTTAGTATTAATCGTGCTTTTCTCGTGGCTGTGTTGGGTTTCGCAACTTCTCCGAAAGTTGTCACCAACGAACGTAATCGAGGGCTGATCAAACAACCCCGACCCGCACCCCGCGCCGCGCGAAGCGTCTCCCGTGATTAAGCCTTCAATTACGCGATATGACGAGGGGGTCATATTTGATTAGGCTACGTGTTGTGTTGATTAAACCGAGCTCATTGCCTTATTCACTTAACCTCACCCACACGCGTAATATCCACCTGTAATGGCTGAACGATTTGTCGCCGACTCAAATCGGAGTTATATTCTTGTCCGTAAGTAAATTAAACTTATAACTGACATCATAGCGGCCATGACTTTTATTGACCTAATGCATAGCCAATATGGGAGTCACTGAATTATGATAGACTTGGTATTGTGCGCGACTCCGTCCGCGTCGAAGTCGTTTAACGCTATTCCCTCGGGTACAGTCTCATTAGTCGGGATAAAAAGTAGTATTCTAGAGTATAATCTCTCTGTGCAGATTTCATCCAGATCCGTTTAGCCGTTCTGGCGTGATTAAGTAGCAATAATCCAAACTTCCGCATCTATAATATTAGTAATTATTATTATTAATATTAGTATTAGATTTGTAGTTGGAGAAACAGTTCTTAAATTAAATTTTTCAGAATATAATTAGCTTATGGTCAGACCGCAGTCGGAGAGATTATGTCATCAATTGACACGGCCTTTGCTGCTCCCAAGTATGTTGCGAAATCAGCAGTGCTGATGACGCCAGTCCGTGTATATCTCTTGTTTCGCTGTCTTTCACTTTTATTTATATTAATTGTAGTAGGTCAACATCTGCAATACCGATTCCAAATTCTAAAATATATATTGAAGTATGAATTTATAAAACAATAGTCATCAGCATATATCGCTTAGAGCTATGACTAAAAGTTAAGACCTAGAGTGGCATCGTTAGGTAGATGAATTATCATTACTTAACACTTTATAATAGTTAATTATTCGACTGTCACATAATGAAGCCTATAAGAGTTCGATGGACGCGGGGCATGTCTTAGCGTTCTAATAACAAGCGTGACTATCTTAAAAGCTAATTATGTACCGTCGCATACATTAGCCTTTCTACAAGATGAAAATAGAGATCACTAATGTACCTAAACATAGGGTGACTTATTTCGCATACTTTTTATTTTCTACTAACAATTCATAGGTAACCTAGATAACTCCGCCGGGTATACGCCATCGATTATTTATTATTTATTCATTTAGGTTACAAACAATCACATTACAATTATTAAACAAAAAGACATGAGCGTTTTTTATTTTTAGAATTGTATAAAACATTTACACTGACAAAATATAATGGTACTTGTGCAAAATGTGCTTACTGAATTATTAACATGTCTTTTTAGAGTTGTTGGTATTTAGCTCTGCCTACCCCACTCTGGGAATGAAGGCGTGATGTTATGTATGTTGTTATGTATGTAATGGTACTTGGGATGCCAATTGTTCGCGAAATGCCATAATTGATATCCGTACTAATGTGTGTAAGCATGGTTAACATAGAGAAGTAATTTATTAAGTTATTTATTACATTTTCTCAATGATAAAAAAGGTCTCTTATGGGACGTTTTCATTTTTTTTTACGTAGTTTAGGGATTTAATATAAACAAAACTTTTTTTTGATTCCTTTGTGTAAACCCGATAGCTACCCTTTTAGTGTGACTAACTTTCGTTACACAAAGGACGCGATCGTGGTTTTTGTTTTCGTTAAGCCTTTAAGTATGTAAAAAAAAATGTCGTTATACGATCATTTTCATTGAACATCTTGCAAGTTTTAACAAATTCCAATAGTTTATAAATAAGCTCTGACAATATAATGCAAAAATTGCATATCGATTGTACACCAAACGTCGCCAGTGACATCCGTGATGTGATGAGAGTAACCATAATAATAACAATGCCGTAATGGTTACAACAGCACTGTTATTACCATGGCTACGGTCATTTCAGAACTCACCATGACAACGCTATGGTTTACACTATGGAAAGCGTTCTGATACCAATATCGATAGCAAAATAAACAGTAAACGTATAGTAACGCGCTAGTAGAAAAAGTAAAGCAATATATACCTGCAGTCGCGACGATCGTGGAGCGTTTGAAGTTAAAACTCCAAACCGTACAAGCCGTAGCTCTCTTTCTTTAAATTATAACATTAACTATTCTTCTGTCGTTCTTGCACAAAAATCTTAATCTTGTTTAAAGACGTTAAACTTGATTTAAGTCTGACACTTCCATACCTACATAATGACACTAAACCGTGGGTACTTAAGACGATCCCTAGGTTTGTCTTTTAAAAGCAAGAGGTCCTCGGTGGTGGTCTGGTCTTTCTGTAATGGAAACCACCAATTTGTTCGTGACCGTACCGGGGCCTCTTATTCGCAGAATACTAATTTGTTTTGTTTTTCAAAAGGCTGCGTTGCGTGTCTGCCAAGTTTGCGTGTGCCCATATCGGATTAGTTCTATACTCAATTTAATTACTTGATCCATGTACTCGTACTTGCTCAAATTACTTTCATCCGTCAGACTTTTGCTAATGGAACTTTTGCGTATAATTACTAAAACATGAACGACTCTATTTTTGGATTCGCACCTTAAGTAGACGATGAAAGTTAATGACATTAGTTTCTTTTTGGCTTTAAGTAACCAAATAATTATGTTATATGTTTTAAAGTTAAATCTTCTATAAATGAAAAGTAAGTGTGGGCCTAGTGTGAAAACTCGTTTAAAAAGAATACAGTAAGTTACATATTGCAAAACAAGACAGTGAAAGTAAGCGTGGGAGTGGGACTTTGTTGCAAAGTATGCGCACGCGACGTGGGTAGTGATAGATGCACCGGGCCGGCGCCGGCTCGCCGACTCCTCGAAATAGGTCTAACCCGCCCGCCCACTCATTTGCTTTCGTCTCTTTGCGAAGACACTGTTTGGCTAACTTATCATGCGAGTCAAGCTCGCTCCTAATTTCCGCAGCCAGATAAATTTCGCGCTTGTTTGCGGACTATCGGGATAGGTTTACGTAAATATTGACTGCTATCCAATTTTTGCGGGGAAGAACGCTGCTATTTTCAGCTATGTCAAACGCGGTTCGCTAAAGCTATCGAAACTCCGCATTGTCATTTCATTTCACTTGCTGTTTATTTTTTATGGGTTCGCAGTATTTTAAATGACTTGTATTAGTAAAGTCAGTAATAGCCGGTATGTGGAGTAAACCCCAGTTATAACTACATTAACTGTACGTTTTCCTTAAATTATATCAGTTTCAGATGAATTCTACTAACTTATTTTCCTCTACGTAATGTGTTAATAAACACATAATAAAATATGTACTTAACTATAAGGTCTATAACAATTTAAAACAAACTGTTAAGTAATATTTTATTCAACTATAATGGTTTGGCGTACGAATGAGCTAAACTAATGCAACTGCAAGCAAATCGAGAGCAAAAGCTATCGCTTTAGTCCCCTTGAGGGGTTTTGAAAACCCGTCCGCCAAGTGTTCCGTTGCAGAACATTCGGAGCGTTTAAAAGCTGCCAGTAATCTCGACTCGCGCGCTTTGTTCGCCTTGTCGGAGTTGTTTCTCAGGTTGTGAACTTTGCGGGCCACCGCGCGCATCAAAGCTACTCTCGCCGATTGATGACTCGCTCTTACAATCTTATTCATCAGCCATCAGCATCGAGTTTGATGCCGACCGCGACGCTGCGGCCGGGTGAAACTACTCTTTGACGTGTACTTTTCCAATTGCCAATAAGCTACTCTTTGATCGTCGGATCTACGCAGCTTTATGAGTCTACCAAGTTTTTAGGGTCTAATCTGTCAATATCTAAAGTACTAGTTTATTTGTTCGTGTCTTGGTAGCGGACATAAAATAACTTGTTCTACAACTTTTATACACAAACGAACCCATTATCGTGAAAGATTATAGTTTCTCTTGTTTAGTATTAGCCTCCGATTTGTGTTCTAGACGTACATACATACATACATAACATCACGCCTTCATTCCCAGGGTGGGATAGGCAGAGCTACAGAAATACCAACAAATCTAAAAAGAGTTGTTTATAATTCTTTAACTTCATTTTGCACAATCAGGCCAAGAAGTTAACATTTATTTTGTGTGTTTAGACCGGTTATTTAATTGTATTAATTGTATTTTTTATAGTTGTTTTGACTAGTTTTCGCTAGTATCGAAAAGGAATCGACCTCGATGGCCGAGCGAGTACGCACACGTAGGTAGAGGTAGACGAGGCCGAGACGGCCGGCGGCGGCGAGTTCCGTTCGAATAACAAGCACATTATTTTCATTTGTACATCCACGTGATTTATGTTTTGCCGGTATTTATTCAATCGTATTGACAGAATTAAACGGCTTTGTGAAATTCATTTGGCTCGAAGTACTTACTGTGATTTTCTCTTTTTATTTCAATTGGGATCTACCTATTAATAGAAATCTCGGTATTATTAACTTTCTTAAGAAAGATGTTGTTGTATCATACTTATGTACCCTCATTAACTTAATACCTACTCTTTGTAACAGTTTTCGTTTTATGCACAACAATATGATGTAGTCAAGTGTAAGCCATTCGTTTAGGAACTGGGGACTTTGATTCGTTTAAATAGTTGTTTTTTCTTCCGAGTATTATTATTACCTATTTAATCATTCTCGCAGCCTGCAAACCTTAAAAACTGATTATTGATACAAATAATAATTCCAATGAGATGTGTTCTACATGCACTTCTGAATAAAGTAGTAACGTCATAAAGGTCCTTTCTTGAGATTGCATTTTTTTATAAGGTACGTAAGTAACGTACGATGCAATGATATTTCTATGCGGTACGTAAGTACCTACATAACTAGTACAAGCGGGTGCTGTTATGCAAAAATGTGTTATCCCTCAATTATTTAGCATAATAAAATATCAACTTACAATGATGATACTGAGGTCTGACACTTTATTGGTAAATAGTTGCGAATTGGCACATTATTGCGTAACAGCATCCAGCAATTATTATAATTGTATGTACTTATAAGAAAATTAACTTTGTCCTCAAATTACGTCAGATCATGTTCATGCATGCATACGTACAACTTCTGCTTAATGGTTGCCACGGTCTGTTTTATTTTTATCGGTCTTGTTTTAATCCACTAAATCGCATGCGGGACTGCGCTAGCGAGCGTTCATTAACTTCGGCGCTACGGCACACTCGTCTATCGTTTGCATTACTTTTAAAAATCACTTCAACTCTGACCTAAATTGAACGCCGCCAGTCTGCCCCAACCCCCAAGTAATTGCCGCATAAATATCGGCAGCGAATGCATTGTCTCTTGATCGGTTTGTTATTCCATTTTTAATTGTGAAATTTATATGCACTTTATATTCGATTTACTCTTGAACAATAGTTGTCGGCGCCTGTTTCCTTTATACTATTTTAACTTTTTACTGTTCCATAATTTGTTTTCTCATCATGTTTGTCAGTTTTGTCAGTAGGTTACCTACTAAAATAGACTTTATACAAATATTCTTCGAGAAACATCTTCGGAATTTAACGATCGATAAAATCTAATATGAATATTGCCTAATAATCATAACAGCGATGCTTATTAATAAGTTTTCCCTCCTTGCGGCGACTAGACAACGGAAGATGGGCCAGATAAGTACTTGCTCGAGGTTCTTTCCCCGCGCCTTTTTCACACCTAACGCGACCACTCACATCACTTCCCTATTTAAGGCACTAAATTATGACAGATTTTCTTCAAGCTTACACCCTTTCACCGTAGTCACTTATAAAGAAAGCTTTACTTACTTTTACCATACCAACTACGAATCGAGTAGGTACTGTTTCTTGGAATCCACTGACAATTCAAGTTTTAAGGTACCCATGCGTGTGTAGTACGCATCGTACCCCCCGAATAGCTGGAGGAACTGGGATTCCTCCATAATAGTGTGGAAGATCGCAAAAAAGATGTGGATATAGGTAAAAAAAAAACGAATCATGTATCATTAGAAATCGGAAAGAAGGTAATTAAATACTTTATTTTTGTAGGGAAATTATTTTACACTTCATTTTGATTCCGTAATTTCGAGTTTAGATGAGTAAAATAGGCTGCCTAAAATCGAAATTACAAGATTACCTTATTTACAGTTATAGTCCTTTGATAGATTTACATTTGTTCAGCAGTATTAAAAGTTGCATTTACTTACGGATTATAAATAAATAAATACGTGAGATATTGACAAGAGATTATACATACTAGGTATACATTTTACGTAACGTTTTAAGTGGGGTGACACGCTCTCGGATTTCACTTCCATTCTAAATCTAGAATTGCATTTTAAAAGCGACGTCGCAATCGTTGCACATGGAACTCTATCCAATACTTTGGCATATCGTAAGACGTTTCTTATGACTGAATACTGAATCGATCCATATTATTATACGTTCACTGTTATCTGATTCTGAAATTGCCCTGCGCAATGGTATCTGTGGATTGACAGCCGTCAGTGTAGCTAGTGTTGTTCCCTTGGTGTATATCTCCTTTCAACATATTATCTCAAAAGAACACGACTGTTCTGAAAAATCAGTAACAACTTTAGAATGTTTTCCGATGGAACGGTTGGTCGGCTGGTTTCGTGCTTTCTAAAATTGGACGTCTCTAAATTTAATCTTTCCATTGAGCACGTGGATGAAAAATACTGTCGTGCCGTGTCCATTAGGCAAAGTAGATATATATTTTTAGTCTACTCTCTCTCGATTTTGTGAACCACTTTGTATCTTTGGTTCCTACCATTAATTGCTTATAATGTTTAGTTATTAGTAAACAGCTGAATTAGGCACCAAATTGAACGTAAAACACGTTGTTTTTATTGTAACGTACCCCTTAACTTACTCGGGACTATACCGACTTTATAGTATTTTTTATTTATAAAGTATTATCAGAATACACAACTTGCCAGCTTAACAAATAATGGACGGTGTCATCGGTACATAGCGTTCGCTCAAGGATAACCTTCGTAATGCATGCAGAGACATCGTAAAAACAAATGACCACTTGTTATCGTTAATTTTCAAAAGTAAATCAAAACTAAACAGTCTATTCCTAGTATACCATTTTCCAACTCGTCAATAAAAAATACCACGAATCGTTCGCGAATGAGGAGGGGTAGAGGGCGACGGGCGGCGCATTCCTACATGCCGCGCATTTCCATCCGATATTGCGCCGCCATTATACCCCGCTCCCCGTCCGCGCTCCCCGCCGCCCTTTAATTAAACGGTGAGGCCCGAGAGACGTCTTCCACTCCTGCAACGTGGAAAATCACGTAAATAGCTCGAAACTTACTCCACGCGCTTCGTCCACTCCACTCTCGTTGATAAGAAACATGTTTGGCTTCCGTGTTGGCACAATTTTGAAACGCGCTTCCATATCTAGCATAGGTAGACAGTTCAGTTGCATTATACAATTAACACACCTTAGTTTTAAATCACAACATTTTTCCTTAGAACTACAAAAACAAAGTAGGGCACGCAAACAAGTCCGCGAAGTTGTTTCGTTGCCATGGCAATGGCTAGGTGAAACAATGCGTGTAATTCAACGGCGTTAACCTCCTTTCTCAGCACATCCACATAGTAGCGTAATAAAGGCGGCTGGAATAGGGCCCGTAATGGCGCTGCGAGGCGACGGAGTCGGGTATCGAGTGTAATGAGCACGACTTATCTGTGCTCATTTGCATGCGCCGCGTATCAGCTTCGACCTTGGCACCTCGCACCATGCTCGCCGAATTCGACCCGCCCGCTGCCGCCCGGCGGCCACTCGCTTACGTCACCTCACCGATATGCCATAGACGCGCGATAACGAAAGTACTCCTCTCTATGGGTAACCGAGAAACGTGCTCGGGACCGGTTCCCCTTAAGGCCTTAGCCAACTTAGTGTTCTCTTATATGGGAGCGGTCACATTATTAGATAAGACTTATGCAATTCAAATTATTTACACCTAATTAATTCGGCAGATCCTTGACATTTCAATTAATGGCCTGTTTATTTATTTAAATGTTTTCACCTGATATTCAGTAATTTAATTGACAGAATATTTAGTAAGTATATATTTTTTTTTAAATCACGTTTCCACTAATGTAATGAGTTGGTTATAAATATGTGAACCTTTGAATTTCTAGTTCGTCGTAAAGTAAGTATACAATTATACACAGACTTAATCCACAGGCCAGTCAATGAGGTGGAACGGGCAAATCTTTGAAAGTGTGGCAATAATAGGTACCTAGCACATTAACTAGCTATAAAGTAGCATGCAATTAATATTAAGCAAAATGCAAATGCTTTAAGTAATGTAATGTGCTGGCTGAGCGCATTAGGTTCACGCCGTTAAGTCATTGGCCCCGTCTGTCGGGTGCCAGAACACGACCGCGGCCAGAACAATGAAGCGTTATGGAGCACAACTTTCCTCACTCGCTACTTTTACCGCGATCCTATCGCCGACCGCCCGTTACACTCTCGGAGCAGATCGTTATCCGCACTTAGGTCGCCGCTCCGCCGTCTTCTCGCTGAATAACTTAGATCGACAGGCAATCGCTTCGCGAAAGTGCATTTTCAGCCGGGGGCGAAGCGCGGCGCCCGATGTACCGCGTTCCAGCCCCGCCGACGACGCTTTACATGACAATTGCGATGTCCCCCGGGCGATGCCGACGCGGACGACCTGCTGCCACTGCCACGAGAGTATTGCGCTCTCTTATACTCAAAAAAATTTAATTAAGGGGTTTTGTGTTGCAAATAAGTGATTTTAAAATCTTTTTATTGTATTCATATTTTCAAATTAGATTGCAATACTGCGTATTAATTAAGTAACATGTTTTATAATTAACTCATGGTAAAATGTGGAGTTAGGATAAGGGGAAAACAATAATTACTCACGAATGCTTGCAGACAGTAAGTGTAGTGAAAAAAATATTTTAAATCTACACCCGATATAATTATTGTCGACAGCTTATACAAATTGTAGGCGACTCGCTAGAAAAATCGTATTTCGAACTGAACAACCAATCGGTAAGTAAGTAAATACACTTCGTCGATCATTCTAGCAAACGCTCAAATAAATGGTCAGGTCCATCAGTGCCTTTATGCGTTACTAATACGTATAATCCAAACTAATCAAGTCATTGTTATCGGAGTTGTGATAGAGTATTTTTAAACCCAGAAAAACATTGCTGGTATGGTACCTTAAATAGGTACCTGGAGTAAAATAAGTGTCAGGGGGGTGGTCAACAAAGTTGAGGAGCCGCTGCTGTTCTTTCGACTCCGTTTGCATAATTGAATCCTCGCTCGCTCGCAGCCGTTGCGAACGTCGCTCACGATTCGCGTCACGCGCTCGGGCCCGACATAGCAGCCTTAATTGGCCTACGTATTATTTGCCAATTAAAGTGAATTCCCATCGGCGACGTGACACGAAACCTATATGTTTTCTCTGTGAAGAGATTCCACCCTGAGCACCACTCCAAATTATTGTATGCAAATAAATCTGATAATAAGCTACACTTACACCGCTTCTTATCCGCCCGCAGACTTGAGTCGTATCGTATGTCAGCGGTTACTGTTGACGTACTTCTAACTAATGGATTTACTTTACCCGCCTCTGACATCAGCAACTTGCAGCTAAGCTTCTTCTAACTTAATGTAAACGCTTCCAAAGATGCTTTAATAAAAACTCAATTCAAAAGCTTTCGAAAGAGTTTGGGTACTTTGGATGCTCAGCTGGTCGTTTTTGAAACCTGTTGTAGATAGCTAAATGTACTCAAGATATTAAGTGCAATGTAATGTCGTTATGTCGTCGTCAGCAACACCTAAGCTCAGACGTTTTAGATTCAAGGTCATTCCCTGCTACGAAGCAGGAATGCCTCTCGCTCGCTCCAGGCCGGTCGAGACGACTGGAATGCGTGCAAAATAAACAAGCTCAACCGGTTTCGCTGCACATCTTGCGCTTCGCCATTTTTAGGCAAAGACTCTGTCTTTCAATCGTTCTCTCTCCCTAGAGTATTTCTGAAATATAATTCGTGTTCTTTAATATTTCCTCGGTAGCCAGTCACGTGAGATAAATTGCATAAACGTCCGCATTATCCCAACAAACACGTTCTACCGATTTCTTATAGGATGTTCTTGATCCCTTGCTTGTATAAGATACCTATAATATATGACGTTGATGCGATGATATTTTTTTTTGTGTTTGCAATACCTACAGCAATTTGTAATGTTGCACTTGCTCGACAATAATGGGTGTCGTTAGTCACTTGATCGTTCGACAAGGACAATCCAAGGCCGATGTTTCTGAACTAGAAAGCTGAAGCGGGCGATGTGTTCCGTTTACTTGTGACCGATAGCAGACACGATGACAACGCCCATGTGTCTTCTGGCGAGCGTGATGTATTACCGCCGATCAAACCACGCTGAACCAACCTTATATTTATCTACGTTTAGCTCTGAAATCACGTATCTATAAAGTGTAGTGGAGTAGATTTTATAAGCATTGCTTATTTAACCTTCGGGACAAAAAAAAACTATTATAGGGTGGCCCAATTTTACCATATGGCCTGCCCCCTATCCCACAACACGTTACAAGTGTACAATTTAACAAATTTGTAAGATTTTCCATAGAAAAAGTTGACAATATTGTCAACTTGTACACTTGTAAAGTTTTGTGGGATAGGGGCCTGGCGGCCGTTTTTTTGAGCTGATAAAACCTGGTAAATTATTTTTACACCACTGTTGAACACTTAGGGCCCTGTGAGCTGGCGCGGAGTCCTGTTGAAATATCACTAATTACCGAGATGCTGTTGACTCCAAGGGTGCAGCACACTTTCAAGGATGTCTCGTCAGTCCCTTGGTTAATTTTGATGCCTTTTTCTATAAAAACTGAGGTAGTTTTGCCAGTGAGACATACTGCACCCCAAACTATAACAGTTTGTGCGTTTTGGCGATGCGGAACAACCGCATTTGCTCCAGGATGAGTTGAAGACCAGATTCTGTCATTTTGGTGATGGAGGGCTTGCTCAATCGAAAATATTTTATCGTTTAAGACGGTTTTTTCTCTATTTGAAGCTACGGAGAGCTGTTTAAGCAATCTACACCTCTCAAGACGAACTTTTATGTCCTTATCTGTAAGAAGTTGCGATTTTCTGACTTTATAAGTAGGTAAGTATCAATTTTAGATCATCTCGTGACATAAAAAATTACACCTTGGTCTGTGGATTTCGTATTAATCTTTGTTTTATGATGTGTCTGTTTCTAGATTCGAAACTTTAACTTCTGTAGTAGTAGTTTAAGTGATCTGATCCTATAAATTTTAGGTACCTATAATTTTCCGAGATCTTCGTTATTGTGGTTTTGCAAGTTAAGTAACCGTATCTTATCTACACGTTTTCCGATTTAAAGACGTGTAATGTAATTGGGTTATACATGTTTATAACAAAACATTTCAAGGAATAGGCTTGAACTATTTCTGCAGTTAGGTTTTGAAATATGTTACTATGAATTAATTATATAAAAATTAAGAAAAAACCACTAAATACGGTCCGAATTGCGACATGGCAATCTTTCTTGTGATTTTATATAAAAGATACACAAACTTTTTCGAATTTTACCTTATTAGTAGTAAGCTAGCTACCTTATCTGAAATAAAATGTGTATCCTTTTATTATCCAAGCAGTTAGAATGAGAAGCACGTAGTTAGAAGAAGTGATCAATGTTTTCTCGTTTTCTCTTTGGTTCCTTTTGTAAAGTTCCAAATATAAGTGTACATACATAACATCACGCCTTCATTCCCAGAGTGGGGTAGGCAGAGCTACAGAAATACCAAAAAAATTACTAGTGTATTAGTGACAGGTTGCAAGCCCATCGCCAAATAGTACTACAAACCCTTATTCCTTTAGTCGTAGTATTAATTAATATACGTGTGTTATTTCTTTTTTGTACTTTAACTAGATGTTTGGTACTCGCAGCAAATGCTGAGTTGGCTCCTCTTGCCGCAATATCTATTTGTTATTTTTTACACTTTCTTTATTGTATTTTTGTACGTGGCAATAAATTCCAAACTATTCTATTATATTCTACGAAGATAGCTGTTATCATATATTTTTTTTGTTTTAAAATTACTTATACTTTTATGATTTAATCAATATAGAAATGAAACCATTTATCTCCAGTTTTAAGTTATCCATGATAAATGTGAATAATTTGTGTGGTGAGGTTTTCCAACAGGTTCAACACGACAGCACAAACATTTATTATCATGGTTGGAAGTATGGAAATCCTTATCAACAAATTTAAAGTGATTATAGTCTGCAAATCTACTCTAGAATCAAGATTCATGCAGGAAATGATGTAGTAATTGAAGTATAGCTTACAAGCAGTGGTCGAATGCTTAAAATATTAATAAAAAAACGTATTTCCGTAATTTTTCCATTGTATGTAGGCTAGTATTCTTTTATTTAATAAATTATTTAAAAAAACAATAACACTATTAATACTGAAATGCTTTAAATGAGTTTCTTGAAAAATGTTATTCTTTCGAATAATAATTAAAGAGTGAGCAGTTTTTTAGGTGTATTCTAATTTGTCTATTTTTGCTGGTATTTACCACATCGAAATTATATAGTCTAAAATTAACGCCGGACATCATTACCTTAGTTGATTACCACTATTAGGTATCGTTAGTATTCATTATTATGATTATAGATGCGATGGTGATGCGCCTCATAAAATCTCTTTAACTCCGTTACTATGTTTCAACCTTTATATAAGACGATGTACTGACACGTTTAATGTATAGGTATCCATATATTTCAAGAGATTGTCCTGGTACAAGTTTTTACAAATATCTTGTTCTTTGTTCAACGATAAACTACTCACTCAATTAGGTAGCACTTCACGGACATGTTAACTGCCCGCAGGCCATGCCGCCACTTTCCCAACACCAAGACTTTATTATTCAAGATGTCAGTCTGGTGACTACATATCATCTCTCTTAAACGCATCGCACCCCTATGCTGTTTGTGTTTAAAAATAAAACCACACGTATTTCTTAATAAATAAAAAAATAACTTATAATTTCAGGGTCATCCAGAGCCGCTGTAATCAAATTCAACCATTATATTTGGCCCAAAACGATACCCGACTAGAATTACAACTAACAAAATAGCCTCATTAATCATTAAAGTCCCGGTAAGTGTTTTAGATAGGTATCTCGTTTCAGATAGAAACCAAACCAGTTTAATGACCTTGCAATGGTTTCCGCAATCTCCTCGGGTCGCGTGCTTTTGATCATTTGTCTTTTACGACTCTCGCGGAACTACGTAAAAATAACCTTTTATATCTATATATAGCTTTATGCTCATTTCGACATTTACGTATAGGCTAGGCTTTTTTGTTTGATTTTAAAATATTATTTAGTTTGTGGCGGCCCTGAATATGCACACATTATTAACTTGATGAGGTCTCCCATCAGTACAAAGCAAGTGCGTTGCGGGAGTAGTTATCGCGGAATAACGTGGATGTAGTTTTTGCCGGGCCGGTCTGTCGACAGGTTCGTTAGTCGAGGTGGCGCCGCTACAGTACTCTTGCTTGAGGGGCGCACTCCAACTCTTTAACTGCCTACATGGAGGACCCTCCACACTGCACTCTCCTATTATAAACTGCGCTTTTAATGGTTTGCGCCGATTTTAATTATTTCACGCGATTTCAGGGCGGGCTGCTGTTTAAGAGTTCATGAATGTTTTTTTGCACAGCTAAAGGGACTTCACTTTTGACGCAAATTATGTTAATGAATCTTTTATTGGAAATATATCAATAATTTTATTTAATTACTACCATAAATCTTAACTCAGTAAGATTTACAAATCAAATAGGCTTTAAATGTTGTTAATCGACAGTACTAGTCCTTATATATGTATGTGATAGATGTATGCGCCGCAGATGCGATAATCGCCTCGGCGTAGACAAGCAGCGCGGCAGGTAGTTGCATAAAATTGTGCAATGTTATTGTAATACTTACACATGCACGCGCTGCTCATTTCGCCGACGTACTAAACTCAAATTCGAGCGATAATCCCGTTAGTTCGCTATAGGCTGACCGCGTCCGATGCAGCACCAACAAAATCTATTAAGTGCGCCAGCTCGATCCATCGTGGCGCACGATAATGCAGCCATTGTAGCGTTTACCACGGCTCGCGACTAAACGTTCGGATGTGGACCACGACCGCGGATTACCACACGCACAATATCAACCAAATTGGATAATACACTTAAAATACAATCGCGCTATGAACGCGCCGTAATCTAGTGACGCGGCTGCCGATGAGCATATTAATTTGTCGCGGGAATAGGATTAGCGAGGCGCAGGCTGGCGATTTGATCGCCGGCTTAATGCGATCCCACGATCCATCGCTGCTCTTAAAATTGATGACTTACATACCTCTTTATTAATGATTCACATCTATAGGTATAATTTTATACTTATATAAATGTACCTAATGATAAAACTATATTTTGGCCGTGCTCTCAACCGCCTGTTTTTAGTAAAAAGTATTAAAACTTAATCTTGAGCTGGATCTGAGCGCGTGCTGCGACGGCGGACAGGCCGGCTCGCGGCAATATTTCTCAGTTTGACAGGGAGATCAGCCGCTTCTCCGCGCCGCGTCCTCCGCGCCGGCTTCGTCTTGCAACTTTCCAGGCGTCGCGTTAGTGTTTCGCTCCGCGAAAAGTTTTAAACTGTACACTTTAGGTTCTTTATTGTCTTCGCGGGACTCGTCTATCCGCGTGAAATTTAAACATCTACTTTTCACTGCAATTCGTTGTGTGTAAAGTTCATCCTCTTTGAAATTTCCACAAGATATTAAGAGAATCGGCGCTAAATAAAATTCAAGGTTTGAGGAGCCATGTGAACGTTTGTATTGAACAAACATGCCTCCGCAGTGTCTTGGCAACAGGAGAACGACGACCGTTACATGAATAATGTGTTGAGGTCACGCTACTGGTTTTCAGAAGGCCCCGCCCTTAGTTGGTCGTCTGCAAACGCTCCTCCTTTCGCTTCTTACACGGTCCTACTTGTTGAATAGCACGTGGTATGCTAAAGAATTACGACTCATGATTCGTCGCTCGCCGCTTAATACACGCGTAAATCATTATTTCTTTATCCTATAAAGGGCTTTTTATCAAGCCACGTGCTATGTGTACATAAGTTCCGCTCGGTGTTTCATTCATTTTGGCTTCAATAGCTCCTCGGAGCAGTCTAACGAGGCCACTCTTATGAGAGTGGGCAACTTGGAAAGTCTCGTAGTAAAGTCAACAAGAAAGGCTCGGGCGCGGGTGGTTAGTACCCGTGTCAGCTTAAATCGAAATTTCGCCGTGGGCCGCGCGCGGGTAGCGCCGGTTAACTTGTAACTCACTTTTGATGTATCGTTGTTTTTGAAGAGTTGGGTGCCTTGTAAACATCGCACCAGAAAACTTTTGGGTCGCACTCCTTTCTAGATATGTTGTCGCGATTAAGAGCGTCCTTTTGAACTTTACCCCGTTCAGTCACCTATTAATAATGAAGTCTTTCAAGAAAAGATTTTCATCGGTTAACAAATAAACTTGTAATCGATGTGTCAGGGTATGTGTATACGTACTTAATACTAACAAAACACCCAACACAATATAATCTGGTCTATCCTTTGGAACGTGAGTAGAACACGTTCGTACCACGACGGATTCAAATTACAGTCGGTCAGTAAGACTTAATGAATGGCGACAGATTGTGGAGCGGCGTCATTGTGCAGGATTACAGGAGCGGGGGTCGATAATAAAACAATGCTCGAGCCCGACGGTTTTATGAGCCGATCTCGAGATAGCGCCGGCAGGGAATAAACAGCGCGTAAAGTTACGGTTCACTGTGTCGCAGTTAGCACCAGACAGATCAGACCTTTATCAACATACAAACCCCCACACGTCTGCTATTAAAGTTGCTAATTTATTAGAGGTACTTTCTAATCAGTACTGTAACTGCATACGTTATATTATCATCTTATTTCTACCTTTTAGATATTTACGTAATGGTTGCTTGGTTGTCTTTATAAACGTTTAATGAAATAATTCAAAAACCGGTTTGTTATACTTATATGATCGCCACCACTTGCCATAGAGATACCTAAATAACAAGATAACGACCTATCGTAACCTTATGAACATTTATTATTTTTAATACGTATAAAACTGCATTTACTTTATTTAGCTTAAAACATTTAGACGAGAGAAAAGTGGAGCTGGCTATTTAAAGGCGAAGATAGTTTGTTGTTAGCGCTCGACGTCTTCCCCTACGAGGGTCAGTTTTAATAACAGCAGACAAAGAACAGATGCCCTAATATCAGAGAGCGTGCCCCATCAATTTCTTCTGAATTAAGTTCAGTTCGTGGAACGATAGCTCTTGTGACCCTGTTCTGCCTCCTGCGACTACAGTAGGTAAAACAACCTAATCTAATTAGTTTTCAATTCTCCAAGGGAGCGAATTTCCGAATTAATGATCACATTGCGCTAATTAATTTGTTTAACAATACCACTGAGGCAGAAAAATCAACGTTTAATTTTGTACTTTGTTTGTTCCAGGTACCTATCACGAATTTGTTAGACACTATGGTTAGGAGCAGTACTCGGTAAGTCCGCCGGCGGCGCAGTTCTAGCTAGGGTGTTATGTAAATGTCCGCCGATAAAGCGACCTCCACCCGCGCGACGCTCATTTGCATTCATAGGCTCGTAACCCTTGCTCTCACTTCCTCCGCGTGCAACCTCATCCGCAGCGCTTCAGCGTAAAACTTCTGCCTCGTCTTTCCTACGATAATTTACGACGCCCACCGTAATACATTGGGCCGATATGAGTTCGGCATGTATCTGCCACGAGAGCGAGGAGTGTGAGGTCTCGCTGTTGCCTTCGATTTACATATTATATTAAACTCACCGTTCGCCAGAACCCCTATTCCGCGTCGCCACCGGCCGTTACGCTCTAACTTTTCTCAATTTTTTCGCCCATAAAGCGCCCCAACCGAAAGTGTCTTCGTCCGCTGCACGAGGTCGAGTGTAAATATGCCGTTTTTATAATATACTTAGTCACTGAGTTGTCCCTTGAAAGGAGACTTGTTTTAATGACGTTTGTTTTACTAGAATGTTCTTACAGTGCCCTTTATTATTACTATTATTGTATATAATAGTCGTTATTTTGCCACTTCTCTAAATGACATAAAAAACCTTGCAACACCCTAGCTTACAGAGAGCACAGCTAATCCTCAAATTTGGCATGTCGTAAGGATTGTGCCCAGCGACTGTTAACATAAAGAAAAGCGAGCGATATTAGCCTTCAGGTCATGGTCGCAACTAAACAATAAAAGCTTGACCTTACTGCCTTAATCGTTTTCTGTCTAATTCACGTTAGCTAAAAACGAAAGTAATGTTGGCTTATCTAGCAGACCTCGATCGACTTGTCTGACAACAATCACTAGCCACACATAATAATAATAATGAGTAGGTAACCTTTTACACGCTTCATTAGCCAAATCTACTTAAAGTAAATTTAATTGGTGTGAAACGCGGTTAATCAAGTTGTTATTTAAGATAAGTACGATACGTCAACTGCTAACATTGTAAACTAACTGACAAGTTACAATCTGGTGGGTGAGACAAGAGGTCAATCGCTGTTGTTAATTTGTTTGTAAAATCTCATTGCGGTTTAAATCCACTATACCAAATTCAAGTGTAACATTTTCCCCTGCGCTACCGTTGCAATTCAAACTGATGGTGGAAGAATAACACTTAATAGATCCCTTATCGTAACATAAGTGACGTAACGGTACACAAGGTGATCATTCTCGAGTTGTTCATATTTTGCAGAAAATAAGCCTCACTGTCTGGTAATAATAATAACAGTTAAATGTACATTGACGAAAGCTCGCGTGTCACGCACCTCATTCCCCTCTCGCGGCATTCACCCCTCTCGTTAAAACTTCCCAAATTTTGACGCAATCCTACAACCCTTTGTGTTATTTTTCTACAATGCGCATTACTTGGTTACCCAGCTTCTTGAACTTATCCCATTTCATTCGTTATCACTTTTAAAGACAGTCTGACATTCCTATTTTCCCTTCGTCTGGGTAAGTGCGTTTTCGCTGGATTGATCCTGTGATTTGGCAGTATTAGCGACTAGATCGCAGAGAGCGCTCGCAGGGACCGGCTGCTCAGCCGGTGGCCCGATAGCGTCAATCTAACGCTCAATTAGCCGAATGCGATTATCTGATTCCGATCCAGAGTCGCGGCCGTCTCCACCGCACGCCGGAGCTCCAAGACAAGCGCGCTAACTTTATTAATTAAGGCGTGTCTTATCTCTTGTTAGCACTCATTCTATTATTTGTCTTTTCATCGTTCATTTCCATAATTTCATCGGCGAGTAATTACTTACCACTAAAACGGAGCATTTCCCATTGTGTTTGCATATTTTCCAGTTTAACTTTAGCTTTTGTAGAGTTTACCTTTTTCGGTATTTACGACTGAATGCAGTTCAAGCTCAGCTGTTCACTCCCGAGTTCATAATATATTTGCATAAATATCCTGAGTGGAGTACCTATCTGTCTACGATTGTTCGACATGTATTTGAGATATTTCTGTTGTTTGATATATCCGTCGTAGACAGAGCATCAGGGTTGCGGCGTCCACTCTCCCCCGTTGCTTGTTTAATTAGCTTAATTGACATCGCGAGGCGCGGTGTCCGAGCGTTTGTTTGCGCTATCGCATTACCCCGCCTGGCGACGCGACGCGACCCACCGACGCCGGCGTCGCCGACGTTACGTTTTAACGTATCTAGCCTTTAGGCTTTCGCGTTTGTCGCTATTCGTTAGTAAAACGATAAATCATAAGTATGTTTATCGTTACAGTACCAATAGTATAAAGCTAAAGCTTAGTTTGAAGCGGTCATTTTGTGTGCGATTGATGCCCACTGATATTAATTATGAATACAACAATCTATTCTCAATTCAATATATCCGTGTACTGCCGTTTGGCCAAATTATTTTTTGTCAAATGTATCATTTCGTCGAATGTTGCATTTGGGCCAACGCATTTCTTTCCGAAACTGCAAATATTTCAGGATTTATTTCAGAACCATCGTATATCGTTAGGTTAGCTTTACAAATATCCTGAAATATTTACAGTTTTGGAAAAAAGCGTTTGCCCAAATGAAACATTTGACGAAATGATACATTTGACAAAAAATAATTTGGCCAAAAGGCAGAGATACCAATATATCATAGCATAAATGTAACCAAATTTAATTCAATGCCGCCGTACTCCAATAAATAAGGATATTATTTTTACAATGAATCTCGTCCATGGTTTTGAAAAGCGCCGCGTCGACGCTGGCGTGTACCGGAGTAGCTCGGCCCGCGTGGCGCCGCGGAGCGCCGAGTCAGCACAGCGTCATACGGCACCGGGAATACGTCCTGAATTCGCTCTTCCTCTTCCCATGCGAAAAGGTAAAACGGCCGCGAAATTTATTTTATTCCTTAAGTTGCCCGAATAAATTGTACTCCGTACGTGAACAGACTTTCGAACAAAATACATAGAGGGGGCATTGAATTTTGAATCGATTTGTATGTAGCGAGCCAGGTGCGAATCAAATTTGTGTCATTTGCCCTGTGTTTAACGGCCGGCCGTGTGGGCTGCATCCGGTCATATGCCGGAACCTCCGGTTAAATAACGATATTTTAATTAATAACACTATTATAAAACTGGCAAAAGGTCTCCAAAATAATTGCATAGCTTTGAGCATAACATCTTAAGAGAAATTGTCTGTTCTCGTCTTTGTTTAAAGCATTCATTAAATTACTAACCGCTAACTCGTTCCCTTTTCAAACTTGTGTATGAATAATCGTCAATAAGGAACGTCAGTTAATGACAATTAAGTCGTTCGTAAGTGAACGGAAACAATGAAGTATGCCGCTTGTAATCGCTGTTTGTGATGAGTGTGATGACTGTTAAACTTGACGCCGAGTAAAGTGTAGTAGCAAGTTCCCCTATCACTCGCCACTAATGAATATCTCTACTAAGCTCCGTCATACGTAGACCAGTGTGATTAATCTCGCCCTGAACAAAGGAGTTCGTTTCCGCGTACCCTCCACACGATCGATCATTCGCCGCCTCGAATAAAAATAATAATTATAATAGGGCGCCATTGTCCAAAACCGGGCTGCGTGTCAGCGATAGTTGTACTTTCCTATAAGTAATAACTACGGTATATTGATTTGTACTTAACCATTGGTTTCTCGCAACCCGTACCGATGGTAAATGCAGTATTTCTGTTATAGGTTCCATTTCGTACCTATTCTGGCTGAACACATTGTTTGAGTTAGAAATAGATTCGATTAATTCAAAGAGAGCTCCATTTTATCCTGGGGCTCTAATTTTAATGGTTTCGCCAGTGAAAATAAAATACGTTCGGTTCGTTGCAAAACCACTGTTAGAACACTATGACTTAGATCATTTAGAGAATTTAAACCTCTTATAAATTAAGCGCGCCTGGGTGCGGCGTGTGCGGGAAATATCTAATAAGATTCTTAACCTTTACCGTCGTAATTCTTGAACTTAATATAAAAAAGGCGATGACCTCACTAACTCATCAGCCTACATTAAATTTAATGATGTTGCTAATATTGTAATGGCGGCGGCACCTTGGCTGTTATTTGACAAATATTCTCGTTGCATCTCTTTTATTTGGTAAGTGGGGCATCCACACTCTTAAAAACAAAAGTTTTCGTTCCTGTGGTGAATGGTTAAAAACTGATGTGCATATAAAACTGGTGTCTAAAGCAGTCCTGACGCCATTTATGCGGGAATGGGCTACGCCAGAAAATTAGGCCTTAAAAAAGTTAACTTCCGGTGTGTCCACAGGATAGAGGAGTCTGTGTATGACCCAAGTATGACTTGTAAGAGATTTAAGACCAGTATTTGGTAAATGCTATCAAGAGAAGCCCCACGATAAAATATTATGTATTTAAATGTAGGTTTGACTACTGAAAGTTAAATTGGTGAAATACACAGTTTGTCACGACGGCGAAGCACGTGTAGTAGATTGCGTCACGTGAGTAGATAAACAGTACAAGGCGTGTTTATTGTGTGATATATCGCTGAGCACGGCGGGGCTACGTAAGTAATAACACCATGCCTTGATAAAACGCCCCTTTGTTAGGTAAAGTTTAAGTTCTGCCAAGCTTGCCGCTTACTGGGTAATTTGATGCTTGTCATCTGATCATGTGAGTTATCGATTTAATAATGTAGAGTGATAAGCAAACGATTGTTAAAAATTAAAAACGGATCAGCAAAAGACCTCGATAAACAGAGAATGTTTTTCTTTATAAGCCCTCGTAATATCATTGACTCTTTTATAACGAAACTTCGTTAATTTGAAGACTTTCTTGCTTAATGATAATGACATACATAACGGCTCCCTTTTGCTTGAAGCTGCTATCAAGCTTTTTAATACTATATAATTTCCATGACGACAGTCACCGCAACGCTGCTGCCACGCCGCCTGAGACCTAATCTGCCCCTTTTTAAACAGGTCATTTCCCAAGAGAAGTGCACTTAATTGCACTACGTTAAGTTTACGTAAATGCCTACAACATGAAGAAATTAATTTAAAAATAAAAACGCATTTGAAAAATCACTAAAACTTCATTTATTCAGCTTCGAAAATAAAAACAATCTTAAATAGCTGTCGGAAATGAAGTTTCAAAAGGTTTACGTTTTTCTTGGTTACGTTTTCAACGAGTCGAGAAATTAGCTTTAACGAGCGGTTGGTTTGGCTCAGCTCGTAAGCTATCTTTGAGAAAATTAAAAGCTTGCCTAGTAATGGTTTGTAACAAGTTAGTGTTTTTTAAGACACTGCGTTACCGCTCGCGCAGGAGTCGCGTTCTGCACATAAATAACTTTATATGAGCGCTCTAAATCTCATTACGGCTACTGTAATAGCTTCCAAGGCTCCGCTGTCGGCTGTGACGGGAATATAAAGCAAGCCTGATTTATTCCTCCAAATTAACCGCATCGTTGTATAGAGCAAGCTGAACCACAACGCCGGGAAGAGACTATGAGAAGAAGATTGTTTCCGCATCCTACATTCAATCGTTCACAATATCGTTTCAGACCAAGTCCGTGTGATCAAGTCATTTATTAAAGGTTTTTTTTTTATATAGCGGAGTCGCTAGAACTCTCATCTGAAAAATCGAACGGTCACTAAAACCCCGGCGCGGGCTTTCCCGGAACTTCCGTGTCGCGACCCGATAGCGTAATACCAAAACAAATGGCCCTCTTTGTCGCCTTTTTATTCTAGATACTTGAGTAATGCTCCGGAGACGCGCCGCTACGTGCGATATTCAGATGGCTTCCCGGCGGCTAAAGACAATGTCCGTTTCGTTTTATTTATGGGTCATTGTAGATTGCAGCTGCGATCAGATAGGATTCGCAAGGTGCTTGAAAAACTAAGACGCGAGTTTGCTCTTTTGCGATTGTTTTATTTTCTATTTATTGGCTTGCAATTCGCTACCAATCGTCTTCCTACTAATTGACAAGGAAAGGGGCAAGTACGCCATACCGCCTTAGAGTTTTTAAACTTATCAGTTTATGTATGTTTACACGTAAAACACTTGGTTGTAAAAAAAGGAAAAAAATAGACGGAAACACGAAGGGTATGTTCAAAGATAAACTTATCCCCTTAAGGGATCTCTTTCAGTTACCCTTTGAGTGATGACTTAACTTACTCTTCGTTGTTCAACGTAACCGTCTGTATTGTTACATTACAAAACTATGTCATAAGCTCTCAAAAGACTGTCTTTCATCGTTATGTTTCGTGTTAGCGTCAAAATGTCATCAAAATATCAAGCGAAAGGCCTCGAGGCGGTTTCGCAAACCGTTTGAGAATATTGAGAACAGCAACTGACTACGCGGTTTACTTGATGAAACTACTAACGTTATATTGCAGGTATTCAATACAAGCCAATAAATGGTTACTTTTTAATCGACTAAAGCACAATACCAATTCACACATACATTGTACATTAAAATTATTAGTCGATAAAAAGAAAACCGCTAATGTAAGCATACGTTTTCAGAAATGTGACCCTAAAATAGCTGATAAAATTATAAGCAACCTAAACTCAAGCAAGGCGCCAGGACTGGACGGTATTAAAGCCACCGACCTAAAAAAATGTGACAAGTCCATATCATCTGCTGTTTCCAACCTTATCAATGTAAGCGTCGAAACCGGAATTTATCCGAATGAGTTAAAGGAAGGATGCATAAGACCAGTGTATAAAAAAGGCAAGAAGGACGACATCAATAATTATAGACCAATTACCCTCCTTTCGACTATTGATAAAGTTGTAGAAAAATACGTATGCAAACAAATCCATACATTCTTCCGAACTAACGCAATTATTCACGAAAGTCAGTATGGCTTTCAGCAAGGGAAAAGTACTAGTTTACTACTGTCAAAATTCACTGACGAAATTAATAAAAATCTAAACGATAGGCAACATGTACTTGCTTTGTTTATCGATTTCTCCCGGGCGTTTGATACACTCGATCATAGGCGACTTATTCGAAGGCTTGAGGCTTCTGGGATAAGAGGTCCACTTCTTCGGTGGTGTGAAAATTATCTCCAGAACCGTTCGTGTTGTGTGAAGGTCGGTCAAAGCCTCAGCGATGCGATCCAGACGACAGAGGGCACGGCCCAGGGATCAGTTATTGGTCCATTGCATTTTTTGACCTACGTGAATGACATGCACGACTACATCGAGCATAGCACCATATACCAATTCGCAGATGATACATGTCTGCTCATAGCAGATCATAGTGTAGACAACGCAATGGAGAAACTGCAATCAGACTTTGACAACCTTAACAAGTGGTGCCACGATGCGGGATTGGTATTAAATGCCCAGAAAACCAAACTCGTCCATATTCGATCGTCTCGCATGGCGGGGGCGCCGCGGGCCGCGCTTGTGGCCCACGAGCATGCCTGCCTGCACGCCACGCGCGCCCGCGCCGCCCCCTGTCGGTGTGCCCACATCGAAAGTGTCGCGTCCCACGTGTACCTGGGACTAACAGTGGACTCTAGGTTCCACTGGCGGGAACACATCCACAGGGTGTGTAATAAGCTTAGGGCGTTCTTGGCAAACCTAAAAATAGTAAAAAATAAAATTCCCTACAAGGTTAGATTGATATTTTACAACGCGATTGCGGATGCGGCGATGTCATACGGTTTGACCAGCTACGGCAGAACCTATAAGTCTTACCTTGATGACATTTACCGCCTCCAACTGCGTTTGTTGAGAGTAATAGTTAATCCTACAATCAAGGCAAAGTATTATAAGGATGATATGAAATTGTTCAAATACTGTAACGTCCTCCCTATTCACTTAAAAATAAAATACAACCTACTAAAGGAACAATTTTTTGACAATACTCACCAAAAAGTACGTTTAAGCCGCATAGTTACTCGCCAGGTCACGCAGAAGAAGCTAACTACTGGAAGTTCTAATAATTCCAACGGGCAAAGAACCAGCGCTTACCTAGTTCCTCGTCTTATTAACGCCCTAGGCTTAAAGCTACGAAACGAAATTAAAGAAACGAATCTTAAATTTAAGCTTAAGAATTACTTTATGTCACAATTAAATTAGCTTAGCTTTTAGTAATGATTATACAACGTAAATTTATGTGATTAGTTAAACCAGCAGCTCTGCCCCCTCACAAACCCTGCGTGGTTTAAGGGGACAAACTTTTATAACCTTCTGTAACACTTTTATATTTATAATAAATAAAAAAAAAAAAAAAAAAAAATTGTGTCTCAAAAGTAATTCAGACTAGGTGCTGGAATTATCAATTATTGTATAAATATCCACTGTTGCTAGTCCCCTAAGCATTGTAGCTTCGATAGAAACGCGTCTTTATGCTAGTATTGATCAAGCTAAATATGGATAGATTCGGCGGATTCAATTAGATCGGAGGCATAGCTTAAACATTACCGGCCCACATCGATCCGCTATCCCGCTGCCGAACAAAGAGAGATGAAATTTTAATCGGTCGCGTTGTCTGCCGTCGCAGAAGTTAGCCGCCGTGCCGGCGCCGGCGGCCTGTATTGTAATGAGCGAACCGTCCGGCTGTCCGGCCGCCCGGCCCGGCGGCTGAATAAAAGATAGGCGATTATCCCACAGTGCGTGGATGACTTTACTCGCATGATAATGCAAACGTCGTGTATGATTCGCGGTGAGAAATAAACGCCACTTCTGCATCTAACAATTAACAATCAACTTTCCAAAAATCTGTATAAAATCTTTCAACTTCCTCAAAAAGCCCCGGATCATTTAGACGCGAAAAGTGCACAAGGTGCGAAGTTTAGATTTCTTTTTACGTAGAAAAAACGTTGTTTTCTATGTTTATTTATAAATGCCTTCCTCGGTATAATATGGTAGGTATGTCATCATTCAGTGACATTATAAGGATCTCCCCACATCAGGGGACGCGATATCGGCTCATGGCGTTTAGAAAAACCTAGGCTTCATGTCCATGCAATAACAGTAAAAAAATCAGCTTGGCTCGGTGCTACACGGCTAGATGTATGGAAGACCCTAACACAACACTATACTTGTAGTGATAGCGCTCTGATTGACAGATCGATTGAATTTCTGACATTTGCGTGTCGCTTGCGTTCAGGTATGTAAGCGACGGTGCTGAGGTACCACATTGATCGACGGGTCTTACCAATGTAGTAGTTGTAAAAAAAGCGCAAACACACGGACATTGTAAGCTGCTTTATAAAATATAGTATTTTTATTTGATTTGATTTGATTTGACACTAAATTACAGACGAAGTAAGTAATGAATCGAAGAGCGTGGTGGGCCTAATATTTTGTGAATGCTTAAATGCCTAATTTTGTGTTTTTGTACGGAAAACAAATGTGGCACAATCTTTCAGTTCTGTAACTGTAAATTAATAATTTTAAACTAAGGCTACCTTTTCTCATATATTCGTAGTTAAACCCTGCCCTAAGATTTTGAGCCTGATATTTTTTTAAGTATACATTTGCGACGTCGTATCGTAGCCAATTTTCTAAGCGGTCATAACTGCTAAACCTAAGTAATGGGAAAAGGAAATTATAAAAGTTCAATTTATGCGAGTGATGACGAAAAAAGGAAAGAATTTTCCTGGGCTTAATATCAAATCGGAGAGATCTCCTTTAATAAGTTGTAAAACTTGTGCTGGAGGCTTTAGCCTCAAGTTCGATGCTGCAGCATCGCCGACTGCCGGCAATCTCGTTAAAATCTACGACAAAACTCCGCTATGGCGTTCGCAACCATTTTAGAAATTGTCGAGTGTGTGCACATGCATACATATGTTATGTTTACTTAATGTCTATACCTACTGTTGGCTTCCATAAATCTTTTCATGTGTGATGTTGAACAAATTATTTGTATTGATTCAACCAATCAACCTTCGACCATTGTTTGGTATGCATGCTAAATAAAAATATTGTGATAAATAAAAATTCTAATGTTTTCATGACTATTCCTTTCTTTATTTAAGAAGTTAAGATGGGAAGTTTGATAAACGAGACATTGTTTAAAATCAATCAAAAAACTCCGTAATGAAATATTTACTTGTTAGGGCATAAACACTTACACGGTCTTGGTACACAAACGAACTAGAAAATGCATAATTATAACATGAATGATTTACATCTTGCTTATAAGATGCAGCAGCTTGCTCTTATTCAATTTTCGTCTATCATAATAATATAGGAAGCAACTTGAACCGACTTCAGTAACTTCACTAATATTGTTCCGTCCACATTAGCGCTAACTGCTACCGCCTGCGTCTACTACCCCGCGAATGTAGTATAGTGTCGGGCGAGCCCTTATCGCTACTCCAGTAACGACGCCTTCGATAGCTGGCTAATGGCCTCCGCGGGCCCACTTAGATACGCAAATGAGCATCGACGAGTGCCAGCCGTCACTATTACGTACATTATACGAATGGACTGTACCATTACACGTTAACGCAATCGACGCGTCGTGTCGATTGACCGTCTAAATACGGATGTCGTTACGCGTAATGTAGTCACGTGCTAGTATTTTATCGAGGTTTAATGTTTTAAAAATACGTCTAACAGAAGCAATCGCAGGTTATCTACTGTGCTAAGTATTTCAAACTAGACGATTACACACTTTGAAAATTTAACAGATGGTTTAATGATGCTAACGTTAGGGGTGGTCAGTTATGCAGTACTGGCAGAGTTCATACGAGATAATAACACAGAATAGGTGTGCGGAGTGGTGCGACGCGGCTCTCGTAATTGGCGCCGGCGCGCGCGCAAACTGCACCCTCGAGGGCGATCGCCACTTACGCTAACGACGGCGAGTTACTTAGCCCAACTGCACACCGGCTGCCAGCTCGACACGAGTTTTTTAGACCCGGCCAATAAATACCAAGCGTTACAATTTACTTGTCATGAAAGCAACGCAAATTAACTATAAGATTATTTATTGTCTCCGTTACCATCTAGCAAAAGGCAATTTAAAAGCTCTAGCCAAACGCCTGTATCGTGCCAGCGGCATTCATACTCCACCGCCAGTAAAAACAGGCATCGAGCTCTCGCCTGACACATGTCCTCCAGTGGCTTTACACAATACCCCTGTCCACCGAATGCATGACATATTAAATTCTTATCAACGCGCCAGACAGAAGGCTTAGTATTATTAAATCACTAGCTTTTACCCACGCCTCCGTCCACGCGGTAGTTGTTTATCGCTATTTCCATGGGAACAGTCAGATTTTCTGGGATCCCTTCGTTTGTATCTAGGCTATAACTATCCCTGTAGGAACTAATTTTCACATCGATCGTGAGGACAGCACGAAAAAACACCCTTTCGCTTCATAATATGTGTAATGATTATCATTGACTAGGAACATAAACGGCCGGTAACATTGTCTTACCATATGTAAACTTTAGTAGCACTCAATTCCCGCCATGTTATTACAAGCTGGCTTATGAATGATTCGGTACTAATTGGCAACATCAAAGCGTTAGGTTGTGTATCTATTATTTAATACCTAATTATTTACATGCAGATAATATATATACATGTATGTATATATGCGGACAAACATAATCATTCTGAAAATTTGTAGGGATTTGATGAAGATAGCTGCAACATGTCGTGTATAGTCGAGACGTTCTGTATAAAAAAAACGAATTAATAACACCCAGACATTACATCATTCAACCAAAAAAAGATAAAAAGGACAAAAAAACGAATTAATAACAGACAAAATGCGGTCTTGTAAGGTTACTTGCCCAACTAAATCAATCTATATATTAGATTGCAAGAATAACTGGCTTGTTATTTTTCTAAGAATTATATAGTAATAATAATACATTCCGTTATTTAAAATCTGTAAGCAAAAATGTTGAAAGATCTGATAGATTTTATCGTCAATGTAATAGTTAACAAAGTTGAGTTATTTCTTTAACAGTAGACGAGTAGGTACCAAAACTGTAATAATAACACCTCCGTATATTAGGATTATACGTTTCGCAATATAAAGTTGTGGTTTAGTATGAGCGGGATTGTTATACCTCAAAAGATGTTTGCGGCCCAGCAACAATGCAGGGGCGCCGGGCGCCGCCGCGACGCCGCCCAGCTGTAAATGGACTTCACATTAATACTCGGCTATGTAATAAATGTTATTGTTTGTCATAAAGTTTGTTTTATGAAGGTCGCCCACCCCGGCCCTCGGCCGTCGGACCTTTAATAAAGTTTAGTGTTCACTTGAAGCCTTTACTAACGGATTTAGACGCGTTTAATCTAATGCTATAGGACACTTTATTTCCTTGGTGCTTATTGAAAACCAAAACAAAAGACTATCGTTGATCGTATAAATCGAAACGACGACGGCGCTAGTCGCATGAAACAGACACAAAACAAAATAATCTTATTTTGATATTTTCAAAGATAAAGCCTTAGGTTCCGATGTCGCGCAATCGCTGAGTCATTGCTAAACTTGCGTTTAGCTTTGCAGCAATATTATCCGAGTCGACCTTTCCGGTCGGAGGGTCGGGATATCTGTTCAAAAACTATTCGTTTCAGACTAAGTACCGAAACAACGTTTGTTGCGTATCATTGAGCGACTGGTAACACATGGCTTAGTGCCTAAATTAAACGTTACATCTTTAATTATATCTCCACTAAATAATAAAGAATCTTTCAATCACGGCGCGTGTAATGTTACTGTTTGTTAGCTACTAATACACAAAGCTTTTCATGAGCCTACTATAAATGTTTTTTTTAAACTCAAGCAAACCATGTATGTATACACACGGAACTAAAAGTTAACGCCACGTTTCATAGGTAATATCACCACTCGTTTAAGGATTACGTAAAGTTGAGTTTTTGAAGTCTGTCTTGATGTTGCGTTGCGGCAGCGAGGTGTTACAGGCCGCGAGGCGAGGGTAGCGGCTGATTTGTATGTAGCACGACGCCGCGCCGATGCAGGGGGCGTCTCCAAGACGTTCGGTGCAATTTTTCAACGATTCGTGTTCGGCAAGCCGATCCGCGCGCCGCAGTGCAGCCGGCCGACCCCCGACCCCCGTTGTCTGCCCCTTCCTATTAGGGATGCTGACTTTCCTGTTTTGCCACAGTCCTCTTTTAAAGAGTTTGTATCTTTTGAGTATATTACGAATTACGGCACTAATTTTTTTACCAGTTTTATGTGGTTGATCGTGTCGTGGTAAATCAAAGTCCGGGTTATTATGGGCCGGAGTGCACGAATTTCAAAAGTTTTGGCCTAGCCAGGGGACAGTGATTGACATTGCAGCTGGCAGCCCTGCCCCGCCCCACCTGCTCCCACGCCGACCTACTGCAACTTTAATCCCCAATCCGCTAACGCACGACCGCGCACCGCGACTCCATATTTCAATTAATTCGACCATCCATTTCCGACGTGAAAGTTCGTACCGCTTCGCTCATAACCCCCGGTATCCGACTCTCCTCATTAGATAAATAAGCGTCACACAGACCGACTCCTTGTATAAATAATTCTGTTTCACTTGCAGATTTTAAATTAAAGATTGTTATGCACCAGAGCGAAGGATCATATTTTCCGCAATAAATTTTGATTCAAGCAAGAGCTCGACCGTAGTGGTGGTTAACTTTTAAAACCCAATTAATTGTGTTTTGTTTTGCATATTAATGGGTCGTTTCGCTGAAGCTATGTCGGTCGGCCGGCAGTAAGTTCCGGCGCGCACACGGAGCGGAATAGCCGTCCGGCGGGCCAGCTCAGGGCATTAGCCGCTCGACGGCGCGGCGGGCGGCCGCGCTCCGTCGGAGTGCCCGTGTGCTTGCCGATGGTCGCCGCGTCCGCCCGACGAGATAATCACGTTACCCATATCCTCTAATACGAGTTGTATTTTGATTAAGGCGATAGAGTACCTACTATGACACTTCTCCCTTTCTCGTTTCTCCATTGTAGGGCCTTACGAACAATGATAGGTGCTTTTTTTAATAATAATATAATATATATATACAAACCAATTGAGACTAAGAACTTTACTAAGTTAATTCAATTTTACGACTGAATAACATTATCAAGATTTATAATCTTATACCCTCGCGAGGCTAGTAAATTCTGTCACAGTTAAAGATATATGGTACTACCTACGACCTCGTAGGTAGCAGCTCAATTATGTATGTTGTAGTAGATACATGAAATTTATTGGTTCATTTCTTATTCTTATTGCGCAGACAGAAGTCGGGGCGAGCGCCGCACGTGTCGGCCATACCGCTGAATCAACTTAACCCAACTCGCTCCGCCGCAACTGAATGAACTTAATTTGATTCCGATTGTGTTTAACCCCACCTCCTCCACGTAATGATCCAGAAGGCTCTCAGTAAATTACTGAGAGCCTTCTCGAAAAATGTCATCTCAGCTATGTTTTATTGCTTCGTTTTAACATCACTGACGCTTGTAGAGTCACTATTCTGCAATTAACTTAGTTAAACTCGCAACTAAATACATTAGCGAGACATTTGATTCGATCCAGTAACTGAGAGCATTCCGTTTGACAAAAACCACAAGCAACTTTGCACATTGGCGTTAAATTGTCGAGACAACTGAACTGGCGGGGCGCGTGGAGGCGTACCCTATAGATAGCGGGTGTTCACTTGTTCAGCGATTCTTGTGCTTAATTGCGAGCCCATACGGACAGCGGGCCGCTTTTATTGGGGCCCTAATGAGATCTACCTACCGCGCATGCCTTAATGACTCATCCTCCAAATACACCCTTTATTCGCAAGCGAGGTTCAAACAGTTTGAGATAATTCTTTAAAGACCTATTGTTTACTTTACTTACACTTAATAATGAACCTAAACGAAAAGTTGAAGACAAAGACTTTCCTGTATATAGTTTACAGCTATCAAATATATATGTAGTCTGATCCTTATCTTATTCGTTTACCTAATTCAATTAAATAATATCCATACTTATCGAGGGACCATTGTTCTAGTTAAGCAATTCCAGAGCCTGCGCAAACAAAAAGTTTTTCAGGAATCTATCTCGTGGGTCCCGTTTGGCGCCACGTGAATACCTCGCTCCCTGAGCGAGCCGGCGAACTCGAATGCCGCATGTAATTCCACATTTTCGAATCGGACGGGCACCGGTACGTAGGTATTTAAGTTTTTACTCGAGCCTCACCTATTTACGAGAATTTCTGAAGTTTATTTTTCATTGAAAGCGTGTCGAATATATTTAGCTTAATTGACACTTAGATCGGCACACAAACGTTACAAAAGTTGTGAATTATTTATCAAACGGACAGAGTTGTTTCTAGTGTGTGGATCGGATCAAGTTATGCACATGTTCCTTGGATCTGTGCTCATATTTAATTACAGTTTGTCATTAATAATGACGCGAGCTAGAGATGTGGTATTGTGGTGGTGTGCGTGGTGTAAGACGACACCGCGGCATCTGAGCCGCGGTCGGTTCGCGGCGCGGCGCGGCGTGGCGACGCGACAACGCGCCGCACCGTCACGCGCTACTCATTTGTCACACACGTCTGCGACATTCACTACCTACTTACCATTATTACCCACATCAATGGCATCTACGTCATGTAAATTTCTACGTAAAGCCATTGATTCACATTAAATTTGCTTTTTTTAAATAACTGTTTTACTTCTTAGTTTGATGAAATCATTAATATTGTTTCAGTTATTAAATTTATCTAAGTACAGTCGAAGTTATAAAATATATACACCCCAAGACATCAAAAATATCTACACGCCTCTTGGTCACTGACAATACGATTTATGTATACATATTTGATGGCATGGCTTTATAAGGCCTTCGACTTTACAAGTTCTTCTCGAATGCAAAGACATGTTAATAAAACAAAGGGTTCACTTATAAAACCATGCATCCCTAAAAATATCGCGGACCAGCGACCGACTGCACTTAAAAGGCTTTTCGTTACGGGGCGTCACATTATACTCCAGTCTATTCTTGCTTGTCATCGTCGCCGCCCGCTTGTGTGGCGTTACTTTAACAAAATAGAACGTGACTTAGTTAAAATCGCACTCCATCAAGGCTGTAAGAGGCGTAAGTTAAATATTTTTCTGAGGTAACTCGTTCATAGGCACGAAACAATGAGGCCCAGTTCCGAAACAATCAAATTAATTTTCTCCGTTGTTGTTTAATTAGCGTCGAGTCTGGATGGCGCGGCGGGCGGCCGGTGTTTATCATAGAAAACAATCGTTCCCCCTTCACCTCCCCTGCCCCATAGCACCACGAAACCCCATTATTATCAAAGTCAAGTCTTTCCAACGGAGTAACTTTGATTCGTCACTCCTCCTGTTATCATTATTAGCGACATTGTTTAAGATAATTGACTTCGGCGTAAACAAATCGCTGGACTTGACTAATGTCTATAATGTTTTTTGTTTCAGGTAATACGCGGCTATTAGTAAGCCGGTGTGATTAATTATGATTGAAACATTCATTTACGCCATGTGTAAGTGACTATGAATTAATTCCGTGTAATGGCAGAACTTGTTACCTGCTTATGTACTCACCGCGGTAATACTTCATTTTATCTTTACTTGGTCAACCTAAATTATCCCTTAAATACGTGACGTTAGGTTATACAATTGCATGCCATTCCCGGCGTAAAAAAATACTTTACTAATCGTACCTACAGTTGTTGGAGGATATACAAGTAACGTCTGGAAGATTTATCCTAGTGTAAGCACATCGTCCCCCGAAACTAATAAGCTCTCACGGGAAAACCTTTGGGTATTAGGGTATGTGATACATATACATAATATAAAATAAAAGGAAGTGTTAAAAGACACACTGAATGTAAGGTGGAACATGGAAACAGTATAGTTTACATTGTGTAAAGCCTTAGAAAGTTAATCTGAAGCCATATTTAATTAAATTGTAACCGTAGGTAGCCATCGCCTGCGGCCCACAGTTCAATTGACTGCCATTCTGTTCGGACGTCGTCTAAGTTTACTGGACTTGTGCTCTTTTTTCAAACCTTCTCATTTGGTGAGCCTCAATTATTTACTTAAAAGTGTACATCGATATCTTAAAAACTTGCATTGTAATCGAGGTCTTAGGATGTTTGAATTATCTCTTGACTTATCATTTAACCAGCATACGCTTTGTTTTTAGTTTATTTTAGTTAATTACAAAACATTAGGAGTGTATTTTTATTTCATTATTTGTGGTATAAAATCCGCCTTTAAAGAATGAAAGAAACTCGTGCACGTCGGGCTGCGGTGGCCACTAATCTAATTATCCTCGACGCTTGAAAACTCGTAGCTATGGAACAAGTGCAAGCCGTTTGCTCCGTTATTTTCCTGCTAACTTCGATGTTCTAACCGCCGCCACTGCCCTCTAATACACCACGACTGTTGCAAGTGTTCAACCTAATACTACGTACTTATTTCTCCCTAGACAGTAATTGCATTTCATCGTTTAGTTGTCGAATGGCATCTATCGACCGACTGTGATGGCCGAGGTATTATTAAGCGATTATTTTCAGTGATTGACCCGCCCGACCTGACCTGAGCCTCTGACCCCGCCGCGGTGGTCTGCTCCCTTCATTTGGCTAACCTGTTTTGTGAGATTGGTACGTCTTTAAAGCAGGGCACGTTTGCTTTAACGGAGCGCTTTTAACGAGCTCACCTGTATCTATCCAGAAACGTTTCATAGAGGACGAGAAACTTTCAACAATGTCGTTATCGTGTTGTGCGTAAGCATGTGTAACAATTTGTTCAGTACCATCAAGTTATCGGAGGCGTTGTGTAAGGTAACACGGCGTAAAGCGGCGTATTCGTCGGACTAAACGCTCGGGTCCGGAGGCTCGTATTTGTAACAGCGCGTTATTAATAGCCGCGATAGCGCACCCGCCGCGGCGCACGATATTTGGGAAATCCGGATTTGCATAGGATAATGGCAACGCGCCGGTGCAGCAATGTGGAGTGCCGGCCCGTAACTGCTGTACTGCGCATTTTTACACACAATTTCCTTAATGCTGTTCTCTGAATCGAATATAATATGAAAATACATAGTACTCTTGTTAGTTGTAACTTTAGACATAAAGACACGTTAAATATTCATGTTGATAAATGAGAGTTGTCAAGTATAATGATTTAATGATTACTCTTTACACTGCATTATTTTTCGTTTAATCATATTTCGCTTTTTGAAATACCAAAACAATATGCAAATAAATCTGGCCCCAACCCCAGTACGAACGGAATCGTTAACTGGCAGTGTCGTTCCAGCGTTATCCACTCGTAACACTGTCAGATCCAATATCAATATGCAACATTTCACACAGCGAAGCGAACGCGCACGGAATGGCGATTGCTCGTTTGCGAGTCACTGCTAGGGAAATGATTGAAGAACCGATAATGGTATTAACCCATCTACTCCTAATAGGTAGCCCATATCGCGAGTAGCCAGGAGGCACCTGTATTTAACTTTCCATAAGGAAAGCGTGTTGAAGCGCTACCTATAGGTACCTATATATACTTATCTAATATAAATTAGGTAAGTATATATAGGTACCTGTAGGTAGCGCTTCAACACAAACTTAAATCTTTGTGTTTTCTATGCAAGCAAAAAATAAACCTAGGATTGTCCTGCTACGTAGGAGTCCGCTTGGCTACGAAAACTACGCCGTAGGCTCTCGTAGGCTGAAAGTGTAAAGTTAATTAAAAGATGGCGTTTGGAGACATGCTAATTTAAACTGTCTTAGTCCTGCTGCCTGCCCAAAGAAGGATTTAAAAAGCAATTTAGTCTAAGACACTGGTGCGCTCTTGATTTTGCTAAAAATCGTCGGGCCCTTTTGTCACAGTAAATCTTAAAACTTTCTTACAACTGTAATTAGAAACGTTAATTATGAGCCCGATCGAACGATCGCTCGCTTCGCTATCTAGTGAATTTTAGTTAAGTACTGCGGGGAATAAATATATTTCATTAGCTTCTTAATCGGCAGTCTTAAAGTATACTAACTCAATTTAAATTCATATCCATACTAATATGTAATGTAAAGGTAATACTACTGTCTGTCGGTCGGTCAAATTTTTTCGCTTTTATCACGAAAAATGGGACGGTCCCTGAGGGAATAGTGATAAACGACTTCATATCAGTTCCCGTAGTCTCGCCTCGGTTGCTGTTATTAAAATAGATTTTTATAGGTACCGTCATAATATTAGAAAAAAACATTTCTTCCTCGCACTTTTTAAAGTATGTGTCAATTGAACTTGCAAAAGATGTAAACAAAACCAAACGAACCAATTCACCATGATTAAGTACTCGATAATCACGTACTTTTAGAGATCAACTGAGGTCTTTGTAATGATTTATACACTAGCTCCCTCACTGACAATAGTAATAACCGTTGAATAACGGTGGTATAGCTATACAATGTTTTGTCCTTATCTGACAAATTCAAATGTCACAATGACAGATAAGGACAAAACATTGTATAGCTATACCACCGTTATTCAACGGTTATTAGTAAGGGGGTAGATCATTATTTTCATATTAAGTTTAAGTTGAAATAACTATTCTTTATACGTTTTTTTTTAAATAAAACAAGCTAGGTTAATATTTGAGGTTGTGTCAAACAGTACTAATTTGTTTACATCTTTTGCAAGTTCTATTGACACAGATTTTATGTCCGTGAGTCATGAATGCAAATTCCCCTTTACGATGTTACTATTTACATTACACAGCCCAGTTGCGATCGTATCAATTCATAGTTGGATTATACGACAGACAAGCCGCGAGACTATCGACTAGCAATCTCATTTGTTAAACAAATCGCAAACGCGTCTAGTTATAGATTGATTTGATATTATGATCGGGTTTCCTCCGTTCAAATTAACTCATAAGTTGTAGTACCTTGTGGCAGCCATTGAAGTACTAAATTCAAACCACTCGGAGATTAATAAGTTATTGCGACAAGGTACTAAAATGTACAACTACTTATGAGTTCCACTGTACATTAGCAAGCAGTAACGCAGCTATTATACTCATACTAAATAAAGTATATCTCTTATTCTCTTGCTTTTCTATGTATTTATTATTATCTTTGATCTTTCGCAAAAGGTTAAATTGAATGGTCTTCTTACTAGTTCTATTAGATGTTATATTATAAATATAGAAATGTGGTCTAAACTACAAATCGCGATGATAATTGTTCGGTGGGGGTGATGGGGGCGGTCGCGTGCCTGATGTATGCGCCGCCGCCGCGTCGCCAGACCCGCCGGCGCCACCGCCGCCGCCGCCGCCGCCCACTGCAGATATCGTGCATGCTCGCCGCGCCATCACCGTTTACCACCACGCCACTACATGCCAACTAATGCCTTGATAAAGAAGCCTAAAACCGTGGCCTGATTTACCATGTGATAGTTAAAAATGATCTAGATCAAATCTTAACACAGTCAAATTCTCTATCAAAATAACATTTCTCAGGGTAACAAAGAGCCTTACCTTGGTTGAGTCAAAGTTCGCTTATTAATCTCGATCTGAAGAATAAGGTCACCTTCAACTCAAATCAGGCCCTGCCTATAATATAACCCATTACCAGCGGCCTCTAATTTCGAAAGCGGAGTTTTTCGAGTAGCCCTTGATCGATGACTCGCCCTAATGACGCGGGAAACTATTTCCTACGTATTTCCTCCACTCAATAAAACATCGAATATGCTTATTTATGTGTCCGCGTCAGTTTATTTGGGGCTTTGTCAATGCGGCCCGTAGTGCCGACTACACTCGAAGGACCGTCATTTGTCAAGATTATGGCTGTTTGGGGATTGAGATATGAAAAGCGGTTATTGTTTTGAATATTTCCCTTTTTATGTAAGGCTTCGTTTCAGTGTAAGCTCATGATTCTGGAAGTAGAGCTCATTATTATCTTCCATTTCCCCTTTTAACGTAATAAATGCATGTGTATTTTTTACTAGTTTTTACTCGAGACATGACTCTATTCGCATAAAAATCATTTGATGTAGTTCGCTTGGTTCCAACAATTGGTGAAAGGGCCAAAAAAATAAAACACCGAAAAAAGGCACAACAGACCATAAAATTATTCTGGCGACGAATCCCAAATAAAACTATTTTGAAATTGAAACAAGAAAAACATACTTAGTACCAAATTATAAATAATATTAAATATGTGTATGTATACATAACATCACGCCTTCATTCCCAGAGTGGGGAAGGCAGAGCCACTAAATACCAACAACTCTAAAAAGACCCGTTTATAACTCTATTATATGATATTACATTATTATTATATATTTTATTCCAATAAGGTGTTAAAAGCAGTACACTTGTTGGCCACATCCGTACCTCCTGTACTTACCTACATGAGATGGCACAATTAGCACGTACAAAACTCGTCAGTCACGGCTTGGCGCCGAGTGGCAATTACGGTATTTCATCCTCAATAAAAGTGCACTCGGGCGCCGCTAACGCCTCAGAAAGCTCCCCGCTGCCTATAAAGCTAATGCGAACGTATAAAGATTTAAATGACGTCTCCGGACCGTCCGGCGGGCAGCGGCTATCGCGTTCACCCTCGCTTACCTCGTGTCGCAAACGCAAACATAACAAAGTAACAAACGAAATCACTTATTCATCAAAAAGACTTGCACTAAAACGATTTTCCTCGCATTGTGGGCCTTAATACACGAAAAAATACAACACCCTTCAATATTTACCTCATTACGTTTAGGCGGCGGAATACGGCAGTCGTACAGCGTGAAAGCAAACATTTTGGCGATTAATCTGGGAATACTGTGCTATATCGGGGCGCTGGAGGCGGCACATTTATTTTATGTGCCGGCAATGTTACATACGCCATAAAAGTCGTTAGGGCGGCGTAACGTCTCGCCGGCGTCTTGGCCGCTTTAATTATACCTAGATAATGTGGCGCCGACTGTACCCGCGCCGGCGCTGTCGCTACCCTGCGCATTACCGTAATACGATGCAATAACGTACTTACCACTTCCTGATGTACTTACTCAGCCGTATGTTATAGTAATGCCCGACCTAATCACCCGCGCTTAGTAAGGGTTCTAGAGCCATCCCCGAAACGAAGTCAACCTCATCATCAATATGGTTCCGCCAACTCAAAATTTCCCACTTAGTCTAAATTATTTACTAAGCTTACTAAGTTACTTACTAAGTTAGTTTAAATTATTTACTAAGCCCTTAATAGAGTAAAAAAGTTTTTGTATAATGTGCGCACTTGACCGTGGCCCGGGTTCGCAGGCAAGGGGTGAGATCGGCAGCCCTTCGAACCCTAACTTTTGACAACCTGACTTACGCAACGGTTTTTAGCTAACCGTAATTCAACGGCTACATGCTTCCGATTTTCCTTTTAGGGCTACTAATAATTGCTAAATCGATATATCGCTTTCGCGTAATATCTTGTCATTTGTTTAATATTTCTAATTAAAAATCGCAAAAATATTTGTTAATAAAATAAAAAAGGATAAAATAATAAAATAATAAAAGAAGAGTTACGAAAGAGATATGGCGAGCGAGAGTGAGTGGAGATGTCAGTAGGGGACGTCCTAGACGGACGTACAGTGATCAGATTCGCGAGGTACTGAATAAGGGCCGAATCAAAAGCACCCGAAACCGACGTACGTGCATGAAGAGATTGATGAATGTGGAGGAAGCGAAGGTTGTATGTTTGGATCGGTGCACCTGGCATTCCATAGTCTCTGCCTACCCCATTGGTAAACAGGCGTGAAGATATGTATGTATGTATGTATGTAATAAAATAATATAGGATAAGCATGAAAGTCGCATAAATGCAGTAGAAATGCGCTCTTTGCGTAGTATGTGTGGTGTGAAACTGTGTGATAGAGTAAGGAATGAAAACATCAGAGAGAAGTGTGGTCTGAAAGAAGATGTAGTGACTAAAATTGAAAAGGGCATGCTTCGATGGTTCGGTCATTTGGAAAGGATGGATGAAAAAAGATTGACGAAAAAAATATACAGTGCTAAAGTGAGTGGAAGGGTCGGAAGGGGGCGCCCTAGGCGTACTTTTTTGAATCAAATCGGGGAAATACTGGAAAAGGGCCGAATCTTAAGTACCCGAAACCGACGTGCATGCATGACTCGATGTATGAATGTGGAAGAAGCGAAAGAGCTTTGTCAGGATCGTAGCAGGTGGAAAGAAGTGGTCTCTGCCTAACCCTCTGGGAAACAGGCGTGATTTATGTATGTATGTATAATAAAAAAATATTTTCTGTTAAGTTCAACGAGCAGTATTATAAAGTTACAATACAATATTGACACTCTTTATTAAGAATTAGTACAAGTAAAATTAAGATTTAGCACTAGCGGTGTACACGTAGGTATTCGTAATTCTCGTTTAGTACATTGTGGGTTGCATTATCTATTGTGCTGGTTATTGTGATCAATGCAGTTGTAGAAAACCGACCATCGAGCTCTTGAAGACATTTATTTCTACTCCGTTACAAAAGTAAAACAAAACGGCCAGAAAAAAGTTTATCAGGGCGTTGTTAATTGTAAGTAGTTGGGTATAGCGCGGCGCAAGGCCGGCTGGCGAAGGTAGGGCGCGCACGGGACGCAGATGGAGATTTATCGCGCCCGCCGGAGCTGAGACAACAAGTTCGCGCATTAAACGACTCCGGGACATTAGCCGCCTGCAAGATGCCGTCCCAGATCATAATTAAGTGCCGCCCAATTTATCGGACCGACCGGCACCCCGAACAACTCCCCTTAAACTTCCCTTATCGTACGTAGTAAAAGCTCTTTATTTTGTAGTTAGTCCGCTCCCGCAGTTATCGCCTTTTATCTTACGCTGTTGTGTTATTTTAGGTACTCCCGCGGTAAAACTAAACCTTCTTTACGAGTTTATAATAAAAACGTTGCCGCGAACACGAAGTAGGGATTTAGGAAGATTTATTTACAACCCTTTCGTTTTCCGTGTCAATTTATGATATATGTTGCGCTGTGCAAACTGGCTTTGAGTCTTCCTACCATATTTGACATAAAATCAAACAACATAAAATTAAATGTTATAATTGCATACGCTAAAGCCGTTTTCTATAAAGTTTAGTAACTGAACGTCTATCATTCATAATACATAACATTTAAAATCTATAGAATTGCATCTTACTAAAAATGTGACTAATACTGTCAATGTCTACTTGTTTAGACCTATTATAACGCAAACAAACGCTGGTTAAAATTACCCTGATATTTTTTATTATTTCCTTTTTTTATTATCTGTCAAAATCAGCCAGTGTTTTAAAATAAAGTATAGGTGAATAACTAAAGTAAATGTTGTATGCAGTTTTAACACATCTGTAGGTATAAACTGTTCGACATTATATATTTGAAATTACACGTAAGCTCCATAATTACTTTTTTACACAACTACACAGAACAGGGCCTCTATTCTACTGCGTTATAGCGATATCGCGTTTGACAGGTTTTAGAATCGTTATGAGTCCGTCGCCATTATTGACGTAAGAGTTATGAAATCGTTGACATTACGGAAACACGTCTAAGTCGATATCGTTATTACCGTGTAGAATTCCAGCCCTGGTTCTTTATTTATGTTTTTTATTTATACATACATATACATACATAACGTCACGCCTTCTTTCCCAGAGTGGGGTAGGCAGAGTTACAGAATACCAACATCTCTAAACTTGTTGATAATTCTCTAAACAATCAGGCTAAGATATTTACCATTTATAAGTGTCAGTAAAAACATAATCTTAACTTTTTCAAAGAAAGCGAACAAAATGAATTAACTACTTATTTTATAAAAAATGTTGGTACCTATGGTTTGTTTTTTATGGTGATACGACATTTTGAGGGTTGTACATCTGATACAATTTATAGCTGATGATTATTAGAGTAAAAGGATGTTATAGAGTATGAAAGTATAGAAAATAAGTTTACAGCATTTAAAACTTCAGGTAGGTAAAGATTATGGAATTTAACTATTATACTCGTAGCATTATAGCAAGTGAATGTAGAGGAAGTATAATTATAGCAATTAATTTTATAGCAAATAGCGAACCGCCCTCGCTTCGCTTCGGGTTAAAGTATAATATAAACCTTCCTCTTGAATCATTGGATAAAAAGTAGCCTGTGTTCATCAGGGATAATGTCGGCTTCTAATGGTAAAAGAATTTTTCAAATTAGTCAAATAGTTTCGGAGCCTATTCAAAACAAACAAACAAACAAATCTTTCCTCTTTATAATATAAGTATGGATAAGGGTTACCACTTATTCCGTCATATTTAATTATTAATATGCTAAAAGGCATCTTCGAAAGCATTTAACTGCTATTAAAAGGCGGAATGCGACTTTTATAAACTTTTTAAGTGAGACCATTATATTTTACCCAAAAAGTGTATTTAGCTGTATGATTTACATCCAACGCTGAAACTCATAAAACAATTATTTCAGCCTTTCTTTTGTAACCTTTAACCCGTGCATATTTTATGTAGATCCATTTGATTTTAGTAATGTCTGTAACTGTTAAAATCTATAGTATTAATTGTATAGATGAATATCAAACTTAATACCATGAATCTACCTTGAAATGTATGCTCCCAAATTCTATAGATGGAGGGAGTCCCGTCATAGTAAACCGCTTCGATACTCCTGGTTGTAGGATTCATGAATTTGGCAGGTTCGTTAATTGCCATTCAACCGTCATACTAGAAATAGGTGCCACGCAAGCGGTGGTGCTTCGTTGATGCTAAAGCTGTTGTACACATAATATATTAAAGTTACAAACGATAATGTAGGTACCTTGTGTACTTTTTTTGTGATGTATTAAATAAATACGTAATCAATCTTTAAACGTGACAATGTGTCCAGGAAAATATTGATAAATAAATATAGTAAACAACGATTATACGCATAATGTAAGTTACAGGTTCAGGTTGCTGTTCTAACAAATAAATGACTGTGCCATCCGTAAGCTGTAGTTAAATCAGTTCGCAGAGAATAAAGTAGGCTCCCTGAATAGGTGTGCAAGTAAGATGCACATAAAGCAAGTGGCGCTTGCTGCAGGCTCCGAGCTGCTCAGTCTAATTACTCCGTCGGTAAAGCTAAACTGGTTACCCGGTCGCCTGGCGTCGTCCCGTACCGTGTCGCATTAGCCGTACAAGCAGAAAACGGACGAGGCCGATACGCCTAATGATAATCAAAGACAAGTGTGTGGAATACTGCCGCTTCTCTCGTGATAAGCTCTAGTTCAGACAACCACTTACTACTTATATATTTAAAGTTTAACAATAAGTTCTTACATACTACTTTCTAAATCGCTAAAACCGATCGATGCTAGGTAATCACGAACTTTTGAAAGTTGGGCATTATGATTCCATTACCGATTTTCACATTATGAATAAAAAGTTTTAAGTTTAAATAACATTTCATAGTTTCTTTAAAAATACACACGATAGGTTTACTAGCTACACTTTTTTCACTAAGAGGAAAGCATTAAATAACATAGTAAACTTGCGAATTGGCATCTGATTCAAAACAAGAATTACAGATTTGCTATTTTACCAAGTGGCCATTTCGTCATTTTCTTTAGAAATCGTAATTTGCCGGTAATGTGAGGTTTTCGACTGTATATCATAGTTTCGACTACATACTCTTGGAATATCATGCTATCGAATGTTTGTTGGCTCGACTGTTATTGGATCGAATGTTCGCTAGATCGAAATACTTGTGGCCGAAATATGTACAATCGACAAAACGTAATCTAGAATTGTATAGTTTCGATCAGTGGTGTATCGAAAATTCATTGGCTCGACTGTTATTGTAACGAATATTCTCTAGATCGAAATACTTGTGGCCGAAGCACTGCCTTATATAATTTTTATAAGGATAGGGTAAAATTTTGTGTACCTATTGCTGACGTTTTTTTTGTGCATTGACCCTTGTAGTACTTGTAATGATTTTTAGTGTCTGAGATCTTTTATGGAATGACAATCGATTGAAACCTCAATTTGGATTTGACGATTTATTGTCCCCACGCTTTTCGACCCATTGAATATTCGATCCAGTAACAGTCGACCCAATGAACATTCGATAGTATGATATTCCGGTAGTACGTATTCGAAACTATGATATACAGTCGAGGTTTTCGTACGTACTATTTACAATTGTTTTATTTAAAATGTTACGTGCTCTACAAACTACAAGTTCTTACTTTCCAGTTATTTCGCGAGATTGCATCTAAGGCACTTGCACACGTTTAAATTCATGAAACCCCTTTGGTGCACTCGGCACCATGTTGCCCCGGGGCGCGCTGTTATTTGCGCGCTGCCGCTCCTTTAGATGCTGCGGAAACGGTATGATTGTGCATCTAATGCAACAACTTCAAAGAACCGGAAAACTTATTAACAACTGGGTATACACTCTACAAGTAAATTAACCCCGCACATGTAAAAATGTACTCTGATAGTTAGAATTTATTTGGTTATTCCCTTAATTACTAACACTTGTTTTGCTACTAAAACCAGAGCTTACTGAAAGGTAAAGCACTCTCTTTGAGGCTACTAATGTAAATTAGTAACTCAGCGCGTTCGCTGACCTAATGATTTTTCTCCTCACGACACGTTAGTAAAACAGGCAATTTACGTGAGCCTATAAGTAACGAGATTCATTAAGGCTGTTACAAAGTGGCGCGGGCGTCCTTAAAGCGAATGGCCCTCGAGCTTGCAGCGCTCATAAAGGCCGAACGAGCCGAGCCGGGCGGCCGAGGCGCCGCGCGAGATTTAATGAAACACCTGGAGAGGTCGCGCCTACTTCCGTTGCATTAATCTCGCACCTCCATTACTCACCACCGGCCACTGCCCGCCATGTCAACACTCGGTTCATGATCAACGAAACATTTTAAATTGAGATACAATAAAAACAGTACCTATACAAATCCTGCAACCGCTATTGGCAGTGCCTGTACCTAAAACTTAAAAGTGGCAAAGTAATATTATAGCTCGCATAAACAAGGACTGACCGCGCTCTCCCGACGGCGACGGTAAAAGTGGCCGAGATAACGCCGTGCACGAATGCATATTTTAACGTTAAGCTATGGCACCCTGACGCAAACTTGTTGGGAACTTCACGAGAGTAATTGTTAGTCGGTTCCATAAACGAAAGTGTGGTTTTCATTGTACGGGCGTGAAGTTTGTTCTAGCTGGGTTTGTTCCATTGTTTGGTGTTTGTTGAGCAGGCATCGGTGTCAATAGGCGTGGAGGACTCGTGGTCAATCGTAGTTGATGACTGTTGTGTGTATCGTGTAGGCGTGCTCGCTGCGTCAACAGCACGCACGGGGCGGCGCCCAGAGACCGAAATAAAAAGTACGCGGCGATCGTGAGGCATAAACACGCGCCCCTCCCGCGTGACGCCTCATTAGCCACTCCCCTGCACCTCTATAAATCATTTTAAATTCAAATTCTACTTACTTCAGAATTGACTTTGCTTACCTAATTCCCGTTCCTAGCCACAAAATTTTGTAAATTAGATTTCACCTTCCCCTCGCTTTGGCTTGTCAGAAAAAAAATATTTGCGGCATCCGGGACCGGATCTCCGCTTGTGATCGTTTTTCCTTCCATTGCCCGAATCAAACCTGAGGAATCCTTTTGAATAATCTACTCCATCGGGATTCCTTGTCTATTCTAAAACTTATTTGTATATCTTACATCCTGCCAGTAGCGTTTAAATTTTATTTGTGATCAAAAAAGTAACCTAACATCTCATTGAAAATTTTGCTTCAGCGGCAACTATGTTTCATTTTTAATGCAAAAATATTTAGTTCTGATTAATCGTACTTATTGCAATAGTTGAGTAACAAAATGTTTTGGATTTTGAAAACTTGTATTCAGCTATCTTTAAGTAGGTATCGTATTTGTAAGGTGAGTATACATTATGATTATGAAGTTTGTAAACTACAAAATACGTAACGGCACCGTCCCGCGGTGGGACCGGGCCACGTGGCATTCTACCTGCCTTGCTATAGGAATTGGCACGGCGCGCCGGCCTTTTCTATTCCCGTCTGTCCCTGTTACGCGGTTATTTTTGGCACCGACTTGAGTGCGTACAAGTGGGCTTCAGATTGCTTCGTGACGATATCGTGTCATTCATCTGTTTGTTAGCCTATTGTTTTCTTGTGCGTTGATTTGTCTCCCCGCAGCCAATAGTAGAAGCGTGGATAATAGCGGTGCGCGTACGTCGCGTCGCGTCGATACGTAGATACGCGTGACCGCGCTCCGCCGACAGCGTGTCGCCAATCCATCAATCGTGATCGAACGCTCTGATCGATTAACGACTGCACGCCTCGCCCGACATACATTCTTGACATCCTATTTGGCTCGTCGATTTGTTTTGCCTGACTAATCAGAAGTGATTAAACTCATTTAATTTAATTACATAGCAACTAGTTGTTTATACTCGTAGTTTACTATATGAACACGTTTGTATAGCTTGTGAAAACTTCCGTGATCCCTAGCGAATGACTGATATACGATGACTGCTAGGTACTGCGACATAATTCATTGCCGGTATGCGCATTGATATTCGCTCAAACTTTTACTTGTAAGAGAGTAGTGAACATGGTTCAATGTTAAACGAGTTAATGTTTCCCGTGTGACGCCTATCCGTTTCTCAAAGCAGAAGACGCAATTAGTAGGCACTCTGTAGATGTCGCGCCGTCTCGAGCGAGGGAGCTGGCGCGTGCCTCGGGCCGCAGCTCTCCTCGACGCGAGGGTTGTTCGTTATACACGTCATAGTGCCCGAGTGCTCTCGGCCGTTCTACTGCACTACGATAACAAGAGGCCTGCGCCTCCGCTCATTGATGCCATTTTGTCTTAATCACGCACTGAAGTCAGGTGCCAACTCTAAAACAGATCTATGTAGTACTTTCTCACTAATAACTTCCTGTGTCATTGTGTTGATTGTTACTGATTTCGATTTTATATTTCCTTTCTTGATTCTGGATTACATACCTGTTATTCTCAGGAGGCCGTGGTGGCAATTCTAAGCAACCCTTTACGTAGTGCAAGTACGCATTGTTGTCTCATAAAGAATAAGGCAAGGGAAGCGCGCTCGGTTTGCTCCTCCACTATCACAAAAATGTTATTAGTTTTGGGTCGCTATTGTCCACCCCCGCCCGGCAGACCCTCCCATTCCCTCTCCCTAGAGCAAATAAGGCATATTGAAAGGTCGCCCGTAGATTTGTTTTAATCCTTGAGGCTTTACACGTATGATTTGGTTATCTCATGTAATTAGTATCCCACAAAAACAAAAATGTAGAAAAAGGTCAAGTTCTCATGTGCCACCAAAAGTAGTGTTATCCAAGATTTACATTTACGTTTTTGTGGGATACTCGTAACACTACTTTTTGGAAGTTAGTCGATATCGATCTACATAATATACTTCTGCTAAACATCTTCGTTTTACTTATGACTTAGTATGTTAGCTCCATGTCGGGAGCAAGGTTGCCAAATCTCTTACTCGTTTCTGATCGCTCGGTACCTAAGTTGAAGAAAGACCTTAATTTGGCTAGACATGATATTGTAAACGTTACTCATTTATTATCTTCTGGTACCTGACCGCGTCATGGTCAATCTACGGCTCTCATATTACTCTCTCTTTCGTTTATCTGTGAGTGGTAATAGGAAGAAATGTAGAAGCCTGGATTGTAACTCTTACTAGTTTATAATCTGCTCTTGTACTTGAACTGAATGTTTAGCATCATATTTATATGTAGAAAAAAAAAGTTACTGTCAAAAAGAATATTTTGCTACAAGCTTTTAATGCCGACTGTACTTTTTTGCATAGTTATTTACTGCTTATCAAGACCAACCTAATGAGTCAAAACACGGTGGGCCCTACTTCAAGTTTAGCGGAGATCCTGTCACCACAATCCGACTCCCATCAGACCAGCTCGATAAAGCCATATTATTTTATTGCCATCAAAGTTATACCAAATTTCAGCTCTATCGGTGCCCGGGAAGTGGTACAAATCTTCCTTTCAAGATTTGACCCAAACATACATACCTACTTACAAACATTGCCAGTAAATAAAAAGCTTGATAAAAACATACCATATCGGGAACTACGACTATTTCAGAACACTGGTGATGTGCCTATAAATTACCGTTTTAATTACTGATGCATGTGTCAAATAAATACAAAACTATTAGTCAATGACAACTTTTAAAGAGAATGTTTTAGAGATACAATATAGGCATATTGTAATAATAAAAACCACTGTGAGAAATTTCCGATTAAAAAAAACAGGTAAACGTTAAGTATTCACGGGCCTCCGAGTCGGCTTCGGGTTGCTCTAAGCGTTTACCTCTTTCCAAGGATATCTGCATGAATATAATTTATTAGAATAGTTTATTTGTCAATTGTTGAGCCTTTACTGGCTATATTTAAGAGTTCCGAGTGGTTGTCGGGTTAGAATAGTGCCACTCCCATGTCTTCCCGTGGATGTCGTAAGAGGCGACTAGGGGAATACTGAGCGAAGTATACCTACTGTTAGGCAATGGGCTTGCAACCTGTCACTAATACATTAGTCAACATCTTAGCCTGATTGTGCAAAATGTGGTTACAGAATTACCAACAAGTCTTTTTTAGACTTTGATTCCTTTGATTCCATTGGTATGTATGTACATTTAAGATTTACAAAAACAAATTACGCCAGAAGACATGTTTACTTACAGATAATATCATTTAATATTTTATTATTTAGGAGGGCCCTACGCCAACGTCTTATTTCTATGAAATATTAGAAACTCAAAAAAGTCTGCTGCTACTGCTTGCTGTCGTCACCTTTTAGAAGCCCATATATCTACCGCTCTTTAAAGTAAACAGAGGCCGTAACTTCCAAGTCTGTAGTTTTTGCAATTTGATGATAGACTATGTTGCCAACCGGTACCTATAGATATAAAGTTTAACTTGTGTTATTTTTTATTTCATTTATAAAAGACCACAAGTGTTAAAGCAATTCTTTTATTTATTCCTTAATAAATAGATTGTTTTTTGATTTTTGACGTTTTTATCTAAAGGTGTATGAATGTTTTACTTTTCATTTCACGTTAATTACCCAAATCGCATTTATATATTTTACATTTTTTTTATTAAATGGCTTGACGCACCGACAGACTGACGGACAGACGGACAGCAAAGTCCCTTATAAGGGATCAGTGTTTCTTTTTTGGTACGGAACCCTAAAAATAACGGATATTTTAGATAAATCCGTGTAAAGCAGAATAGAGAAGTGATCGAAGAGCAATTAATTGGGCGTAATGTGTGCACCGGGACCGGTAGTCGGGATAGCACGAGGGGGCGCGGGTGGCGCAGCGTAGGCCATTCATCTCAAACGACGCGGCCATTTTGTATCTACGTGGACATCCGTCACGCTAATCGCTGCGATACACCTGCATGCGCCAGCGTCCCGCTGATCCTCCCCAATTCATTCCAACCGACAGACAAAATCACCAAGCGCCTAAGTACGCGCAATAACAAATAGCAACTCTCCGTTCCAGTTTCTAGTATATGAATGCCATTCCCAGTGACCTGATCAAGTTATCATAGTTATGATCACAACGTGATCACCCATTCAAGTTTCACAAATGGGTAGCTTGGAATTGAAACTCGGTTAAAGTAGACGACGCGGAGTAACAGGAAGTAATAACTTTATCCCGAGCTTAACTGTGAGAGTACCGTCCAACTAACATTATGCCTGCCAGTAACAAGTTAATCTAAATGCAGCCGACTGGTTCCACTAGCTAGTTTCAGCACGCATCGCCGAAGTTTAATAACTGAGAAATTTGGAGCACGCCCGTCTTCGATTAAACTGGCGGTTAAAGATTTAGTTCAAATTTGTGCAAACTTAATAATCATATACACCAGCTTCCTACGAGATACGAAACGGAAAAACTGTTTGCAAAAGTTATACAATAAATCTTGCGGACATTATCAGTTAAACTCTCTTTGCCTGAATACTGAATATTCTAATGGTGTTTGTTTGTACTTACTTAGAAAGCGCGATAAGCGCTTTTCCGTTTTTTCATTGAATAAAATATGGTGCAAGCGGCTCGCTGTGCAACGATAAGCCGTCAGCGGGGCTCTTCCCGTCACGTAGTGCGACAGTTAATTACGCGGATGTAAATAAATCATCGCAGACGGGTGCGGCGGCGGAGGGCTTCGATTCCGAAAGGCAATTATCTTGCGCCTCATTGACGCCGAAAGTACGTACGTACGCCCGCGCCGCCCTACCCGCCTTACAAGTATTTGACACCACCTAAGACGCGGTTATAAGGAAAAATCGAGTGGAGGATTTCTGATGGCTACGTGCCCGGCTCACAGCAATTGTGATGCATGGAGGGATTTCCGCACGCCGGCCGATATTGAGCCGAAACTGCGGCCGCCAGCGCCTCCGCCGCCCCGTTATACATTATTGCTTATCGGAATGATATCGAATGAGGTCCGCCATTTTCGTCTTTTCGGAGAGCCGAGAAGTGTCGTTTACCTGGGGCGCGTAACCCTTATCTTTCTTCACTTTCCACTTATGTAGCAAAATAGCATATTGGATCGAATGTTACCAAACATTACATTGTATGGGTGTTATCAAGACGAAAACCATTTATGTTGATGTCGCTTTCAGTTCGTAACACAGAACATGTATGACTTTCAGGGTCGGTGTAACCGAGAGAAGCCACCCTGCAAGTACTTCCACCCGCCGCAGCATCTAAAGGACCAGCTGCTGATCAACGGCCGGAACCACTTAGCCCTGAAGAACGCGCTCATGCAGCAGATGGGGCTAACGCCGGGCCAGGTGCTGCCCGGACAGGTCCCCGCCGTGGTCAGTGCTCCCTCCGTTTTTAGTTTACCCACACTTCATAAAGGCTTGAGCGATCGGTCCTCGATACCTACTTACTGCACGCAACACGCTGCTTTCGGTGTACTTGCTACTATTCAGTAATTATAATGTAAGTGTTGTTAATTAAACATGTAGATTTTTTCTTTAAGTAACTAAGCGCGTTTAAGTTGTGCCTTATTTCTTCTCTACACAATTGAAAAGTTAAATTCATCAATTATGCCTGCTAGTTAAGTAGTAGGTACTTATTCTTAATATGAAAGTTACTTATCGAGTAACAGTCAAGTTTTTAGCTTCTTCAAAGCAAGCGATATAAAAGAACTGCATTAAGTTTAGTATTTTAATTAATTCTAAGTTTTTTCACGAGTAATTAAATTAAATTACTTTAATTAAGTTAAGTTATTAGCTGATCATGATTAACTCTTGGGCACAACTTAAACTCCGTCGCTAGTGGCCGATCGCTCCACACTGCTTGAGCATGTTTGTACATTTCGTTCCTTATGTGGCATGTCTGCTCTCCAAACTTACACGCGTATGAACTGGGTATAAGCGGTTACCTTACGCTGATTTAATCACCTTAACTACATTCCCTCACTGTTCACACTGTCGCTGAAGTCACGAGCCAACCCCTCTCGGCGTCCCCCTTCGCGCCGTCGTCCTTGTGTCGTTAACTTTGGGTCGATGTACTAACACAGTTGTGTAACGTAGTCGTGAATGCGGTACGCGGGGTGACGTCGAGGCGGCGCGGACGCGGCTCTGGCGCGGGCTTCGGGCCGGCTCTGGCACAATGAGTAGCGTGTTTGTGTGGTTTTGTGTAAGGTGGGCGGCGTGAGCGGCACTGGCGCGGCCGCGAGCCACCTCGCCGCGTTGGACCCGATCAGTCTTGCCCTGCTCGCCCCGCAGGTATTGTCGCAGCTGTCATCAGGCGCCGCACCGCCACCGGCCCTCCCGCGCCATCCTGACGCCCTGACCTCCAATTTTATTCACAGATAACGCTTCCACTCACTACGCACCTACTAGAATCCGCTTACAGACCTATACACCCCAGCAAATCCTGCTCCCTTTGATATTAACTGGTGGCCGGTGGAAGCTTTTCTGGACAGACCGTATGCTTAAATAAAATATTTCAAATTATTCTCGATTAATGCACGTGAACGCTTATATTTGGCTATATATATATATATATATATATATATCTCTCATATTAACAAATTAATCAGTCGTAAGTTGTAAACATTGGCTTGTGGTTTAAGTTGTAGGTACTAAATGCTTGCCGTGGATTAGTACCGAGAGTTTTAGAGAACGTAATTGGAACCGGGTTGGATGTATGTGTAGTAGTGATTTTATATATGTAGTGAGTGAATATTATGATGTAGCGTGTGGGTGCGTGCGTGACGTAGTTTTGTGTGTGCAGGCAACTTCGCCGTACCTGTCGGGCGTGCCCGGCGTGGGCTCGACATACGCGCAGTACTACGCGCCGCAGCTGATGCCGGCGGTGCTGGGCCACGACCCGTCTGCTGCCGCCTCGCCGCTTGGCGTCATGCAGCAGCCCGTGCTGCAGCAGAAGATGCCTCGCACCGACCGTCTCGAGGTAAGACCCAACCCTTAACTATAACTTGACTTGATGACCTATCTGTCTCACCCGTTTAGTGCTTCCCAATAATGCCACCTATGCCGGGGACCGAATAGTAGATGTCCGATTGAGATCGTCCCTGGAGCTTCAAATTTTACTGGCATTCCGTTGATAACTCATGAAATTTCATCAATATCAAAACTGAACCACAATTTTTTAGATTGATTTTGTTTGGTATCTTTTTGTAAATGTTACATACTGTGTGTAACGTCGGTCCCCGGCGCATGATTCGGCCTAAGAGCCCATGCCCGTCCCCGTGTGTCTGTGGCGCGCGTGCGCTTCGCGAGCAGCACTCGCTTACTCCCTCTGGTGAACGACTACACTGTTGGCGCAACTGTACCGACCAAAGGACACGTTTGCTACAATAAAGTAATAGATTTACTCCGTCGATTTGCGCCTACAATGTAAATGTAATGCTTAACCCGGAAAAGACTTAGAATAGTGGAAGGGAGAATTGAGTACTATTAAAAAAAACGACTTGTGCAAATAAATGCGACGGATGCGTAGCTCGTTAAATTGGTATACATTAAATTTATTCGAAATAAACACAAAAGCGGCGTCAGGTCGAGGTCAATACACAAGTACATTATAAAAATTGAGTCCCGGCAACGAATACCGAAATGAAATTACCATATTTTCCACTGTTTTGTAAAAATGTGCTTGACAATGCAAATATAAAAAAACTCTTGACTGCCGCGCAATGTTTGTTTAAATTTGAGACTCAAATCATAACAGAACTGTCGTGCGTTAATAAAGGACGTGAAGTCGAGTCAGCAGCGAGTGTAGGTTCTGGGTGCCGCGGGCAGGCGCACCGGTCGGCCGGTGGCGCAGCGGATGAGCTAGCGGGTTAGCGGGCTAGTGGGTAGTGGGCGAGTAGAGCGTAGCGAGGTGCGCGAGCGGCGGACATGCTGGTGTGTGGTGGTGCAGGTGTGCCGGGAGTTCCAGCGCGGCGCGTGCAAGCGCGCCGAGTCCGAGTGCCGCTTCGCGCACCCGCCGCCGCCCGTGGCCGCGCACGACGACGGCTGTGTCACGGTGTGCATGGACGCCGTCAAGGGCCGCTGCGTCCGCGACCCCTGCCGCTATTTCCACCCTCCCCTGCACCTGCAGGCGCACCTTAAGGCGCAGGCGCGCGGCGCGGTACGCCACCAGGCTGCACGCTCTTGCCTCGCTCGCTCGCGCTCGCTTCTCTTCTTCCGCTTGGTTTCGCTCGCCGCGGCGCCGCTTCTGTTCGCAAAGCTTCTTTTGTTAAGTTCGCCGCAGCGCCGGCTCGCGCCACGCTTCCGTCGCACTCACGCTTCACTTTATTTTAGTTTTATCTATCGCATAATATCACCTTTTGCCGAGCTTTAGGTGTATTCTGTGCATCTACTACATCGTTATTGTTTCTGT